>CM070775.1:81949486-82549486 GCA_036346955.1 Dipus sagitta
TTTGAACACTCATGAATACATACTACACACACACACACACACACACACACACATACACACACAAGGGGGAATAAAGAAAGGGAAGGGAGAGGACAAAATTATTGATGCCATATTTAATGTTCTACTCAGGGATGGTGGAAGTGCCATCTATAAGAACATCTTATTAAGCTTACATTTTCTTAAATTCCTTAAATTGCTTCAAGACATGTTCAACCTATAATCCATGGCACATTGTTCAACACAGAGTTTTTATATGTTTGCCATCATTGTACCTAATAAGTGGTGTAACTAAAGCTATCAAAATAACTTAGCAATAGCTCTGCCTTCAAGTATCTATTCCATAACATGTTTGAGTCTTCATGAAATGTGTGTGCACTCATGTGGTTCATAGCAGTTCATGGCTTGGTCTCAATGAGGCATACATGTCCTACTATAAAGGTGAGTGTGCTTGAAGCTACCACAAAGGTGTCTAAAACTTGACAATTCTATTTTTAAATTTTATTCATTTATTTTATTTATTGAGAGAGAGAAAGAGGCAGAGAGAGAGAGAGTGAACGAGAGAGAAAGAGAGAGAGAATAGGCATCAGGGCCTTCAGCTACTGCAAATGAACTCCAGACACATGCACTACCTTGTGCATCTGGCTTACATGGGTCCTGGGGAATCAAACCTGGGTCCTTTGGCTTTGCAGGCAAGTGCCTTAACCACTAAGCCATCTCCTCTAGACCTAATTTTGTTCTCTTCTTAACGAATGCCTTTTAGAGAAAATTGGAATATGTCTTTGCTTGTGGCTTCTGCTATCTGTTAGCCAAGAGGTATTCACTGTCATTTAACCACTTACACATGAGCAATTCTTCAGTAGCTGCACAAAGACTTAAACATGTCTTTACAAAATGATGCCTTTCCCAAACATGATGGCACATGCCTTTAACCCCAGCACTTGGGAGGCAGAGGTAGAAGGACTGCCATGAGGTCGAGGCCACCCTGAGACTACATAGTAAATTCCAAGTTAGCTTGGAATAGAGCAAGACCCTACCTCAAAAAAAACAAAACAAAACAAAAATGATGCCTTTAGTGTATACATTGGCAGAATTGGGGCCTCTGTAGATTCAGTAATCCAGCTAGAGGTGTTGACTCAGCAGTTAACAGCAAACACTGAACTAATACTTGGTATGTAGGAGGCACACATATGCATGTGTATCTCTATCTCCCATGAGTTTGGGTTAGAAAAGACCACTGGTCATGTGAGATACTATTGTAGCAGCAAGGGGACAAGGTTTTACAGTATGGACTGTCCTGTAAGTCGTGTTTTTTAATATGTATTTTTTATTTATATATTAGAGACCGAGAGAGGGAAAGAGAGAGGGATAATGGGTGCACCAGTGCAAACGAACTCCAGACACATGCGCCACCATGTGCATCTGGCTTACGTGGGACCTGGAGAATCGAACCTGGGTCGTTAGGCTTTGCAGGCATGCACCTTAACCACTAAGCCATCTCTCCAGCCAAAGTAGTGGTTTTTAATAGCTTAAAAGGGAATGACTGATCAAACTGATGTTAAAGTATACATTTTCTCATGGAGGCAATGTTTATGTACTTATACCCAACTGTGTGATATAAATGGCCACATACTAGCTTGCATAATGATCCAAATCATCTAAGTACCTGTAGAGCATAAATCCTTCTAAAAAGCATTAAATGAAGCAATACTCTAAGAAAATTCATATACTCTTCCAGTTTATTACATCTTCTTCCTGCATTATATGTTTCTGGCACAAGCATAAGGCAATACATGCATGAGACAGTGGAAATAAGAAAGCTCCATTAGTAATTTCTCTGTCTAACATCTTAGAGGTATGCTGCCTTCTGTTTCTTTCTGCACTGTCCCTATAAGAAACAAAAGCAGCTAAGATCTGGATGTTGGACATCCTGTAGCATTCAGAACTAACAGATCTTTATTATTTCCTGAACCACCATCTCATTAGCACTAATTGTTTCACCTTGAACGAACTGTATTTTAAATGAATGAACCAACTCCTATTTACGCTGAAAATTTCACCCTGTGACTCAGAACAGCATAGTTATTTCACAATGTCAAGAATGCCTCCAAGTTGTGACTTCAGTGGTAGCCAGCTGAGAAGCATTCAGGGGAGAGCTCAGACCTGGAGAGCTCAGACCTGAATTATAAAGTCTCACCTATCCATCCCTGGTCACATCTTACATGGTCCAGTATATAATTGGTTTCTGCTGCTTGTTCCTTTCTATTTTTTTTATTTCTGGAATTCTTTCATTCTGACATGTACAAGCCTATAGACACATATTTACTCAAATGACAATTCCATTGCACAAAACATCTTGCTAACTCCTCTTGGAATTATCTTCACACAGGATTTCCTAGTATCATAAGAAAGACGGATTCATTAATTTAAAGTCACTGAACACTTTTCTTGGTGATAATCTATTTAACCTCCCTTGCCACCTTTCTTTTTCTCTTGCCCTGCTCAGTTTGATTTTGCCCCAAGGTTACAAGAAAGACTTAGGACTCAACAGATTAGAGAAGAGAACAAACCAATGAGCAGATTTTGGCACCTTGCCTCTGTATACATATTCAGGAAGCGTACTTACTGAGGTAAATTGATTGAAGGGCTGTCTGCAAACTATAGAACTGAGTTAGGTATGGCTTACTTTATGTTGTGACTATACATCACTGAGTTCCAAATTGCTACCAGCAGATTCTTTAGTTCAGTGAATACTTGGGTCCAAGGAAAACTCTTAAGGAGAAATGTACTTTTCCAGTTGGGCTGCTTTCAGGGGCTGAGTGGGGAAACACTGCCTTATCCATTGACCAGGTCTGGTTGTGCTGCTTTGTAAAAAGCACTTTGGGGCTGAGGATGTACCTCAGTACCTTACTAGCATATGCAAGGGGAGGGGCAACACTTTTACCTTACTATTTTGCATGCCTTACCTATTTAATGTTTTAAGACATTTTTATGTGAAACCTGTTTAATATTAAACTCCTGGAAAGGAAAGACTTGTGGAAATCTAATTGAAAGTGAATAAAAATAATCTGTGAAGGTCCAGTTCATAGAACTCTGAGTAAAAAATTATATTTTGTGTTTGCTAAGTAAGTATCACAGTTTGGCTTATAGGGACAGCATGGGTGTTTTGTCCTTTGATTTGGCACAGTGGAATATGGTTCAGCACTTATGTGAAGCCAGGCTAGGAAGGAAGTGCAGCTCTCTCCTGTGGGTGAGAAGGAAGCTAGTCTGCTTTCCTCCCGGTGGTCAATGGCTAAATCAGCCTCACGGCCTACCACCGGCAGTGAAGCCCTTCCAATCTCATTTGCTATTGCCTCTGCCCTAAGCTTATTACATTTGTCAGCCACTGACCTAGGACAGCCGTAGGTTTCCAGTGAACAGGGGTACATATGTTGCAGCTTCCTTTGATGCCTAGCTCCCAGAGCCTAAAAATGGGAGCTGGAGAGAAGCACTTGATACAGGTAGTAATGCACATGTGAAGTCATTATACCCCAAGCTACACCAGCTTTGTCTCATTCCCCAAAGAAACACATAATGTACTGTAGGCTATGCATTCATTCAAATGGCCAGCTCCCTGTACAATAAATACTTTCTCTCCAGAGATTACCCTCAAAATGCTGACAGCATCTCTCTCCATGCCCCTGCTGTTCTAGATGTAGTAGACAGCAGTTGTGCAGACCAAACCCATATTCTCAGCTTCTTCTGTAAGTCACATAGAACAGGCCAAATGTCTCTTTCAAAGATGGTTTCATACTACTGGTCAGTGGACCTAGCTCAAAAGAAAAGGACATTGGAAAACCCAGCATAGTTATACTAATGGTGGTTACAGAGGGCTGAAAACCATTTAAAATCTGATTTGATATGTCTGGGAGGCCAACAGCATGGTGTTCCAACAAATACATAAAGGAAGCATTTGCCAGTTCAGATAGCTGTACAGAGATAAAGACACTCTTATTTTTATCATAGATCTTGGCCAAAGGATTCTTTTATAGACCCGTTTGAAAGTGGGTTATTGTATCAGGCACACACTTTGGGGCTATTGTTTAAGTCCTTGTATCTGGAGAGCTTCTTGAGGTGGGCGAACTAAGCTGAATTTCAATAATTATGTGACAAGCAATAAGAGTAAAGATGAGAAAGAAAGTGGTGTCAATGACTATGAGGTAAGCAAATTGAGGCTGGACAGAAGGTAGAGCAGGGAAGGGGGACAGAGTGTGGAAAAGAACACAAAATCAGAAGAGTCTAAGAAATGGACTGTGTGCAATGAAGAAAATAGGAAATAGAGCAGCAGAGTTGTCACAGAAATAATGCAGTGTGACAGGTGGAATGATTACAGAGGAAGAAACGAAGTTTGAATAGGTTGGTGTAGTTTGGAGGGCAGAAAGAGCCAGGGAAAAAGAAATTTTCTGTCAAAGCTCAAGTTACCCAACCAGTGACTTTGAGATGCTAATGTGAGATTTTCCAGGAATTCTTGTTTAAAATGCAGAACCCCTGTCACCACTCAGGGCAGCATGATTGAGCCTTTTACATGGGTCCTGGGATATGCCCTTAAGAAGGCCAGTGACTCTGTGTTTTGTACAGACAGAGGTAGCACTCAGATCTCACTTGAGAAAATTGCAAGGGAAACCTTAGAAGAGAATAGATGTTTCTTGCAGGTGAGGAATATGCTATGTTAGCCCAACCAGGAAGCATGGGACACTGACCGAGAATTACGTCTGCTCAGACAGAATGTTCGCAATGATGCTGCTGGAGTGGTGGGGCAAACGTTCATGCTTGCTGGAGTGTGTTTCCTGGATTTAAACCAACCTTTCCTCTGCGTGGCTAGAGATATGCCTCACCCCACTGAGACACATACAATAAAAAAAAAATACCCACCTCAAAGAAACCCATGAAAATAATTAAGCATGATAATTCTGGATTATCCTTAATTAGAAGAAGGCTCTGGTGAGCTCGGAGCTTTGGAGGGTCATTGTACATTTGTTGCAAGTGATCTGTCACTGTTCCATGCGCGCATTATTCATCACTTCACCCCTGATCCTGCTCTCCTCGGAGCGCAGCCCTCTGTAAGACCCCTGCACTTAGGCTGCAGAAATGAAAGAAATCCCCTCTCACTGCTCCTGCTGCCTTCGTAGATGACATGTCCCTTCCAGGGGGGATTTAAGACGGAGAAAATCTTTCCCTGCCTTTTATTCATGCTGTGCTGGCTCCTTGGTGCCAGGCCCATGCTCATGCCAGGAATAGCAGCCACCCTCCTGTGAGCCTGGGAGAAGGCTCAGGGCTTTTCTGGTACAGGAGAGCACCCAGGATGGAGTCAACAGGTTTCAGTGGTTCCATGCCCATTTTATGTCCACGAATCCCAGCAATGTGGAAGAAAAGAAGCAAGAGAGCCAGGGAGGCTTGGAAAGAAAATAGGGAAAAGCCAGGTTAAACACCAGTGGCTCCTGTTGGATAAAGACTATAAAGTCTCCCCGTCACCTTAGAAGAGGGCAGGACCGCAACATCTTTCCGCCTCTCTCTGACCTTTCCTGAAGAAACCATCACTCAGGCAGTAAATGCTGCCTTGCTTTCCCTTCCCTTCTCCCTCCAGCACTAACACAGTTCCCTCTTTGTGCCACCTTCTTTTCTCTCCACCTCTTCCACCACTACATTTTGCCTCCAAATGGGACCTTGTAGCCTGGACTTGGATCAGTTAGCTGGCTGCATGTCCAATTCTTAGGTAGACAGCAGAAATCTATCTAGCTCATTCTGGCCCCCCCCACAGCACCCAGGACCACCTTATGCACAGACTAGATGGACTGAATTAAAGTTAAATCACCCTTTTCTCCTGGGATCCACTTTCCAATCATTACATTTTATATCATGGAAGTCCCTGAAGACCCTCTTTTTAGGTTAGAGAAGTTGAAATGTATTTGAAATAAGCAGCATTTTGTTTAATATAATACAAATTCTTCCAAGAAGCAGACATGTCCTCTAAAGTCCATTCTGAGTCTGACTAATTCTGCAGTTACAGGTGGGAGGACTGTTTGTGCCTTTATCTCATCTCTGTGGCCTCATTTGGACAGTGAGAATTATAATACTTCTTCATAAAGTTATCATCAGTGTTAGGTGAGAAAACTGACATAAGTTTACCTAATAGACCCAAGAGCTCAGGCAATGCTAGTGTGCTGTGTCCTTTCTTTACTCCTGGATTAAGCTAGTCAGCTTCATGTTGCTGGGATGAACATTCAAACCAGACACCATTTATGGGAGGAAGGGATTTATTTGAAGCTTACAGATCCAGAGAAAGTTCCATAATGGTGGAACAGGCTGGCCCCTTTCAAAGATCCGTGCAGAGAGAAACCACCACCAGCCAGCACTACATGCAAGCAAAAAACCAGCAGGAAAACAGCAGGGACCCAGGCAAAGCTCAGACAGCTCTGCATACCTTTAGGCTGGGAATCAGATCCACCCCCAAACACACCTTAAGGCTGGACTCCAGGACCTGCCCACAGTGACACCTCTTCCAGCCAGGTGGCTGGAAATCTAAGTTACAAGTTTTAATAAAACACCTGAGTCTATTGGGGGACGTACATTCAAAATACCACAGCTACTTTGCTTTATTTTTATTTCTTTTTTCCTGTGTTTTGAAATAATACCAATACTAATTAAATAGCACCAGGTGATCTCATTAGTAACATTCATCACATTTTAAAATAAAAATAACAAGCTTCACCCCACTGTCCCTATCTCCAGCCACAAGATGCTCCACACCTCGGCCTGCCCTGTAGCATGTGTCTCATTTAGAATTGCTTGCTAATTGTCCACTCAGACTTTGGACCTGTGCAGTAAAACAGCAAAGCTATGCTTTGGAGGTGTTTGTGCTACAGTTACTTGCATTTAATTTGCAAGGAAAACTTATAAAGAGATATAAAAAATACCTGTCTTGGCAAATATAATCATTATGAGTATTTGTATGTGTTCTCATAACATCATCTGGGGATTCGTATTGTTGTCATGGGTCTCGGGGACTTTCTTTGCTCAACCTGGGTGCATTTACTGATCAAGAACTTGCTGCTCTCCTCTCCTCTGCTGTAACCTGAGGAAACAGCACCTTTTCACCTTTGAAACCAGCGTTTCCATATTACTCATGCCAGTCTTTCCCCACTAATTTTATGATTATAATGAGGCAGTGGTGCACTAGTTAGCACCGATGACCTTCTAATTGAAAGACTGTAAATTCAATCTCCAGTGCTGGGCACCGACAGGAATTTAAATAAATATGGCTCCTAAAACCCTTGTGATGGGCTGGCCTGGTGACCGGGGGCTAGCAGAGCCCAAGTCGTATGTCACAAGGGACCGCCGGCAACTTCTGGGTGTTAACTAGAGGAGTCATTAGAAACAGGTTGCCCTTACAAAGCAAAGTGAGGCAAGGGACTTTTCTCTGGCTTTGGTTCAAGCACAATCCTTTGCTTTTTCATAGCATGTGCCAAGTTGCTTTTTTGTTAAAATGCTTCCTAAAACTGGAATGTGAACATGAAGGGAAGTCCCGTTCTCAAATTGGACTTAATCAGACAAGAGAAGCCTTATCTACCAGGCCACCTTTTGTCCACTGCCATTTACAGACTTAGATGCAATAAGCTGCCCAGGGCTGTGTTGACACCAGTCCTTCACTTGTGAGATTCACCCCCAGTTTTCACCCCTATGACCTTGGATAGCAATCCAATTGAGGTTTCCAGAATGAACTGTCCTGGGGATCAAGAAGAGTGTGGAAAGCTATTTAATGGTCAGTCTGTGGAAGGAATCCATGGACCTGAAATGCTGGCAACATTTGTACCAAACAATTGAGTACCTGCCCTTGGTATATTAGTGACCTTCCATTTTGCCTTTAACATTGTTACTTGCTTGTATGCATCTCTTATTGTGAGTTGCCTTTGGAAATAAGTGGCATATAGTTCTGTAAAATAACTAGCTGCTTTAGAGTATGTACCTGGACCTTGACAACAGCTACCTAAAAATGGCCCGATATTGTTGACAGTGCCCTAAAGCTGGTTATTGGGTTGTCAGCACAGTGCATCTTTATCCTGGGTGCATCACACAGACACAATAGAAATTTCCCATTGCCTTTAAAGTTTTGCATTCTGTATATTTGGTTGTTAGACAAATAGAGCAAGCTTTGCCGACTTCATTTTCATTCTTGGCAGCATGTTTTTATCATAAGGCAGATAGTCATTAATTTACAGAATCAACGCTGGGAACAGCTTTTGTGATCTCATATTAAATTTTCCCCTGAATCCGCCCCTTGGCAAAAATTACTCACATCGTTAAAAAATATTTAATTAGGCTGTAGTTTATACCCAGCTCACTGGGGAAATGTTGGAATTAATATGATTTGCATGAATTCTGTTTCTCTTTTTCTGTCAGAGATTAGTTTTGAATTCAGTTCAGAGGGTCGTTGACACTGCCAAGGACTCACAATCGTGAAGGTCACACAGGTAGCAAGCACTTCCCCTGGGCAGGTTCCCTGAAAAGACAGCTCAAAATTGCTTTTAATTATGGGTTACCTGAAAGGCCACTTGCTGTTTTTATTTTTCCAGTTCCCTGAAATACTGCATAGTTGGAAGTTTTAAGTAAACCGTTTTGTTCCCAGCTACAACAGACCAGTTAACATATAGAAAGTCATGTGCCTAGCTGTGCCGCCCCCTGGGATTTTCCTAGCCCCTCACTGACCTGCCTTGGTTGGTCTCTGCACAGTACACAGGAATGACAACGGGTAATGGTAGTCTGCTAAGACAGCCAGTGGTGAGTAAATTTTCTACATAGCAATGCATCTGTTGGCTTAATTATTTCTCATAAGATAAGATACAATGTTTAGTTATGCATTTCCTTGTTTATTCTTCCATGGGTAAGGAAAAAAACCTTAGGGAATCACAGTGCTTTGCCATTTTTTCAAAAGAAATTTAATGGAATATTTAATTAATAATCTAATCAATCAATTAATCTCGTTACATAAGTGTTGAAATCTAATTCTTTTTCACAGCTATATCAATAAAAGAAGCGAAATGGCTGCCCACTTATCAGGATAATAGAAAACCGTCACAGACACAAAGAAGAATTGGAATTGTATTAATTCTGCTACACTAGCCCTGCTTTGCCCATGTTAACAAAGTCTCTCGCATTTTAGACAAATTTCACTTCACCCACTGGAACTACAAGATAGACCTTTTATGACATAAACTTTTGTAATGATAAAAATTAAAATTATTATGTTTTAAAAGTTATTGTTTCGCCGGGTGTGGTGGCGCACGCCTTTAATCCCAGCACTCGGGAGGCAGAGGTAGGAGGATCGCCGAGAGTTCGAGGCCACCCTGAGACTACATAGTGAATTCCAGGTCAGCCTGAGCCAGAGTGAGACCCTACCTCAAAAAACCAAAAAAAAAAAAAAAAAAAAAAAAAAAGTTATTGTTTCTAGTCAGGCATGATGGCACACGCCTTTAATCCTAGCACTTGAGAGGCAGAGGTAGACGGATCATCAGAAGTTTGAGGCCACCCTGAGCCTACATAGTGAATTCCAGGTCAGCCTGAGCTACAGTGAGACACTACCTCGATAAAAAAAAAAAAAAATATCAAAACAAAACAACAAAAAAAGTTATTGTTTCTAGACATTGAGGTTTTACCCTTTTAAGTAGAGGCATTCCAAGTAATAACAGGGCATTTAAAATTCTTTAAACTGTCTTTATTGTTGAGTGTTATTTTGAGTTTGAAAAATATAAACAGGGCCAGGTTTTGTGGTACACACCTTTAATCCCAGGATTTGGGAGGCTGAAGTAGGAGGATCACAGTGAGGCTAGCCTGGAACTACAAAATGAGTTCCAGATAGAACCTACCTAAAAAAAAAAAAAAAAAAAATCATCTGCCTTCAGTGTATGTTCAGATCACACCATGCTGTGGATTAGCTGTCGATGAATAAATATTTATACCCCAAGTGATTTATATGGGAATCTTTCATCACTTGGAAAAGTGAGTCAAGTCACTCTTAGGAAATGGATGCCAGGTGTATTCATGGCAGTAAAAATCTTACTTGATAACCCTGCTAATGAAGATCACCACATGTGGAAGAGACTTCAAGTGAGAGTAGGGAGAAAGACTAGAACTTTCTGAACACATATGTTTTGCTGGACACTTCTGGATCCATTGTGTGGGTCATGGGCTCACACGATGTTATTTAATCTTCAAATACCCTACAAGGTAGATAGATAATCCATATGAGGAAAAGTTCAAAGAGGCAAAGCTGACAATGTAGCCCTTTTCCTTTTCACATGAATTCCTTTTACAAATGAACTTGGACTAACTAACCCCTACATAATCAACTCAAAGACTTGGCCTCAAAGCTGAAATAGAGCCCAATTCTCCCAGCTACCTGCTCTGGGTTCGGCTTACCTCAGGTAGAGCTCTGAAATTCCTTCAAAAGCATTTTCAGAACAGCTCAGGCTGAAACAAATTACTAACATTAAAAAATACCACATACTTTTTCCTACATTTTTGTTAATTAATTTTCCTTTTTTAAAATTTTTTAACAGTAAGTCATCCTAACTCTTTTGCTTTCCCCAGATAAATCCAAGAGTGCATATGGCTTTGTGAAGTATTTTGCCCAACAGGGTAGTATCTACCCAGCCAACTGGGAGAAGGCAATTCATACAAATACTTAATAGCACATTTCCAATATTCCTGTCTGGATACATGAAAACCAAAATATGCGACTAAGAGAATATGAATGAAGAGAGAGCAGTGTCTGCATTCCTAGACATTCACAGAGGGAGAGACATTAACTTATACACCAACAAACCTTTTCTGTTTAGTATTTGCCTTGTTACATTCTGGTTCTTTTCAAGCCCTGTAGCATCCTTTTTTTGAAGATTGCAAAGCTGTAAGGACTTCCTATTTAATTTCTTCATGTCTCTCCAAAGTAGCAAGTCTCAGTATTTCATCCTGAATTCTTGGGTGTAAGGCATGCTGTTCACATCTAGTTTCCTATCAGTTTTCAAACAATCATCCCCTCCTCTCTTACTTCTCTCTGGGTGGGAGTAAATTACAGGTGCTGCTCCTGAGAACACACTGAGGCCACTTATTTTTGTCACCTGGTTGTCCAGCTGCCTTCCCCAGTGCTCTACTTGTCTATATTCATACCATTGTGCCAAGGAAGCAAAATATAAGCTTAGTGTCAAATCCCCACTGTTTAATCAGATTGTTCACAAGTAGATATACTTGAAGAGGATTTTGGTTGAGATACATTGAAGATACAAAATTAGCAGTTTAGGGAATTTCTAAGTAATAGACTGCTGCAGTTTCCTTCACAATCCTGGGACAAAGCACCCAACCAGAAGCAGCTGATGGGAGGAAAGTTGTTTATTATGGCTTACAGACTCGCAGGGAAGCTGCATAATGGCAGGGGAAAGATGGGAGAGCAGAGACTGGACATCACCTCCTTGCCACAGTAGGTGGCAAACAGCAAGAAAGGAGTAAGCCAGACACTGGCAAGGGGAAGCTGGCTATAACACCCATAAGCCCAACAATATACCTCCTCCAGCAAGGCTTCAATTCCCAAATTGCCACTAGCTGAGGGCCTAGCATTCAGAACACATGAGTTTATGGGCGGACACCTAACCCAAACCACCACACAAACAAAATGAAATATTGTGTTATGTGACATGAAATCAACTCTGATTCAAGGTGAAAGAATGCACATGGATAATAATTGTGTTATAGCCACTATTCATTTACTCTTACATGCTAATGGCATTATTCATTTCTTAATTCCCTCAACAATAACCTGGAGAACAAGTTATAAAATCCCATCCTACAGTGAAGAAAAAAAACACTTACAAAAGTTAAATTTTCTCTTCAACCTCATAGCTAGAAATTGGTAGAGCTGGGATTCAAACCCTAGCCTTTTAACTCCAATGCCCAAATGCAGCCTTGGCTCCAACCAAAACAGTATCTCAAATAAAAGAGATTACTGTGATATAAGGCAGGCTTGTTTCTTGAATTTTTAATTGGAGTTGTATATGTTTAAGAAGTGCAGCATGTTATTTTGACATACATATTCATACTGAACTGATTTTTTCAGACAATCTAATTAATTCTACAGAACTGAAATTTTATTCCATTTCCAACACCTCCCTCATCTCCCCTAGTGCTATTCAAAGGAAGTGAAATGAGTATCTCAGAAATGCCTTCACTCCCATTCCACACTCACTCTAGTATGATTCATAATAGCTGTGATACAGAATCAACTGAAGTGCTTGTCAGCAGATGAATGGGATGTTATTCAACCTTAAAAAGGCGATCTTGCCATTTAAAATAGCATGGATAAACCCTGAAGGATATTATCCTAAGTGAAATAAACCAAACACAGAAAGAAAAGTACTGCATAATCTCACTTACATGTAGAATACAAAAACTATCTAATTCATAGGGACAGTCTGCTTTCTAACTCTGACTGACTGGGCACCTTAGGTGGGCATAAGGTTGTGGTAGACCCACCTACATTCTGGATCTCAGTTTGTCAGCCTAAAAGATATTGTGTTAAGAACCCAGGGTGTTAGGGAGCAGAAAGGCAACACACAAGATAGTCTTTTTCAATCATCATTTTAATCAAATAAAAAAGCATTTGTGGAGCCCAAGGTTAAGTGTCTTGGGAACTATGAAGATGAAGACATCATTCCAGATATTCCAGAAGCCAGAATTGTAGAGGAGGGTTGAATTAGATGCACCTAGCTAAGCTGGTGATGAACTGCTTAAGTTCCTAGGACATTTCCAATTTGTCTGTAACCTTGGCATTTTTGAAACTAGAAAGTAAAGGAGATGAAAACTGGTGAGAGAAAATTTCCTAAAACACACATTTAAAACAAAAGAGAGAGTGTTGAAAGAGAAAAGGAAAGTCAATGTCTGTTTCATCTGACTGCATATTACTACCTCCCCAGACCCAGTTTCATATACTCTGCATTGTTCTAGCTCCAATTGTCAAGAAAAATTCCCATGGATTTCTTTTTCACATAAAACCATCCAAATATACATAATTGGGTTCATTATGGGAAATGATATCAGTGTTACTTTCACAGTGGTGGCGGAGTAAATACATTTTAGGCACTGGATAACATCCTAGTCTACATAAGGATTGTCAAATTGACTGCAGGAGGTGATTGAAACACTGGCTTTTCCAGCCAAATACTGCTCCTTCTTCCAAGTGCACACTCTGGAACTCCTACAAATCTTGGGTATTGATTTTTCTGGGATGCCAACCAGGCTTCGTATCCATCTCTCAGCCAGCAAAGGCAGGGAGCCTTGGTCATACTCCCTCTACTCCCATTTCATTCACCTTAGAGATGTTCACTCTAGGTCCAGTGTGTTAATTGAGGGAGTGATGTATGTTCTTAGGATATTTTGTAGTAGTTTTCTCATTAATTTCCCCCATAAGAAGCAGGCATTATCTCTTCAAGGCAGCAAGTTAAACACTAGAAAGACTACAATAGTATAGCGACTTGCCCACCGTTCCCCTGAGAGTCAGTGATGGAGAGAAGTATAAGGGTGTAAGAAAATTAGTGTTTACTTCCCAGGGCAATGCTCTAGCCAATGGTTCACACTATGTCATTTTACATTAATAGTAGCATCCTCACTTAGTTAGTCCTTCTGTTACTGTTTTGGTCCTCTCTTTTGTATACTTTGATTCCACACATTTCAGTATACCAGTAAGTGAGGAATATAGTCCTCATACTACTTTGAATATTAAAGTATTATTTTTCAAGTAAAATTATCTGGAATGACCAAAACAAAATGAAATATGCAAATATAGAACTTCTGTACTTGGACAGTGGCAGAAATAGATAGATAGGCTAAGATATATCCCAGTATTCCTCCTGAGTCCTATAGACTGGCCTAGAGAATCTGAGCCTACAATATCAGGGAGATATTGGGAAAGGGAAACATTGTTCATTGCAGATTGAAAGGTCCCATCATTCCATTGGATGTAATCCAACTGTCTTTCATTTCAGCATGAAACCATGTCCATACCCCACTTAGTGTAGTTTGTTAATACACTTCTGAGTCAAGGCCACATGGTTTTGTTGGGTGGAGAATGGCTATGACACACACAGATTCCAAATCCAAGAAGAGCAGAACTGACAGTCCCAACATGGGCTTCGGACCATGTAAATGATGGTGAAGCATACAGCATAAGTCACCATTTTACTTGGGGACCTCAAATGCTTAGCAAACCCGTTTTAACCAGCTCACATCTCAAAAAAAAATGTTTAACATTATTTATTCACTCACAAGATTACTCATCTAATGAGCATCTATGTGGAATGTTAATGGCACACTGTGAGTTGCAGCAGTGAATCAGGTATCACTTCTGCCCTCAAGAAACTTATTAACACACAATGAGTGAATATATAAGTATATTCGCAGTTGAGCTCCTGTAATGCTAGCATTCTTTGTTTGGAACATTGCATGCATTCTACTTCATTTTGAAAGAGGAAGATAGGTACCATTACTATCTTTTTCTTTGATAATTGAGGAAGTATATATAACTTGACCAATGTGAGGAGTAACATGTTTTCCCAGGCTATTTGCATGTAAGGGTGTTAGAAAACCATGTCAACATAGCTCACTTTGTGTTTAATTAGTTATAAAAAGCAGGTTTAGCTACCTCAAATACCTGTTATTGGTTGTTCTGATCCAGTAAGTCGGCCTTATCTGTCTGGCTATCCAAGGTTGGGTATTCAGTAGAGAAGCTGAAATTCATCAGTCTCAAATAGAGGACTTCATTTCTAAGTGATTTAATTAAAATTAGAACAGGAGACCTAACAGTAATTGTGGACAGTCACCCAAAACCATTACATAGCATGGAAGAGCTAGCAATAAATTCAACTAATAGGTTATGAGAAAAAGTATTTCAACAGTCTTTATATATTTCATTCAATGAAGCAAAAAAGAACAAGAAAGTAGCATTTGAGTGAGTGACTCATTAGCAGATTGAAGTTGTGATTTTGTGGTAATTTTTGTTTCTGTTTAGGTAGGCTGTTAGGGCAACAGAATGAATGCTGAAAAAAATCAAAATGGCTAGGCATGGTAGCACATGCCTTTTATCCCAGCACAAGGGAGGCAGAGGTAGGAGGATTGCAGTGAGTTTGAGGCCACCCTGAGACTACAGAGTGAGTTCCAGGTCAGCCTGGGCTACAATGAGACCTTACCACACAAAAAAAAAAGAAAAAATAACGAAAGGAAGGAAAAGAAAAATGATACTCAATGGTAGAAATACAAAGAATCCCAGGGTAAAAAGGACCCAAGTGGACTTCACTAAAAGGAAGTTCCTGAGCATTTTACATGGAGAGGAGACTGGCCCCACTCTTCTCAGAGCTCCTCTGCTGAATCTCAGAAAAGAATTATTCCACTTAGAAGAAATGGATGATATAAGTAAAGTAAATACAAATTGTAAAAAGGATAGAGATCCTAGCCTAGAGTTCATGAAGAAAAAAAAATGTTAAAGTCAAAAGGAAGAAATAGTATCTGTATAGTAATAAAAATAGATACAGTTTATCTGTCACTTCAATAAAGCCATATTGTGAATGTGGTGGTTTGATTCAGGTGTCCCCCATAAACTTAGGCATTTTGAATGCTAGTCTCCCCAGCTGATGGTAATTAGAAATTAAAGCCTCCTGGAGGGAGTGTATTGTTGGGGGCGGGCTTATGGTGTTATAGCCAGTTTTCCCTTGCCAGTGTTTGGCATACTCTCCTGTTGCTATTGCCTACCTTATGTTGGCCAGGGGATTATATCCACCCTCTGCTCATGTCATCATTTTCCCTGCCATCGTGGAGCTTCCTCCTTGAGCCTGTAAGCCAAAATAAACCTTTTTTCTCACAAGCTGCTCTTGGTGGGGTGATTTCTACCAGCATTGTGAACCAGACTGCAACAGTAAAGTGGTACCAGGAGTGGGGTTGCTGCTAGATACCTGACTGTGTGGCTTTTGCCTTTTGAAGCTGATTTTCAAGAGGAATGTGGAAAGATTTGAAACCTTGGCCTAAGAGATACCTTGCAGTGCTGTAAGTACAGCTTGATGGACTATTCTGGTCAGAGTTGAAAGACCTGAATGCAGTAAGAACTATGGACTGTGAGGTTTCACTTATGAAGATGAGAAAAAACTTTGCTTGGATTGAGCTGGCAGTTCATGTGAAAAGCTTGCTGTTATGGACGTGTCCTGAGAAGTTGTGCAGGGTTGCATTGTATAGAAATGGATTGGTGTGAGCAAAGTGATATGGCACAGAAAAAAAAAATCTTTGGGCCTAAACTGCTGCCCATTCACCTGCAAATTTTTTGAGATTACAACCTTTGAGCTTGGGCCAGCTGACCTGCACTGGGGCAACAGGAAGAATGTAGACTCTTTTGAATAGGCCTAAGTATTAAAGGAGTGTCCTATTCTTCAAAGTCTGGTTTATTTCCCCCTGGATTAACAAATTGGCACCCTACCTGGTATTGTGGAGTATAAGAAATGCAGGAAAGAGAGGGTCATTGAGTTTGCAACATGATCTTGTGTTTTTGAAATGGCCATGGGCAGTGTGAAGCAGGTTTGCTGGTTGCCTGTATGGAGACCCCATGGGGCCATGAGGATGAACTATGGATTGCAGTGGAGACCCAGTGGAGATGCCGGGACCACGAGATGGCTGCAAAGGAAAGCTGCCTGCCGGCCCCAATGAAGTTTTCCAGGACTGTGAGTAGCCTAGCTGGAGGGGTGGAATTGGAATTCCAGAGACTTGTTGCTGGTTAAAATTAGTGGACTTAGAGATTTGTCACTGGCTAGAGTTGTTAGACTTGGAGCTACAGAGTTTGGTGTTTTCCCTGTTTAAATTTTATATTGGTTGAATATTTCTTGGCTATGCCCAATGCCATCTTTTGCAGTGTGAATGTTTATTCTGTGTCATTATGGGTTTGGGGGGTATTTTTTGGGTATTATGGCTCAGTTAAAAGATCGTGGACTATGGGGATATGTGAAAATCACTGGAATTGATAAAAACTATGGGGACTTTTAAAGTTGGACTGAATGCATTGCATTTTAAATTATGTATGGTTATCAGTTTATGGGGGCCAGGGGTGGACTGTGGTGGTTTGGTTCAGGTGTCCCCCATAAACTTAGGCATTATGAATGCTAGTCTCCCCAGCTGGTGGTAATTGGAAATTACAGCCTCCTGGAGGCAGTATGTTGTTTGGGACAGGCTTATGGGTGTCATCACCAGTTTCCCCATGCCAGTGTTTGACACACTCTCCTGTTGCTATTGTACACCTTATGTTGGCCAGGGGATGATGTCTACCCTCTGCTCATGTCGTCATTTTCCTTGCCATCTTGAAGCTTCCCCCTTGAGCCTGTAAGCAAAAATAAACCCTTTTTTCCCACAAGCTGATCTTGGTCAGGTGATTTCTACCAGCAATGTGAACCAGACTATAACAGTGAGCTAAGAAAATCCACTGTGTTTTCTGATGAAGTCTTGATCCTCATTCAGGAGAATGGTGTGAGATAATAGTCTCTGGAAGCTAAACCTGCTAGATCTAAGCCACCTCCATCAGTTCACTCTCCAGCCTCTCTACCCACAGGCATTCATGTTCATTTATGCATAAAGAACAAGTTGCCCATAAGCTCATGATTCATCCTTATCTTGATTTTTGTTAAAGTTTATTTATTTATTTGCAAGAGAGGGGGAATGAGAATGAGCCCACTAGGGCCCAGTGCCATGCAAACAAACTCCAGACACATGTGCCACTTTGTGCATCTACCTTTACATGGGTACTAGGGAATCGAACCCAGGCCTTCAGAATTTGAAAACAAGTGCCTTTGACTGCTGAGCCATCTCTCCAGCCTCCTCATCTTAATTTTGTTTTGTACTTTTGTATTCCTGTTGTTACGGACAGCATGAACTTTTCTATTTGCAAAAGGGTTTAATCAACAGTCACTGTTTTGAATCAGATTAAAACAACAAATACTTTCAAAGCTATGTATTTGTTCTGTCCTGCTAGATGCACTCACTCTACCTGCCTCTGAAGGGCAGTGAAAATCCGCAGATGCACTAATGAATCCCTGCAATAGGCAGTGTTGATGTGATGATTAACAGTGATGGGTCTTTATCTTAAAAGATACTGGGTTCTTCCCCTAAATTCTTCCTTTCCCCTTCACACATCAAAACTGGGAGATAATCTGTGAGGCTATTTTATTTGACTATGTTTTCAGGATAGCACATTTACATAGGCTTGAAGTCAATGAATATAAGCAAGCCTAGGTCTTCCAAGAGTTCTTAATTATATGCCTCGGAATGTATATGTATTCACATGTAATACTTGTGTTTCTGTGATGTTCCCCCCCCCATACCCTTTTTAGCTGACATGTGCTAAGACTCTTTGAAAGCAAAGACTATAATAGGCAAAAGCACAATGAGTTGTTAAATGTGATGGCAAAATAAAAAAAATTAAAAAGCTTCAGTCGGTATGATCAGTTAAAAAAAAAAGACAGCCAGCAAACTGTCTATCATGTGATGAAATTTGACAGTAGGGATTATGGCTTTGATGGACCAGAACAGCTAATAGAAGAAGCTGACATTTTTGAAACCCTGCTAATTAAGGGTTCCTTCCTTAATATTAAAATAAAGTCTTTGTCTGGTTTTTATGGTTGGAGAATCAGGTGTTTTCATTAATATATGCCAGTCAGTCTTAATAAGCTTGGAGGGCAGAGGAAGTTATTATTGAGTGACCTTCTACAAAATAAGCATGTTGCTAAGGGCTCTAACCCTGCCCCGTTCAGACTGATGAATCTCATTTCCAATGCAAAAGCTTCACAAGAAATCCAAGTATTCTCTGTGCAATCACAGAAAATAATCCTTGTGTCTCTTGTAATGTCCAGAATTGCCACTTACTACACTACTACTGTACAATGAATATTACAATACATATTATTTTTCTACCACAATTGTCTACATTTCTGAATTGCCCAGAATAGAAAAACTTATTGTGAAGACACTTGTATTGAAAAGTCAGCTCATTTTAATACTTTTCAAATAGTCATCTACTCTGTTCATGAATTATAATGCTCAGAATACATCTGACAATACTGGCTTTGAAAGGAGATATGTCTATATTATTACATATTCATTTTCAAATAGATTTCAAACAGATTTTAAACCATTCATTGAAATTCATTGAAATGATAGATTCACAGTTGGATTTTGATTGACTCTTAATCCAATTTTACTTTTGATAAGTTTTTACCCCTCTCTTCCCACCCATCCCCATCTTTCTCAATCAACCAGTATATTTTTTGCTCTTTTCTTGGTTTTTAAAGCAAAACTTATAGAGTATGTGAAAACTTGAAGGTTTTGATGACTACATGTAAAACTTGTCAAAAAGAATCCATGAAATTCTATTGAAATCTATAAAGTAGCATACTATAGGTGGTTTATCTGGCTAATTCCCAATGTAGCATGCTTGTCTTATAGAAGCAATACTCATGGTGGCTGGCTATTCATTCACAATCTGGAACCAACCTCTGAGAGGGTTTCATTTACTGAGCTATACTAGCATCTTTAGATGATATACAGATTTGCAGGCAGGTGGGTGCCTGGAGTTATGACAGTGGATCACACACATTCAAGTTTTGCAGTTGCCTAATTCAAGAGTATGACTGAAGGCTGGGCGTGGTGGCACACAACTTTAATCTCAGCACTCGGGAGGCAGAGGTAGGAGGATTGCCGTGAGTTCGAGGCCACCCTGAGACTTCATAGTGAATTCCTGGTCAGCCTGGGCGAGAGTGAGACCCTGCCTTGAAAAAGCAAAAAAAAAAAAAAAAGTATGACTGAGGTACTTTTCAAGTTAAGTGCTTTTCTCCAGCCCCTGGAAAAGTTGGGTCATGCCACTTGCTAGCCTGTCTAGAAATAGAAGAAATTAGGTTAAACACTGCAAAGTGCACCATGGATTTTGCACTCCATGGGGGCAGGGAAATCCCCCCATCATAATCTGAGTCTTTTTGACTGAGTATGTCAAGTATGGGAACAATGAAATGAGAATCTTGATCTAGAGTTCAAGTATGTAGAACTAGAAGTGAATGCAAAGTGTGACAATTATTTCGACCTAGGTCCACAATAAGACAGTTGTCTTTGAGGTACAAACTTGAGAAGAAAACTATGATATGACCATAAATGATTACATGAAACTGTTTTTCAGCATTTAAATAGGGGGGAAAGTTACTGAACACTAACATAGATCCATCTCTTTAGGACTAAAACCAACCTAATGATTTTGTAATGTCCTTGGCTTATCCCAACAATAGTGGAGTATACTGCCCTTTCCTTTGTAAGATTCAATATAGGACCCTCTTAGGTCTTGTCTTAGATTGTGCCTATAGGTTCATCGAAGCCAACTGTCCCTTCTATATGGAGCCAGGATGGGAACTGCTGTCCCAGATAGTTTTGGTTCACGACCACCTCTGGACACAGTTACACCAGGTACAGATCATAGACAAGCTCTATCATATCACTTAGTATCATCTTAAAATACATAATCTTGGACCCTACGGAAGATCTATAGAGTAGAAATCTCTTGGAGCCCATGACTCTCCATTTTATAGAAATCGTGAAGGTATCTGGAGAAATCTGAGTAACAATGACATGCCATAAATAAATCATATACTACATTTTGTTCACCTACATTTGTGTCATATCATTTTACTTTGTCAGTGTCCTTGGGGGCAGGTACTTTGTTTTAATGCTTATTTCTCCTCATAATCCCAAATGGCCTTACAAAGAACAAATGATCAATATACATCTGACTGGTTGATTGATTAAATCCAGAAGTTCACTTCTTTAATATCAAGACATTCCTCTTTTCCTCTTATGTTTCATTCCCTTATACCAATCTTTCCTCTTATTTTCATGGTATTCTGTTTTAATATTAATCTTTATTTCTTTTCAAGGAGAGAGAGATAGAGAAAAAAGAGAGAGACAGAATGGTCATGCCAGGGCCGCCAGCTGCTGCAAACGAATTCCAGATGCATGCACCACTTTGTGTATCTGACTTTACATGGGTACTGGGAAATCAAACTCAGGTCATTTGTGAGACTTTGCAAGCAAGTGCCCTAACCATTGAGCAATCTATCCATCCCTTTAATGGTATTCTAATACTTCATGCTCTACTCTAGGGATTTGTAATTCCAGAGCAGCACTATACAATTGAAACATTGCAGATCATATGCATAATTTGAAATTTTCTAGTAGCCACATTTTAAAAAGTAAAATCAAAAAAGTAAGACTAACAGGGCTATAGAGATGTCCCAGTGGTTAAAGGCACTTGATTGCAGAACCTGATGGCCTGGGTTTAATTCTCCAGTACTCGTGTGAAGTCAGATGCGCAAAGATGCATCTGGAATCCATTTGAAGTGGCAGGAAGCCCTGGCGCACCGAAACTCACTTTCTCTGTCTACCTCTTTCTCTCTCTTAAATAAATAAATAAAAATATTTTAAAGGACTAATTTTAATAATATGATATTTTATTCAGTCCTGTATCCAAAATATAGGATGGTATACATTCTTGTTACACAGTCTTTGGAAGCTGGTGCTGATTTCACATTTACCAGCCTATTATAATTCATAGTTGCCATATTCCAAGTGCTTGGTACCAGCATGTGGTATATAGCTACCATCTGGGAAGCGTGGCTTTTAAGAATATTCATGGATGAATAGTAGGCATGTCTAAAACCCCTGAGATAAAATGTTAGATATGTGGTGAGAAAGAGCATCAAGCTCTCATAAGGGCTTGCTTTCCCTCACACAATATTCCACCCCAAAAGATATTCAGGAACACAAGCACTGCTCATAGATCCTGGAATGACTCATTTCTTCTTACCAATTTTCTCTACTTGCTAGTTCTATTTACATTACATATTGTAACAAGAATAATTCACAGTCTGTTATTAAACAGTCATGAATGTAGCTTTTTCCTTGACAACAGCACCCAGAGCCTGCTCCCAGGTATTGACTTGCTTCAGAGGAAATAGCCTCCAAGATGAGTAGTTACAATTGTCAAAATAAAGTCACTGAAATTATGTGCCAAGGAAATGGGTACCCACATGGGAGTACAAGACATTCTCAAGATTTGTGTAAATATATCAACAAGGAAGGTTCTAGAAGGATCAGTAATTATTCGTAGTACAGGGAACTTGATTCCTTCTTGTTCTTTTCCTAAGATTAACACCCAAGTTTCTTAACATGAGCTAATCATTCACTTTCTAAAGGGCCGAAATAGTTTAGTTTACTTTGTGTTGTTCTTGAATATGAGGTTTATTAGACCCCTCCCAATGTCAATAAAAGGCCAGCCAGTTATTTTAAACATAAGAGCTATGGCGTTTACATAATGTTCCTATCTAGGAAACAAAGATATCAGTTGAGTGAGATCCATCTTTAGCATTGCTTTCTCTCAAAAATAAAGAGTGCTTGCGGTATAGAGACAAATTAGTTTGTTGTTTGTTTCTGTTTTCTTGTTGTATTTTTCCTCTCTCGGTCATCACTCAAACATTGCTACTAAGCTCCTGGGCTGGCATTGCTAATCCTTCCTAGAACAGCCCTTTAAAAACTCCAGAGTAAAGGTTGGGAGATAGCTCATTTAGTAAAATGCTTGCTTCTCAACTATGAGGACCAGAGTTCAATCCACAAATCCAAGTAAAATTCCAGGCATTATGGTTTACATCTATAATCCCAGCAGAAAGAAGGTAGAGAATGAAAATTCCTGGGTCCACTAACCAGCCAATCTTGCCTAACTGATGAGTCCAGACTAATGAGAGACCTTGTTTGTTGTGTGATTTTTTTTTTAAAGGTGGATAGCATTACAAGCAGTGACACCCAAGATTGAGATTTCCTCTGGCTTGCCCATGCTCGCACACATATGTAAACATACCCCTGTATACATGTACATACAGAAAACCCCCAGAAAGGATGTATTGGATTTTTGTAGTATTTATTATTCTTTATGTGATCGATATTTGTGCGAATTAACTATATCTAGCCAAAGTTTTCATCATATAAACCATGCTGTTTTCCTATGACTAAAATAAAATAAAAATCACTCTGTATAAGTTCTGAAAGCACATGGAAAAAATCAGCCTCAGAATTACAGTTTTTCAAATCTAGTAACCTTTGTCTGGAAGAAAAAGACTGTTATATATCAACCATATTAACATTTTCCACTTTTTGTTCACATGACCAAAGGGAGGAGGAAGGCAAAATCAACTATGAGAATCACAAAAATAATTAAACAAAAATTGAGATGTATTGATATTGAAATCTGTCTCTTTATAACATGCATCTCAAAGTGAATACTGATTTAAATAACAATGATTGAACCATGTGAAATTTGAGGAGAATGGATTAACTATGCCAATATCAAGTATGTTATGTTGATTGGTCTCCTTACCACCCTGGTAATGAAGCAGCTTTGAAAAGTTCATCTTGCTATTCAGTCAGTCGCCAGGAAAGAGAGATTGACTTCACTTACTTTTTGAGATTGATAATGCTTCTTTCTTGGCATCACTTCACTTTTTACCATGATGTCACCTCCAGTAGCTTCCTTTTATTCCACTCTAGCACTGTGATCAATACTAAAAAGTTGCCCCTTCCTGCCCTATAGACATTTTAAAACTTCAAAACTATAGGAACCTTGTAAAACAGGTTTTAAAATCTCCTGATTTAGTCATATTCACAAGTCCCTGGACTCATTCCTGTGATGTAATGTCCCCTCAGTATTAAAGAATTCTTTAAGTTATTTTAAGCGGAATCTCTTTTTCCATCTTTTTTCTTTCTATTAAGAATTCTCAGGGCTGGAGAGATGACTCACTGGTTAAGACACTTGCCTGCAAAGCCTAGCGACCCAGGTTTGATTCCCCAGTACCCATATTAAGCCAGATACACAAAGTGAAGCATGCATCTGGAGTTCATTTTCAGTGGTTAGAGGCCCTGGAACATGCATTCTCCCCCCACCCCTCTCTCTCTCATCTCTCTCCACTTGCAAATAAATAAAAAATTAAAATAATTTTCATACATGGACATACTGTAATTTGATCATAATCCCCTTCCATTACCTACTTTTCTCCCCCTCCCCTGCCTCCACTCCACTGAACCTCTTCTTTCCAACTATTACCTCTTCTATGTTGACGTCTTTTTTTAAGTGGTAAGTTTAATATATGAACATACTGCAAATTGGTCATATTTACACCAGGTTATATCCTCTTTTATCCCCATATATTCACTCCCATTCTACTGAGGCTCTCTCTTATAACTGAGCACTTTATTATATGAACATATTACAAGTTGGTCATATTTCCATTGAGTTCTACTCTTAATGTTCCTTCCAATCCTCCACTCCACTGAGGACTTATCTCAGTGGGGCTATCTGTAATTACTGTGGAGTTATGAAAGCATCAGTCAGTCTCTGTGGGGCAGACAATGTTTCAGAGTATACCTTCCCAGCCTATGGCTTGCATTCTTTCCACCTCCTCTTCCTCAGTGTTCCTTGATCCTTGGAAGTGTGTCATGTCTCCTTTAGCAATGAGATATCAGCGGCCTATGATTTTCTACTTGGGTGAATTTTGAGTTTCCTCATTGTCTCCCACAATCTCCTTGGAGAAGGCTGTCTGGCTAGCAGTGACAGCACCACTCATATTCAACTTACCACTTCATCTGTAATGTTTCTGGGCCCTGGAGGATGTGACAGAGATGACGCACCTAGTGCTAGGCAGTTGGCTTTCTCTTCTTGTCATACTAATGGGCCTTGGGTCTCCCCAGTATTTCCACCATCTGTAAAAAGAAGACTGTCTAACCAAGAGTGAAAACAGCATGGCTCAAAATGGATAAACCTAGACCTTTAGGAGACTTTTTGACAGGAATGACCTCTGCTTTTAGCCATAGAACAGTAGAAACTTCCATCAAAGGTCTATAATCTTCTAAGCCATAGGCTTCTGACTTAATTGTCAATACCAGATATAAATTCCCTTCCACTGAGCAGATACAATATACAATCAATCAGGGAGACACTGACATCCTGGGTACCATCATTGCACCAGTGGGTACATCTTGCCTTTCTGGTTGATTTTTTAGCTTGCAGGACCGACTTCTTGTTCACACTGTTACTGTGAACACTGTGTTAGTGTGAACACTATATACTTTCCAGCAGTATGAGTGCTAGCCAGTAGGAAGTTTGTTCCCATCTCAATTCTAGCATGATCTGTTAATGTCCTGTGTCCACAGCCTATGGTGTCTTCAGCAATAGGATGCTGTCCTTTAGTTCTGATGACTAACCAAGTGTTTTGGCAATGCCTTACATTATTTGGGGAGCCACATGGGACCACCTAATCAACAACTCACTGTGGGAAGAAACCCATTTCTGGCACTGGGATTTACCAGCAATGACCTATGGTTTGAGGGTAAATCATTCTTCACCTCTTCAGTGTTCTTCTGCCTAAACAATCCCCCCCTCTCTCTATCTCTCTGTTTTTAAGAGAGTCATATCTTTTAATTATCGAACCAAGAGGACAGTTTCTATGGTACTGATTCATGCTATCATTAGCATTGTGTATCTCTATGTATCTCCCCTTAAACCCTCCCTTAACCCAATCTCCCTCAGACCCTTCCACCCTCCCCATATTCTGTCCCTGTATTTGCCTAAAAGGAATCCCCTACTCTCATCCCTCCCTGATTCTCCTCTCTCCAGGCCTCATTCTAGCTTCCTGACCAGTTCTACTGATGCTTACCCCAACTTAGACACAAATCCAACTATTCCATGTTAGAATCTGCGTATGAGTGAGAACATGCAGCAGTTGTCTCTCTGAGCCTGTGTGACCTCAATATTTTTCCCAGGTTCATCCATTTTCCTGCAAATTTCATAACTTCATGATTCCTTACTACTGAGTAGAATACCATTGTGTATACATGTACCAACCACATTTTCATTACCCATCAATCAGTTGATGGGCATCTGGGCTGATTTCATTACCTAGCTATTGTGAATAGAATAGCAACAAACATGGTTGAGTAACTACCTCTATAGTAAAACACAGTCTTTAGGGTATATTCCCAGGAGTGGTGTAGCTAGATCAAATGGTAGTAGGTCTATTTTTAGATTTTTAAGGTACCTCCATACCACTTTGCAAAGCTTCTGTATAACCTTGCATTCCCACCA
Source organism: Dipus sagitta (assembly GCA_036346955.1). Taxonomy (NCBI): domain Eukaryota; kingdom Metazoa; phylum Chordata; class Mammalia; order Rodentia; family Dipodidae; genus Dipus; species Dipus sagitta. The sequence goes on from CM070775.1 coordinate 81,975,753, forward strand.
ACAGCAGATGAAGATTCCTCTTTCCCCACACCCTCACCAGCATTTGTTGATGTTTGATTCTGTGATGATATCCATGTGACATTTGATTTTGTGATGATATCCATGTGACCAGAGTGATATGGAATGTCAAAATAATTTTAATTTGCATTTCCTTGATTGCTAAAGCTGTTGAACATCTCTTTATATGTTTATTGGCTATTGTATTTTGTTTTTCACTTTGGAAATGCTCTTTTCAGTTCCCTGCCCCATATTTTGAGTGACTTTTTTTTACTTACTTTTTTGAGTGCTTTGTATGTTTTCTAGATATTGAACCTGTCAGGTGCATAGCTGGTGAAGACTTTCTCCCATTCTGTAGGTTGTCTATTTACACTGTTGATGGTTTGCTTAGCTGTGCAGTAGCTTCTTAGTTTCATGAATTCCCAATTGTTGAGTATTAGTCTTATTTCCTGGCCTACTGGGGTCTGATTCTGAAAGTCTTTCCCTACACCTGTATCTTGGAATGTTTTCCCCACTTTTCTTGTAGTTGCTTTGGAGTTGGGAGTTTTATATGGAGGTCCTTGATCCATTTACAGTTGATTATTATGCAGAGAGGGGGGGGTCTAGATTCATCCTTCCATGTGGAGTTATCCAGTTTCTATAGCACTATTTGCTGAAAATGCAGTCTTTTTTCCAGTGTCCATCTTGAGCCTCTTTCTCAAAGTTCATGTGGCTGTAGTTACTACAACTTGTACCTGGATCTTCTATGCCATTCCACTGGTCTGTGTATCTGTTTTTGTGCCATGATATTTTTTACTATGATTTTGTAGCATATTTTGAAATTAGATATGATGATACCACCAATAGTATTCTCTTTACCTTGGACATTTTTGGATATCCAAGGCCTTTTGCACTTCCATATGAAATTTTTAAATCTTTTTATTTTCATTTATTTGAGAGACAGTGAAAGAAAGAGAATGGGCATGCCAGGGCCTCCACCAACTGCAAACGAACTCCAGACACATGCACCACCTTGTGCATCTGGCTTACATGGGTCCTTGGGAATCAAACATTAACCATTATGCAATCTCTCAGCCAGCCCCCATATGAACTTTTGAGACTATTTTTTCTATTACTATAAAGAATGGTGCTAGAAATTTCATTGGAATTGCATTGAATTTGTATATTGCTTTTGGCAAGATGGCCATTTTCATGATATTCTTACAGTTCATGAACATGGGAGATATTTCCATTGCCTTCTGCCTTCCATGGTGTTCGTCTTCAGTGTTTTTAATGTTGTCATTGTAGAGGTCTTTCACTTCCTTGGTTAGGGATATTCCAAGAATGTGTGTGTGTGTGTGTGTGTGTGTGTGGTGTGTATTGTAAATGGGACAGCTCCCCTGCCCTCATTTTTTTTTCAGGGGAGGGTCTCACTTTAGCCCAGGCTGACCTGGAATTCACTATGTAGTCTCAGGGTGGCCTCGAACTCACAGCAATCCTCCTACCTCTGCCTCCCAAGTGCTGGGATTAAAGGAGTGCACCACCACGCCCAGCTCCCTGCCCTTTTTTTCTCTGTATGTTTTTCATTTGTATGCACAAAGGCTAGTGACTTTTTTTAAAATTAATTTTATATCCTGCCACTTTCCTGAAAGAATGTGTCACCTCTGAGTGGGTTTTTTTTTTTTTTTTTGGTAGAGTCTTTCAGGTCACTTATGTATAGAATCATATCATCTGTAAATATGGCTAGTTTGACTTCTTCCTTTTCAATTTGCATCCTTCTTTTTTCCTTACCATTTGGGCAGGTTTTTATTACAAAAGATAATTTTGCTGGATATACTAGTTTGAGTTGGCAGCTATGGTCTTTCAAAATTTGAACTACTCCATCCCAAGCCCTTCTGGATTTTAGTTTCCATTGAAAAATCAGATGTAATTCTGATGTGCTTACCTTTGTAAGTGACGAGCTGTTTTCCTCTTGTAGATCTTAGTACTCTGTTTATTGTTTTAAATATTATGTGACATTGGGAATTTCTTCTCTGATCCTGTCTATTTGGTGTTCTGGATGCTTCCTTTACCTAGATGGGTCATTCTTTCCTAATATTTGGAAATTTTTGTTCATTAATTTTATTGAAGATGTTCTCTATGACCTTGGTGTGCAGTTCTTCTCCTTATTGTATGTCCATGATTTGAATGTTTGGTCATATTAAGATGTCCCCTAATTTCCTCATGTTTGTTTGTATGGGTTTTTTGTTGTTGCTGTTGTTTGTTCGTTTTGTTTTGATTTTTAACTGATTTTGTATTCCCACTCTATCTGCTTGGTCTTTTCCTCAAGCCATGATAGTCTGTCCTCCACATGATCTATTCTGATGGTAAGGCTTTCTTGAAAGCCTTTAAATGAGTTATTTCATTTTTATTTTCTAATGGGTTTTTCTTCAGCATCTCTACCTCCTTATGGAATTCTATTTCCATTTCTTGGTTTGACCTCCTTATTGTCTCTTGGATTTCATTCCTGCATTTGATCATGTCCTCTTTGAGTTCTTTCTACTGTCCCTTGTTTGTTTTTCCGTTGCTGTTGATTCTCATCCATTTCATTCGGCCATCTATTAAGGGTTTTTTATTCTCTTCCATTCATTCAGGTATTTATTAACTTCTTTTTTTATTCTCTTCCTTCTCCTCAGCTGTTTGTTCATGGCCTCATTTAGTTGATTGAACATGCTTATCATAATAGAATTCTATGCCTGAAGTTTCCTCTAAGTACCTTTTATTGGAGGCTTACACTATGGAACTGGGCATTCTTGGTGGGGACATCTTGCCTTGTTTTCTTATGTTATTTGTTTTGCTTTGGGGTTTGCCCATGTGGAGATAGCCCTTTTGTCTTGCTGAGGATGCAACAACAGTGGCTCCAAAGGAGCCTATTTTCAGTGGCCTGGTCAGCTTTGACCCAAGTAAGCATGGGATAGTAGTTTACCTACAGGTCTGGGCTGGGCACACTGGAAGCTGAGAATGATCCTCCTTGTTTTGGCAATGGTTATGCAGGTCTGTGCTTGGAAGTATGACCACCTTGGGAGACCCTACTAAGGGAGGTACAGGTGGGCAGTCCAGGGAGTGAAGTCAGTGTCAAATGGGTCTGATCCCCAATCCTACTGAGTGGGGCCAGGGTTGTATTTGTGGAACTGACTGGCACGGAGGGGATCATTCACCTGGACTCTTGTCAGCCTACTTAGTGCCAGGGGTTGAGGAGTACCATCAGCTCAGGTCTCAGGGCTGCATTGGCTAGCAGGCCGGGGAGTAAGATCAGCACCAAAAGGGCCTGACCTCAGGCTCATCAAGCAGGATGCCAGGGGTTGTATCTGTGGGATTGAATGTGGCACAGGCAGTGCTCACCTAAACCCTGGGCAATGTACTCCATGCCCAGGGCTGGGGAGTGTGATCAGCATGGCCACTGAAACCCTCTTGATGAAAGGAAAAGGATATTGGCATATCAAAAATATCACAGGGTTGGATAGGTGGCTAAGTGGTTAAGGTGCTTGCCTACAAAGCTTAATGACCCTGGTTCTATTCCCCAGTACCCATGTAAAGCCAGATGCACAAAGTGGTGCATGCATCTGGAGTTCATTGCAGTGGCTAAAGGCCTTGGTGTACTCATTCATTTTCCCCCACACTTGCAAATGAATAAATAAAATATTTTAAAATATTCTAAAACAACTATTTCCAAAATGTAGTGTGATGGAGATACTACCTGAATGAGGATTACAAGAAAAATTTTAAACTTCCTGTAATTTATTAGAAAATATTGGAGTACCCTCAAAAAGTCTGTGGATCTATTCTATATACACCATTTCTGTAAAGATTTACATTTCTCAGTTGTAATCTGAGTTGCAGAATGACCTAACATTTGTGAATATCCAGTGTTAATTGTTGCCTGATGAATTTACCCATCAGAAATGAGAGCCCTGGAGATAGTGATACCGTTTTGTACAACTGTGCCTAAGTCAGAATCAGCATATGCGATTTTCTATTTACTTATTCTGTCCATTTTTTTAATAGTCATCCTTTCTCTTGTTCCTCTCTGAGGACTAAGTGGTGTCCTGGAATTACCTCCAGGCTCTTCTTAATGCAACTTCAGAACTGTTTATGCACTATCTTTGAATGCTGTTGTTGCAAATTCTCAAGTCAGGCACTCCAGGGGTTATAGAAAAAAATATAAAAACAAAAATAAAATGTCGTTGGCCTCACCAATTCCCTTAGGAATGGAGATGTTTATTTCTGTAGATAAAATAAACACACAACATGGTATCTTTCAGCTCAGATTCTTCTAAGGGAAAGCTCTGTTAAGGGATCTGTGAAAAGGAGTGGGTTCATTTTCTTATTTGATGACACTGAAAGGCTTTTTCATTCTGCCTCATCATTCTGATACAGAACCTTTCTGTCTTCTTGTTCTACTAATTTATACATGTATTTCTGTAACAGACCCAATGCTTTTATGCGTTTTTCTTCAGATAAGTCAGCAAATACATAGAATGAGACAGAGCAGTAAAGAACATCAAGTTTCTGTCAAAACAGTTCATAAATATTCAGAAGAGTTCTGCAATATGTAGGAAGTTATGAAGATGGCATTAAGATACTAGTAAATCCAAAGGAAACCTATGCTAATCAAGCTATCATATCTTATTATATTTTATTCTCTTATCATTTTATTATCCTTCAATAACACAAATGTGACCCCCAAAAACTGCAAATCCTAACCTGCTGAGGTGAGATAGAATTCCACCTTATTCTGGGTCAGGATTTTCTAACCAGGATGTCAGGGTCTCTTCGTAGATCTGAAAGCCTAACCTAGGAGTTAGCTTTATGAGCCACTTACAGCAACAATTCCTCTCTCAGGAGTGACCTTCTATTCAAACATTGCTGGAACCTGGCTGAAAAATAACCCCTGAGAAGGGCTCAACCGTGAGCACCTCCAGTCCTTTAAGTACCGCAAAGCCCTCAGTAATTTTTAAAAATGTCTGTCAAAAGTTTTAAGGCACTGTTCTTAAATGGTAGGTTTAAAATTACTCTTTTTTATATAATACAAATTAACTTACATTCTAAGACTGAAGCCTTTAAAAAAAAAGAAATTCCTGAAAAATGGGTCTTATCACCTTACTTAAAGAGATATCTCTACCACGGTTAGAAAATGGCGATAGCTTACATTATCACTGCTCATTCCTTCTTCATGCCAAACCCTTTCAATCAAAGAGGCACTGAATTTGTGAGTGACACTAGTAGGACATCACTGTAGTTAAAAAGTATTGCTCACTGCAGGGGATCAAACAAAGGCTATTGACATGCTTGCCTGATGTTTGAAAGGACAAATTAGTACCCCATCCTATCTACCAGCAGGGTACAGAAACCTCACATGGAAGAGTCAACTCAAACCACTGTATAATATTTATATTTTTTCCAGGAAACTTCAGAGTTATAAAATCAACTGTGTATAGTGTGCAAGTTACAGGCAAGATAACAGGTCATAAAATCAATTTGAGGAATGCTGTGTAGTTTAGTTTGACTGCAGGCTATGGTTTGTCCTGGAGGAACTTGTGGTAGCATTAGGAGGGGAAAACGGGGCAGAAATACTTTGAACAAAATGCAGTGTCTAAACTGGGCGTGGTGACACACACCTTTAATCCCAGCATTAGAGAGGCAGAGGTAGGAGGATTGCCATGAGTTTGAGGCCACTCTGAGACTATATAGTGAATTCCAGTTTAGCCTGGGTTAGAACAAGACCCTACCTCAAAAAAAAAAAAAAAAAAAAAAGAAAGAAAGAAAGAAAGAAACAAAATACAGGTCCATCTAGAACTGTTTTTTGCTTTTTGCCTTTCTGTTGGCATGGAGTACTTTTGAGCTGCCTTGTAATACTCTAAGCAGTGTGAGAGTCATTTTTCTTTCAGCATCATACAGAGCCAGGCATAGTGGCATAATGTGTAATCCCAGAGCTGGGGTGGGGAGGCTAAAGCAGAAATAACATGAGTCCAAGGCCAAACTGGGCTGCATAGAGAGACCCTGTCTCAAAACAAACAAACAAAAAAAAAAAAAACAGCAATAACAATAAAATAGAGTCTCTTAGCTAGGGTGAAATTGAACCTAATGAGTGAGGTTGGAAATAGTCCTGCTTCTTCCTGTTTCCATCCTGGGAAAATCATTCAGAGACACATGAGCTGGTTTCTTGAGTTTAATAAACAGAATGTGATGTGTTTTTTATTAACCACCATATATGGTGATTGAACATAATGTAAAATGAAGAGGTTCTTACCTTTGCCTTGGAATGTAATTTGCACTCATCAGAACACACTATTAAGGGTAAAAGGCTGTGCTTCTCCATTATGGAGATCATAATGAAGGATTAAGGATACAGGCAATAATTAATACCAGGTGAAACTTCTCTAAATTTCTATCCCTGATTAGTTGAAGGGATAGTTAAGAAATAATTTTGTGGAGCATGCTTTAATTCAGATAAGGAGGACACTGGAGTATGAATGATGGAAACTAACCATCTAAATTTATTTTTTATTTTAGAGAGCAAGAGAGAACCGGAGTGCCAGGGCCTCATCTAAACATTGTTTTCCTGTGTATTGAAAACAATGGATTATGGAAGATAGTCAGTGTACTCTTAAAAGAATCCCTCCAAACTCGACTTTTCCAGCATTTGTATACAACCACCCTTGGTCAAACTCAGCTAGGGGTGCTACCAACTCAGAATGTATTTTGAGTGGTGCCCACAGTCCTTCCAAGCAATCATGTTGCCAACTTTGAATAGGAAAATGAGGTTCAGGCAGTTTCAATGAATTGTCCAAAGGCACAAGGCTGAACAGGAAAAGCTTCTGGCCATGCACCAAGTAGCCTGTTCTTCCCACCTGGGCACATGGCCTCAACTATAGAAGATGCATGGAGACTATGGCAGTGCCAAGTTCTCAATGCCAGCTTCTCTGTCAATATTAGGTTCTGAGTAACCTGCATGAAAATTCCCTGAGGTCAGTGGAGGAGAAAGTCCACAGATGTGCCATATGTAGTATGGCACTTTGTGACTTTATCATCTTGGCTCTACATGTGCCATCCTGGCACACTGTTTCTCAGGAAGTATCTGTACCTCAAAGCAAATCAAATTGTAGAGATAGTGGATATTCTTGTCTGTAGGGCTAAATTACATAAATATTCCATAACCAGCACTTCTAAAAAAAAATCTTTTGATCTCTCACTTGAGTTATGGTCTTATCACAATCTGTGGTGTGCACCAGAAGATGCATGGGAATATTAAAGGAAAACATTCGAATGTGAGAAAAGTGAAGTGTTGAAGTGTCTCCATGTAAAATGAGTGACTTCCCCATATCCACTAATCCCCAAACAAAATAACTATCAAGAAATATTAAAATACACATTTTATTAGTTTCATTTAATTTCTTAATTGCTCAAAGTCAGTTTACCCATTTATTGCTGTGTGAAGTGCTTAGAGGCAAGGCGCACATTAAAGGGATTATTTTCATGTAATCTCCCCCTCCCAGAGGGTAGGAGCTGATCACTGTGAATCCCAATGTGCTCTCCGCAACAGTACCAAGTGGAGGAAATAGGTACTGTAAGATGATATAGTCAGTAGCCGGGTAATGCAGTAGGAAAATATAATTTAATAGCTTTAGAAAGTACCTCATTTTCTGTAAAAGTTATGTGAGCCTTTTTCAGGAACAGCTATTACCCAAACTGAATTTAGCCTCCTCTTTTTCTGGTTATGCCTCTGTTAATTGATAGATGTTGAAGATGTGTAGCCTGTTAAGATTTTAATCAAATGGTGTCTGGAGTAGATGTGATCATCTTACAGGGACTTGGAGCGCTGAGGATAGTAATTGCTCCGAGCATTATACTGTGTCTGTTCACCCACTGTCAGCCTGTCTTCCTGACAGGAGAAATTTGGTAGAATCTGGAGGGGTGCCAGGCACTACACAGGGGAGAGAAATGAGGTAGGAAGAGGTCCAGGTATATATCCACCAACAAACCTGACAATATGATGTTCTGGCAGCTTCCATGGTGCATCGTAGCTGACCTGAGATCATTACACTGCAGAGGACTGGGAAACCCATTAGTGACCCAGGGAAAGAGCTTTTCCTTGTCCTGCTGCTAACACACCTCTCCTCGTTGTAATACCTACAACCCAAGTGCATTACAGTAGGAGCGTTACAGCAATCCTTAGAAAGAGATAAAAGTTAGAGCATTAGAAGGGTTCAGAGGTAACATCAGCAACTTCTGTCCCTCCCAGACAGCAAGTGACTCTGGCACAGGGGCCATATCTGACAGCATTGAAGTATGCAGGCCTGTCTTCTGATAGTTCATTTTCATTCTCTACACTTGGAGCCAGCCTCGTTCAAAAAGTACACAAAATAAAATGCTTTTTAAAAAGCCCTCAAGGAGATTTGTATCACGTATTTTATTAGATTGAAGGCAAAACAAGCTAATATTGGCAGGAAAAAAAAATGGCTGCTTCAGACCCAAGATGACCTCTTTTGCATGGAAAATTCTCCATATGATTATAGAGCTAATGAGTACTACTTAATGAAAACATTATGCTGTTGCATCTATTTGTAAGTGGCCCTTCTTACATTTAAATTTACATAGAAATAAGAGGGTGTGTATAAAAACACATCTTGAAAATCTCTCTATTTTAAAGAAACATTCATCTGCTATCTCTGGCTGTTTCTATAGCTATGTTTATACAAAGCCTAAAGTTCTCAATAAGAAAACTGTAGAACTCAGTCAATCATCCATTTGACACTAAACATGCAAGTACTTGGTGATGCATAGATAAAACAGCTGAATGCAAGGCAGACTTGCCCACATTTCACAGTGTTTTGGCTTTATGCAAACAAAGGTATATGAGGAAAAACTGGGCTAAACAATTGCTAAATAACTACATGTGGAAAAAAAAAAAAAAAACTCTTTCTATTTCAAGTCCAAAAATCCCGTAGTATCTGAAGTTAAAGACTCAAGAGCCAAGGTGGCTACTGGAGCCCTAGTGTGTTTTCGTTTCTGCTCAGAATCTGAGTCACTGTGCTACTGAATCTGAAAGCAGGAAAACCTATGACACTTGTGCTCCCCCCTTTCTCTTCCCTCTCTAGGTGGAGCTGACAGGCAGCAGCGTCTTTGACTATGTCCACCCCGGGGACCACGTGGAGATGGCAGAGCAGCTGGGCATGAAGCTCCCACCCGGGCGGGGTCTCCTCTCACAGGGCACAGCAGAGGATGGAGCCAGCTCAGCATCTTCCTCCTCTCAGTCAGAGACCCCCGAGCCAGGTGCGAACTGAAAAGCCAACATGCGGGTTGGTGGGCAGGACCCTTTACTGAATGAGCGTGCTCAAGGTACCCAAGTGAAGAGACTAGAACTAGGCCTAGGGGTATTTAAACATTCTGAACAGCTTGCAGTCTCATGCAGTAATTAAATAAGGAAGAGATTTGAAAATAAGGAGACATTTTAATAAGTGTAATCCAGAGATCTAATTTCAGTTGAACAATACATATGAAGGTAAAGGCTCCTCAGTTTCTCCCTCAAACTACTAGAGGAAAAGCTTGATTTGGAACACCTTCCATGATTGTTACCACAGCTAACTGTAATGCATTTATTTGTTATTCAGCAAAATCTACTGCAGAGGTATCTTGAATATTAGCTTGTGGCGAATTAAAAGTATTAGAGACTGCAGAAATCTTGGTGTTTTTTTTTTTTAAGCATCAGAAGGTACTTGAAAGATGTGAACAGATAAATTAAGGCTAAAAAGAAAACAGAAATGGCTACATTTTAAACTGCCTTTCCACCCTCAGTATTTAATTAGATCAATTGTATAGAGGAGTGAACAGAGGTGACATCCCTCATTGGGATTCCTTCCAGGACTCTTATAGACTTTGCATTCAGAATGTTCCCATTTTCATTGTGTTGTACTGATGATAATTTAAGTATTAGGGGAAAATCCATTTATAAATTAAACAAAATGACTTGATATCCATCAGTCCCCTAGTTCATCAAGCTGTTCAAACACGGGGAAGATTGGCTGGTCGGCCTGGGTCTTCCGAGAGCTCTGGTAATTAGATCTGCGAAGGATTTATTCTTTGCTGATTGGGGCTTTAAATTAATTGAAGTTCCACATTTGTGGTTTTGTCCTTTTTGTACTTTTTTAGAGGAGATATTTCATATTCTTGTGTGGTGGAGTGCTTGGCCAAGCAGCAGTGGTTTAAATGTTAATTTTTCTCATGAGAAGTTTAAGATTTTTAATGAATCAAGGCCTGATTTGAAGTGCAAAGTTGTATTTGCTTACTTGGGAAATTATTTTTGCACTCTTCAAAGATGCTTGTACTTTACTTGATCTGTTGTTTTAAAACAGAATTCACAACACAAAACCATTTTATTAGAAAGAAAAATAGAGGAACTTGTCTTAAGATTGATATTCAAATAACTCTACAGACTTCAAGAATATAATCTGTCCTGCATAAAAATAATCACAAATACATATGCTCCCACAGAAGAGAAAAACATATCTGCCTCTTCTGGAAATATTTTAATTCTATTTAGAACCGATCCATGTTTTTCACTGAAGTTAAGTGTAACTCCCAGGGCATTCATTTTTCTTAGCATTGGAAGGCATCCTTCTCCAGTTAGCCTCATGCATGAGGAAAGAAAAACTTAAGACTACTCTTTACCCTTTAAAATGAAAGTAGTATTGTTCAAGCAGAAGCCATGTATTCTCATACCATAGCTCACTGATTTTCCTGAACAGATACGTCAGTGAGATAACTGGAACTGTTTTTCAGTCATTAGAACATTCAAATCTGGCTATATTTCTAAAGCAGCATATGAAAACAGTTATCTGCTCTTTCATTTTGGTGTTGGATTAGTAAACATTGACTTCTTTTCACTTCAGCTGTGTAGAGGAATCTAAGTTTAAAAGTTATTGTTTCAAGGAAGGCCTTGGGAAAGTGGACTGTTTCCTTGAATCACAAGCTCAGCTTTAATATCTTCTCTGGCTTTTAATCCAAGCTCCGACATAGGCAGCCATCTTTCAATAGCAAAACCCCTGGGTTCCTTCTGTACTCAACACTGGGACCTGTCAGTGCTTCCTGGCAGGAAGCTGGTGAACTAAAAAGGCACTCAACTCCATTGCTGGAAGTTCAAATAAAAAGTTATCCTGCTTTGGAGCCCAGACCTCCTTTATTGTAACTTTATGCCCTCCCAGACCATGTCTCAGATGACTCCCTTATCCCTAGTGCAGATTCTCAAATTCGGCAAGTGAGATACCTCAGATTGTCCCTCCCTTCTTCCTTCAGTTTTCCAAGTTAGACAATGCAAATTCCATATTCACTATCAACTGGTGCGTCCCTAAGAGCCTCTCCCCCTCACCATCCTACTCTTGCTGACAACTTCTAACAACATATATGCTTCTGAGAACTTAGCACAGCCCTTTGTGATTATTTCAAAGGACTATCACCTTTTCCGCACAACCTTATGTACTTGTGTTAATGAAGCCTAAGGTTGAATCAGGTCTTACTGGAAACCAGATAACCCTGCCCATCCTTATGACATTTGATGTTTCCTCGTCCAGGGTAACATTTGGAGAGTTGGGAGAAAAAATCATGGTGATTTTTTAAGACTGATTCTGCTAGGGTATACTAGAGTCAAAATAAAACAACAAACTCCAATAGTCTAATATACAAATTCTGAGGAGCTGGAAAGACAGCTGAGTCAGTGAAGTGCTGTCCACACAAGCATGAGGACCTGAGTTTGGATCCCTAGCTGTCAAGTACAATGCCAGGCCTGCTGACACAGTGCCTGTAATCCCAGTGCCAGGGAGGCAAGGGCAGAAGGATCTCAGGGCTTTCTGGCCGGCCAGTCTAGCTGAATAAGTAAGCCCTAGATTTTGAAAGAGACCCTATCTCAAAAAAATGGTGGATGAGTGAAAAAGACACCCAACATCAACCTCTTCCTCCACATACATATGCACACACAGGCATGAACACCCTCACATGCATGTGTGCCCATACACATGTGAACACATATGCACACATATATATGTACACCATGTACACTACACATGCAACAAAAAGCATTCCAATAAATTCCATGCCGTTTATAAATAATGGCCAACATACAACAACTCTTGGCACACCATGGAATCTCCATTATCACCCATTATTGATTCTGGACAACAGGAGAATACAGCTATGCTTCTAAAAGGAAGACGGTCCTCCAAATGATACCATGCTTCCCTCTTATGCTTTATCCCTTAACATTCTGTGTAATTGCAAAGTGGTGTTTACTATCTGGCCTTTCTTTAGCCATCCTAACTAGCACAAGTGAAACTCTGCTCCCTACATTCTTTTACAACTTGGGCTCATTAGCTACACTCACATAAAAAAGGACTCTCTTCCTACAGAGTGAGAATGGATCCTGCCACTAGAGAAAGTCAAGCTATCTTAGCCTTACAAGTCTGCAGCATTTGGTTATTTTCAATCGTTGGCTTTAAAAAAGCAATTAGATTGACTGCTCAAATACTGAAAAGCAGCATAGGGTGCTACCTTGAACGAAATATCTTCACTAATGCAGATGATCGCTCCAAGGGAATTACTTTAAAAGTTCGTGTCAGGCACTACATCCCAAAGCTGCTTATGTTTCTTAAAAGCTGAAAGAATTTTAACAAGATTTCCTAATTCTTAATAACATGGAAGAACATTTTTGAAGACTGTTGTTCATTGCATCATAATCTTTTAAAACTCTGATAAAACATAGGTTCCTTTTTACATACCAGTGTAATTTGGAAAGGGGAGATCGATAGATGGTTATTATGAAAATGAAAGGACTAGTAGGTGAGGAATTTTTCAGAAGCCCTGATGTGTTCAGTGTAGCATTACTAAATGACTGAAATCTAAATAACATTTGGCATTATAATAAAAGGAAATAAGTGACTAAAGCAGACTAAGAGGCAGTGAGACTGTGCTATAATAGGAATTCTATTTCTCTGAGCTGCCAGCCCTGGAATTGTCTTGTCTTGAATAGCCTCATGATAATGGTGTGGGGGGGGGTAGAAATCTGTTGACTTGGCAGCCAACCCAAATAAATATTTTATATATATGTACATGTATGAATCCTTCAGTAAATACATTATTTCTTTTAGAGAAATCTTAAGCATTAGAAAATAAATAGATAGCCCCTTGTTATAAAAGTTCTGAAATTCTAGAGTCCCTATTTATGGACTGATTGGAACATTCTGGAAAAGAATGCTCACTGTTGTCCTTCAGGCAGATACTTCTCTTCTGCAGGCTCCAGCAATATGGGGAGCACAGACACTCTGAATGAAACATTTGGATGGCTCATCATCTCTTTGTGGCTCTGTTTGTATCTTTTCATTACTCTTAATGATTCTATAATCTTGGGATTATGAACACTATCTCCATCTTTTCATAAATCCCATCACCATGTCTGCTAAGTGCTTAGTAAATAGCAAAGCAGCTCTTTCCAGGAATCCTGGAGGAACTTGACACATCTCTCTATTTTGAAGGCAAAGAATAATTTCCCTCAAGTTGTCATAAAATTGTTGCACTTTTACTCCTTCTTTCTTGTTAATATAACAGTTTTTATTCAATTACAAAATTAATTTATACTCATGAAAAATTTGGAAAATGCAGACAAAAAAAAACAACCCACTACCCAGAAATAGTTATTATTCATACATGGCACTACAATGCCTTCCAGAACTTGTTTCTGTTCCTGTATACATAAACACATGAAGGGCATTAAATGAGGGAGGAATAGTTTATTTGTTTTCATGGGTTTTTTTTCCTGGTATATTTTACTAAATAAGATCCTAACATACATAATTCTGGTAACCTGCTTTTTCCATTTAACCTTATAGGCATCTTTCCTTGTCGTGTTTCTCTCTTCGAGATGAGATTTCCTTTGTCTCCAGTGGTCTGCCTCCCACTAGCTAACAGTCAGCACCCACAGTAGGACCACCATCAGGAGTAACACACCTGGCTCCTGCTTGTTGGGAATTCAGCTAGGACCCCAGGTTCTTACAATTTACTGAATGGATGTGAGTTCACAGGAGGAGAGATCAATACTGTACCAAGATTTAGACAAATTTAGCAAAATATATGAGATAGTACTTTGGGTGAAGAGTAACTATATATCAGCATGGTTAACTACTGGTTGTCTAAAACGCAGGCTACCATATTTTGATGCAAGTTGCAAGCAGACTTAGCTTGTTTTGTGGAGTTCAGATAAGCATTAGCGTAAACTCTATGCTAGTATGCCTGTTCCATATCTGGAATGCTGTAAGGGAACGTAAAATCAGAACAACAGAGTTCCTGCCTAAGTGGAAGTAGTCTTCATTTTTGGCTTCTGTCTCTGTGCAGTGACAAATATGACCAACTTCTGATTCTGCAGGGACAAGAACTCAACTCCTCTGACTTCATTAGATCATTTTCACCATAAGTGATAAAAGTAGAGGAAAAAATGACAAGGGATAGCAATAAAGAATATAAAATTACCTGAAAATAAGATCAATATTTTGTTTTAAAAAAACTGCTTGGATATGACATACACTTGCACTTTAATGGGTGAATTGCTTTATCATCTGGTGTATATTTTAAAATATTGGTTTAAGTTTCCTATCAATGAGCTAAATTTAGAAGTTTGGTAGAGAAACCATCTTACTAACCTGCCATCCAACCCTGGTCCCCAGACAATGTGACTGTATCTACAGCACTTTCTGCTGTACTGCAAATGTCAAACAGAAGGTGTAATGGATTTAATATTAGCGCTGGCCAAGGTGTTGAGGGAGCTGTTAATAATGTCACTCCAGTTATTGATCTGAAGCCTTTGAAAATCAGAGAAAAGTAAGAGATCCCCTACTGGGGAACAGCATACAGTGACTGGTTTTTATGGCCAATATATTTCTACATATAGAGTGGCAACTTTCTAAAATAAAGTTATTGTCATTAATCAGTGAGATTTTTGGGGTCATTATATGGTAAAATAATATCACGGAGACTGGTCTGAATGCTAATGCTAAAAGATTGAACCAAATCCTTGTGGACATAAATAAGGCTTAAGATTTTGTATGGTGCCCACAGAATTCATATACGTTTTCAAATGATAGGAAGTGTTAGCACTTGATGACAATGTCCGATTCACTGGAAGTCTAAACAACAAACTTTCTGGTCATTGAGATAAACAGTATTCTCCTTTTGCATTTTAAAAACTCTCTATACAAAACATGGAGTAACTAAGTTCCAATGGAAGTGAATTTTTGTTCTTACAACTAGTGTACCTTTACAGGAAACTGCTAAACCTTCAGTCTAAATGGTGGTTTGTATGCAATAAAATCCCTGCTTTCCATAGTCCCCAACTAATAAATGAAATTAAAATGTTTCATTTGGGGCTGGAGAGATGGCTTAGCAGTTAAGGCATTTGCCTGCAAAGCCAAAGGATCCCGGTTCAACTTTCCAGGACCCACGTAAGCCAGATGCACAAGGGGGCGCATGCGTCTGGAGTTCGTTTGCAATGGCTGGAGGGCCTGGCATGCCCATTCTCTCTCTCTCTCTCTCTCTCTCTCTCTCTCCCTCTTTCTCTCTCTCAAATAAATAAATAAAATATATAAAAAATGTTTAATTTATGTTGAATGTTTATCAAACTGTAAACACATACTTAATCCCTTTCCATATTCATTCAACATAAGCAAAGATAAATCCATCAGATAATGCACAACAGTCATCTTTGATAGACTGAATATGCAGGCTGCAACAATGATCCAAATAAGTTCACAATTCCCCCCAACCTGGCGGGACTCCTCATAATTCTCAGGTGCACATGTTTGTGGTAAATCAGAAAACACCCTAACAAAAACTCATCTTTTCCTATTCCAAAGAGGTCACTGTTTAGGAATAAACTCAGCATTTATCCAAAATTAAATATCCAAAATGAGGTTTTTTACAACATCGTTATTTTTTTCAGTGAGATCCAAATGATATTTTTATCAATCCTATATATAGCACATCCTACAAAAAGAAGCCACCTGTAATCTCAGTACTTGGGAAGTCCAGGAAAGAGGATTACAAGCTTGAGAAAAGCCACGGCTGTGTACTGAGTTCAATGTCAGTCTGGCTTACAAGCAAGACCATATCTCAGAAAAATAGGAAGCAGCAGTACTTTGATAATGACTGCCTCACTTCTGCCTCACTGCCTACCTTGATAAGTGCACTTTTTTATGCAGGCAATATGCTAATTTTACATGTCATCTTCCTCCCCAGCTAAGCTAACCAAGATTACCTAGAACTTCTACAGAAGAGAAAAATGTTTCCCCTCCCTTCTTCTCATGCGTTGGCACTGGTCACTGTAAGATGCAAACAACTGCAAAGCAGATGTGTGCTTCTAGACTCTTGCCAGAGGGAGCTAAAGAAAATAAGATAAAATCTTCTTCTCACCAGGCCCTCTTGGCCCAGTACCTGAGCTCTGCCCTTCTAGGCCAGCTCCCAGAATGCACAGCTGCAGCCAGAGGCATCCTCTGGGACTGAATACCTTGAACCATGAAAATCAGCATTAGTGATCTCTTCTCTACAGAAGGGCAGCCCCCCTTTCAGTCCCAGAAAATAAATAAATAAATACATATATGTCAGATCCTAGCATAATCCCACATGCCATTCTTTCCCTTTCAAAGTTTAGAACATGGTGGCACCAATTCAAAAAAAAAAAAAAAAAAAAAAACACAGCTTTTATACAAATTTACATAATGGTATTTGCAGAGTGTGTTTTGTTCAATAATAGAAGTGAAATAGGTTTACTCCATTTATATATAGCATTTACCCCAAACCTTCTGTTAAAGGTTTAGGAAATCAATTTTTAAACCTGTGATTTGTAAGTTTTCTTATGTAGCTTTTAAAGTCATATTATGACTTCTATTTACCTGTAGTAATAAGGAGTGTATTTTTCAAGTTTCTAAAATAAAATCCAACACCAATTGTTAATGAGGACCTGTATTATTCCATTTGAAAAAATGTTGCCTTTGTCCTTCAGTAATTAAAAAATATAGATTCTATATCTGTTACTTTGAACAAAGCACAAGTTATTTGCTTTTTTAATTTTGTTCAATGTTATTTGCTTTTAATTCATATCACTGTACAAAAAATTTCAACCCTGTCCAAATTATACCATTCTGAATCCTTCATCTGCACTAAACAGCAGACTTACAAAGGATCAGTTACCTGGCATTGACTGAGCTTTGCAGGGTGCACAGATCAGAAGGAGCAGAACTAGCTGGAAACCATTTCCACCCCTAGTGGGCAATTTACTCATGATTGCTTGGGGAAAATGCTGGAAATATTGCTTCTGTGTAAAGTTTGAAACTTCCAGTTGTCAGCGCTTTGCCAAATAGTTATGCCCAAGTATAGCTTTAACAGCAAAACATAGGCCACTGTGATAATGGTGCCATTCATGCCCTACTTGGTGTATGCAGGGCACAGAAACTGCTAATTATAGGAGTTAATTCACACCATATCCCTTGAAGGCAGGTCACTATGTTATCCTTGTTCTACAGCAGGAGGAAAAGTGAAACAAAGTCTAAGTAGTTTGCCCCAAGCCAGACAGGTTAGATGTAGTAACCAAGATTTAAATTTTAAAAAAGAGTATAATATTAATGTTAAAGTAGGTGGAAAGCCAAATAAATAGTTGGGGAAAATGATATGGAAAACTAGTGGGAATCAAACTGGAGGAATTTTCTCCAAAGGGATCCTACAGTCCAAAGAGAAACCTAATTATCCCCTTATGCATATAATTCACTGTACTAAAATATTTTCAATAATAAGGTCTCTTACTGGAAACAAAGTCATCCCTCTAATTCTTTCCCTGCTTTCATCTCTGCTCTGAAAATTTTTATGTCACAGTGAACAGTAGCATCTGACTAAAACCTTGAATATCTTGGTCTACATGCGCTGTGTGGCATTACCCAGGAACACAGCCAAAATTGTGTATTCTGTGTCCGGTCTACCTTAGCAGCTCTGTGAAACATCTACAACCTCTTCATTTCAGAACCAGTTCCCGTGATGGGGTGAGACAGGGGCCGAGCAAGAAGAGCAGGGCCTCTTTCAGGAGGTGGGTGTAGCCTGGGGACACGCTCATGAGTATAGCCATGGTTTTGTAGGACTCACAAAAAAAAAAAAAAAAAAAAAAATCACACAATTTCTGTTAGTTGACAAACTTAAGAGGGAAGAATTTAAGTTTTTCTCTAGCTGCTATTAACAGTGAATTTTAGTCACAATGTAGGCCTTCTTGGTAATGGAGCTTATATAGATCACTCAACCATTGATTGAATATCTGCCAAATGTCATGTTGTATGTAACACTGAAGAAATAAAGAGAAAGCTCCCTGGTTTCCAGGATCTGACTGTCCTATAGGGGCCATGTGGGTTCATCATGCAGTGCAGTAGTGTGGTGATGACAAGCAGGGCACCATGGAGTATGAGAAGTAGAGAACAAGTTGGTAAGAGCTACCGCAGATGCAGGAACAAGTGCTTTGACATGCCCAGACATAATGTGTCCCATGACTATCAGGGACTTCTATGAATACTACCAAGAGTTTGTATTCATTTCTGTTTATTTTATTAGGTATTCTAAAAATCTCCTGATGCTATGTTTGCCTCATAATAGGTTCAAAGGAACTTAGTTCCTCTGCCTGTTGCTCTGGCTTGGTAAGAATATTCTGAAAGGTGTCTTCAAACAGCCCCTCTTCCACTTATGTAGTGTGATGGTTTATACTGTCAACTTGACTTACCTAGACTCACCTAGAAAGTTAGCCTCTGGGCATGCCTGTGTGGATTTATTTTAACAAGGGTAACTGAAGTGGGATGACCACCCTAGCTGTGGGTGACAGCACTCCATAGGCTGGAGTCCTGAACTATACGAAAAAGGAGAGCTGGCTGGGCACCAGCGCTCATCGCTTCTTCTTCAGTGTAGCCTGAACGTGCTTAAGCTGCTTCCACCATGCCTTCCCTGCCGTAAGGAACTGTAGCCTTGAACTGTAAGTCAACAAGCCCTTCTTTCCCTAAGTTGCTTCTGGTCAGGTACATTGTCTCAGCACGAAGAAAGTAAGTAATACAATGAACCAGTTTTACCAAATGATATTCAGGAAAGCCTAGCTTTGAAAAACTACACTGACTCTTTTTTTTTTTTTTACTCAAGGCATAACTTTTTTCAAGCACTATAATAACCTTAGTGGGGTCTTAATAAACACCTTTTATGCTTTATCTCTATGTTATAATTACAAGAGGGGGTATTTATAAGTAACTTATTTCTTGAAATGACTCATGCTAGGCAATTATTGAGATCATGAGAGGTAGCTAAGGTTCCTGCCTTTAAGAAACTGATCAATGTCACTAGATTTACACATAGGCAACAACAGTTTTACAAAAAGTGTTTTCTCTGTCGTAACCTAAGAGATCAGGAAGCTCCAATAACTGTCACCAGCTTTGACTAGTAAGGATAATGTGTGTATCCTGCATAAAAACCAGCCTAAGAGCAGAGAGAAAGGGACCATCTTCAGGAAACTCACCCACAACAGCACAGTGAGATGAGGATGTTGCATTGTGAAGCCATGTCTTTCTCAGTGAAGCAAAGCTATGTCCTTTCTATGAAGCCAGATCCTGGAGCTCCTAAGCAGGACACATCGGATATTAGTGTGCTAAGGCCTGAGTATCACTCATTAAAGAGATTAGTGAATCAAAACATGTTTATTACTTAATTCACAGACTCACATTTAGAAGGACCCTCCCATAATGGACATATGTACAACTCTGCATGGACTGCTGCATCTCTTCTGCAACATAACTGCTAATAAGCCTTGAATGTTTGTTATGTGCCAGCACTCTGCTAAGCCCAAATCTGCATTACTTTAGACATTCCTCACAAAATGCTATAGAGATGGTACCATTATTATCCCATTCTACAGATGGAGTATTAAGAAAACAATTCTTGACACACAAAAGCCTGATAACTATTATGTAGAAAGTCTAGGATTTGAACCCAGGGAGACTGATAGAACTCCCAGGTGCATCTCAACAGTCCACCTGAAATAGCGGTCCCACCCCAACTAAGACCACCAGCTGGGAGCACAGGTATAGTCTTTCCTGCAACATAGCTAACTCGGGTTCACTGTGCCTGATACTGTATCCTTTATTTTGCTAAGAATATTCGGGATGGGTTTAATAGGGCAGAAAGGAAACAAAAGAAAACATTTACAATGTTGGTCCTATAACCAAAAGTGGATGAGTAGACTTTGAGAAGAACTATTGAGAGGCCTGACCAAAAAATAATTAAGATAATATTTTTAGAAAGCAGAAAGGTAGCTTGTGGTCAGTCTTTAACCAGGAGCTTCTGGTGGATATTGTAGAAATTATGTAAGTCTTACTTTCACATACAATTGGGACAAATAATATCATCTACTACTCTAACTTTTAATCAATTTGTATTAAAAATCTTTAAACATTTGAAAACTAAGTTTCTTCAATGTCAAATCTATTTCTGTTTATTATTTATTCAAGGATATCATATACCTTTGGTAAAATGCCAGACTGCTAGTCAATGCTCTCATTCCTTGGGCTACATATCATAAGC
This sequence comes from Dipus sagitta, assembly GCA_036346955.1. Lineage (NCBI taxonomy): Eukaryota > Metazoa > Chordata > Mammalia > Rodentia > Dipodidae > Dipus > Dipus sagitta. Next base: position 81,996,393 of record CM070775.1, read on the forward strand.
CTCTCCAAATAAAAAACCATGGGTACAACAATACTGATAAAACTGATGGCATCAGAAAGAATTAAAACTCCACTATTATCAAATAGAGCATGTTGGAAGGGTATCAAAAGTATAGACACTTCTGTATTTGATGATATGAAATAAATTAAAATGTCATCTATATTTAGGAAAATACCATGTATGTCACAGAAATAATAGGAGGGTATGAAAATGACACAAGTCTAGTAGTTTACATCTGAAAACGCTTGTCCATCCATTCATCCATGTCTGCATACAATAGTTATTCAGTACATATGCCCGGGTTGGCTGTGTCCGAGTTGATGGAGTACAGTAGGTCCCTAAAATGTCCCTGTTCACAAAGAACTCATACTTATACCAGCACCTGTCAAAAATAGCCAAGAGGCTTTCTGGTGAAAAAAATCTATTAATTGAAGTCTTAACTTTATAAATACTAGGGAAATTGATATATCAGTTTTCATTGTCCCAGATGGTCTCTGCTTTCTAAAATTCACTGGTAACAAAGACTAAGCTGGCATTTCCAAAGAATATGTCTCATATTAAGTATCCTATGAAATATTCTTTGTAAAAAAGGGTCCCATGTCAAGTAGTAAAGTAAAAAGCTTCATGGTTAACTTCTTACTGAAAATTCACAAATATTACGTTAATGAAGATTTGAAGTTTTTATGATGAACAAACTTTTTAAAACTAGTCTTTCCCAAATTTTCTACTTTTTTAGTCTTTTTCATTGCTATGACAAAATACCCAATACAGAATAATTTTGTAGAGAAAAGAGGTTTATTTATCTTCCCATTTGGTTGCTGAAAGTCCAAACAACATAGCTCAGATTTTTGCAAGGCCTGCCTTGATTGCATCATCTCACAGTTGATGTCAAAAGTAGAGGTACACATGGGAGGAAGGAATCACATCATGAAACAGGAGGGTAGAAGCAGCTTGGTCCTGCCATCCTTTCCAAACCACTAATATGCTCCAGTGAGCTAAGGTTTCTCTTCATGGTCCACCTCCTCTCACTGCCCCTCTGAACTTCAAGTCTTTAACACATGCAAACCATATTCAGACCAAACTTTTTTTTTCACAGAAAGCCTTACACCCCAGGAACATAGTCTTGTTTCTGCTAGTTGGATGCCACTTCAAAGACCTCCTTAATGCAGGCAGGGTCACAGACGGACCAGACATCTAAGAGGTTTTCCACTTCCTGTAGGAACTAGGTGCCTTCAAGCTTTTCTGAAGTGGGCCACTAGGTGAGCCTCGCAGCTAAATGAACCCTTTAAAGAACTGTCCACTCCAAGTCCCACATTTTGTAGCGTAGCGCTGGGCTTGGATCTGCAGGCATTCAACTTCTGCTTTCACCGTGTCCTGCCTAGTCTTCATTCTGCAAGAAGAGCCCAAAATCTCTGGTGTCTCACCTCCCATAACAACATGCCAGTGGACTTTAGCCTTAAGATGATTATGGTTACCCAAGGCAGTGTGATGATAATCAGTTGCTTGTTTTTTCCCCTCTATAGTAATCTAACTAAATTGTACTTTGTATCTTATACATTTTTTTAATCTAAGCCTGCTAATATATAGGTTATCCTAACAACTGAGAGTTGATAACATATGAATATGGCATTCCTAACTCAGATTTTAAGACATACTCCATTCTGAGCTCATGTTTTCAACCCCTAGCTCTGTCACTTAACAAAAAATGTAACCTTATATAAGTTAATAAACTTATGTGTGCCTCAGTTTCCTTATTGTGAAATTTTAGCTCTCTAATCTAGATCGGAGGAAGGGATAGGAATAATCTATTAGTTTTATCTTTATGGGAGTAAACATGTAAGCACAACTTATAAGGCTATCACAAGCTAATGTAGGTAAACTAGTTAGAACAGGGATGTGATACATAGGATATTCGATGATTATTATTAGTTCTTTTAAGCTAGGCATTCTATTCTTGAATTTATTCCTGGTCGAGAGTTGGGTGCTAGAAGTGTGAATGAATCTGTTCATGAAAGATTGAATCTGGGTTTCATTGAAACTAGGCTCCAGCTCCTTGTTTTAAGAAGTTCAGATTCTCCATGGGTAAACAATACCCAAGAGTGCTTCTGAACACACTTACTTACATACATACCCATGCTAAGTGGAACCCTTTTGTGAAGCCTCTGTCTAAGGAAAAATACCATTGTGGAAATAATTTTCCTCTCTACAACTTCTGTAATACACACATTTGGTTTTGTAAAATCACATTTTTTATACTAAATGCTGTAACTTAAAGAGATTCAATTTTACATAATTACATTTTTGTGTACTAAGTTTTTTAAAAGTGTAACCACAATGTATAATTCTTTTTAAAAATTTTTTTGTTTATTTTTATTTATTTATTTGAGAGCAACAGACAGAGAGAGAAAGAGGCAGATATATAGAGAGAGAATGGGCACGCCAGGGCCTCCAGCCACTGCAAACGAACTCCAGACACGTGCGCCCCCTTCTGCATCTGGCTAACGTGGGTCCTGGGGAATCAAGCCTCGAACCGGGTCCTTAGGCTTCACAGGCAAGCGCTTAACCACTAAGCCATCTCTCCAGCCCACAATGTATAATTCTTATCTCTGGTACATCCCATTCTTCCTAGATTCTGCACACTAAGATATGCCTGCAGATTTCCTTTTCCTAAGGTTAGCTTGGAGGCTGCCCAGTTCCGCTTTGGAATAAACTTGGATATTTGTCTCCAAAGATTTGCAGCTTCCAGCCTGGCCTATTAGAATATGCTCTGCTTATGACCCAGTGATTACACTGGTACGTAACATATATGATGTTCTTGACTGATATTTTCCCTTTTATCTGGCTGGGCCATTGTGGTGGGCTTCAGCCACAACATGGATTATGCTCCACACAAGACTAAGTGACCCAGAACTGGATGTGAGAACTCTGCAACTTAAGGCTCCTTTTACTGTCAAATCAGCTTTCAAGCAGTCTCCTGGGCTGTGAAGGAGAATGGGATGGGGGATTCCGGATTGGTTTGAAATTTAAATAAATCAATTTATTTTGTGTAGGAGGGCTTCAGTTCATCACTAATCTTGAGAGCTGAAATGAGTGTTGATCTGGTGGGATGCTTCTGTAAAAGCAAGAGAGATGCCCAGATGCCTTGGCCATAGGCACTATAGCTGGACTTAAATAAATAAATTAAGAAACTCATTTCACATAGGCCACCAAGCAGTCATGAGATGTTAATGACTTTTAGTCACTGCCAACCTGGACAAAATTCAAGCCAATGACCTATGGGTGAAAGGCTCTATATATCCCATTACCAATCCCCTGAGCCATCCAGCTGCCCCTGACAAGGTATTTTATCATGAGTCCATGCAGTACAATAGTCCAAACTCCTATATTATCAGGAAATCTTCTATTTAAAATTTTTCAAAGCATATCAAAGAGGCATGAAAACTACTGCCTCAAATAAAAGAGCAATTTCAATTTTAAAAACTTTCAGAAGAAGGAAGACATAAGTATACACACACATACACAGTGTTGAAATGTTGCTATAAATTCCAGCATTTTTCCATCATATTTACTCCACTGCACATTTGATTCTGCCTCTGGATATTTAGTAGACTGGCATATTTTGAAGTTCCATTAAAAAAGTCATTAGTTTTGGTTTAACATTTGTATAAAACTGATTTGTTAAACCCATGGTGCCTTCTCTCCTAGCTTGTTTTTAAGTGTCATAAATAAATGACTTAAATGTCCCACAAGACAAATGTTCTTTAATCATCTAATGCAGTCATTTATCCTAAGCCTTAACCTTAGTCCTAAATTAAGTCTGTTGCAAAAACATAACTTCATCTAAAAACACCCATCAATCCTACATGGTTTTGATAAGCACATTTAAAAAACATAAACAATCAGACAGTTGTCAATCTGGGTGAAGCCCTAGTCCCATTTAAGAGTCATTCACCAACAGCCATAGCTCATGCCCACACCACCAACAAATTACAAAGTACCATGGCTAGTGTTGGACCTTTGCTGAGTTTTTATTGTAAAATCTGGGGTATGAATGTACAATTTACAAGAATGTAAAATGAAACATATAGACAATAGATAACTCCCTTTCCACACCAGATACATTCAAAGTTTGTTTCAAGAAAGTATTAATAATTTGACAAGGCTGTAAATACATTAAAATTTAATGATCACATATTTAGTAAATTGCATGTCATGCCTTTGATTAATTTTCATTTGTTCATGGTCCTAAAAATCTGTCAAAGAATCTGGCTGCTCAGAGCTTGTACATGAGTAATGACTGCCGAAAGGTTTGGTGCAAGGCAAAACAAACTGAAAGTGTCATGGAATAAACCCTTGACTAACTTGAGTACTTAATACCTCATAACTAAGAATTCATAGTTTGATGAAATTTTAACTTTGACAGGTACATGGTTTAATTCCAAATTAATTTTTGTGTCTTTCATTTGGTAATGGTACCCTTTCAACTGTATAGCAAACATAGTTTTTTGTTTCTTCTCCTGGCATCCTTGAGTCCTTCAAAATTATGGCCACAGAGACCCATGGGGTTGGAGGATGCCCCCTCCTCAGTCCCAACTGGGGCTGTAAAATTTTTTCAATAGATAAGAGCATTCAGCAAATAGCTACATTGAGAATAAACTCAAAAATTATCACCAGGGCCCTTCCTCTGCCATAATTTGTCAAATCTGCTGATAGGGAACAAATTCTATTCATAAAGATTTTATTGGGGGGGTACTCTTGTGATTTGGTAGCAATTCAATTATAGTTTTGTGAGATAGTGAGCCCAGAGAGGGAATCCAGACTGACAAGAAATATGACAGGACAGTTACGGAGTGTTTATGCAATTAAACTTTCGCTGACAATACCTGCAGAATGATGAATGCGTGGGCGGAGGGATGTGAGCGCAGGCAATGCCCCACAAGTATTGCCCATTTTTCATTATTATACAACTGTTCAGATCTTTCAAGAACAGCCTGAAGTGAGGTGGAAAAGAGTGCTGTTCTGCAGCATGTTAACCAAATGCCTTTTTTTCCCGTTCCCTCCCTCCAACGGATCTTGATATGCCAGCTGATAAAAGAACATCTATTTTAGAAAAATGTTTCAAAAAGATTAAGATTTACCCCAAGCTTGACATATATTAATTTGGGATACCAAAAAAGGTTTTTATTCTTTTTTTTTGCAACTTTAAATTACCTCCCAACTGATAGAATAGTGCATAATTAAACTGTTGGATTATTCATTTTATGCAAGCAGGTGCAAAGGGCACTATAAAAGTGGGATTTTACTGATGGTCGATTAAGAAAGAAAGGAAAAACTTAAAAGCCTTTTGTATAGAATCACAGAAGCTTACAGATGAGATTAATTTGGCCAGGCAACAGAGTAAGGTGTGTCTCAGTCTTCCAAGGATATATATGCAATCAGGATTTCTGAGCCTCTAAAAGACTATGTGGAATGTTTCAGGTTAACAATCTTATTGGAAATCTTAATGTGAGTCGATCAGTTTTGGGTGGTATTTTGATTTTTCTTTTAAACAAGCATTTAATATCCTGATGTCTTGACACAAAAAAAGGAATAGAAATGCTTTGCCTCAATATGGATAGACAGACTTGATGATGCAAAATCAGAAGTATCTGAAATAACAATGGAACTTGCAGCAAAGCAATTCCTTTTAGAAACCAGAGCTTGGAAGGTCCATTATGTGGTGGTAAAGAAGAAAACAAGCCCAGTATGTACCACAAAAATACATGTGTCCTCCTTCATGTTTTCACATTCATTTAACTTTATAAGATCTACTTAAGGAAGAGAAATTATATTCCTCTTCAAAACATCCTTCACTGAATTGGACCTCTAGAAATCTGCTTTCAATAATAATGTTTTGTTTTTGTTTTGCTTGTGTTTGATGCCCCATTGTTAACTATCTTATCCCTTCTGGGAACACTTCTGTTTGGAAGAAATTATGAGTTACCCCCAGTATTTTTTTCCCTCTATGTGGGTCTGGGCTCAAAGGCTTGGAGGCTACGGTTGCATGTCCACTTACCTCCGTGACTGTCTTCCTGGGCTATGGCTGTGGCTCAGCACTGAGCTAGCTTCTGCATTTCCACATGGAGAGTATTGTAAATCACATTCTCATCTGGAGACTACTTTCACATGATCCCAATCCATTTGGTGAATTCTGTGAAATAACTGGTCACTTCAAAAGTAGCCACACTCTGTCAGCCTTCTTTGAACTTGAAATGAGTTGACTAGACATTTCTATTAAATGACTAATTGAAAAATCCTGTATAAGCCATTGTCAAAATATGAGTTTTTATAATTGCTTTTTCCAAAAAAGCTACATTCTGTTATATCCAAAAACCTAATATTGTTATAGGTGATTTTTAATATGCACTAAAATTGATAGTTAAAAAATATTGTTTTCACATTACTTAGGTGTTAAAATTGCATGGTGGTATTCCTTTATTTTCAGAAACCAAACCTAATCCTGTTAATTCAAAGTGAATAACAAACAGGACTAAGACTTTTTCCCAAGTTGTTACATTTATTCAACCTGCTTGTGTTTTGTTCTTCATCATAATTATTTCCAAGTCAAATCTGCACTGATTTCCTTGCGGACCCGCGTACCTCTGACTAACTTAAAGAACTGAGCTGGGATAATTCACACAATTCCTCAGGGGTCATGTTCACTGTTTTTTTTCAAGGACATTTTTATTACAAAGCTGATGAAATTTGCATATTAATTCATTTCTTTCAATTTTTTAAGATTAAATGTTGTCAACATGTATCAGTGCAAGACTCTGACAGTGCTGATGAAATGGGTCAGTCAAGCTTGAACATTTAGAGTAATGCAGCCATCTGCAACCCCTTGCCCCTCGTGGGGTTCTGTGCTACCACTGCAACTTGATTAAAAAAAGTTTTATTCAGCGCAGGATATTAAAACATTATCTAAGAAGTGATATGTGTTAGTCTTTCCATTTACCCAGAAAGCATATTTGACAACAAAATGGATCTAAGGAGATCCTTGCTGACTTGGAATTAGTGTTCTGTCCACCTTAATTAAGCTACAACCCAAAAAGCACACCCCCCCAAAAAAAAACAATGCTTTAAATTTGGTAAAAAAAAAAAAAAAAAAAAGGAACTTGGGAAGGAACTGCAGTTCAACATTTCCTTTCCTGGTGTGACTTACTAGTCAGAAGCCTTTGCAGGCACATTCTAGGCAAAAAAGAGTGGGGACAGTGGATAGAGCTGCAGTAACGTACTTCCCAGTGTCCTGAGAGGCAGACCAGCCCTTTGTGTTATAACAGGGAATACATATGAGTGTTCATTGGTCAGATCTGAAGTCCTCACAAAATGGTACTAATGAGTATGTGGAGTTCTTACTGCTGTCCACAAACCCAACTTGAAACTTAAACTGCACTTCTTTTTCCAGGTCCCTGACAACCAAAGCACATACTTCCGAGGCTCAAGAAGCAGGACCACTTTGTGAAAACTCCTCACAAGTGGTCCATTGCCTTTCTGTCAGCCCTCATGGCCTTTCCAGTTCATTTCGTTCTCTGTGTCTGCTCATTGGTCAGGCCTCTTTGGAATGTACATGATGTCATTAATAGAGCTCAAAGGAATCTTTCCTCATAAAGGAAAATATGGCCTGGCTGTTCAGTCTGGGAAGCATAACCACCTTACCCCTCATCACTTCCTTCTGGTCATACAGTTCCTCCACAGCATGTGCTGGCAGTTCTTTTGAGAAAGCCTCTCAGAGCCACATGCTCCACCTTTTCAATTCCTTCCCTCCACTGGCAGGTGGCTACCTCTGGGGAGCGTCAGTATTAGCTCATAGTGTATTTTTTGTAAAATCTTTTCTTGGAATATAATTTATAGGTAATTTGGAATATAATTTATGGTCATATACTAGCTACGTTAAAGACTCATTCTTGAGGTTATTCCTTTTCTCGAAACATGGTCATTATTCAGTGTAGAGTCAGGACATTGTATAGTACATGCGATATAGCACTAGTTAGAAAAGTTCATTTCCCAGAGTGGGAGAAAATGTACCACCTCATACAAAGGAAACAGGATAAAGAGAAAGTAGTCTCAGAAATGTTTTATCTTGATTTTGAATTAAACTCCAAAACTCATATTCGATTGAAAAATCAAAATCAGACTTCACATTGTTGAGTTGGAAATGTCAGATATGAAATATTTAAACAGTAGAATACTGTCTTCGACTTTGGGTTATAAAACTTTAATTTTGTGAGTTGGTAGCTCTCTACTAGTTCAATATTTTTAATTCTACAAATCCATGTTTATTAACTTTCAAGGTTTAAACAGTATCACAAAGTCTATTGAAACTAAATTATTTTGACTTGTGAAAGCGATAGGGTACCTATAATTTGTTTTCTATTTCTACATAAGTGACAAAGACAAAAGAAAGAGAAAATAAAAGAAATTGATTGTCACAACAATCCCTTTTTATACTTTCAAATAACCTAAACTCCAGCTGATCATGACTGCCAGGACTCAAGCCATATAGCTTTGGCTGTGACATTCTTCTGTGCAGCTCTGATGGTACTTAATGTGGGGTTGGTCTGATCTTAATAAAAGTGGCTTCCATTATATTATTGTTCAGATATTAATTATATTCTCTATCCAAAAGAAAATATTGCTTTCTCTTTTTTACATTTTCTAGGAAAGGTGAACCAGGTATCCTGACAACAATTTTGAAACCCTCTAACTTTATGTAATGATTAGTTACTAAGAAAAATGATTTTACATCTCCTTCCAATAAGCACCATCTTCTCCCTCCACTTCATCCTTATTCAAAGTGACTTATCCAATTGTTCATTTGTTAAGTGATTCCAATTTTCTTCAACATCTATTGTGTGCTAAAAAAAATGGACTCCCTTAACTAAAAAGATATGGTATCACAAAAAGAACAGGAGAGTAGGATAGGAGAAGCCTATGGTCCATTCCAAGTTCAATTCCTATGGGGGTCTTGCCTTAGCATATACTGAAACACTGTTAGCCACCATCCTCATCCACAGAGTGAACCAGCATTGCTCACAGGGTTGCTGGGGTCATCAAAGGCACAATAAACAGGAAAATACTTTTTTAAAAAAACATAAAATGTTTTCTTTAGCATATTAGAAGAGTAGTGTATTTGGTAAATAGTATGGCACAATACTTTGGGGTTATCTTGTGATTTTTATGTTTTGTAGGTAAACAGTGGTCTCTTGGATTTTTACTCTAATACCTTGTCCAGAGCAGCTGCTGTTGACTTCAACATCCAAGTTAGATTATCCAACACAGTTTTGATGAGATTTGTTCCTTCACCTAACTTAATCTGTATGTAATCAGGTTTGCTGCCAGCAAAGGAAAGTGCATTTGCTGTAAACCCAAACTCCTGGTTGCTTGCAAGAAAATGTAGTCTGTTTTGTTTATTGCTTTTGTTTCATATATAATGCATATGGACTGTGTGGTGATTTGTTCAGGGAAGAGAAGTCGAGGAGTTACCTTTGCGTCTAGAATCTGCTGAACATGTGTACAAAAGCATTACCTGCTTCTGAGTTCCCCAAATCACTCAAAATGTGAACCTCTGCTCCTGGGGGCCATTTTCTCTGCACATGTATGAACTTACAGCTTGTTTCTTTTGTAAAGATACATTCACTGATGGGTCTTTTCTGGGCTTTAGAAAATCACATCTTCCACTTCATGTTTATGAAACTTGTTATGGGTACAGAGTTCCCCCAACTTCAGAGTACAGGAGAGTTATTCAAAAGCAGAATCTTCTCATTACTCCTGGCTCTCCAGACACCTGGTGAAATCACTGGACTTTGCTGAGTCTTGCCATCTAACTAAACCTAATTCCCATGTCTACCGTATAGCAGTTCTGTCTGAATTCTGAGGGAGATTTGCTTCTGAGAATCTTGGAGGCTCATAGGCAGAACTTACACAGCAAAGCAGTCATCTAGAAAGCTGGCTGAAATTTTTGTTCTTTTTTTAAAATTTTTTTCTTTGAGGCAAGCCCAACAGACTGGCCTTTTTGTTTGTATGTGAGAGAGAAAGAGAGGGAATTGGCATGGCAGGGCCTGCAGCCACTGCAGTTGAACTCCAGATGCATGCACCCCCTGTGAGCATGTGCAACCTTGAGCACTTGCGTCACTGCACATCTGGCTTATGTGGGATCTGGAGAGTTGAACATGAGTCCTTAGGCTTTGCAAGCAAGTTCCTTAACCACTAAGCCATTTCTCTAGCCCTGAACTTTTGTTCTTGATAGGGGTGATCACCATATAAGATGAACTTGTTTTGAATTACTTGTTCTCCATATCAGAAAAGCTTATCTTCACTTTTGGATATACAGTTTAACTATGGATGCAAAGAAATAGGAAACAATATGTTTAGGACACCAATGTACATAAAATTTCAGTCTTAGTTATTAGCTAGCTAAGTAAGAAATGAACCCATTCTCCAAAAATAACCCAGTAAGCATCTGCACTTCATCTGGCCACATGGCAAGGAGAGAGTACTATAAACCGATACCCAAGATGACAGTGGAAAATTATGCCTTGGCATTATAACTGAACTATGGCTAGCTTATTGGAGCTTCATTAAGAATTATATGTCAGGGTTTGGGGGCATGACTCCATGGATAAAACAGTTGCCTCACAAGCATGAGGACCTCAGTTCAGACCTCCAATAACCATGTAAGACCTTGGTGTGGTGTCACGTGCCTATAATCCTGGCTGGAGAGGTGAAAACAGGAGGATCCTTGCTGTACTTCCTGGCTAGCTAATCTAGCCATATTGGTGCACTCTAGTTCCCAATGAGAGAGATCCCCTCAAAAACTAAGGGAAGAGAAGTGGAGGAGAGATGGCTTAGCAACTAAGATGCTTGCCAGCAAAGCCGAAGGACCCAGGCTCAATTCCCCAGTACCAATGTAAACCAGATGCACCAAGGTGCGCATGTGTCTGGAGTTCATCTGCAGTGGTTGGAGGCCCTGGTGCACCCATTCTCATTCTCTCTCTCTCTCTCTCAAATAAATAAATAAAGTATTTTTTAAAAACCTAAGGGAAGAACAATTAGGGAAGACACCTGGTAGCACCCTCTGACCTCCACATGCATACACATACAAGTGCATGTGCACCTACATACACATGCACCCACATGCATATACACACTCATGTATACTAATCACACATATACATATAAAAACTAATTACATGTCCATGTGTCTCAAAACAATAGTGTTTTCTTCCCCACCCCAATAATACAGACCTTAATATAAATGGAAGTGAATAAGATTTGAATGAAAGATTGTTAACTTGTTAAAGAATTGTCTAACCCTCACACAAGCAGGGTAACCAGCATTTTGTTTTCATTCTCCTTGATGTGTCTTTATCTTAAATCATGATCAGGGGCTAAAACAACTGACTGTTTGGGGAAGACTCTTGATACTTACTACTTAAATAGAAAGCCTCCACCTACACTTTCAGTGATTCAGAGACTCATGGCTCCTGTGTTGTGTAAGGTCCTGTACAGAGCTGAGTAGGCTCTGATAAAGGGGTAAAAGGTTGAGACACAGACATAGCTCTCAAGGAACCCTGGTTCTGGTGAGCAACTGGCAGTAAATGTCATCACAAGTTGTAATCACAGGGCTGGACAGGACAACTACCATGTGCCAAAGTACATAACAGGTTAGCTTCCAAAATTTCCAAAATATAGGCAAATATTTAAATGTTTTCATTCCTCTTTTTCCCCTGGAACAGAAAAGGGTCTTTTAAATCCATTTTATTTTTCAATTTTTTTAGCAAATCCATTAAATTTTAAATAAAAAATGTGTGGCTTTTGACATGAATATGGACAATTTCTGTGTTTTTTTAAGGGAGAGAGTAGAGTCTTGGTTATCTCATTTATCGTGGCTTAACATCCTTAAGAGATGGATCATATGCAAGCTGCTCTCCAATTCTTAGAAATCATTCCAATAATATTTTACATTGTGAAATATGAAATAATTATGTTCCCACAAAGAGATAAACCACATGTTTAGAACTAAAATAATTAACTAAAAAACCTTTCTCACATGTTAAATGCCCACTATCTTGCTTTTTTTGTTTGTTTTTATTTTTGTTTGTTTGTTTTTTTGAGGTAGGGTCTCACTCTGGCCCAGGCTGACCTGGAATTCACTATGTAGTCTCAGGTTGGCCTTGAAATCACAGGGATCCTCCTACCTCTGCCTCCTGAGTGCTGGGATTAAAGGCATGTGCCACACACCTAGCTCCCATCATGCTTTTTAAAAGTCATTCCTTAACGCCTTCCTCAGTTTCACAAAGGATCTTTAAGTATCCTAATAAAACTTCAACTTGAAGGGATCCTTTTTCAGAAAGAATATTTACAAAAATATCCATGATAGCTTATTTGCTACGACACAAGAGAATGAAATGAATGCAGGCTAGTCTACAGTTAATCAGTAGTGAGGACAACAAAATCAGTGAAGGTGCACCACACAACTAAAATACGATGCTGCCATCAAAAAAATAAAATAAAATAAAATGGCAAAGGGTCTGGAGAGATGGCTTAGCAGTGAAGCTCTTGCTTGTGAAGTCTATGGACCCCAGTTCAAGGCTCCATTCCCCAGTACCCACATAAGCCAGATGCACAAGGTGGCCAATGCATGTGGAGTTCATTTGCAGTGGCTGGAGACCATGGCGTGCCCATTCTCCCTCTATCTGCCTCTTTCTCTCTCTCTGCTCTCAAATAAAGAAAGAAAGAAAGAAAGAATGGCAAAGACATACATGTCAAATAAGAATTATCTCCCAAGGTACTGACGAAAGAATGGGAGAGGACCCCACTGTGCACTTAGGCTGCAGTCACTTGTGCCAGACATAAAGTATTTGCTGAGGAAGGCATGACATCTCAGCAGACATCCACAAGACACTGGAGCACAGGTGACCTCTGTGAGACACCTCAGGAAATTTGAAGTTAGAAATGGGAGGAACACTTGTTTGCTCTCTATACCCTCTGTGATATTTGAGCTTTTTAAAAAGCCACATGTCTATATTTACTTTTCTGAATGTTCAAACAGTTAAAAGGGGGGTAATTAGTAATATATTTTAAATTAAATATACCAATTCAAATCAAGCAATCACATCAAAGGAAAATTGGTTTTAAATTATTCTTTCATACCATCCTTGTGTACAAAAGCATCCTTGCTAAATTATAAGTTTACATTTACAATAGATCTGGTTTTTCTAAACTGAAGCACAGGCAAAAAGAAGAGCCCAGAACAAAGTGACTTGCGCAGAACCCCAAGCAGTCAGTACTCCAGCCCTGCAGACCGAAGTCATGCCAGCATGCAGCTGTGCTCATGCAAAAGAGGAAGGCGAATCCAAGCACAGCCCCATGACCTCTGGCAACAAACAGTGCTCCATGTGAAATGGGCATTCCTAAAACATTCCATGCGGAAATGTTTTGCCCCGGACAGAGTAATTAGAACTGTAATTCAGATTTGGGATTTTTTTTCTCCGAGGTTTCACAGCTTCTGGAGTCAGCAGAATAGGGTTATTAAATCATAGCCTAATACCAAGTCAAAGAGATTTTTCTAAATGTAGAAGACAGGGAAAACGCAAGCCCCAGCTGAGCAGTCCTGTGGGTGAGGTGATGAACCCATACAAGGCACAGCTAATGACCTGTTTTAGGGGCACAGCTCATATATTCCAAATAACAGGGGGAAAAGAATTCCAAATAGCTTAACATCATTAAACCCAAAATGCTATAGGATCCTTCCTCAGTGGCATCATAAAATACCTTCTCCAAGTGGAGAAAGAGATATGCTTGCTGTAAATCATGGAAAGTTTATGCCACCCCAGATGCAAACTTCACACTAACTTCTTCACTCTGGGGAAGGTTCATGGTTTTGCTTTGTTTGGGGGTTTGCCTTGAGTTTTGGTTTTTTTTGAAGCAATAATAGTCTTTGCAGGATGGCTGCCATGTCAGCATTTATCTTCAAACTCGTGGATATGAGTTCTGACTGGAGTCACCTTTCTGACAAGTGTTATTGCGACTGTGTTTTATATCCCTGTTCCGAATGGTTTCTAATGGTAATGCTCTATCTACCTCAGTGCTTCACACTAAATTATAGATGCCACCATGATGGGGCAAACTGCATCCCAGTGCAGAGCCTGGCTCCCTGGGTGACGTCAGTGTCTCCACCCTTCAGTGCCTGGAATCAAGAATGGGAAGGGAAGATATGCTAAACATTTGTGCTTAAAAATAATGTTCTGTCAGTTATTAAACAAGTGATATTTCATTTAATCAGCTCAAGGGATTATTTTAAATGAAAAGGCAGAGAGGATGATTTTATTAACACATTCCTGCCCTAGAGTCCTACTGTAATAATTCTTTACCTGCCTAAATTAAAAAGTTATAATTCAGCCTGTCTACAGAAAGAAGTTCTGGGTGATTGGATTTTATTAGTTCTTTGATTTTTAGCTCCCCACAAATGGAGGTGAGGCTGAAAAGCTTCTCCTGTAGCTGTGAGAATGTCTGAGCTACTTAATAAATCACCCTTCTCTAAATCAGGTTTGTGTCTGGTGCATATAAAGCAAGTGTTCTTTGAATACCAGTTTATTGAAATGGGTCCGTGTGACCCATCCACTTGTACATCTAGACCTCGCTGCAATGCACCCTACCACTTATTTAAACAAAATGTGGATAATTTAGCTACAGCCCCCAAAACACTTGTACATGTTATGTGTTATGTCTAAAGCACTATCTCAGAACGGAGGAAGAAGAGATACAGAAGTGAATACAGTTATATGGGTCACATAGGTTAGCAGGGGAAGCACCCATCTGGACAAAGGATGAAGACTATGTCCAGAAAAAGAATAGAGGAGAGGAGAGCAGGAGTAGCTGACTGGAGGGTTCTGAAGCCACCCTGGCCTGGGGCAAGGAAAGAGTTCCTGTCCCTGGTCACCTTTAGGAGCATGGTGCTACACAGCTTTCCACCTACCCATGGTCAGGTCTGGTTCACTGAGCTCAGGTATGTTCCTATGAAGTCAGGGGTGCCTTGAATATTTTTCATTTACAAATGAAAACACTTCAGAGAAATTTTCATTTTTTGCCTGATCACTGATCTCATGATTTCAATCTGAACTTCAAAGTCTATCTTTATCAAAGTACACATTGTCAGCTTTGGGTCTGTTTGGTCATCCCATGTCAAGAAGAACCCTGTTGCAAAAGTGTGTGTGGATATAAATCCTTGCCTTGAGGAAAAGGGGTGATGCAAATTCTCAAAGTGGACCTTGACCATAAATGAGAGTAAGAATTACTGTTTTAATAGAATCCTTTATTAGGCTTCCCTTCTTTGGCTTTTCATTCATCTTTCTACTTTGTTGTTTTTTCCCTAAAGAACAAAGACAGTGTCATGACAATTACAGTTTACATGGTGTTTAGACACAGCTCCACTCCAAGCCCACCTTAATGTCTCATTCATTTTTACAAAGAGGAAGTTATGAGCAGCTCCCTAAAGGCTTGTTCTTCCAGTCATTCATTTTCTCACTCATTCATTCACCTAACAAGCATTTGTTGAATACCTTCAGGGTTCATGCTAAGTCAGTGTCTACCCATGAGGTTCAATTTGTGATTCTGTATTCAACCCAAATGTGGAGTGCAAAGACCTTAACCAGATGCTTGGAAGGACGCAAAGGTGAATAAGAAATGGGACTTGTGCCCAGGATCTTATCATCTAGTAAGAGAAGCACATGGACAAATCTATGTAGAAAGTAAGACCAAATTTAAGTGTTGTAGTATGGAGGAAACTGACTATCAGATGGTCAGCCATTTAGAGTACATATGACATAAACACATGAGAATTCTCTGGAAGAGTGTTTGAAAGGAGTTTTTTCAGTTTCTTTCAGAAGTAGCTCTCTAGAGAGGCCTTCCTCCTATGTTAGTTTTCATACTTTCAAATTCTTGTCAAACATGCAAAATAGCATTGGTCATCTAGTTATTGCTCCCACCTGATCCACATCGTTGTCCCTGTTCCTTGGACAGAATTATCTTGGCTATGTAAGAAGGGACTTCAGCCAAAAATACAATTGGTGGGAGAGTGCTTTTCTATTGCATTTGGAACATACTCCTATCATTTTCACTCATTTTCAGGGCTTGTGATAGATCTGTCCAGTTGGAAAGAACTCAAAACCAATTTCAGTGCAGATGCAAATAATCCTAACAAATTATTCTATAAATATACCACAAATAGCAATACTTTGTGAGGTTAATGGCTCTTACTTATCAAATAAGGAAACTGAAAAACAGAAGTTGAGTCCATGTGAGGAAAGTGGATGGATTCTGAATCCAGAGATCTCTTTGGTTTTCCTGATCAACATAACTATCCAAGATATAGCCTTAGAAGAAACTAACTGCAATGGCCCACAGTAATTCCTACCTTCTTACAAGTAACTGGCCATTGCACAGTTCTTGTTCTAGATATGTGTGTGAACAGTGAAGGAGGGCAGGCAGCAAGGCAAGGGGACGGACATGTTACTCCAACCCTCATTTGTACAGAAGAGGAAAAGAAACAGCAATCTTAAGAGGGGTCTAGGCATGTTACACCAGGAAATCAGGATTGAGGAAGCCAGATTAAGAAGTTATGTACCTTGTCTTTTGTGAAATGAGGCATAAAATAAATTCCTACTTAAACTGGATGATACATGTGATAGTATATGGCCTCATACATATCAAACTTGCTGACTGAGGGTTTTCAGTCTAATACAGTAGAAAATGAAATATAAATTCCATCCTGAGTCAACTTATTTTCTTTGGAAATTTCATTAGATAGAAGGGAAGGGGAACTTGGTTGGGGTATAATTGCTGTACCATTTAATATAAGAATTGCAATAATTAGCCAGGTGTGGTGGCACATGCCTTTAATCCCAGCACCCGGGAGGCAGAGGTATGAGGATAATGGTGAGTTTGAGGCCACCCTGAGAATACAGAGTGAGTTCCAGGTCAGCCTGGGCTAGAGTGAGACCCTACCTCGAAAAAACAAAAAAAGAGTTTCAAAACTACATGTTTTAATCAACAGTATTGTGACATTAAAATAAAATTCTTCTAGCGTTAATTCTTCCAGAAATTAAGTCTTACTTTCTTGGTTAATAAATTTTAATGGTTAAAATCCACAACTACCATAAATAAATGACATTCAAACATAGTAATAAACTTAACAGTGACAATAGCAAACAGAATTTATGTGACAAGCACTATATGCATTTATCTCATTAAGTCTTACTACATCCTGTGAGGTAGAAGCCATTATTACCCCATTTTACAGGTGAGGTTCTGTTTTTTTTTTTTAATAAAAAGCTCAAGAAGATGGATTTGTCTCAAGGTCACACACCAGTAAACAACAGAGGCAGGGACCCAAATTCTATGTTCTCTCCCACTCTGCTGCAAGGTCAAGAACTCCACAATTACACATGCCTCACTTTGAATCTTAACCCTGGACAGGTTACTTTACTGGCTAGGTCTCAAGACTTTTGTCTACAAAATTGATATTATAATGTCAATTATAATGTCCACATCAAAGGATTTTGTGTGAATGAAAGAAAACCCTGTAGAAAAACACAAAGTAAAACCCTTGTTTATGGCCCGTTACCTTACCCATAAATGTCTGATGAAATTCAAGAAACTTTTAGGAAAAAAGAATGAAAGTGTGTGACAACAATGTGAAGTGACAAACGAGGTTAATACAAGTGTGGAAAATGTGTCGCGTAAACGGTAATATGTGTGCACATGATTTTTATCGTGGCAGATTCCTTCATTAAACTTTTATGTTCTTACAGGTATTAATAGAATATTAGTTTTAGAAAAAACAATTGTAGTGGCTGGGAGAATTGCTCAGTGGCAGAATGCTTGCTTAGCATGCACAAGACCCTGGATTTGATCCCTAGGAACTCCCCACACATACCCCATATACACACATCCACAGTAGAGTTATTTAGGAGTGAATATGAAAACATAACATAGGGTTTATCGAGCAGGTCACTCTCCAGACTTGGAAATTGGATTAGCTATGGTCGTAGTTAGACATTGTTTGATTTCTCTACTACATTGCAATGCTTTGGATAAAAGAAAATTTCAAATATAAAAAGAGAAAGTAGTTCATGCATAAAGCATGGTGCCCTGAAGCATATTAGATCTGTTTATCTCCTTGTTTAAAATGAATGCTACCTGGTATATATAGTTTACATAACATGGCAGGGATCAGCTTGATAAGTGTTTGTATCACCTGGGGAACACACTGGCTCATTTCCTCAACACCTTTCCACATGACTAGCTTGCCAGCAAGTATAATAGCAAACAAACTTTTAATAGGTCAAGAGCAGAGTAACTGCTCACATTAACAGGAAGGGTAGAGGGCTTGATGTGAGCCGGGATAATAACTGACACTTCCCGCATGCATTTTTGAATGCTGTTTAATGGGGAGTTTAGAAGGAAAGGCTTTCAGAAATCCTGACATAACTTCTAAGCTGAGGATAGAACGGAGACAAAAAGCAAAACAGACGCTGAGTATCCACACTTGAAAATATGGGTGCCCTTTAAGGCAAGTGCCTCGTAAACCATCTCGCCCATCACTTGTCTGCTTTGGCAACTCACAATTAACTCTGTTATTAAGCTTAAGGATTTACTGTCTCTTCCACTGTCTTTAAAAGTGCCTGAGCTGAGGGAGGCTCTCATTTCTATTTGCCTGTTGTCTAAGTGCGGCTGCTGCTTACAGACTGGGCCTGTCATCGCACATCACTTTTGCTGAAAGCTGCAACAAGACAGATAAACACATTATCTATTTTAGAACCTTTTTTGCGTACCAGGAAGGGAAGAAAGGAACTTTCTTAGCCTTCTTTTTCTTAGTTTTCTTCCTTGGTCAGTGTGATTATTTATGAAGTGAGTAAAACCTGCCAAGTTCATACCTCACCCTTTCCTCCCAGAAGCACACACAATCATAAGTTTCAGTAAAGTTTAGGAAGTGTGGAAACAAGCAGCTGTGTTGCTAACCTGGGCTTTGGAAATCCATAAATGGCAAAACTCAATATTGTATTTATCCTTTCCACATTACCAAGAGGGAGGCAAAATCTGCTACTGTATTTAAACAGAAGAATGGACAGACTTTTCTTTGTTGCAAAATCTGTCTTTTGTGGGCATGCTATCACTAAATTCTCTTTAATAACACAGGGTAGAGAGAAGCTGTGTAGAAACGGAATTGAAGTTCATGTGGAATGCTCCTTAGACACTGCCCACTGCCGCAAACACGAGATTTTGTCAATATGTATCCAGGCTCCTGAGGGATACAGATCAGTAACTGAATCATAGGTAAATAGATAGATTAGATATGGCAGTGGCGGGAAATACATGCTGAAAAACAAATCCACAAGAACAATTTTACAGGGCTTGCCTTCTATTTTCATAAGGAAACTAAGCCAAATAATCTGACAAGGGTGGAAATCAAATCATCTGTCAAGTTCCTCTACCTTTCATTTATCACACAGTTTAATACCATAATGAAAAATAGCAAAGGAAAAATGAAGTGAATGACCAATGAAAAATGCATTCTCTGAGGATACAGTGATGTGTTATTAGCCTAAATCCTCTACCCCTGTACATGTATAACGGGTAGGGGAGGCCCTGTGGCCACACAATCCTTTTCATTCAAGTATAACAAATCCCAGGATGACATTAACACTGCAGTGGGAGAGCCCTCCGCACATAAAAGCTTCCCTCTCCTTCCTTTCCTGGACTCCTGTATTTCTTTATCCCTTCTTTACATCAAAATATGAGCTGGCAGGGGGTTGTTATATGCAAGCAGAGGCCCAGGAACATGGTCCTCCGCGGAAAAAGGCAATGGTGGAAAGGGGAGGCAGAACCCTCATTTATTGGGTGCTCACTATGTGCCAACAATTGAGCATCACAGTAATCATGAAAAGTAGAGAAGCCCATTTCACACTTGAGGAGACAGAAAATCAAAATCATTAATCTGCTTGGCCCCTCAAGGTGGCAGAACCAGAATTTGGACCCAGGCCTACTTGATACCTGTTCTTCAGAATCCAAGATACAAATATATCGTAGGATGGACCTCATGGGGCTAAAAAGAACAAAAATAACTCTGGTATTACATATAAAAACTAAGTAATCCATGGCTAATATCCACTGGGTACTTCCTAGGCATCGTCTACTTTCAGATTTGTATTAACGTGAGCCCGGCATGGTAGCACACACCTTTAGTCCCAGCACTCGGGAGGCAGAGGGAGGAGGATCATCATGAGTTTGAGGCCACCCTGAGACTACATAGGGAATTTCAGACCAGCCTGAGCTACAGTGAGACACTACCTGAAGAAAAGAAAGAAAGAAGGAAGGAAGGAAGGAAGGAAGGAAGGAAGGAAGGAAGGAAGGAAGGAAGGAAAGAAAGAAAGAAAGAGAAAATATATTAAGTTGTTTGATCCTAACAGTAGCTAGGAGTGAGTGCTGTTTTGAATCCCATTTCCAGATGATGGACCTATGGTTCAGAGAAGTCAAGCAATTAGACATTAGCAGTGAAACTGGAAGTCAGCCTTGAGCTGCTAGCTCCAGAACCTTCCAACTAGCTATGACTACCTCTCAATGCCTCTTTAACCTAAAGACAAGCAGGCAAATAAGAATTTTGAAGGGGAGGGGGCATAAAGACAACTTCTTGTTTAATTATTTTAAAAAGAAATAAGCTACATTTAAGAAAATGGTTTCAGGAACAGCAATGAAATAGCCTCATTTAAATAATACCACCAACATAAACTAAAAGTGATTTATCCTCAATCTTCCTGTCTAGACGGTGTGCTTGGGGAAGAGATAACGTTTATTTCACATACTTGGTACAGACTGTGGGTATTCAAGCCAGTGTCCTGTTCCAAAGCCAAGATGATTAATAAGGCAGGATATATTTATTTCTAAGGAGCAGTGTTGATTCTGATTTAGACAGTGTGTGCTGTTGAGCTGCAAAACAAAACTGACCTCTGCATAATTAGGTTGGACACTGTTAGGATGAGGACTGGAACACAAATAGTTCTATTTTGACAAGCAGAATTCAAGAGTGCCTGGATTCTGTCTTTTATTTCAAAAGGAGAGTGATGATTATTTAATATCTGTTGAATGCCAACAGTGTACTCAGCACTGTGCAAGACCCAGGAATTGGATGTTGGGAAGTGCCTGAAGGGAAACGTTAGCAAATTAAAATCCATAGAATGTGCATGAGGGTAGCTGAGGAATACCTGATGAGCAGAAGAGGTTCTTCACCTGTCCCAGGACAAAAACAAAAAGGAAGTGAGCGGCTGAGAAATAAAAACCTGTGTGGTTCGCATGGCAGGGAAGCAGTGAGGTGGAAAAGTGGGCTTTGAGAGGCAGCTCCTGCCCAGTTGGTGCTAAAAGGCAGGAATGGAAAGTTGCGCCTGCAAGATGGAGAGCAAAAGGAAGAGTACATTCAACGAACAAAAACATCAAAGCAAAGGGTCAATCTTCAACCCTTCCAGAGAAGAAGACCTAGAGGAAAGGCAGTCAGGGTCGGGGGTTAGGAGCAATGCAGAGAACCTCTGCTCTACTTGGGCATTCTGCCTGTATGCAGTGTGGGGTGCTATGAGTCAGTATCTGGCCCAGAGTGGTGAGGAAAACCCAAATGGAGTGGGGAAGGTGAAGGTATGGCCTAGAGATGCTGACCTGAAAACAAGCTACAGGAGACATAATGTCTCATTATCTCAACAAAGGCTAATGACTGATGTGGCAAGTCCTAGAGCAACAGAAAGAAAAGAGACAGAGAGGAAGGGAAAGAGAGAGGGAAGGAGGGAGTGAGGAAAAAGAAACAGCAGCATCTGGCCGCAAATGCTATCCCTGCACCCAGAGGAGGCAAATCCCTTAGACATCAGCCATGGGACAGTGAGTGCAAGGCTGTCCTCTCACTCAGTGAGATGACATTCTGGGAACAGAACTGCATTGGTGAGATTACAGCAAATAGGAGAGGACTTGGAGGCTCTGGAGCCCTTTGAAGGAGTCCCTAAAACCATGGATGAAAGCAAGAATAGGTAGGTGTGGTGCATTTTGACTTTCAAAGGACTTTAAATAAGAGAGAAAGAAAAATAATAATCCTGCAAGAAGCTATTATGCAAAAGTGGTAACCATAGGGCAAGTGTTAAAATTCTGTTACATCTTAAAACTAGTTAAGAGATGGAAAGCAATGAGAGGGAATGAAAGGCCATTTCTTTCTGTAGAAAGAGGTTAATTGTAGGGAGCCCAGGGGAGAACACAGACACCAGCTTTATTCAGAGTCTTAATAATGACCTGGAAGAGGAAGATGAAAAGCAAGATGGCAAAACTTGTTGATGAAAAGGAATTATTTAAGGGTGTTTGAGTCATGGAAGAAAGAGTCTAAGAGAGTCTAGAAAACACAGGCACATGGTAAAGGGAGGAAAAAAGTAAAAAAATAAAAAGAGAGAAAGAAAAAAGCAAGTCAAGATTCAGCCAAAGCAGATAGAAGATAACCTGCTCTGAAAGCACAGTCACTGCAGTACCTAAGGTGCCGGCCACTGCTGCCTTGGGTACAATCCTCTTATGGGCTTAATGTACACTGACGATGGCTCATTGTGAAGACAAGCTTGTGAGGCATCTGCCAGTATGACACTTTTGTGGCCACAGTGTTTCATTTTCCCTAGTCACAAAGTAAGGGCACTAAAATGAGCCTCATTTGTAGATTTGCTGAGGGCTTGGATCTATTACTGATGGAAAGTGGATTAAAAATTGCCACGAGAGAGTGTAGTCCTACATATTGATTGATTGAATTACTGGAGAATTCTCCAAAGCACTCAAGTCTGTGTGACTTCCTTTCGTCTCTCCACCTATGGCATGTGACTGAAGCTCTTTCTGTTCACAAAAAATAGCTGCTTTATTTCTACAGATGGCACCAAAGCAAGCCCCGTGTGTGTAAGTCAGTCATTGTCCCCTGAAGAAAGGTGGGTGTTCATGAATAGAAAGTTAATCACTGTCTTATAAGATACATCCTAGCTATTTCAAATTTAAAGGAAATACTGTCCCACCCCAAAGCCTGATGAATAATATCAGCAGATGCCAGGAAAGGCAGAAGTGAATTCACGCTCTCTGTTCCTTCCCACCCCCAGCCTCCCTTCCCGGCCTCTGGAGAACAGGACCAGCCCTCTGAGTAAATATCTCACCAGGGCAAGAGTTTAGGTTGACTTTGTGACAGGCTTGGATGCTATCAAGACAGTAGCTGCAGAAGTGAAGGCAAGAAGGTTGGGAACTATAAGTAACATTTGCTAAGATATTTTCCAGTCTAAGAAATGCTTTAATGTGCAGGTTTTGTTTGATTCTTGCAATGCTCCTGTTGGGGGAACAAGTGATATAATCAATAAATGGGCAAATGAACTGAATAGACAGTTCTTAAAACAAGAAGTATAAGTGGCCAGTAAACACAGGGGAAAAGTATCAAACACCCATAGCCAGCAGAGAAATATAAGTCATAACTACATTGAGATTCCATCTCACCCCAGTCAGAGTGGCTGTCATCAAGAAAGCGAACAGATGCTGGTGAGGGAGCAGCAAAAAGGACCCTTATACACTGCTGGTGGGAACACTAATGAATGCAGCTGCTACCGCGTCCGTGTGGAGGGTCCTAAAAGCTAAAACCGGAACCACCATTTTGTAGAGAAGAAAACTTGTACTCAGAAAGGTTCTCCACTAGCAGGGCTGAAATTCCAATTTGGCTCTTTGAACTCCTACCCCATTTTCTTTTCACATAGCCAAATGAAAAGAGCAAGAAAATAAACTTGCCCTTGCATGCATGTGGGGTAGTGGGTATGTATCATACCTGTGCTTTTCGCAGACCCTAACTTTGCCCTTGCCCTCCCACCTGCCACATACACCCTCCCTCCAGCCTGGAGTGGTTAAGGCAAATGAAAGGGTCAACTTTGACACCCACCCTTGTGTTAGCAAGAGCAAACCACTAGAGAGATGTGTTTACACATTCAACATCACCTTTAGGAAGTCTGCAGGGACGCTGATTTCTATTTGCACTCATCTTACGTTAGTGATTTTCATATTACATTAGCAAATTTAATCTCTCCTAATGAGATAGGAAGTTACTAACACAATGAGATTTGATTTAACAACTTTCAGACTTTGGTGGCCAAGGCAAAATTTGTGAGCAAACAGCAGTTCCAATCTCTAATTAAAAAAATAACTCAGAATACAGAGACATCAGTAGTTCCTGCATTTCAGACCTGGAATTGAGCAAAGGTTGAGAGCTGACAGTTTGAGCCAAGAAATTTGTGAATGAAGAGAAACAACTTAAAAACTCACCATTAGGTCTGACTGTTTACCTAGGTTCTCATGGTTAGAAAACCACACAGCTTCTAATTCATGAGACTTACTAGGACATCAGGAAGTGGAGGTGCTGAAATCACCAAAATAACTGTCAAGTCTCTTTTAGCAAGCCAAAGCAGCATTCTGCTCCAAGATATTCTTCACACAGGTCTTAGCCTTCTCAATGTGCCCTGCCCCTGACCCACATCTGGCTATAAAGCCCACAAGGAGACAACTGCATGAAATGGACCTCCACAGAAAACAGAAGGAGACCGTGCTCATGCGTGGGCCTCAGGGCAATGCACTAGTCCAACCAATGTCCCTGAGCACTCCAGCACTGCTTGTATATTTTAGGCTTCTATAATACAGCGATAGAAGCCAGTTGGAAATGCTTTAAGGTCGTGGTAGTGTGCTAGGAAATGGAATACATTTTCTAATCAAAACTGCGTTTTCATATGTACATAAGAAATATGTAATTTAGGCTCATCGGGTGACCAGACAGTCTCAGATCCAGAAATGTATTCAAATTTCTTGTATCATAACCTAACTTTATCCCAGACATAGCACTTCTCAAACATCTGCTTTAATAGTTCTACTGGGAGCAAGTACATGTTTTAAACTCACTCCCCTTCATACTAAAGCCTCTGTCTGTTATTTTTCTTTTTACCAGATGAGGATTTATTGCTCTAATATATACGTGCATGCACTGTATAATAAAACTTCCCTGATTACCTTATAACTGCACATTAAAAATTTACTAAGATAAAATTAATGTGATTTTAATAATATTGTTTTAATATACAGAATGTCAGGTGACAGGGAGAAACTATTTTGAATTCTACCTGCACTTGGCCTCTTCGACAGTACTATTCTGACAATAGCTGAGCTGGCAGAAGAGCTGTGAACATTGCTGGTCTGCTCATCCCCGGGGTGAATGGATGAAGTTGGGACCATATAAAATGTGACCAGACAATGCTCTGAGACTAACTAAGAGAACCTCCTCTCATGACAAGGGCCTGGATCTAAGAGGCATATAGACACTGTTTCCCATATGCTGCTCCATAAGACTCAGCCAGAGACTAGGACATCAAAGAATTGTTTGATGAAGAAAACTGTTTCATTCTTTTATATATCCTGCTGCAGTATACTTACACTGGAGTGACTATGATGACAGGACCTGGATACTGTCCCAAAGGAAAAATACTACTGCTTTGCTTGTGCTACCTACCCATCACCCTCATCATTCCCAGCCGGGTGAGGACAAGAAAGTAATGGGTTAAAGGGAAAGATGGGTGAGAACTCAGCAAGGACCGTCACTAGATCCCCACCAGGGTACCTCGCACGAGGCCTGTGGCCCGATGCAGGAGCATTCCCACGGTCAGGTGCCCACTTGTTTCAAAGCTCCCATAAAGAAAGCAGACCTCCCAGCTCTGCAAGGTTTCTTAGGGGATGCGAGGGGCCAGGGAGAAAGAAGTCTGGCTTTTAGGCAAAGACTCGGCCAAAGGAAGTGCCAGGACACTGTGCTGACCCACTTCGAGCCCTTCCTCTCCATTTGTTTTCAGGCAGAAGAGACACAAAAGCATCACTATGGCGTGGAGGAAAGTTGGAGAAGCATTCTGGAGACTGACATGCAAATAAGCACTCCAAGTACTCTGCTTTGTTCTAAAAATTCCCATCATTGGAAGCTGTAAAGCACCAATCACAAGAGGGACAGAGATGGGAAGGATCTGATGGTTTCATAGCCAGAGTCACCCCTCCCATTCCCCATTTGAGAGACCACTTCTGTACCCGTCCCAGCCTGAGCTGGCACAGGTAAAACCATAAACATGCCTCCATCAAACAACCCAGAGGTCGGCAGGCTTGGCTAGAGCTGATCCGGGTTCCGAGATACATCTGAGTGACCGCTGAATGATCTTTGCTGCTCACAAAAGCAACAAGATACAAACAAATAGGCTTCATAGCCTGGGCTCATAAAGAGAAGACAAATATTTCAAGCAGAACAAAAGCAACTGTCTCCACAAATCCAGCTCTTGCACTCGGCCACTGTCCAAATCTCCAAGTAAGGACTTGAAGTTCTAGACGAAGGCCATAAGACAAGAGCCCTGTCTTAATCACTGTTTCTCCACCAGCACTGCCTTTAAGAACCAGCAGTCAGCCTCCCACCTGCAGACCCTACCATACACTGTATTCAGTACTAAAGGGAGCCAAGCATCACCACTTACTTGCCTGCACTGGGCTGCATGATGTCTCTTGAGTTGGATTTATGATACATGCTAGACCCTAAGAAAAAGCCAGTTGTCATGATGGACAGTGGGAGTGCAGGCCATGCATGAAAGGACATGTCACACATGGGGCTTTGTTAAGAAAATGGTTCTGAAAGCTGGGCTTGTGATCAGGAAAACAGTGGGCTCGTTCTGGTTGTAATTAAAACCTGCATCTCTTTATACTGTGTGACATCCCTCATCAAGAGGAGGTACTATCTATGTTATATGGCCTCATTTTATCACTCCAAACTGTTACATAGTCATCCCTGCTACCCAGAGGTGTTCCCAGTCAGGAAAAATGAGCCGCTTACTCCAAGCTTTGAGTTTTGTGTGGGTTTCATCATCATCTGTCTGCCAAGAG
Source organism: Dipus sagitta (assembly GCA_036346955.1). Taxonomy (NCBI): domain Eukaryota; kingdom Metazoa; phylum Chordata; class Mammalia; order Rodentia; family Dipodidae; genus Dipus; species Dipus sagitta. The sequence goes on from CM070775.1 coordinate 82,023,411, forward strand.
CGAGTAATCCATCTGTCATCAACTCAGCCACATGTGATAAGCCCTGAGGAAGAACACCCTGATGGCTAGTTCACCCAGTGGGCCAACAAGGCCATGGGAATTCCTGTGATCTTCTTCGAGCTGCTCTAGCCCACGCCTATGAGTCTTGAGCTCTGCTTTACCATCCTTTGTGTTTTGAGCAGTAGCCAGAGCCTCACAGCAATGTCCAAATGCACAGAAGGGATTTTTTTTCTCTCCCTCTTTTGGTCACTTCTTGGGTTTAAAAAGACCTTCCACCCCATATTGCCCTTCCAGCAGATTCCCCTAACTTCTCATGGTTGACAACACCACCTCACTACCAGGAAGGGCATCGCCTTAGGAAGCACTGGACCTCTCCTTTTCGTCTACACCCCACACCAGTATGTCAACATGGCTGCCAGCTCTTCCTCCAAACTATGTCCTGAATCTGAGCAGATCTCACAGGGGACATTGATGGCCACCTCCTTCTATGTGCTTCAAGTCCTAACTTCTCCCAGCTACATTTGTCATTCCATGTCCCTCCTGGCTTTTCTCTGCCTTTGTCTCTGTCACTCCACCTGCTACAATTGCTCCAGCCACCTGACCTTCTGGTTATTCTTTAGACACTTGCTGTTCCTACCTCCGGACCTTTGTACAAGCTAGCTCTTCCTTCTGGAACTATTCCACCAGATATTCAAAAATAGTTCCTGCCTTGCATGCTTCAAACCTGAAATAAGATGCTCCCCTCTCTGTGAGGTCTTTCCTGGTCACACTATTTAAAATTGTAACTTCCTCCCCAAATATTTCCTGAGTTTATTCTGTCTTATATCTTCCACAGTAGTTCATACTCTCTAGCATAGCTATATGGCGTGTTTATTATGTATGTGCATGTGTGGGTGTCTAACCTCCTAATAGAAACTAGACTCTATTAGGGAGGGATTTTCTTCTCACCCATCCTTGCCCTCTTCCTCTTCCTTCAAAGCAACAGTGACTGGCACCAGTAGAAACTCATACAGTATTTGCTGAATAAATAAATTCTGAAACCTGTTGTGAACCACTAGACCCATGATAACTTCAGCCAAGCATGCTTCGTATATGGGCTATGATAACTTTAGCCATACCTATCTATGCACTGTGACTGTTTCCCTAAGCAGTACAACTGGGAAGAGGAAACTGAGTCCTTGAGGGGAGAAGAATGAATGCCTGGGGGAAACAGGAGAATTTTGAGGTTTTTTTTTTTTAGGAAAATGAAAAAATTATAGGCTTGCAAGCAGGCAGTGAACAGTGCTAACTACATATTCTAATTATTTTTGAAAAGCAAGAGAGATAATTATCAAACTTCTCCTAAGCCATAAAAGATACCTATTTCACTGATTCCTTCCATTCCCCTCCTACATTTCAGTATCGCTTACTTTGGAAAACATCTAATCCATGACTCTCTCATTGACAGTGTTTGTTGCTTTGTGCTTCATAAAAGGATGAGGCATCTCAAAATGAGGTGTCCTGGACTCAGCGAGCTCCCACAGTGTCCGCTGATACACGGTGTGCTCCTGAAGGTCAAAGCCACGTGGGAGGAAGTGTAGTGTTACCCCCACCCACATGCTCCTGAAGGTCAAAGCCACGTGGGAGGAAGTGTAGTGTTACCCCCACCCACATGCTCCTGAAGGTCAAAGCCACGTGGGAGGAAGTGTAGCACTGCCCCCACCCAGAGGCAGGAGAAGCTGGCTGCTCTTGAGCCACCTCTGAAGTCATTCAGGATTCCAATGAACTAGCCATCCTTTTTCCCTTCCTGCATATTGGGAAGCTTTGATTTAAGATAATGTCTGAGCAGAGAATCTTTGTTCAGCACTGTCGTTTGACCTAGATTGTATGTTTTTATAGACTGAGCCAATTAGTTAAAGTGACTTTGACTATAATAGGGACCTGTGTCATTCCTCAATATTATTGCATTAGTCACTCTGGAACAGTTTCCGGCCTGTGTTTGTAACCTGGCTCTGTGCTTTCCTCACTCTGATATTTATATGATTTGTTGCTGTCCTATGAAATAATGACCTTCGAGTCCTTGAGAGTAAACCCTCTCTGATTTCTTTCATTTCAATGAGGCCTTGGTGCCTGATGAACAGTGTGAAATCCCCTTTATTGTTCTAATTACTAATCAGGTTGTGTTGTTTGTGTCTTTCAGAGAAGGCTGGCCTGATGGTCCAAACTGTCCCTGGGGAATGGGATAAACCTAGACATGTCATTTCCCTCCTCTGGACTCTGTTTTCTTGCTCTACCCATGGGGAGACTCTTTAGACCAGTGAGAGTCTGAAGTCCATTCTGGCGTAGGCCTGTGGCACCAGTCATGAAGGATGCCTGCCTGAGGCAGTGATTCCTGCCTTTAGCCCAAGGCTGCACTGGGCTGGGACCGTGTCTCACCAAATACACTTATCTGCCTATAAAGTAGCACTACCTCAGCACTGGCCATGGGCTCCTTCAGGGCAATATACTGTCTTACCGATCTATGGAGCCATCGCTGGTCAGATACTGCGAGACAGGAGTTATCTAATCCATTTTGAAGTCCCAGTGCTCAGCAGTATAAGAACGTCACACAGATTAGTTGAGTAAATAAAGAAATAATGGAGGTGTGTGTGATACTCCAGGTACTATTTCCCTTTAGTCTTGGTGGAAACCACGGTTTTTCCTCCTATGCCTTGCTACTTGAGTCTTCCCTCCCACGTTTTTTTTTTAAATGTTGTATTTATTTATAAGCAGAGAGAAAAAGGGAATGGGCATGCCAGGGAGTGTCTTGACACTGCAAAGAACTCCAGATGCATATGCTACTTTGTGCATCTGGCGAAATTTATATGGCTATTGAGGAATTAAAATCAGGCCTTCAGGCTTTGCAAGCAAGTACCTTTAACCACTGAGCAATCTCCGCCCCATGGATTTTTTTTCTCTGTCAATATTTTTACATTTTTTTCTCTACCTGTCCCCATTAATATGATATCATGTTTCATTAGTATAAGTCCTAGTCCTTTTTTCGAAAAATATAGATGCCTTCAAAGCTGCCATTTTGGCCACTTTCAACTGCATAGTTCAGCAGCAACACATACCTTTTTTGTGTTGCTGTGCAATTATCTCCATCATCCGTCTCCACAATGTTTTCATCGTCGTAGACTGAAGCTTGATACCCATCCAGTAAACAACTTCCTGTTTTCCTCTCCCCTGAGCCCCTGGAACCCTCTATCCTACTATTCATCCACATGAATTTGCCTATTCTAACTATATCACCTAAGTGCAATTGTTGTCTTTTATGAAAATTATTTTTGAATGTGCCATATTTAAAGACATTTTGTTTGTTAGAGACAGCAAGAGTGAATGAGAGAGAATTGGCATGCTAGGGCCTCAGCCACTGCAATCGAACTCCAGACATTTGTGCCTAGTGCACATGTGTGACCTTGCACTTGCGTAACTTTTGTCTGTCTGGCTTATGTGGGATCTGGAGAGAGATCAAACACAAGTCCTTAGGTTTCACAGGCAAGTGCCTTAACCACTGAGCCATCTTCCCAGCCTTGTTAAAATTATTTCTGTGATTGTGAGCTTTCTGATGGCCTTTTTGTACCTGTGGGGTTTTCCTTTGGTCTGTGCCTTTCCCTCTCCTTCTCTATTTCATTGGCATTCCTTACAGCTGTCTCCACTGGGCAGTATCTCTTTTTCTTTATAGTTCTGTGCATCCCAGCTGTCATCTCCAGTGTAGATCTCCTATGTATTTTCTTCTATTAATTCATATATAATTTTTGATTTTGGTTTCTTTACAAAAGTATTATCATATTTAAATGTTACAGCATGCTTAAGGGAAGCAATATTTCAACTTTTTTGTTGAAGGCAGGACTCTGGAAAGGGTTAGCTGATAAAATGACAGCACTGCAGAAAGAGGGGTGGCCAAGAGAGTGGAGGAGTTGGCCAGAGAAGCCCTTCCAGGCTTGAAAACCATGGCAGGATTTACGAAAACTTAGAAACTGTCTGATAAAGTTAACAATTGTTGGCCCCTTTTATTTATTTATTTATTTTTCTGCTCATGGCCAATGTCACAAAGAGTGGGAAAGCCAGTTTCCTCAGTACCAAAAAATAGGAAGGACTATGTTGTAGAACGAAGTCACACTGACTCCTTCTCTCTGATAAGGTATAAGTCAGGCAATTACTGATACTCAGTATCAACTTCTCTCTAAAATCTGAACTGTTTAGAGCAGGCTGTCACAACATTTCAGAGAAGCTGTGTACAGTGTCAATACTTTAAACACAAACATGAGCACATAGACATAGTTTCTGCCACAGAAGAAAAAAAATGTATTTTACAAATTCTGCACAATGAAGTAAATTTTAAAATCATTTTGTCTCTCACATCTTCTTGCCAGCATCTTCATGTATTTCAATCCATGAACCAAGACTTCAAAGCATATTACAGCAGAGATGCAGAACGTTAAAGATTTCTAAGAAAATTACAGTGAATGAATTCGATTCAGTTGAAGGCATGATACACAAGCAATTGTGAAGGTTTTAGAGTGCATGGTCATAGACAATGGGTCCTCTTTAAAATGGGAAAAATTAAAGTGCTTATCTCAAAGGGTGTTGTGACAACTAAATTAAATGTGTATGTAAATCACCTGGCATTAATCCTAATCCCTTCTAACTCAAAGCTGGTATTCACAAAATAAAATAGCTATTGAGAAAATCTAGCCAATCACCCAGTGTTTAGGTTTAAAATTATAGTGGTTGCCAGTTTGGTAATACCTGCTTTTGTGATGGTTATATTATTTTTAGGTACATGTCTAAATATGTGGTAATTCTTGTGTTTTCAGTTGTCTAAGCTTGGGAAAGTCATGGGTCTTTGGCCTATACAGCCCAGAACCAGCAGCTGGCTTGCAAGCAGAAACTCATGATGTGACTCTAAGAATAGCATTCTCGTTCCTTCCATCCTCTTACCTACCACCGCTATTTCCTTCTTATTCCTGGGTTCTTATATTGTATGCTTGTCACTTAGTCCTGCATAATTTTAATGTATTTTTCTCATCTGCCTTAGTCCTGTGTTTTTTTGTTAGCCTTCTCCAGTTTCTTTCTTACTACCCTACATTTTTCTCCCTCTTAATTTTTATTCCATTTAATTCTCAGCTGTCCTTTTCTACATTTGCATTTTCTCATGTTCACATTTATTGTGCACCATATTCTGGCTAAGCCAGTGGCTGTAAAATGTTACCATCTCATAAGCAGGTTCATGATACCTATGAATCTCTAAAGTCCATCAGCCCAGTAATCATTTACCTGAAGTTATATTGATGATGAGAGCATCACCCACAGTGTTAATAAGGCACATGTAAATTTTGAGAACAAAATAGTAGCATGTCTATAGGTAGATGGTTTTTAAGATGAGTCAGATTTGCACTTGACCTCATAAACACACAACAATGTATGCTGCTCAAATTGTAAACAGATTTATTAAACTTCAGCTTCATGCAGCTTTGACAGTCCCAACAACTTCAGGAAGTTAGGTAACCCACAGGATATTGTGCCCTTCATAGGGAAAATGAAATGGATGATGAAAAGATGCCTACCTGAATTAGGACTGTAGAGTGGTGGGTTGTTAGCCCTGGCTTCCTAATTTCATGGTGTCTGCTTAATCACATGCCCACTGCTGCTCTCCATATCTTGGTTCCAGAGGTCCCAAAGAAACAGAACTCCTGCTGTTTCTTCAGGATGGGACTTGCAGCTCTCTGTCCAGCTGACCACTGAGCATCACAACCCTTGCCAGTCCCTGCTCCACACAGTCATCCTGGAAATGAATGGCAGGAGCCACCCAACAGAGATAGTAGCGTCACCAACTGCCACCATAAAGGCCAGCATTATCACATGCCAACCCGAGTCATTCACATGGATTTGTTCATATACCCCACTGCAACATGAACATGTTGGAGTTAAGACATATCTTAGAGATTCAAGGAAAATAGAAGCGGAAACAACAAAATCAGGTTTCTAAATCCTTTCATCTTTAACCGTCAGCCTTTCTGATGAACTAGTCTCAAAGCAACACTGAGCCGGTGGCATTACGGAAGTAAATCACATTACAACCCATCGCCTTGCTCCTTGTCCTCACTTCTTGGTCTTCTTTCTGTCCATTGCAAGTCACAATTCTCCATCAAGGTGTAATAAAACCATCTTGTGAGGTCCTCTCATTTGCACATGCAGATTGTTGGGGCATAATCATGAGACCACTGCAGAATTAGAGGTGTTATAACGGCAGGTACGTTAAAACATCCCATTAAAAAGAAGGGCTAGTGCAGAAACCGTATCCATAAAGGGTAAAAAAAACCCTCATTGTCAAAACAAGTCCCCCCAAAAGCAATCCCAGAAAAAAGTGCTAACTATTATATGACGAGAGAAAGGCTTACTTCTAAGTTCACTGTAAACATTCCTTTTGGTATTGAGTTATTCTGCTCTGAAGCCTCCCAGGAGTACCAGCCTATAATTTTAATTATGTCCTGGCATTCTCATAAAGCAAACAGCCTGCTCAGGTAGTATTTATTACTGTTAGAAGGAACACTTATGAATATGCTTCACAAATTTCAGTGGCAGTGAGCTGCCATGGGTCTTTTCAAGGACAGAAAGGGTGTGTTGGAACACACACAGGAGAGAAGTTGCTCATTAAGGGAAGGTTTGTTATCCAGGAACATATAATTAAGGTGACGGTCCCAGCTTCTATGACAGCCAATACTCGGGTAGTTGTTTGATTGCTGTGTAGGTCAGGGATCAGCTCCTGCTACAAGATGTAGGCACATTAGTGCGTTAGTGAACAGGTTAGGAAGTAAATTACAGCTGCCTTCCTCAACCACATGACTGTCGGTCTTCATCGTTTTGTTTTTACTGTACACCAGCAGGACTGTGCCTTCTGAAGACTTCACATGACAGGTTAGGCATTTTATCCTTTGAGTAAACAGTAATCATGGTGTGAAGAAAGTAGGGCATTGGAGAATTTTTCCTATTCTTTGAGAATTCCACTCTTCCTTTTTAGTTTGTTCCAAGGGCTCATTGGGGATACATATATTAAGCCCTTTAAATAGTTCATAATAAATCTTTGTCTCGGGCTGATTCTGACAGTTTTTTAAAGAGTCTTTTAAGAGAGAATCCTCAATCATTTGTTAATCCATGGGGTGATCTTCAGACTTCGAGGAAAAAAAACAGCCTGGGCTCTTGGGTAGTAAAAATACAATGTAAGGAAAAAACATAAATATGGAAAATCCCAAGAATATCACTTTATTGAAATTACACATTCTGCATGTATCTAAATGCTTGCTTTTCTTCCCCAAGAAGAGATGAAAATAATTCTCAAAATAGAAAGAATTTTTATTGTTAATTTTATGCTTTCAAACTTACATACATCTAAAATGTTAGACTTCAAGTTGTCTATAAGAGAATATTCTTTTTAAAATAAATTCTTTTGATGAAAAGATAATTTCTTCTTTGCCCTTTTACTCCTTTAAAGCCTCGATTTTCCCTTATGCCATTTATATCAACAATGCTATTTTACCTGACTGAGGAAAAACATTCGACTTTGAGAGGGAGGACTGGAGATGTTGGTTATTATGAGTGTCAAAAATAACAATGAAACTTGGAAAGACAAGACATAGCTTTCAGAATAAAAACCTTCCTAGGTCTTTACCATTAATATGTTTACGTATTTTAACTTCCACTATAGATATGGCTAGTTTGTTGAGAGCATTAGATGTTCATAATTTTAAAATATTACATGAATTGAACATACAGGATATTAGCACAAAGAATCACATACTACACTTAGCAGGAGAGAATAAAACCAATATTATCTCTTGTGTAAATAATTAACATTACTAATCATGATAATACCTGCACACGATTTGTACAATGAGTTACAAGTATTTTAAAGTGTCTCTGCAGAAGAAAATCACACTTGATCTCAAGTGCTGTATGTGTAAATGACTGACTGTCTCAGGAAACTTCTTTGGGTTTATTTAGCTTTGCTTGTAACTGAAATGATTAAGGAAGAAACTTAGGAATTCAGGTCATTGCTTTGAGTAAAACATGCAGTGAAGTATCACAACAGGGCCATTTTCTTCCATGTATATGATCTGAACCCATATGTCACTTCTAAGATGCAGCTTTTTGAGCTATTGGAAAATATTAAGAATTTCCTAATGACATGCAAATGGAGTTTGTTAGCAATAAATGCAATAATACAATGGAGAAGTGGGCGAAGGACAGCCTGCTGTTATAGATGGATTCATTCTCAAGTAAGGTCAAATAACTGAAGACCCAAAACAAGGGCAGCCATAAATACCTGGAGCCCCTGCCGCGGGGATTAACCACGAAACAATTATGAAGCATGTGCTGAGAATATCCAGCTCCCAGGAAACAAAAATAGGTGTGGTAGCAGAGTTAGAAATAGTTACTTGACATTATAACTTAGACAACTTAGATTCAGAAGCCATCCTGCATAATGCTGTACTGTTGATGGAAATGTATACACACAAATATGCCATTAGAAAGCTATAGTTGAAGGGCTTCCCTGCCTCATGAAACAGGTAAAACGATAGTAATTAATAGCAACAAATTCTCGTTGCCCCAGTTTGACAAAAGGCTATTCATACCCATTTCCCTCATGACCATTAGCAACAGCCTTTATCATTTTTAATTGAAGAAAGAAGGCAATTCTATGGCAAGTCTAACTGCAAGCTATGTAAATGGACTCGTTAAAAAAATGACTATTTTATCCCCACCACTTGGGAAGGTTACGCATAGCCTTGAAGAAAATATACAAATGACCTAACATGGAGTTCAGATATGGAAATTCTGCCCACACATATATTAGTGGACAAAGTAAAAATGATGAAGCCCTGTCTTCCTTATAATAAAGCAGGGCAACTTCTCGTAAAAGATTAGCCTGTTTAGGTACGAAGATGGAACAGTGGTCATTGAAACTTATTGAGATTATCAGACAAAGGAAAATTTATTTAATTAAAGATGTCAAAAATAGATACTCATTAGCAAAATAACAGATAAAGGTAATTATTTGGTTATCTACTATTTCTAGCTTCTCCTAGATTATTACCACTAAATAATGCTACTAAGAATATTCTGAAATAACTAACCCTCAATTCTTTATTGATGATGGATTTAATGCAATACTTCTAACTAAAAACTCAAATTCCTCCTAGAAGAACAGATAAATAAATTAAGAGAAGATACAGCTTCAGAAGATATTTAAGGAGACCTGCCAACCCACACTCATCTCTATCTCCACAATGTACATGCATATGGGGAAATAAAAATTCACCATTGTACCAAGCCCCATTCCTAAGACAATGAATTTGAAAAAGGTACAACCTCACACGAAATTGCACTTGAGTTCTTAATTGTTACTTGCTTCTCTAACTCACTCCAGTGATAAAGCCCTGGCAATTCAGCATTCTCTCCACGAAGCTCACACAGCTCAGCCCGATTTAAACTCCCCTATACATAGTCCCTGCTGGTCACATGCCTGCAACCTCCACAACCCGTTAGGTGTCCCATGAAACCTTCAGCTTCTAATGAAGAAGACAAGCAGATTACCAAATAGAAATAAAAGACACCCATTCAACTTGAAAGCTGAATGCAATATATTTGGATCATACTAAAAAAAAAAAAAATTCTTGACTTGAGACATGGCACAAGAGCCATGCATGAGGAGCACTTGCATAAGGAGCTGAGGTCAATCCCCAGCACCAGTGTAAGAAGCCATCCTTAGCCAGGCACACCAGTGAAAGTGTAACCCCGGTGCTAAGGAGGTCAGAAACAGGAGAATCTCTGGAGATCTCTGGTCAGCCAGTCTAACTGAAAAATGGGGAGCTACAAGTTCAGTAAGACACTGTTCCAGAGAAATAAGGTGAAAGAATGAAGGAGGACCCCTGACTTCTTCCACATGCATATATATGGGAGGCATAAACACCCATTGTTTATCTGAAATATAAGATAATGAGATGTCATGAATTTTGCCTATAGGTACTAGTTAGAAACAACGCCCCCCCCCCTGTCACTATCTTCCCACAAACCCCTCTCTTTCCCTCTCTGAAACTTCTCTCCAGGCCACATTCTGACCATTGATTCAGTACAGTGCTGTTGAGTAGTTACCATGTTTTGCCCCACTGCCCTGTGCAGACCATTTCCCTAACATATTTATTTCAGAACTGCCCTTAAGAATAGTAGATAGCTTTCTTTCCGTGTTCTTAGCACCACTGTTCATCAGCATTCGCATCCCTCTGCAGTGGCTTCGGTGCCTGCTATGTACACCTCTTACTACCAGGAAGCAGCCCTCCAGAATGGGAGTTCTTGGCAGTAACAAGGCAGCAAGCTTCCATGGCTCCAGAACTTTCCACAGTGAAATCATCCTTTGATGTGCTCTTACCTGCCCAGCAACTGATATTGATGGATTTGTCACCATGCTTCATTTTCAATATCCCAAATATTTGTTTAAAAAATTGATGGGTTAGAGAAATGGCTTGGTGCAAAGCCTCAGGACACAGGTTCAATTCCCAAGTACCCACCTAAACTAGATGCACATGGTAGTGCATTAGTCTGGAGTTCACTTGCAGTGACTAGAGGCCCTGATATGCCCCCCACTCTCTCTTTCTCTCTCTCTCACATACTTTTTCTTTCATAAATAAATAATATATGTATGAAATTGATTTAAAAAATTATGGAGGGAAAAATGTACACATGTTTCTATTAAAAAGTTTTTATATTTTCATCATTTATTTGCAAGCAGAGATAATGGGCATGTCAGGGTCTCTTGCCACTGTAAACAAACTCCAGACACAAGGGCCAATTTGTGTATATGGCCTTACATGGGTACTGAGGAATTGAAACCAGGCCATCAGGTTTTGCAAGCAAGTACCTTTAATGGCTGAACCATCTCTCCAGCCCTATTAAAAACTTTAAAATATCTTAATATCTATGAGTACCATGAGCAGGCATAAAAGGCAAAGAAATAGGAAAATGTCTGCAAGAAACATGCCAAAATTAATAGATATTTGGAGATATATATGTATATATGCATATGTATGTATATATATATATATATATATATATTTATATAATCCAGTTAGAAAATAGAAAACCTAAATACATGGTTCAGTGAAACAAATCCAAATGACCAATAAATATTATTAAAACTTAATTCAACCTCCTTATATGTAAGAATGCAATGAAACATGTAAGGTGTTTTTACATATTACTTTTCAAGGAGATTCCAATAAAGTATCTTCTCTGTACCTTGCAAAACTCATACTTCTTGTGAAATATAAACAAATACTTTAAGATAACTATCAATCATGGGTGATGGGCATATAAAATGATATAGTGCATGTCTGCAAATTAGCTTGTCTATACATAGTAAAAGCCCTGAAAATAGCTCATACCCTTTGAACTTTAGTACTCTTGCAAGAAACTACCCTAAGAAATGAAAACAAACCTAAAGGAATATTAATGTCAAAGAAATGCAGCACTATGTAGTGGAGTATTACACAATCTCTAAAAATGGTATATTTGGAAATGATGTGATGATTTGGAAAAAGATTCTGTAATTCCCTTTAAAAATGTTTCAAAGCTCATGTGAAACTAAGGTCAATAGAGTCCCAATATTCATTTATTCCCTTAACTATGTCTTAAAAAATTGAGAGCTATTATTGATATCAGTTTCTTTCTCATTGCTAGAACAGATATACCCAACTAGAAGCAGCCTACAGAAAGACAGGGCTTATTTCAACTTAGTTTCAAGGGGAAGTTCAAGGAAGTGGAAAAGCTTCAAAAGTACTCAGCAGAGCTTGGACTGTAATACCTCAAGGCCTGCCCCTACTGACAGATATCCTCCAGGAAGACTCCCAAACTTCCCCAATAGCACCACCAACTTGGGATCAAGTATTCAAACATGTGAGTCTCTGGCTGGAGAGATGGCTTAGTAGTTAAGGTGCTTGCCTGCGAAGCCTAAGGACCCAGGTTTGATTCCCCAGTACTCACATAAGCCAGATGCACAAGGTGGCACAAGCATCTGGAGAAAATGAATTAGTGTTGATACTGACTATATTTGAATGATAAGATTACTGGGATTTCTTATTTCTCTTATTTAGATACCATATTTTCAGGTTTTCCCATGAACAGAGAATTACATATGTGGTTATATAAGCATGAACATACTCAGAAATCTCTCAACAGTGCTCCTATTTGCTAGCTTCCCCATGTCACCACCCAGCTGTCCTGCCCTCAGTTCATCACCCACCTTCAGCAGCCCTCATTGCAGGCTCTCTTGTTTTCACTGTGCATCTCGGAACAACCACAGAACGTATACTGTTAGAGAACAATGTGAATGAGCACTCTCAAATTTAGGCCATGGAACTTCTAGCTGCTACACAATCTTAGAGCTGATTTTCTCTTGATTCCGATGGGTTTCCCAAATGGGACATCCCCTAGCTTTCTTCACTCAAAGCCTCCTTTGTCTCCTACTTCCTTAATCTCACCAAACAACCTTCACTTGACAGAAAGGTGCTACACAGTATTCCCCAAACATTCCTGTCTCTCCCCTATATCCCCCTTTTTCTTTCTCCCATCCTCACTTTTTTCTTTCTCCCATTTCAGAAGATTGCTTCTCTTTCTCTGTAACTGATTAAATATCCCTTAGGGTTTAAATTCTTCAATTCACATTTCCAGCAAGGACACGCTAAGCTCTGCTGGCTCCATCAGTAAGCATACTCGGGTCTCTATTTTCATCACCAAGATTCGCCAGAGAAAAGTACTGCTTAACTCTTTCTTCACTGTTCTATGGAAGCTTCCCTCTCTGGAGATCCCTAGTGGAGATGTGCGAGGGGCTGTTGGGTGCTACTAGCCCTTCCTTTGGGTCCTAAAAAGTAAGTCCTGTCCTGAAGACAAATACTTTATTTGAATTTTGGACATGTGTTCAAAATGCTCCTTAAGGTTGGGGAGATGGCTTAGGTTTAAAGCACTTATTTGAAAAGCCAGTCCAGATTCAGTTCCCTAGTACCCATGTAAAGTCAGATGCACAAAGTGGCACATCTATCTAGAGTTTGTTGCAAGTGGCAAAGAGGACTTGCATGCCTAGTCATTCTCTTCCTCCTCCACCTGCTCCTCTTACTCCTCCTCCTCCTTCTCTCTGTCTCCTTTTCTTTCTCTTCCCCCCCCCACAAATAAATACATAATATTTTTTAAATGTAGCATTCCTACAATTTCACTGTCAGAATTACATATAAATCCATGTATATTCACATAGCAGTTTTCTGTAAAGCACTTGACCAATCTGGAATCATAAATTTACAATGTGAACCATGAGTATGGAGATATACATAACACCTTCACCAGATATCCATATGGCTCTTGAAAATGTGCCCCCAACTACTTACTGGACACTTTACTCTGCATTGCTCTTTTGTATAATTCAAATACTACCTGAAATTGCTACTTAGTTTTGATTCTTCCCCAAAATATTAGCACTGGAATGAATGGTCCCACCATTGTCAGACACTCAATAAGTGTTTAATTTTAAATACTGGAACAAAGAATCAGTGAGCTATAGTAAAATATTTGATGTGTGCATATATATGTATTTAAAATACTAATATTGTCTTTTAGGGCCATATGCTAAGCAAGGACAAAAATCCCAGGGACAAGCACATCAACCCTTAAAAAATTAAAAGTTTTACTCTTAATCCACAGGCTTGCTGGAAGAAGCTTGATTCAGTGCCTGATTTTCCACCCAGTGTGATATAGCTGCCCCCCCGCATCACATGCTACTGTTGCAGTTACTAGTAAAGCTTTAAGGCAAGGAAAGGCAGAATGCCTCTGCGTTTGTAACTGCCTCTAAGAGCAGACTGCTCTGTATAACTCCACTTTATAACATAGCATGGGGACATCTATGCCTAAAATGGAGTCTTGGACAAATGCTTAGAAAATAAACATGGCAGTTCAACTGGATACTGGTTACCAGTTACCACCCTGGAGACGGGCTGCATGGAAGATTCATGTATATAAAATAGTATATTAAAGTAAACTTACAAAAGCAAAGAGCAATCATTGCAACCATCATTTTTTTCCTTCTTCTTTGGGATTCTAATTTTAAAGGCATTAAAGGAGACAGCTGCTCATGCTGTGATATGCGCTAAACAGCCTGAAGGATGGAAAAAAATATATTTGTAGCTCATAATAACTATTGACCTTTCTGATATACAATGTTCTCTGTGTTAGCTATTCGGTTCTATCAACAGTGAAGATTGAACATGACTTTTTAATAGAAAACATGGGGTTTTGAGCTGCCTTCACAAAGGTGTTTATGTATTATTTTGTATTGACTACAAAGACTGAGTCCAGATGCCCTTTGTCTGATATCATGTGTTGTAAAGGGGGGGGGGAGTAAAGAAAAGGAAGGGGAGAAATAAAGGAACAAAACAGAAAGGGGAACAAGCCTCCGCGTTACTGCGAGTGTTTTATATGAAGAACTGGCTCGTAACCTCTTTATAGTAGTGATAAAAGCCTCCCCACACTCGATCCCAGTCGCAATATTGGTAATGGAATCCACGCTGCATCCCGGGAGGACATGCTATATTTTTCTTCCAGAACAGATCCCTCAAGTGGCAGCGTTTACAGGGAGTTTCCGGTAAGATTTAAGACCCTGGCTGGCAGTCTTCACATGATGCCTCCTTGGAGCTGCTGCAGCGTGAGTCACATTGGCTACCACAGACCCTCAGACCAGCTTCACAATACCCAGCTTTCTCGGTGAACTTTGCTGTCACTTAGGAGTTGTGTGTAGAAACACCCACTGCTAGCAGCTTGACTCTGACACTGCATATATTTCCACAGAGTGGTATCATCCAAAAACCAACCACAGAGCAGCAGGTGAACTCTGCACACTCTAGGGCCCCTCCAGGGAGAGCCTTGCCATCAGCATCCCTGCCAGGCACAGGAAACCTGAGAGGCAAGCTGGGTGCGGTGACCTCATCCAGACAGGGTGCCTGGTGCCAGGGACTGAGCGGATCCTCACAGGCTGCACAGGTTGGCAGGCCACTAGTATTTTTTCCCCCTTTTGAACAGATTCTTTTTAATGTTTTTGTAAAGAGCTTATTACATCATTGCTGAACCACAGTTACATTTCACAGCTCTGCTCTAGAGTTTCCACTAATGATTCACAAGTTTTTAAACAAAGCCAAAAACTCACAACTGGGTGGGAGCAGGAGTGTTATCCCTAATGAGACTGAAATAAATGGGGATGTGTTCGTGTGTGTGCCCCATTCCAGCACAAGAACCGAAGCTGCCAGTCTGATTGCTGAGTACACTTCCTGTACAGCCAGGACACAGGGTAGGGAGGCCCTCCTGCCCATGCCACCAGGGCCACTGATCCCACTGTGGCCCTAAGGGCACTGTACTGGCACAGGGCAAAGAATGGTCAATGGAATGAAAACCAACTCTCAAAAGACACAACAAAGAATGGTCCAATCCTCTTTAACTACCAAGCCCTCCAGGGAGAGATACACACACACCCCTTCAAAAAGAAAATGTTCTGGGACAAGATACTGTCTGCTGTGAGAAGAGTGGCAGAAATCAAGTGGATAATTCTAGAAAGAAAGCATCTGAATGTCACCTTATTCAACACATGTAACTAAATAGCTGCTTTCATCAGACACAATCCTAGACAGTTGGAATGGATGAGGCAGTCTACAGAAGAGCATGAAGAAATAGTAACAACAACTGAGCATAGTAACACAAGCCTTTAGTCCCAGTAAGAGGAGGCTGAGGTGACAGGATCATTGTGAGGTCAAGACCAGCCTGGGCTAGTGAGACCCCACCTCACAAAAAAAAAAAAAAAAAAAAAAGAGGCCACCTTGAGACTATATAGTGAATTCCAGGTCAGCCTGAGCTAGTGTGAAACCCTACCTCAAAAACCAAACAAACAAAAATAAAAGAACAAAAAAGAAAGAGAGAGAGAGAAGGGGGAGAGGAAGGGAAGGGAAGGGAAGGGAAGGGAAGGGAAGGGAAGGGAAGGGAAGGGAAGGGAAGGGAAGGGAAGGGAAGGGAAGGAAAACAAGATAAAGAAGGCACCATTCCTGCCTCTGGACATCTCCCAGTCTTACAGATGGAACTGTTGATAGCATGCTTTACCCACACAGACTGAGCACTTACTTGGAAGTACAGACCCTCCTTACAAACATTAGTATTGCAGGTGATATGTGAATCTGCCAGTATTGAGTCACTGGGACAAGCATTATATGTGGTTTTTGTGCTATTCCATTGGCTAAAGCAAGTCATGCGAGCATCCTCAACTCCAAGTGGCCATAGAAGTGTAGTCCTATCAGGTTAAAAGAAAATGTTTTAAAGAATTTGAATGGAGGTACTCTGTGTGGGTGACAAAACCACTCCCAGGATCCATGAAACTGTTAACTGAAAATCCCCTTGTGAAGGGTAGGCTACTACCCTGTGTGTTGTTGGTAAGAAGTCCCCAAAACAGTGTGAGCTATTGTTACTGCTATTGGTTGCCCATCAAAACTAGATGGTTACATTAGACCCTACTGCTGAAGACACCACATGCTGTGGTCACGGGCCATGGAGAAATCAAGCTGGAACTGAGCTAGAAGCTTCCTCCCTCCTGGCTAACTTTCCCTGTGTGTGTGTGTGTGTGTGTGTGTGCCACAGACAACCTCGAGTGTCGTTCCTCAGGAACTATCCACCTTTCACTTCCCATTGGCCTAGAACTTACCAAGTAAACTAGATTGGCTAGCTATCAAGCCCCAGGGACCCATCTATATCCACCTTCCCAGTGCTGGGATTACAGGCACATTATCAGGTCTGGCACTTTTATGTAGGTTCTGGGTATCAAATTCAGATTCTCATAGTTACAAGTTGACCAACTGAGCTATCTCCCAACCTCTAGCTAGATTTCATAATACCGGCAGGTGCTGTTGGAGGAGAAATGCCATCAACAGTCTTACTCAGCTCTATACCCTGGGTGCTACACTACCAACCTGCCAGGCAAGATGTGCCCACTTGTGCAGTACTGGCATGGCTGTTATGGGGGTAACCAAGTGCTTTCTGATTGGATTTAAGTTCTCATTCCACATGAGGGGAATTACACTATAAACCTGGCCACATGGATGGCAGGAATGGGGAAGCTACTACTATTGTCCTGCCAAATGGACATGATGGGGCTGTCAAAAATATATGATTATGCCCACAGATTAGTGCTTCTGTCAGCTTGGTCAGAGAAGCTTCTTTGGGTAGGGAGTGGTGGTTATTGAAGAAACTTATAACTGGCCAAAGTGCCAAGGATAAGTGATTGTTGAATGGGCAGCCCTAAATAGGACATCTATGTCACCCTCTCCAAGTGCAGGGACCATAACTTTCATCATGTGGGTCTTGTTTTGTTTTTCATCTCCTAGTTTATAATGCATAGGTCAAAACTGGACATGGGGCTAAAGAGACAGCTCAGTGGTTAAAGGCACTTGTGTGCAAAGCCTGTGGCCCAAGTTCGATTCTCAGTATACACATAAGCCAGATGCACAAAGTGGATCATGTGTCTGGAGTTAGTTTGCAGTAGCAAGAGGCCTTTATGCACCCATTTCTTTCTCTCTCTTTTCTCACATAAATGGAAATATTTTTAGTAAAACTGAGCATTTCTAAGATTTGCTCGCTTAATTTATCCTTACCACAGATTTTCTTCTATGATTCTTGCAATCCCAAGCTTCTTATCAGACCAGTCTCTAAAAGTTGACTGAAAAGTATTTCCTATCTAGAAGACTCTCAAGTATTTTTTAGATATATTGATAGAGCAATTGTCTCTAGACAGCCTAGTTCCCACACAGACTTCTCTCACTTCTCTGTCCCTCTTCCACACACCTCTCCTCTCCTCTCCTCAACAGCACAAACTCACCACCATGGCCGAGTCACATGCCTCCCTCCCCCAGCGAAGCGCTCATCTGCCTCTCCCCTGACAGTAGAAAGCTGCTCTTCTTCCTTACCTATCACATTGTAGACACAATGTCTTTTCACAAGAGAGACACCATTGTCACAGCTGAGGGAAACCAATGCACCTTCTAGGCCCATAGGGAAGCATGGTCATGGTGGATGGGCTATGCGTGAAATTTTTATCTGTCCCTTGGAAAGGGACAGCATGGTAGATGACTTCTGTCCCTGTCTTCAGAACTAGGAAGCCATAACCAGGTAAGATAGAAATCACGGTCAAAAATCAAGTTCTTCTAGATTGTTCCATCTACTTCTCACTGACTCCTCAGACCCCTTTGCTCTCGCAATAAAGTCTGACAAGCAATTTAGATTTTAAATCCAAGTTTCAATGGGGCAGACCTGACCTTAGCATTCCTTCACACCAGTGTCCCCGGGTGTGATAACTGCTGCCCCGCATGTTTAGGCAGTTATTACCGTAGCACACGGCGGAGTGCTACACTCATGTACAGCTGTGTGTTCACCCTGCTGGAAGTGCCCATGCTGCGGCTCTCCTGTAAACTGTAATTGTTTGACTGTGCAGTTTCTATACTGAAAACAGTAATGCTTTCTCATGGTGCTCAAATTAGCCTCCCTCCTGCAGCTAGGTGATTCCTTCTTGACTGGGTCAGGATAGCCAGAACCCAAAACCCTAAATCACATTTCACTTCTCTGGGATGTTTCAGTTTTTTACCTCAGCTATTGCAAAAAGGATCTTGCTGAACAGAACTGAATTTTTAAGGCTGAGTTTGTGGTGTGGTTTCTGATGGCTTCATGTTAGTTCAAGTCTCTGAGGACCAGTGCCAATAAATGTAGAAGGGACAACCATAGATTGGCATACTTTTCCATTTCCACTAGGATGAAAAACTGCTATAAATTAAGTCTAACCTTAAATGTATAATCTGTCCTTGGGAGGAAAAAAAAAAAAAAGAAAGGATATAGCATCTTCAAGCTCTCGGCATCCCTTACGAGAAAAAATTGGTTCTAAGGGTCTCTGATCTTGTGTTTTAGTAAAATAGAACTGCACGGCTGACTGACAGTTCTGATCTAAAGCATTTACGTTTAAGTTTTGATCTCCCTGCTTTTGATTAAAACTAATGAGCTCATTTAATTCAAAATGGGAATCTCTGATAAGAGAAATAAGGTTGATGTGATTGGATTAGAGGGGCAAATTAAACTCTTAGAGCAGAAGTTTGTGCTTATATAGTGTATTAAAAAGCTGTTGGCGTATTATGGCGTGTTAGATGATGAGAAAAATTTCATAGTAATTCATATTTAATCAGAAGAAATGAAAGTACTAAATATAACATGGCTCTGCTTTTCCCTCGAGTGATAAAAAGCTGTACATTTAAAATGACATCACATCCATACTCTCAAAAAAAATCCTTAAGAGAGAGATGCAAGAAAGGGACACTTGTCAATGGTCTGAGCAGCCCAGAGAGAAATGCCGTAAGTGTATGGAAGCCTAGCCTGATTAAGACAAGGACACAAGAAGAGCCCCAGACCCCAACAGCACGGTCTCTGTCACTGGAGTGATTCTCATCCTCATCTTCTGAGCCACCTTGAATATGAGGACAGATCACTTACTCTCAAATGTATGGATTACATGTTGTAATTTAACATTCAGTTTTAATCTCTGTCCACCTACACAATTCTTACATCTCTTTATTTCACGTATTTTTTTCTACTTCCATTCCAGAAAAGAAATATTGATTGAGACTGGTCAAATGAAATCCAGTTTATTGTTGGACTTAATTTTTTATTTCAAATAAAAACTTTAAAAAGAATAAAAACAGAGTATCCCTTGGGCTTAAGCCCCCCCAATTAATTTATTTGAAGAAAAAACGCTTAAGTTTATGAAATATCTTAGAAGCTTGTTTGAAAAGAATATCAACTTATGTTGTCCCCTGGCCTGCTTTGCATAAAGTTTAGGTCAGCTTCAAGTTTCATAAATCAAAACATATCCTGCTTAGTCTAAAGTCATATAAAAAGCAAAGGCAACTGCTTAAGAGAGGCAACACTTCATATTAAAAGCAGAGAAATAAAAAGACTCCTGTTTGGTTGAGAACTGGGTACAAGACACTCTCGTGACAGGAGCAGAAGGAAAGCAGGTTTTCTTCATGTACACCCGATCCGCATGCCTCCCTCGGGGGCCAGGAGAGAAGACCCTGTGCTTCAGCTCCCCACTAAGAAGAGCCACCTCTGTGCAGAAGCAGAGAGCACAGGGCCTTAGCCTTCACCACAGAGTCCCTGTCTGTGGGTCAGTTGATCCCATCAGCATACAGGCCCACGATACTCCTCTCTCTCCACGAATACCAGCCAAGCCTCAAAGGAAGCTGCAATTATTTACTATTAGACCCCACTTAGGGAGCTGCAGCAAATTAAAAGACCTGAAAAGCTCTTGCTAGAAACTGGAAAGGAGTTACTTTAGAAACATTAATTTTTCTTCTTTATTTTCTGCAAAGTAAACATTTTCTAAATGAGGTAAATTGATTACTACACTCTTAGCACCCATCAGTCATTTATTTTTAGTGAACTCAAGGGTTGCACCTGAGCAGTAGCTGTGAGGGGCTGTGTAGAGATCTAAATCATGTGTGTATGTATTTTTGTATTCCTCAGTGGAGTCAACCAGCCCCAGCCTGCTAAGCACTGACAACACCCTTGAGCGCTCCTTTTTCATCCGAATGAAATCTACTCTGACCAAACGCGGCGTGCACATCAAATCATCGGGATATAAGGTAAGCTGGGTTCTGGCAGGGGACATTTCTATCTCAGGCCAATCCTAAGTAATTTGCATTGAGTTTTCCAGCTGCTTTGGGTCCATATAATTAATACATGTGACCTTCAGCAGCCCGTAGCATAGGTCCCTAGCCATTCTGTCTCTACGGGGTCATCTTCGTACCTCCTCCTCATCACCACAGACATTGCCGGTGCACTGAAGGCCCAAGGTCATATCTTTCCCTAGAACTCCAGTGAAAAAACACACCAAGGGTCTCAGCACTTGCTAGAAATTCACATTGATGGAGAAGGTGAGCCAAATTCCTATCAGCCCTTCAGATGGATGCTCTAGCACTACTCCTCGTGAGAGTTCCTCTTCCCTCACTTTCCCCTTCAAATTTCCTCTTTCTCTGGAAGCGCTGCCCAGTGTAATTACACTGTGGCCACTTCGGAATTACAAGTAGAGAACAATCACTCATATTCTAGCACACACAGACTATGCAAAATACAAGGTGTACATATTTTCCTCACAAGCAGAGACCAGGACTTGAGTGATAATCTACATTATTATCCTTTTAAGGTGAAAGATATAAAAGCTTTCTAATCTCAAGAAATTCCAATATTCCAGTTACTATAGCAACATAAATTAAGACCTAGGAAATTTATGAAATGCCTTTGGCAACCTGAATCTTATCAGTTTTACAACACCCTAACCAATCTCTTAAACAGTATTTATTAGGTGGGGGAAGGCAAACAGAAAGAGAAACGGAACGTAGCATTGGTGTAGCCAGCATGACCTTCCCCAATTTGAGACTTAGGGGCTTTTGATAGCTCAGTTCTTTAGAGTGACCATAAGATTGTCAAGGGTAATAACAACCATTATCGACAAGGCTTAAAACCTTTATATAAGTCATCAGAGCTCCAGCAGCTGTATAAGCAGTCAGGCACTTCCTTTGACATTAATTCTTTAGGAATAAAAAACAAGGAAAGAAAGGAGGTGGGGAAGCCTTCCAAGGACGACCTTTAGCTGAGCTGTCCTGCAGTCTGAAAGGCACATGTGGAGCAACCTTGACCTTTAGCAGGGTGGGAAGCAAGGAGGAAGCAAGTGGGCATCTTGGCCTGTAGCAACTTCATCCTATAGACACTTATTATGGGGGCGGGGGAGATCTATAGGGCAGACCTCATCCTTAGGACCATTTTTATACTTCCCTACCTTGCTGAACAGTATGCATTTATTAGCTGTTAACTGAGCAGTGCTAGCAAGTTTGGAATTCCATTAGCACACTGCAGATGTGAGATATTATTTTAATGCTAGAATCATTCTTTGCATTCCAGATTTTAGAAGCCATAGCGTTTCCTTTCAACTCTTTTCTGTCTCTTGGAATTCTTTCTTCATCTTCTCTGGTTTATACTGGTTGGTAGGAGGCATATCGCAGGTGGAAGAGACAACATATGCTTTGAAAAACTAATAGTATAAAATAATTTAGTGTTTGGAGAAACAGAAAAAAAATATTTCATACTACAAACTGCAGATAAAAAAGCACTTCTGATATTTTGATCAGCAAAACAGTGGGCTGCACAGAAAAGGAAATAATATGGGAAAATGGGGTTGTGGTCTAGGTAAGAGACTAAGCATCATGTGCTGTTTTTCACATTGCTATGCAGGCACCTCAGGATGGCTGTTCTTGATATCAGGCCTTAAATTAGACATGTGAGCATCTTAAGTTCAAATCTTTTTGAGTTCCCAGTATGACGCATGTTCTAGAATCTCAAATCCTAGCATTCAACAATAAAATATCCCTACTTGCATACACTTGCAGAGGTAAGTGGACTCTCCTTATCACAGGTGATAAGGTGAGCCAAGTAATGAAAGCTCAAGTAAGGACGGCTAACCCCTCAGAGTTCTGGACATAACCAAGTGTACATAACCAAGTTTACTAGAAGAAAGTGCTCTTACTGTTTCCACTTTCCACATAAAGAAACAAAGGACAGAGAAGTTAATTTGGCTGCCCAAGGTCACATATTAAAGAAAGAGAACTTGAACTTGGCCAGTCAGGCACCACACCCCATGCCTTTAGCCACCAGACGACACTAGTATTCAGGGAGTGAAGTGACATAATGTGAGGGTCAGAGACCACTTTAGATAGGAAGGTCACAAGGAAGTCTCCTATAATAGGTGGCATCTCATCTATGCATTATGAATAAGAGACCATTTATATGAACAACCAGAATAAAACTATTTGAAGTGACTTGAATTTAGGATGAAATACACCTTGTTATAACAGGGGAGAGAAAATATCAAAAGCACAAACTTGAACAGAGGTGGAAAAGATTTAAGAGCTGCTCTAGAACTTGTCGACTCACATACTGTTAAAGTGCTCATACTCCTGTGACACAGCCCACCAGCGAGTCTTTCTCAAGAAACTATGACAGTTTCTACCCAAAGTCCTATGCCCCTTCTCAGAATTGCTATACAAGCCCTGCTTCATCCACTGGCCCTCAGGAAGGTGAATCAGCCAACAGGTCCAGCCCTTCCCTTCCTCCACAGCCAGTGTCCCTCGTTAATTAACCTCTTCTGCAAGTTAGTAGAGGAGCCAGGAAGACACCAGGACTTGACACAGCTTTATCTGTTCATTCTCAGTACGTAAATCTAGCAGCTTATAAAACATTCCAATAAAAGTGATAATCACCCTACCACCACACAATAAACACAAATAAAAAGAGAGATGATAATTTCTCTGTACTCCCAATATTCCCCATGATTTTCTATCACTGTGTACATCTTTCTTTTCTCTTAAAGGTCCAACATGTTAATCCTTGCGCAGTGAAAACCACTGTGTTTCTCCATTTTTGCCTGTGACCTTGGCACATGGACCTCTCTAGCTTTCATTTTTACTTTATCTGTTGTTTTTGTCATGACGGTATCACTTATCGACTGTGGAGTCAATGGAAGGCACTTCATACTACTTTGAATCCATGGAAGTCTCTATTTTATGGCCTCCTGCATGAATTCTACAACCTGTATGTCCAGTTTGCCCAGTATCACTACAGCCTTAATAAACAAAATGCTTCCTCATGTTCATATAGCTTTTAAAGAGGTTCTAAAGAGCCAGAACTAGGGGCTGGAGGGATGGCTTAGCAGTTATGGTGCTAGTTTGCAAAGCCAAAGAATTCAGGTTCAATTCCCCAGGACCCACGTAAGCCAGATGCACAAGGTGGCACATGCTTCTGGAGTTCATTTGCAGTAGCTGAAGGCCCTGGCATGCCCATTCTCTCTCTCTCTCCTCTCTCTCTCTCTCTCTCTCTCTCTCTCTCTCTTTCTCTCTCTCTCTCATAAATAAAATAAATAATTTTCTAAAAAAGAACAAGAACTAAATCTAAGCACTTCAGGTCCAGAATTTTGCCCTCTGTTTCATCCCTTGGCTTCACTCTTTAAGAATTAAGTCCATGGGCTGGAGAGATGGCTTAGCAGTTAAGGTACTTACCTGAGAAGCCTGGGGACCCAGGTTCAATTCACCAGTACCCACATAAGCCAGATACACCAGGTGGCACATGTATCTGGAGTTCTTTTGCAATGGCTAGAGGCCCTAGCATGTCCATTTTCTCTCTGTCTCCCTCTCTATCTATCTACCTGTCTATCTGTTAAATAAATAGAAGTAACATATTTTTATAAAGACAAACAGAACAAACCTGAAGAATACGGGTTTTCTGTTAAAAAAAAATGAATCCAAAGAGGGCTCAGCATGAGATAGAACTGATCATATGATAATTAATTTAAATTTTAAAGTAAAACTCCTTACCCACCTAAGATCTTCTTGGCGCAGCTTGCCATATCCCTGTATTAATGCCCCAGGGTTTGGTGATTCCAGTACCTCCAAGTAGCTAGACCACTTTCCTCTCCAGGACTGTTAGACCTGCCCACGTCCAAGTTGAGCAACCCCAACCCAAAGAAACAAAGTCTAAGACTTTGGAACAGTGACACAGTGCCACAATGGAAAATTACATACATAACTTCTTATGTCAGGGCACAGTCAAAATATGCAGAGACATTTCTCCTACCCATAACTGTGGGCTAACTCCACAATGCATGACCCATATACCTCAACAAGGAGGGGCCAAGGGGAGGGGGTAGGTCACGGATGACCCTAATAATGGTACCAAACTGACTGTATTTGATGAATACAAAACTAATTAATAATAATAATAAAAGAGAGATAAATTAAAAAAAAAAGAAAAGAAAACACAGACGGCACGAAAAATACTGTATAAGGGACGGAGATGTGGCTCGGTGGATAAAGTTCTTGCCATGCAAGTGTGAGTACCTAGGTTTGGACCCACATAAAGCTGGATGCAATAGTACTATGAGTGTCTAATCCCAGCATTCCTAAAGTGAGGAGAGGTGAAGACAAAAGGATAATCCCCAGAGGCCTGTAGGCCAGCTAGCCTGGCCTATGCATGTGGAAGGTGAAGACTGACCAAAGTTTTCCTCTGACCTCCATGTCATGGTATATGCATGGCCACATTCACATACATGAACATGCACACACAAAAACAATGCATAAGACTACCTTTAGGCTATGTGTATAAAGTATCTATGATATACATGTAAATATAAAACATGTACATATATAAATGTATAATAAATATCATGTTTAAACATGGGTCTTAACCCCAAGATACCTATTTATCTATAATCAAATATTCTAAAATCTGAAAAACTCTGAAATCTAAAACGCTTTGGTCCCAAGAATTTCAGATAACTAATACTGCACTTGTGCCCCAAAACTAAGAATTCTAGTCAAATAGTGAGATTTCAGGTACATTTGGTAATTCAGGTGAGGAGTGTGGCATAAATCGTTGTGGCTTTGTCTGCCATACTCTAATCCTCAGGAGAGTTACCCTGATGAAGTTCTGAGTAGGAGTTGACATCTGGTTGTCTCTGCCCTCATTTGCTGTGAAATCCACAGCAGCAGGTTATCTGGTCCAGCCACCTCTCATGCCTTAGGGGCTTCCCTGTTGTTTAGGTCTCATGGTTGGTCACATATCTTAGCTTAACACAGCTCTTGTTTAAATTGCCTTGCGTCAACATTCTGCCTTCTTGATTAGGTCTATGTCTGGGGGAACTTACTAGGTAGAGCACAAGGGGCAAAAGGAGATATGTAATCAGGGAAATTATAGAAGTAAAGACTAATTGGGTCGCCTCCTTAGCTCCTGTCTTTAGAGGATAGCTTCCTTTGGCATGGGACTTTCAGTTTTTTAATCTACTCGTAAATGCCCACCAGCGCCACTGTCATTTCTGTAGTATTTATCCCCACACATTTTAATGTCCTAACTCTAATGGCATGGTGGAACAGCCTAGTTTAAGAGAGAGAGAGAGAGAGAAATAGAGAGAAAGAGAGAGAGAGACTGTTCCTGTTATGACATGTGCTAAGAGATTAGTAAAGTGATGGGGGAACTTGGGACTCCTAAAAAAATAAACAGCCCCAAACTGGGGATGAATTGGGTAGCAATTTGCCTGTAGCTAAGTACTGAACTAAATTACTTTGGAAGTTCTATCCAGCCTTCTTGGGATATAAAAAATCATAAAGAGAAAATAAATGGTATGATCACTGGTTTAAGATTGCTGGTAACTCTCCATTTTAAGGATATCTAAAGTTATAATATCAAAAGCAATAAGTTAAAGAGGAAAAATAGCTTAAGAATTTTTTGTCTTCTCTAATCATAAACATAGGTATCTTTTAAATTGCAAAATCTTTGAAAATTCACAGTGTCATCTGTCCTATGACATAAGTACGAGGCAAAAATAATTTTCACAGTGATTTGTTTCATTTGAACATCATGGATCCCTTTAAAAGATTAGATTAAGTCTACAAAACCTCCCCCATAGTAAATCCATTATACATCGATAGGCCCTTGAATCCTTGGAGTTTATTTGCTCATCTCAAGTTACAAAACCCTATTTAATATGATGCCATCTCCAGTATTTAAGCAACCAAGTTAGCACATCTTACATAATACATTTCATCCACAGCACACTCACTCTTCCCTTCCTCATCCTCCCTCCCACTTATCTACTATTGCTATTGACTGAAGTCCTGTGGTAAAAGGCATCAGCTGTTAGACTTCAGAAGTACAAAACTATGATTTATGAGTAGAATAATCTTTGAAAATAATCATCACAAAATTTTCTTAGAAATATTATGCCTAATATTTTTAAATTGTTGTCAAGAGGTTTGTTTTCAGTGACATCCCGTCCCTCTTTCCTGTTCACGTAGGTGTACTTCACTAGAATGCTCAATGTCAAAATCATTATCTAGGTAAATTTAAAATTGAAGGCTCCTCACATGTAAATGTTTATATTAACAAGTTTCAGATGACAGCACACTAGTGGAGAATTATTAATGTTTTGGCCATTTGGAATTTTGGTTCTTGTATTAATTCCTCAGTAAAGTCCACAATATTCAGAAGCCCACTTTTCCACTTTCTTGCCTGCCAGGTTTGGCTGAATCTTCCTGCCTCTGTTTCCATCCTTCCAGATCTCCAGTAAGATAGTCCCAAATGGCCTTCAAGAAGACAAATCTTACGTCTTGCTACTCCACCTGTAGCCCTCTCCCTCAAATGTCTTCCACAGGCCTCAGCCACCATTCACTTCTCCACTGCTACGTGAGCCATGGCTCACAGGGCCTACATGTCTACGAATCAGACCCCAACTTACTTTTCCTACCACCATCAACACTGTTCTTTCCTGGAACTCTGACCACAGATGTTCGAGCTACGTCAGGTCTATTATCTCTCCTGAAATAGATCTGCATATTCACATTGCTGTGGTTTGGGCCATGCTATTTTCTTTTCCTAAAATGCCTTTTTGTCCCCTGAAAAACTCTCACTCAACCAAAGTGACACCACACAAACATCATTTCTACTATCATTTCTTCTAAGGCATGTCAAGTAAAGCTGTTTCTTCTTCTAGGTGCTAACATGGCATTTTTCAGTCTTTTCTTTTGGTTTTTATATAGAGCATGCATGATGTGTGTTTGTATATATGTATATGAGTATGTGTGCAAACACATCAGGGTGCACATGTGGAGGTCAGAAGACAACCTCAGGTGTTGGTCCTCACCTTCTACGTTGTTTGAGGCAGAGTCTCTTTGCTTGCTGTTGTATCTGTCGGCCTAGCTAGCCCATGGGCTTCCAGAGACTTCCTGCCTCCACCTCCCATCTCACCATAGAAGTTCCAGTATTACAGATGCATGCTGCATCATCAGGTTTATGTGGGTTCTAAGCCTCCAAACTCTGGTCTGCATGCTTGTACAATAAGCACTTTACTCTCTGAGCAATCATCCTGGCTTTAAAATGATCTTTTAAAATGTTACCTATGATTTCTTGTGCCTCAGTTTTCTTATTTGTAAAACTGAAGCAATTATGAATAAATAATTCAAAGACTTACCCTTCAAATCAAATACCACAAACTCGGCTAACCATCTTTTGCCACTTTATGAGATGCTTTTCTGCAATTTCACAAAAATCACTATGGGCAGGGTATAGTAGCACATGC
The DNA here is from genome assembly GCA_036346955.1 of Dipus sagitta. Classification (NCBI taxonomy): domain Eukaryota; kingdom Metazoa; phylum Chordata; class Mammalia; order Rodentia; family Dipodidae; genus Dipus; species Dipus sagitta. The sequence continues at coordinate 82,051,717 of CM070775.1, forward strand.
CTTTGACCCCAGCACTCAGGAGGCAGTAGGAGGATCACCATGAATTTGAGGCCACCCTGAGACTACATAGTGAATTCCAGGTCAGCCTGGGTAAGAACAAGACCCCACCTCAGAAAAAAATGACAATAATTATTTTAATTACCCCGAAGTTCCAAATTTTAAAGTTAAGTAAAACTGTGGTACAGAAATATGAGTTGTGGGGCTGGAGAGATGGCTTAGCAGTCAAGGTGTTTGCCTGCAAAGCCAAAAGATCCCAATACGACTCTCCAGGACCCACATTAGGCAGATGCACAAGGGTCGCATGCATCTGGAGTTTGTTTGCAGTAGCTGGAGGCCCTGGTGTGCCCATTCTTTCTCTCTCTTTCTTTCAAATGAATAAATAAATAAATAAAATTTAAAAAAAGAAATATGAGTTGACTGATCTAAGGTCACATTGATGGTAACTGGCAAGGCTGAGAGAAGCATTCAGATCTTCTAACTCAAACACCTTCTCCTTTCCAATATATCACGATGATGGGTACTTTTTTATTTGGCTGTCTTCCCTGGCACCCAACCAGTCTGCTGCATCAATTGTCACTCAATAAATATTTGCTGAATTCAATGGAATGCTCTCTTTTCTTCTTCTTCTTTTTTTTTTTTTTTTTTTTTGGTTTGGTGTTTTTGGTTTTGTTTTGTTTTGTTTTTTGTTTTGTTTTTTAAGGTAGGGTCTCACTCTAGTCCAGGCTGACCTGGAATTCACTCTGTAGTCTCAGGGTGGTCTCGAACTCACAGTGATCCTCCTACCTTTGCCTCCCGAGTGCTGGTATTAAAGGCAGGCGCCACCACGCCCAGCTTCTCTTTTCTTCTTTTGACATATGAATGAGCACTGGGGACAGTGCTATGCCTCATGGCATGCCACCAGACATTGTGTATGTTAGTTACTTTTCTGTCACTGTGACCAAATTCCACAGACAACTTAAAGAGGAAAGATCTATTTGGTTCATGGTTTCAGGGAAGTCAGTCCGTTACACGGCAGGGAAGACACTGCAGAGCAGCTCGGCTCGCATTGCAGCGGCCTAGGAAGCAGAGAGCAGTGCTGGTGCTCACTGGCTTTCTCCCTCTTCCCCTTCCAGTCATGGGACTGTGGCACCCACATTCCAGGCAAGTCTGTCCTTTAGTTAATTCTCTGTAAAAATGTCCCCAAACATACCCAGAGGTGTGTTCTAATCTCCCGGGCAATTCTAAATTCAGTCAGGTTGACAGTGAGGAAGAGCCATCACCCATGCTGACTGACAGTGATGATCCTGTCTTCCCATGTGACATCTGATAGCTACAAACCCAATAACTATGCCAAGATCTGGCTCCTGTTTCTCCACTTCACCTCAAGGGTGTTGTGAATCTTAGCCCTTCAGCCGTCAGGTGAGGGTTCCTTGAAAAAGCTGGGAAATATAGGAGCACCACTTATTCATTGTGACTTCATGTCAGTCTCTGGTAATCACCGTTTTCTTTCTATTGAATCATCTTTCAAGCATTCTCTTTCTGGGGCCTAGCATGTTGGGATTCTGTTTCTTACTGGTAGAATATTTGCCAGTGTCCTGACTTGTGGCACAATTCCATGATTTTTCAGAGAGTTAAGAATATACAGGGAACTGGTGTCTCCTTCCCCAAGGGACTAACAGCATCCAGTGAGAAGTGTGTGCCCATTACCACATGTGGGCAGTCATGTGGTAGTGTTACTTCACTTGAGATTATTATTTTTTATTATTATTTTATTTTTGAGAGAGAGAGAGACAGGGAATGGGTATGCCAGGGCCTTTTAGCTTCTGTGAATGAACTCCAGACACACGTGCCCCCTTGTGTGCATGTGTGACATTGCATGCTTGCATCACTATGTGTCTGGCTACATGGAACCTAAAGATTTGATCATGTGTTCTTAGGCTTCGCAGGCAAGTGCCTTCACCACTAAACCATCTCTCCAGACCTTAAGATTATTTTTGACAATTTTTATACATGTGACTTTTTGTTGACAGTTTTCATATATGAAACATAATTTGGATACGTGACAACTTTTTGTTGACCATTTTCATACATGTATTTTGATCCCTCCCATTACTTTCTTTTGCTGCCCTACGCCATACTTCTACCACTGAACCTCTTCTCCTTTCCAACTAGTTCCTCTTCTATTTGATACCTTTTTTTCCCTTCTCCATCACTCATGACAGTGTGCTGATGGTCCCAGTATGGTGCAGGTCTTATACAGATAACGGCAAACACTGTGCGGTCATGAATGCACTGGCCATCTTGCATCCAGAAGATAGCAGCCCAAAGTACTCCTCTCCATCCTCTGGCTCCTACATTCTTTCTGCCACCTCTTGCACATTTTCCCCCGAGACTTGAAGAACATGCTTAGAGATGTCTCATTTAGTGCCAAGCACTCAACTGTCACTGGAGACTTCTGAGAGCATTCACTAAAGTCCTGAGAAGGAACTGCTCTTTCTCTCAGATAAGTGTGGCATACCGGATGCTGTTGTGAAGTTACTTGAGAATTAGAGACGTTTCAAATGTCCCAGACCCATCAGCACTTCTTCTGAAGCTTTTGCTCCAGTTTCATGTTGACTACAGTACCCAAGCTGCACAAAATGTAACTGTCTTGTCAAATCAAGACATGAATTTTCAGAGAGACCAAAATCCTGTCAACCCATTCAGACTTCCGAAGGCTATGCATCTATTGCCTTTCAATCAAGGCAGACACCCAGAATAAATTGGAGGAGAAATAAACTTCCAGAGTAGAATTTACAGGCAGAGGTTACCCTGATGAAAAATGCAAATAGAGCAGAGAACCAATGAAATCAAATGTTTAAAATCCTGTTTTCTCATTTTGGTCTCTGTTCACCTCTGCACAATTGTCCGTTACAACGTGGCTTCCGGTGTCATTTTAAATACAGCTGACATTGTGTCTGATCTTAGAGAATTTATTTCCCATTACCACAGCATGACAGTAGTTCCAGCTTGGGATATGCCACTTCTGCCGGGACTAATCAGGTGCCTATTTTACCAACCAGAGGCATAATCACTGGCCATTCTGTGAAGTGTCTGTAAATGCTAAGCATGTCAGTGGCTACAACCCAAACACATTGCTACCTTATAGGCACTTCATTTGCCACTATATAGATTACAAAAAGAAAGTAGGATTGGTAACTGCAACCCATCATTGACAAATGCTATATTTTTTCAGGTTGTTTTTCTAAGCATTTGATAACTATCAATAGCAAAAGGGATGATCACTTTGCAAATAACATCACTGATATGAAAAATAATCTTTTCTATATATTGTTTTTAATGCCCTTCAAAATTACAGTTAATGTCTGTGTCAATATATTCTCAGTATAACAGATGTGTCTATATAATTATCCCTTTTACTAGACAGTGGACCATAGAAATTAGTTTTTAAAAATAATGAGAACTAAAAACTAAATGTAACAACAATTCTTTATTTCTCTCTGGTCTTACACTCTTTAATGTGCTGAGATGCCTGAGTAACATCAGCTGTATCCCACAATTTCCACTTCTGTAAAATAATCTCTTCATGCAGTTACAGTTATTTAACTCTTTACAATTTTAAGGGCTTACAGCACCATTGCCCTGCTCGGCTATTAGTTGATTAAAAACATAGAGCTGTAGGCTAGAAATATGACAGCTTAGAGGTTAAGGTGCTTGCCTGAAAAGCCAAAGGACCCAGGTTCGATTTCCCAGAACCCACAAGGTGGCACATGTGTCTGGAGTTCATTTGCAGTGGCTAGATGCTCTGGCATGCCCATGTTCTCTCTCAAATAAATAAAAATAAAATATTTTTTTAAAAAACCACAGAGCTGTGACATCAGACACAGAAGAATTTAGATTTAGTCCTATGTTCCTGGCTCTCTGACTGATAAATTGTTTGACTGCTCTAAGCATGTCCTCCTGTCTTGGAAAATGAAAGTACTGAAAGAACCTCCTTCATAAAGATGCTGTGAGACAGGGCAACCATGTGGGTAAAGTGCACACCACGGTGCCTGGCCACAGTGAGCAGGCGGAACATGCCCACACGTGACATTTCCCATACCATACCATACCATACCATACCATACCATACCATACCATACCACATGTGGAACTCACTGAGTCTGCCAGCACTCCTGCATCTCTGCATGCACACCTATAACCATGGCAGTAGTTGCTCTTCAGTAATGCTTCAGACTGTGTCCTAGAAGTTTTATGAGCTCTAGAATAATAAATGATTTCTCCAGAATACAGATAATGCATTTATTTCTGGGAAATTTCTCCTTGCTTTAGTGTCCCGAATATTGATTTGATTATAAGAGACCAAGTATGACTGAAATACGTCATCGGTCCCTTTAACAAAAGAAGCATATACCAAATGGTTTGCTTTGGATTGATTTAGCATCATGGCAAGACTAATGCATCCATTTAATGTAAGAAATGAAGTAGAAGCAGGGTCTAACTTGATGCTGTGGATCTCTGGAATACATGGGACTTCTAGGGTTCTATATCTCACATTGTTACAGGCTTGGTTAGAGCATTTTCCTGCCATAAAGTTAACCCTGCTAGAGTAGGCCAACCAACACCGTAGCTTAAACCCTGCTGAATCTCTAGAGAGGAGTCTGTTGTTTTGTTCCAAGTTGAAGAAAAGAACCAGAATTCCAAAGTTCAGATATTTTACTGTATTGCCTTCCCAGGTGACACAAAACCCATCTCTCTGTAAATGCTTCTCTGCCAAACTTCATCATCACACTAGAAGGAATTACCTCATCGCTAAGTTCAAGTAACAAGACTCGTTTAAGCAGAAACATCACCTTTGTACTCAGTTATCATCCTTCTGGAGTCACATTCAAGGGAGAACCTTGGGCAGCTGTATTAGCAGGTGTACATGTGCATGTGTTTGTATTTTAATACAAACTACCAGTGGACAACAAATAACTTTAGGTTGCCATGATGAAAAATCACTTTCAACACATAGCTGGCAACTGTCTGTAAAAGTAACTCGTATAAATGGCCAACTGACTCATAGCAGTATTTCTACCTCTCTTTACCTGGGACTTCATGCTTGCTTCTCATTCTTCTCGGGGTATATATTAATCTGAAACATTCCTGTAGGTCACTCCTGTATTTCTCTGAGAGTTCTGCCCAAACCTCAGCTTGTCACCTTCCCATTACAAAGCTTACTTTCTGGATTGCAGCATCTGCGACAGCCCACTGCCTTATTATTCTTCACAGCATTGAAAAGAGCTGGAGAGAGATTTGCATATGGCTTTTTCTCCCTGCTACAATGTAAATCAAAGTGCTTAGAATGGTATAAGGCATACAGTGGCAATTAATTTTTTTTTCCAAAACTGAATGAGTTGGGTTGGAGAGATGGCTCAGTGATTAAGGTGCTTAATGACCCAAGTTCAGTTCCCAGTACCCACGTAAAACCAGAAGCACAAAGTGGTGCATGTATCTGGAGTTAATGTAAAGCAGCTGAAGGCTCTCACATGCCCATTCTCTCTCTCTCTCTCTCTCTCTCTCTCTCCTTACAAATAAATAAATAATAAAAAACACTAAATTTATACTATACATGATTTGTACTAAGGCCAGAACACATTCCTTCTCTGAGTTACAATTCCATATCTTTATTTTTTTTTCTTTCTTTCTTTTTTTAAAATTTATTTATTTATTTTTTTTACAGTCAGTTTGGTACCATTATTAGGCTCATCCGTGACCTACCCCCTCCCCTTGGCCCCTCCTTGTTGAGGTATACGGGTCATGCATTGTGGAGTTAGCCCACAGTTATGGGTAAGCTAAATGTCTCTGCATATCATGACCCAACATGTGGCTCTGACATTCTTTCCGCCCCCTCTTCCGCAAAATTTCCCTGAGCCATGTTGGGTTCATTTTTGGTCTGCTTCAGTGATGAGGTGTTGGGGGCCTCTGAGGCTCTGGCTCTCTGATTTGGTAGGAGTTGATTTTTCTCTGTGCTAATCTCCTTCCCCCTTGTGCTGGTATCCAGTTCATCAGGAAAACAGCCCCCTTGCTTGTTTCTCCAATTTTTCTTAGTTTCAGCCAGGGCCCTTTTGAGGTATGATGGGGTGGCTCTTTCCTTAGGATCTACATCTATCTGAAAAAGAGAAGCAGATTCTCCAATGGAGAGTAAGTTAGCATCAGGACAAATGAGATAACCCTTTTTTTTAATAGAGAATTTAATAGGTGTAGGCCCTCTTGTAGCCCATGATTGATGGTAGCTTGATATTGGAGAGTGGACTTATGTTTGGATATGGTTCTGACTTGTTTCCTAGCTCCAGCTATGGGTCCCATACCAGTGAGGGGATCAGTTAGCCGAATTGAGAGCAGTTGGATCCCCACCACTGCACTTGTGTGGGTATCACAACAAGTTATTTGCTGCTAAGTAGGTTAGACCATGCATTGCTTCGACAGATATTGGTCATTTTCCCCCAGTCACCCATGTAGCACCTTCTGGCACTAGACGCACTGACTGTAATAGCTAAGTGCTGGAATCAACCCAGATGTCCATCACTAGAAGAATGGATAACTAAGATGTGGTATATCTACACAATGGAATTCTATACAGCAGTAAGAAAAAATGACACAATGAAATTTGAGGAAAAATGGTTGAGCCTGGAACAGATCATTCTCAGTGAACTTACCCAATCACAGAAAAAAAATCACCACATAGTCTCACTCATCTACAGCACCTAAACTGAATCTACCCAAGATACCTTACATACCCAGCAAGCACCTCCTAGACTAGACACTAGGATGGAAGGGGAGGGAGGGGAGGGCATCAAAGGGGTGGGAAACATAAATCTAGACCCAAATGGCAATGGTACCATAATTTTCTACTTACTAAAAGACAGACCAAATGGCTGATCCTTCACCAGGCCCTTACAGGGAACGTCTGAACCACAAGACACTGGAGAGGGTAGATCAAGACTAACCTTAATCTTCTACATCTTCCCTCCCTCACTTCCCCTCTCCCTTTCTCTCTCTCTCTTATCTCTAACTCTTATATATTAGTTATCTTTTTCCTCATTTTCTTAGTGGGCACTGACCTGTAACTCCCAGAACCAGCATGGGGCTAACATCCACAATGAGCTTTTGATCAGAGAGACCTACAAGGTTTCCTAAAAGACAGACAGATTTCTGTCAGAGTACTTGATGACCCACCAAAGGCTAGTGATAAGACCCTACTGCTGAAGACACCTTCTGTGATTGACATGCAAATTAGAATGGCATGGCTGGAAGGTGGAAGAGAGTCAGTCCCCATACAATTCCATATCTTTAGAAGGGATTTAGAGTTGAGAATATGTAGCCAATGAAGTTATATCATATTTTTAAATTTCCAGGCTCTGATGATAAGTTGAAATTGTCTTTCTTTTGCTTTTAAAAAGGCTACACTAGTGGTTGGCACAATCTATAATGTGTGAATTTTTATTTTATCATATCCAGTTGTTAAAAATTAGCATGTATTTAACTTGTACCCCACTTGTACCCAATTCTTATGGCTAGAACTTTAGAATAATAATCAAGAGACACTTGATTATTACTTGGAAGTTCTGAATAAATTTAACATTCCTCTATAGCCCCTTATCAAATGTCCTTCAAACTCGTGAGTCCTTGTAGAAGTCTTATAAAGAATGGCTTACTAGGAACACATCTGGTGGCAAGAATAAGAAAATTCTACCCCACAACCAGCAATTTGTTCCTTGCTCTGCAATGGTACCCAATTATTTTGGCTTTCTATTTCTTTAATTTAAAAAGTAAACAACGAACTTGTCTCTTTTTTTGATTTTTCAAGGTAGGGTCTCATTCTAGCCCAGGCAGACCTGGAGTTCACTATGTAGTCTCAGGGTGGCCTCAAACTCACAGTGCTCCTCCTACCTCTGCCTCCAGAGTGTTGGGATTAAAGGCGTGCACCACCACACGCAGCAGAACTTGTCTTTGATGTTCACTAGTCACTGGTGATTGAGACTGTGTCCTCTTCAGCTACATGCTTACACATTGGAGGGACAGACCTTTTGAGACTTTCTGAACACAACAGAAGAGGACCTGCCTGCTCAGGAGCCACACTGCTTTCTAGAAAGTGGGAAGCTAAAATCAGACTCACCAAGAACTGCCATATTGCTTTGTAGCTAAAGGTTTTCTAAGAACCCAGACTACCAGAGCCTTAACTGAATCACTGTCACAAAAAGGCTGAGCAGGAAGAGGTCTGGGAAATGTTGTAATTCTTCAGAATGGCTCAGTGAACTTGGTGCACCTTGTCCTCAGAGGGACTGTGGGTAGACTGAAAGAACTCAGACTCTAGGAAAGCAGTCTAGATCCTAAACTGAGGACAAAAATAAAATAGTGACTTAAGAGAGATACTCTCTTGCCTTTGATTTGAGAGAGTTACTTTCTTGCCTTCTTATGTGAGCAGTGACAATTTTCTTCACTCACTTTAACTAATATGCATCCCACCTTCTCTTTATGACAAGTAATATACACATTGCATCATATTCTCATTAAATTTATCTATCTTTCCCTCAAATCTTTTGAAATGGGTTAATTGATGACTACCTATGCCATAATTGTCGGAAATGATTTTTAAGTTTCCAGTTGAAAGGGCCTAAAACTTTAATATTACATGGAATGGCTCTTCAGGCATTGAGTCAGGAGTTAATGCTCTTTAATGACAAGTAGAATTAACAATATTGTAACTGTCAAGTTCCTCAAAGAAAGACATCATGGAAATATTGATATTCTTAACTTGAAATGTGTCTTCTATGAAACGTGTCTCTTCCTTCATTTCATTGAGAAGGAATACAATTTGCCCGAGGCCCCATAGAAGCCAGATCCCAAGTCCCTGGGCACAATGGAGAATGTTAACTTCATAGGTTTGAGCCCTAGGATACAAACACAGTGGTACCTAAGACCCCCAAGTCCTCAGGCACCCAAAAAGCACTGTCATGCCACCACAGAACAAAAAGTAGACAGGGTGACACAGCAAGCCTTTCAGTAGGTTAAAGGGGAGTGAAGCTCAGACTCAGCAAATATACTGTCCACTATCCATAGCAGACTAACAGACAGCCTCGTTGGAAGAGACCCCTTTCCACCCATCCTCTCTATAGAGTGGCTCTCTCCTTATAGAAAATCTCAGTGGACGTTAGCCCATGAGATAGGTGAGCCCTTAGAGACCTTTCCTTTTTGCATTCATAAATCATGCCTCCTAATCATGCCATCCAGTCCTAAAAGACCTTAAAAGCATGGTACTCTGCCAGTGAAAATTCATAGGCACCTGCTTTTGATTTACTTCCTACTTAGAATAATTTTTACCCAGCTGTGATATTGCAGAATGACTCTGTTCAAAGTATCAAACAGTGACACTCAGTCTAGAAGGGATATGTTAGATGTTTGGATCAGAATGATTCCAGCTTTCCTTTTTTTGTATACCATCATTAGTAATCTGTCGTTCTAATAAGAAAAATTCCCATCTGACATCATGGAGGGAAGGAGAAATCATCACTGACATCAAAAATGAGGTGATTTTTCAGCAGTATTATTTCACTAAAGATAAAATGGAAAGCTTTATTGCTCCCCGTTCCATAAAGAAAGCTGAACAAGGCATGTGCTGACCCTAGAGCTTATCTATTTTCAGTACCTTCCAGGCTAATATAAAATCACAAATTTTAATTATTCCAGCTAGTTTCAGAATGTAGTTTCCCCCTAAAGCTTTGCATTCATATGCTGAAAACTTCTGAAATAAGCTTTATCTGTTTTTAAGAACCACAGAAAGCAAAAGAAAAGCTCAATGCAACCAAGAAAGAGTGATCATTTTCATACTTTCACATCACCTTTTGTCCCAAGTCTTTAGGGATTGATTTCATTCAGCTGTGGGGTCAATATTGATTGTGTACCTGTGTGTATTACACACTGTGCTGGGTGGTAGAAAGAAAAAGATGGGCAAAACTAAGTCCTTGGTCCAGAAAGCAGAGTCTAGATTTAGGCAGACACACAAAGAAAGGATTATCAGAGAATGTGATGTGTACTATGGCAGGGCTGTGATCAAGAGCAAAAGGGTGGAGCAAATAAATCTGTGCAGCAGAAGGGGAGGGCATCTCAAAGACAGCATCCTCTCAGCCAGCTCCTAACGCACAGCCGGCCCCACAGAGGTGTTAGATAAAGGAACACAGCACTGAGGGACAGTATCAGCAGAGAGAAGAGGGCACTAGCTGCTTTAAGCAGAAAGAACCCTGGTGCTCCAAGGAGCCAGAAGTAGACGTATCAGCAAACATAGACAAGCATAGGAGTCTTGTTTCTTGCTTCATGCAGTACCACATTCAGACTTCAAGCTAACAAGGATGGAAATTAGGAGTTTTTATGTTAACAGAATTTTTGAGCTTGTTATAAGAAAAAGGATATGGTCTTGTAAGAAGCAAACCAGCAAGGTTGTTCTTTGCCTATAACACAAGAGAATAAATATGTAGATTCAAGTAAATCATGGGAAAATTCCTTTTTGAATTTTCTGTTTGTTGGTCCTTCTAGCATCCTACCAACATGAATATAGAAATTTTTTCTGAACTTGAAATTGTTCATATTAATAGACATTCTGAGTAGAGGAATATGATCTTTCTAGAGGCAAAGGAAAAACAATCTTTATGCACTGAAATTTTACATTACAAATGAATCAAAGTAGGAAGTAAAGACTGGACCCACGTGCTCTGCATCCTTGTTCTGTAAATCATCAAGATTTTTGGAAATGCCTCTCATTTGGCACAGCATACGCAAAACCTTCACTTCAGGAATCCTGGGGATTCCCTTAGATAAATAATAAAACCCTGGGCTTTAAAAATAATAGCTTTTTATTAGAAAAATTATTTGTTCATCAAGTCAGTTACTTCTAATTCTCTCTGGCTATTCAACCTTTCTCCTAATTGCAGCAACCTTTTGTAAACAGTGTTATCTGACACAAAGTCTCTTTGTTCAAATGAGAGACGTCAGTTTCAACTCAACTGCAATTAAACAACAGTTCTCAAGCACAGTAACTAAGGATATAAAAATATATTCAATATATTATTCTGTTTTTCAAGTCAAATATAGGGCTGGAGAGATGGCTCAGCAATTAAGGTGCTTGCCTGCAAAGCCTATCAACCTGAGTTCAATTCCCCAGCACCCATATACAGCCAGATGTACAAAACAGCACATGCATCTGGAGCTTGTTTGCAGCTGGGACCCTGGCATGCCTATATTCTCATTCATCCACCCTCCCTCCCTCTCTCTCTCTCTGCTTCTTTCTTTCTTTCTCTCTCTCAAAATAAATTTTAAAAAATAAGCTTTCAACCATTTTTTAAAATATATTTTATTTATTTATTTATTACTATTTCAGAGAGAGGCAGATAGAGAGAATGGGCATGTCAGGACCTCCTGACACTGCAAACAAATTCCAGATGCATGTGCCATTTTGTGCATCTGGCTTTATATGTGTACTAGGGAATTGAACCTGGGTCCTTTGGCTTTACAGGCAAGTGCCTTAACCATCTTCCCAGCCCTCAAGCATTTTTCTACAGAGCCCCTCCCTGCACCGTGTGTGCAGTGTCTCCACAGGCTTCACCTTTCTATTGAACAGAGAATGAAACTGAGGTGCTTTACGTTGCACATCATTAGCTCAGTTGCTTTTTATCCACTTGACTTTATTTTTCTGTCTCAAATAACTTTTTCTTCAGATAATCAATGCTCTCTCTTGCTTCTACTCTTGTCACCACAAAGCTACTCTAACCCCATAGAGCACACTCCCACAGCATGCAAGAGCTGCTTCAGAGTAGATCTTTTTGTGTAAGTCAGCTGCCAGCGATGGAAGGGAACCCAGCCCCAGTGGACTCTTGGCTGCTTCTCCTTACCACATGCAGACACTTGACAGGGAACTGGTCACAAATGGGTTTGGGTGTGTGCAGTTTCTCTGTATGCACAAAAGCAAAACGGAGCTGGTACACATTAAGCAAACGTGCATTATAGGTTGTTTGGCTCACTTTATGCACATACACATTCATAAATTTTGATACGGTTGTAAGAAGCCAACTTTGATGGGACCAAACCCACAGATGAGTTTTGGATCATAGGCACAACCACAGTGGAACATTATACTGACAATTTATCAGCCCTTCTCTGTCAAGGAAAATTGGTTTTAGTGCCTGCCTATTAGCAATCACATGCATAATATGAAATTGAGTTTTGGGGAGGATGGCCTACCATCTGTATTTTCAATTTTTTTTTCAACATTTCATGTTAAAGTTCAACTCTTTGGATATCAGAGTGCTACAAAGCAGGCTTCACCCATCATATGGGCACTTAGCAAAAGAATGGTCTGGATACCAATGACATCTTTTCACTTGAAGACTTTTAAGAAGGAGGATCACTGATATGGAATCAGTGCATTATCTTCTACATGGACTTCAAATTCTGCCAGAAGAATTGAAGCTAACTTGGGTAGGACTGGCTCTTTGTACAGAACAGTTAGTGTACTTTGAAATGTGTTAAAATGTTTTATGAAACAAAAATTTAAAGAGAAAGTGGAAAACAACATGAGAATATGAAAATGGAGCTCTAACAAACTGATATGAATAATGAACATATATATATAACTTCCCTTACAAATTCCAATATACTAAGATTTGTTTAATCAATACATTTTTTTGGCAACAATACCTACCTCACGGAAAATAAGCTCTGTTGCTATCAGGTTTATACTTCTCAAAATATGCTTAAGATGATTCTGTTAAATTGATTTTTAAGAAAAACAAAAAGTATATTCCACAAGGTAGAACGATTGCTCAAAAGAAAATTCCCAAGCATTTCATGTGTAACTGCAATGGTGTGACAGAGCATTTATTGTGCTATAAATTCCATCACTGATTTTGGCCAGTTCAGATTGATTCTGCAGTAACAGTAAGTAATGAAGCTTCCAGAGCCAAACAGGGGAGGAAAAGAGGAGGAGGAGCAGCGAGTACACTGAGACTGCGGGAATGTGAGGCACGGGGTGCATTCAGTCACAGCTTCCACGCAGCCAGTACCCCAGCAAGCAGGAACATAAGTGTCCAGGAGCATCTTGGGTTCCTGTATCTGGCTTCGGCAACGACGCCAGGAAAATACCATGAGACCTCCCTGAACCTACACTGCCCAAACTTGTGCCTTCTTGTCTTCTCCGCTACCACCTTAAGTGAAGTCAGATGTGCATGCAGCAATAGCAATGAAATGTGGGGCTTTCCTGTCCTATGTGGCATACTTTAGATTTTAGTAGCCCCCAAAGACCAATGTGTTAAAAGCTTTGTCCCCAGGATAACACTGTCAGTAGATGGGTAAACATTTTAAGAGGTGGAAAGCCTTTAGGTCACTGGACACAGGCCCTCTCCTTGCTCTCTCTTTCACTTCCTAGTCATGGAGTGAGTGGACTTGCTTTGCCATGTATAGGACCAGCCAGTCATGGACTGGAACATCCAAAACTATGAGCCAAAACAAGCCTGTTCCTTTATCAGCTGAGTTTCTCAGGTATATGCTATAGTGATGAAAAGTTGACTAAAACTCTAGAGAAGCTTAGCTCCTTAGTCCCTAGTGCCCAGAGTCCTTGGACTCTCAGCCCAGATGAGATTCCCAAGGGGTTGAGATACAATAGCCCTCCAGTCAGACATTGGTGAAGGCCATCCACCCTGAAGAAGCTGATTCAGTGAAGAAGACTAGGACCTGACTCAGAGACAACCCAAGGTGCTGGCTAGAGAAAGAAGAGGGTCACTGAGCCAAGTCCTCTGTAGTGGATTAAAGCATTGCTGTCAAATATTACAGGGCTTTTCCTACTATTCTTTAAACCCAAGTGTGAAGGAAATGGGCAGAAGGTGTGAGGGATGGCACAGAGGGAAATTCGGGTTCATAGACACCAATGGAGACAGAGCACAGTGAGAGTCTTCACAGTAAAGAAAGGAGGGAAATTAGGAGGAAGATGATAGTAAAGTCACACTCCACCTGCTAGGCAGGCCAAAAAGTGTTCATTTAGTCTACCCAGGTTTTCTCCCCTCTTTGACCTGCTTAGAGCCAGGCAGAGGCAGTGGGCTGAGGCCAAGTCCAAGATACTGGCTGCAGGGTGACAGTGTGGGCAAAGGGAGGCCATGGCTTTAAAGAATGCAGGTAAGCAACATTTCATGTCACTTCAGGGAAATCTGTCCTCATCCCCATTCCACTGAATTTTCAAAAGGACAAGGATACAATAAGATAATCCATCTTTGAGAATGGTAAGGCACATCTACAGCCACACCACCCTGAACGTGCCTGATCTCGTCTTATCTCAGAAAATAAGCAGGTCAGGCCTGCTTCATACTTGGATGGAAGAATAGTAAAGCATCTGAGATTTTGTTTCCCCTTCCCCCAAACAATTACCATAGCTTCTTCTGAGTCTGTCCCTACATTCCTCTCCTTACCTCTCTTTAAGATCACGGAATTGCAGAGTGATATCTTACTATCATGAGGCAGGGCTCTTTAAAACATGAGCATTTCTCATTGAGGTAACTGTTATGAGGCAACTCACAGCAGAGACCATAGATGCAACAAGCAGCCATTTAGGTCTGAGCACTGAGAGAAAGCCATCCTCAGTGGTAGGGGGCAGCTATTGGACAACACAGGCAGGAGCCAGGCCCAAATTAGACCTAACCAATTCTGAAGGAAACCTGACCCACATGTCACTTGTTACTAATAGCATGATTGGAGCTCACCTTCAGTCATACCCTCTACCATCTTCTGGGCCTGATTCCTGGATGTCACATGAAAGATAAAGCAAGTGGTGTGGTAGTAGAAAGAACTGCAAGGTCTTGCCTTGAACCTTATTTTAGTAATGAAAAATAATAAGTTTTGAAAGATTTGTGAATAATTTTAGCTCCATCATAGAGAAAAACTTGCTTCGAACTCTCTAGTATATATGCCACAGCACATGGGCCATCTCCTCCAATTCAGTTCAATTTGTTACTTCCAGGGATAAATGTTGAAATTTGAACATGTCATTGAGAAAATTAGAACTATTAACAGAACTAAAATGCTAGTGAACTTCCAAAACCTTTTTGGTTGTCTTGTAGGGGTCAGGGCAGAGATATAAAAGCAGCCTATGGACAAAGAGAAGCTCAGTTACATAGCTTTCCGAAATAACTAGGCAATTCAGTAGGCATATTTATGACCAATTAAGACTACCACTGGGTCACTCAGTGAGTTGAATAAAAATTGACCATTAATTGAATAGTAAAATATTTGTACCAAAGTTGATTCATACATATCATTGGAATCTAAGCTATATAGCTATTGGCAATGTGAATATCATCTGTCCTACCTCAATAGAGTTACCAAAGAAATTAATAAAAACTAACCAGAAATTATAGATAGCTTAATTTATTGATTGATATGGGTATTTATAAGTAACTACTTTATATGTGTTTGTGTTAGATAATATAAGAAATAGTCTTGTTAATGTCATTTTGGATGACTTGACAGAACATATAGAGCCCTGGTCTTAGTATCAATAAACTGGGTTTTAGACCTACTTTTGCCTGGTATGTATTTGACCTTGGAGAACTCATTTAGCCTGCCTGGGTCTGTCAAAAGTGAGTAATAGTACCTCTTTTGAAATATCAGAGTTAGTATGGCATTAATGTGAGAGATTAAGAGTGAAAATATTCTATGAACTCTTAAGTGACTGCTGTGGCTATCCAATACTATCTTTATTGGGTTATAACTGTAAACGCCTCAGATTTTAGGATTTTGGAAGATACTGGCTTAGTGTACATCTAGCACTAGAAATTTATCTCTTGTCTCATTCTGTTACTACTATTCTCAGAGCATTTATTTTTGTGAAGAAAAATAACCATTCATAGGAGCCTTCAGATTATCCATTTCTGACAAGTACCACATGCTAACTGATTGTGAAACTGGAGCTCCCAGGTTACCTGTTT
Source organism: Dipus sagitta (assembly GCA_036346955.1). Lineage (NCBI taxonomy): Eukaryota > Metazoa > Chordata > Mammalia > Rodentia > Dipodidae > Dipus > Dipus sagitta. The sequence goes on from CM070775.1 coordinate 82,067,703, forward strand.
CTGACAAGAGCAAAAGTAGAAAACATGTTGATAAAATAAGAGGAGAAAAATATGTGGAAGATACCACCAGGGCTGTGTCCCTACAGTAAAGTCTGTGTGGTACTATGGCAGAATAAGTAGAAGTGACCACAAATCAAGGTCAATGTCAATAGCCCATGTACTCACCCTGGAGGTCACCACAAATATCCTAGCATTTCCTGTCATTGTTACTCATTTTGGATAATGTGAGAAATCAGCTACTTGGTGTTAATATTGTCCAACTGCAATTTTATGTTTTATTGATTAGTGACTGAAAGCTATATGTATCCCCTCTTTGTACTTGACTTAAGATGAAGTAATCAGTTACTAGAGTCTGTAACAATACTGTGGGGACACTGGTTACCTAGAAGCAGAAATGAAACAGTACTCTTTTCAGTGCCCAAGACAAGGTAAGCATACATACTAAAGGATGAGCACCCTGATATTTTCTATAGTTCCAATCATGTAGCTCCTTGAACTACTCAGTTATGTGCCAACTGCCAAGAAGAGGCATACTAATATAAATTTTAAAAACAAATCCATATTGAAAGGTTTCTGAAGTAAAGGAGCAGGTTGAACAGTTTTACACTGGCCAGATGGATCAAAACAAGAATGGAGCATGGCAGGAGACATGGGATAGACTGTAAAAAGGAGCACTGAATGGGAGAAACGTTAGAACTGCATTTAAGCAATGTGATCACAAACAACACCTCTCTCTGGCCTCCAGTTCTTCATTTCTAGAATAGGGATACTGATACCTGCTCTACCTGCCTCCAAGGCAATTGTAAGAGTCAGAAGAAATAAAGTTAAGAACTTGTGAGTTCTCTTGCAGTAGATAGAATCAGAGTATCTAAGCAATCAGTCACCCTCCCTACTCTTGGACTTGTGAAGTAGACAGAGAAATAAGACATATGGCACAGGGAGAGAAAAGTCCCTGGTAGAATGGGCCTGGCATCAATTGTGAGGAAGAGAGGGCAATAGTAAGAATTCACTAAGAGAGAAAACAGGGAGCTACAGAGATGGCTCAGAGGTTAAAGCTTTTGCCTGTAAAGCCTAAGGACCCAGGTTCTATTCCCCAATACACATGTAAAGCCAAATACACAAGGTTGCACATTCATCTGGAATTCATTTGCAGTGGCTAGAGGTTGTGGCATACCCATCCCCCCTACTCTTTCTCTTTCAAATAAATTAATTAAGTATTTTTTAAAAGAGAAGGGGAGGCTGGAGAGATGGCTTAGCAGTTAAGTGCTTGCCTGTGAAGCCTAAGGACCCCGGTTCGAGGCTTGACTCCCCAGGACCCACGTTAGCCAGATGCACAAGGGGGCACACGCGTCTGGAGTTCGTTTGCAGAGGCTGGAGGCCCTGGCGTGCCCATTCTCTCTCCCTCTATCTATCTGCCTCTTTCTCTCTTTGTCTGTCGCTGTCAAGTAAATAAATAAAAAAATAACAAAAAAAAGGGATTATGAAAACTTGCTTTAAAAAAAAGAGAAGGGGAAACCAAAGGGAAAGGGGATTTATGTAAACCTTAAAGAACAGATAGTATTTCTACTGATACAAAGAGACAAAGGAGTCATACCTGGCATGAAAGGTGGTGTGAACATTGGCAAATTCAGGAGGTACTGGGCAAACCATTTGGAATCTAGGGAGGAAAGGAATATGAACAAGCTGTGAAGTTTGGGGCTAAGTTGTCACAAGCTAAGCTAAATTGATAAGCTAAGTGGTCTGAACTATATCCTAAAACTATTACCACTGAGGAGGACAATGATACTTTGTGCTCCGTGGTGCTGTACTGTTACACAAGTATTTTGAATTTCACCATCTCACTACATCCCTTCAGCAATTTTGCAAGATAGGGAGGAAAAGGACAACAGACACATGAGAAATTGAGACTTGGAGAGGTCACACAGTTCAGTGATCATATCATTCCTACTCTGCTTTCCTTAGTGTAAAAATACTTTAGAAAGATAAATCTAGCAGCAAAATGCAGGATCATCAAAGTGGAAAAAGTAATCGCTTTTCTCCCTTTTGGCTAAGATCAAGTACAGAGTAGGAAAAATAAGAGAGTAAGTATGAGGGGACATATTATAACTCAGTGGTAGAACACATATTCAGCCCTGGGGTCAACCCTCAGCACCAAAAATAAAAGTGATAAGACTGAGAGACCAGTAGGAAATTCTCCATCAAGAAGCCCAGATTTGAGATTTCAATACTCTGTTTAGAAGGAAGGTACTAGGGATGAGCAACATCAATAGTGAGACATGGATTAGCGGGAAAAAAAAAACAGGTCCGAGACATGACAGACAAAAGATCAAAAGTCTAAGAGAAACAATAAATATACTGGGTAATTCTGACTTTAAACATTGATGAAATAGAAGGGTTGCCAGATACAAAGAGTGATCTGGGGTTCAAGCCTGAGTAGTTGGACATTAGTGTTTGCCACATTCAGCCTTCACCCACACTGGGTCAGACTCACGGCCACTTCTCACCTTGCCATTACATCCCTCATTGACCTCAGAACAGGTGAAGATTGGCAGACTGTGAGCTCCTTAGTAACTGGGGAGTACCTGAGATAGGGGAAACATCAATTGAGTGAATTCACACATGCCTTTAGAGTTTTTCTTCCTCCATCTGGGGTCAGGTCATATAATCCTTTCTTCAGATTCCTTTAGTGGTTCCTTTTCTTCCACAAAATAAAGTCACAATTCCTTAGTCTGGCACTCATAACACTGCACGATCCCGCCACTCCACCACCCCAGATTGCCCCACTTCCTGCACTCAGTGTTCTCTCTGTACTTCTCTCAAGTCCTGAACACAAAACGCCCCTTCACGTCTCAGTGCTTTTGCTTATAGTAGCTCTCCAACTTAAACGCCCATCAAGTTCTAGTTGCCCATAAAACCCCCACCCCAATGCCACCTCCTCTACAGGAGCCCACCATTGTGCCTGCTGGGTTAGTTCTCTTCCTGCCCCTGTGCCTGGCATCACCTGGGGCACAGACCTCCATCAAGCTTTGCCTGGCCATATCCATCTCGCTGACAAGTCTGCCACCATAGAGCCTAAAAGAGTGCTGGCCCCTGGCGAGGTTTCAGAAAAGGAAAAATGAAGGTGATTAAAGAGCTGTTGAGGAAGAATGCTATGAACTTAATTTTCAGGTTCTCATAAAATGTACCCCTTTGCTGCAAATTTATCCAAGTGAAAAATAAAAGGCCACTTAAACATTGCATATTTATACAAAGGAACCACTTCCGTTTCCCTGCCTATTAAGATGCAAGATAGTTTTACTTTAATACCCAGGGTTTTTCTTACTGCTTACTCAGCAAAAAAAAAAAAAAAAAAAAATAGCTTACTCAAACAAAAGGAAGAGCCTGACATATTTTGGATTGACAGATGTCAAGGGACACCACCATCTAATTTCCTTGTTGATTAATTTGAAGGTAATTTCCTGGTAACCCAGGCTTCCAAAAATGTATTTTAAGTGGCATGTTGGTAAAAGAAAATTAATTTCTCTGTGTTAAACTTGCCAGCTTTTCAATTAATTGCATGAGCATAACAATCAATTAATAAATGTTAAGCAAACAAGGGAAAATCGGTCAATTAAAAATGACAAAATTGATTCCAAGGGTAGATAAAGTAAGACTGTCATAACGTTCATCTCTAAGTTCAGAGATCCTGCCTCGGTGCAGTCTACCTCCCACTCTCCTGTACAGCATTCAAATTGTTGAGGCTTTACTATAATTTCTTATCAATAAACTGCCACCCAAACCCTCCTCACTGCTTGATCAGGATTAAGGAAACCAAACAAGCAGCGATCCTCCAGCCTCTAGCTGAGAAGGGCACTGCTTTGGGAATGTGTGGCACCAATAGCACTCTCATGAGTGTCCCTAGAGAGGAGCTTTTGCCAGGAAAACCACATTCTCTAAGAATTTTCCAGCACAGTTGCAAGGAGTTCTATATTGTAGCTCCAGCCAGTGCATTGCCGACAAAGTGAGGGATGACAGGGCTGAGGAATACTGGTGGCCACCTTAGAGAATTCAAATTAACCCTTCTGGGGTTGTCCATGGCCTGGAATAGATGGACTGACTCTCCTCCTCTGGTTTTTGAAATGTGCTCCCAAGCATGGGAAGATGGGCACTTTGAAAAAGATGTTACTGACTAGTGAAAGATCTGGGGCCTGTGTGAGCTTCCTTACTGTGGACTGGTGTCATTGCTGCCGGCCCTGCAAAGCTTGTCTTCAGTCTTGACCCAATGCTGTGTTTTATCAGAACATACCTTCCCTGTCCTCTCCAGACATAAACTGAAAATAATCAGAACTTGTATGTATACTGTTAACTTCCTCGTTATGCCAAGAGCATTTATCATAATGGATATGTATAAAATTTTGGAACTATGCCATTTTAGCATTATAGAAGATTTAGAATAAAGCTTGGCCAAAAAATATTGACAGGAAAGAAGTACATTTAAACTTCTATGTCCAACTGAATCATCTTCATTTGAATGGTGACAATTTCTTGATTGTAGTAACCCAACATAAAACACATCCTGTTATGGTTTTTACTGATTGCCAATTTGACAGGATCTACAATCATCTGTGAAAGATAATCCAGATTAGGTTAGCCTCTGGGCATGTCTGTCTGTGAGGTATTTGTATGGTTCAGGAGTGACCAAGACCACAGAAACCACTCTAAGGCAAAGATAAAAGCTTTTATTTGGGATAAACACAAGCGCCAGGACTGACTCTTAAGAGCGGAGCACAGCCAACCTGAGATCCCAGATGGTGCACTTTATAGGGCTCTTCAGTTGGGGGAAGGTGAGGAAGGGAATAGAACTCCTTGTTCTTTATATTAGCCGTTTCAAATAGCTAGAGTGTGAGACCAGAACAGTGAGCAGGAGACTTAGGAGATAAGGGGTCAAGAAATCATGACCTGGGACATTGTTAGGCAAGGAAGGGATAATGGCTGGGCATTTTCATGAGGAATGTGAATACGTCTCTGTCACCGTCCTGCTGTCCTCGGTGACTCTATTTTTGGGAGCCTGTCCCCACCTAACAGTATTCTCATGATGAGGTGAATCAAGGTGAGCAGCACCATTCCATGAGCTCGGGTCCTAAGCTATACAAAAAGGAGAGAATGTGATCAGCTGTCTTAACCTCCTGCTACCATACCTTCCCCACTGTAGCAGTTACCCTCTTGTTGCTAGGACAAGATACCTGATGAGAAGCAGCCTATGGAATGACAGGGTTTATTTCTGGCTTACAGTTGTGATGGGAACTTTCATCTTGGTGGGGGAAAGTATGGCAAGAGCAGGCAGCTAGCTGAGTGTTGCATCTTCACATCAGTAGGAAGGAAATAAAGAGAGTTGAGTGTAGCCAGTGAGACTGGGCTGTAACATCCCAAGGCCCACCTCCAGTGACACAGTGCCTCAGGCAAGGTCCAGCTTCTCAAAGGTTCCACAACTTTCCCAAATAGTACCACCTACTGGGGATTAAGTATTCAAGCACATGAGGATAGGGGGACATTTTACAGTCAACCTCCCACACCTGCCGTAATGTGCTGTTCCTGGAACTGTAAGCTAAAGTAAAACTTTTCTTCCTTTAACTGATGTTCATCAGGCATTTGATTCCAGCAGTGAAAATGTAACTAATACACATCCCCAACACAGTTTGCTCTCCACCAGTCCTTCCTCCCTCAGTGAGAGATGCCACCCTCCCTCCAGGAGTTCTGCACGAAACTCTCCTTCAGGCCCACTCTGCCTCAGATCCCACATGTAATACATCAACAACTACCTCTGTACCTTTGCTCAAGCTCTCAACTCCACCTCCACAGTTTATCCAAGACTAAATGAGGTAGTACCATTTCCTCCTGAGCTTACATCTTCTTCTCCCTTGCCGGGCCCTCTGCAGAGCCCTCCTACCTGCTCTTCGACATGTCACCTGGGCCTGTGAAACAGCCATTTCAGCCAGCCAGGAACATTCGTCAATCTCAGAGGCACTCCCCATTATCTGCCACTTGTACCACTTTAACCCAGGAGCCAAGGACAGTGCCTCATAATAGATTAATCTCAGTGATACTTTTGAATAAATGGAATGAAAGCATATAGCTTGGATTGGGGTACATCAAATGATACAGCAGCATTTGGACAACTGAAAAGCATTATCTGGCCAAATCAAAATGAAGAAAGAGTAGGACATTACTCTGGATCTAAGTAATTCACACACCTGCCAATCAACTGCTTGCTTCATCTCTTCCTACAAAATTGTTAATGGAAAAGAAGGCACTCTAGAAAAGTGAGGTTTACTGGCCACAGTCTCTCCTGTGGGGGCTATGTCTGTCTAAACCTAAGCAGAGCTAGGAAGACAGATGCTGAATCTAGTTGGTTAAAACTGCTGCCTCCTTATTTGGCAGTCAAGAGCTCAAATAATCAAAAGAATCATTACTTTTTTTTTTTTTTTTTTTTTTTTTTTGCTAAAATCCCAAGGAAATAGCACACAATGTGATATTTTGGCACTAATGAGGTTGTGCCCAAAGAAGTGTGACTTTAATTATGATAGATTTGGAGAATCCACTGCAAAACTGCAGGAGAGCAGCATGTTCAACCCAGTTCCAGGAAAGTGCATCAATATCCCATGTTTTTGTTTTATTTAGTCTTTTCTGACTATGTGGAAAATCACCTAAGGTAATGGGAGGGCTACTAGAGACTACATCAAATAGAGCTTACAAAGAAAGCTTGATTTCCTTCCCACCCCATGATGAGTGGGCCACACAAGTAGAGCAGGATTTGTCCTGCATTGTCTTAGAAGCTTATGAGTTCGGTTTGTTTGGCCACTGACACTTCTGATCGAACACAACCTTCCAGCTACTTCCATCCCTCAAAGGCTGCAAGCCATCTCTTTGTACACTGGCTCACTGTGCCTTGACACTGGTGCCTGCAGAACCGCGCGCTACTCAAAAGCCAGATCTGGGCTGGGTATGAAAGCTGCTGGAGAAGTCTGCATAGGCTCAGTGCTGCTGATTGCTTCATTAGAACCCTCTGCGCTTCAAGAGCCATATGCTTTCAAGTTTCTTTAAATGGTATTAGGGAAAAATATCCTCAAGGCATTATTTTTAAAGGGGACTTCAAACATTCCCCAAGAAAAAAAAAAAGTATAGCACATTTGAACTCCAGGGGCTTGCAGGAGAAATCTTACTTAGTAAGACTGTGGAAATGGAACCATCTTTACAGTTTCAGGGAAAAGAAAGTGTGGGTCACAAGCAGGGATAAATTTGAAAGGTGGATGGAAAAAGATGCAGAAAATCTCCAAATCCTTCAATCCTTACCATAAAATAGCAAAGAAGATGATGATTTGAGGAATGAAATTTTTAAAAATAGTTTTTATTTTTATAGTTGATGGAATGAGGAGAATTGAACACTCCCCCCATATCTAACAGGGTGCAAAAGTCTATGACTTCTTCCTCTTCCATTCCACACAGGAGAGGATCCAGGGCTCTCCCTTTAACAGTTTAGAGACCTGGGGAGCAAGGCCACAGGTAGGGAGGGATAAAGAGATTCCTTTGGAGTTTCCCTGCTGAAGTTCTGTCCCAGAGGTCAAATAAAAAATGCTGTTCAGCCAGGCATGGTGGCAGAGGTAGGAGGATTTCCATGAGTTCGGAGCCAACCTGAGATGACATAGTGAATTCCAGATCAGCCTGAGCTAGAGAGAGACCCTACATTGAAAAAAAAAAAAGCTTCCTCCTAACCTGGACTGCATTGATGTCTGGTTTCTTAAGCATGATAGTTGCAGAATTCTGTATCACAAAGTCTCTGGAGAAATTCTCCCAAATTGACGTTCAACTGTCCTATGTATAAGTGTTCTGTGTTGACACAGCAAGAAGATGGCTACACTGTGTGCTGAATCATGAGTGGTAGGAGGTGGTCCCTCTATATGTAGGTTCCTATTAAATTGAGAGACTCTTCTCTCCATTTGTTCCCACATTTGAGTTCCTGGTGTCAGTTTGTATTTGGCTTCTTGAGCATATTAAAGTTTTTCTAGTGCTTATGATGTTTTTGCCAAGAGCACACCCGCAGCATTCTGCACTAGAACAGTCTTTGTGCCAATTACTTCAAAAAGTATTCTTGAAAATTAAAGTAGAGGGGAGCTCTTTTTTTTAAGGGAACTTTCAGGTTATAGAGTATGGTTTCAATTTTAATTTTTAGAATCAATCTTCTCAAAATGATGACTCCTCTCAGCTCTGGATTGTGCTGCTTTGTTTTCTGAATCTTGTTTTAAGCCTTTCTACAAAATGGAAATCCTGATAAAGACATAGAAATAGCAGCGGGAATCAGTGGGGCTGAAGAAAGTGCTGTCGCTGCTGACACTACACCCTCATCTATTTAAACAGCTTTGGAAAGGAAACTGCTAGAAGCTTGTTAAGGAGTTTCCAAATGTGTGACTGTAAATGACTATCTCTAATCATGGCTGAATAAACCAAATGCAGCAAATGAGCTGGTGACACACACAGAAGGCCTGCGAGTGTTCTGCTGAATGGATAATAGGCCATGCCAGTGCCATGGGTCTTTTGAAAGTCAAAGTCTAAGTCTGATCATTTCATCTAAATATATTATATAATATAATATATATATTTACACATATATATACCCACACACATACATACACGCACACACTAGGGAATATGTCCTCTGACACCTCCTATTGAATAGTAGGAAAGGAACTAGGTAAATGGTCATTTTTAGTTTGATTTTTAAGGAATTTCATGTCTAAATTTGAGGGATACTACAGTTTAAAATTCTTTTTCAAACTACATATGATTGGCCTGGAGAGATGGCTCAGCAGTTAAAGGCGCTTGCTTGCAAGGCCTGGCGGCTCTGGTTTGATTCCCCAGTATCCATGGAAAGCCAGATGTACAAAGAGGTGCATGCATCTGGAGTCCATTTGCAGTGGCAGAAGGCCTTGGAGTGCCCATACTCTTTCTCTTTCTCAAATAAATATATTTTTTTAAATACATATGACCGACCTGTTCACTTTAAATAATTAAATAATTTTAATTATCAGAAAAGTAATTATTATAATTTGGTTTTCCTGTAAGTGAATAATGTTCCACCTCAGTAGACTTGCCCTCCAGTCTGCCTGTCTGACGGACCATTGTCTTTACATCTATACCTTCTGAAACTGAAGAAGAAAGGCTTACAAACTTCCATGTCCAGGAGATTCCTCTTAAGCACAATCATTATCCCACAGCTCTTCAGGGTGAAGACGGAGGCAGAGCAGGCTTCCGCTCCATGGAGCCATCTTCATATTTCCTCTCAGCAGCAGAACACACTCTAGCACTGCCCTCTTCGTGCTGGGGAGCCCTTGGTCCACAGAGAAAAGCTGCTTCCTACATTGGTTACATGTGCTAGAGTTTAGAATAGGGATGTAAAATTTTGCAGTCAAATCCAAGAGAAAAATAAAAGACGAACTTAGAGCATGACTGGTTGTCAAAGTCAAGAATTTTTTTTTAATTTTTATTTATTTGAGAGAGAGAGAGCGAGAGGGAGGGGCAGAGAAATTCAGAGAGAATGGCCACGCCAGGGCCTCTAGCCACTGCAAACAAAGTCTAGACACGTGTCACCTTGTGCATATTGCTTATGTGGGTCCTGGGGAATTGAACCGGGGTCCTTTGGCTTTGCAGGCAAGAACCTTAACCACTAAGCCCTCCAACCCAAACTCAAGAAATTTAAGCATATGTACAAAAGTATTGAGCAAAGACTGGAAACATATCCTTGCATAAGTTTTTGTCCATATTATCTGTTATATCTTTCCTAATAAGATTCATGGGTTCAAAAAAAGTGTGTCACAATAACACAGTGTTTCTCCTGGAAGTGGGGCAGGAAGCAGGAGTAAGGACTCAGGTTTTACTCTATGCCTGGCACAGGACTTGTCCCAAGTCTTTTGTGTCCTGATGCTGTTGGAAGATACAATTGCAGCCTGTTTTATTGAGAAGACCTGCCTCTCCACCTTCACTCATGTCAGTGACATTAAGCCACAGTGGGTCCTGGAGGGGTGGGGGCTGCAAGAGAGGTGACACCCATCCTCCACATCAAGTGAAGGGGAATAAGAAAGTCGCCTCTCCTGCGGCACAATGGTCCTCTGCCCTTCTCTAGACTTTAATAAAGTAACCGAATCAGATGAAATTTGATCAAATGTGTATAGTTCAGCTTTCCTGCTTTGCCCCATAACAATTTATCGAGGTGTTTCTGTCGTGGTCCTGTTTTATTAAATGATATTTGAAGTGTTCCACTCTCAGAGAAAATGTGGTTTATATTCTTGGCATACATTTACATAATCTCGTTAAGGAGATCTCAGCAGCTTAGTTAAACTATCCCAATAAAAAAAAATCTTATCTCTGGTAGAAGACTGTTTTCTCCAAAGGGAACAAAAAGCAGATATGGGGCCTGGGACCATTTGGAGCAGCTACAGCTGTGATTGTGGTTATATTTTTCATGTTCTGTATTTGAAGTTTGTTAAAAGAGATAAATGAGAAGTAGTTGTTATGTTTAGGGGATATAGTCATGTGAGTAGAAAATACTGTGCCTAATGTATGTTAAATGTGGGTTTTAAAAATAAATTTTTATTTGTTGCCTTGGAAAATATTTCTGCATTAAAAAGAAAGAAAGAAAAACAAGGGTGATAAATTACTAGCAATCTCGCCTCAGCTCCCTGCTGGAGCTATCAAACTAAGGGTTAACCTCCCTAGATCCCCTGAATTAATCAGGAACCAAGCCAGGGGCAGGCCAGTGAGGGGGAGGGGATTGGTGGAGTTCAGCCTCCCCCAAGAGGCTCCCAGCACAACGGAGCAGCCCACTGTGGTGTGACCACTGAGCGAAAGGAGACCTTTTGACAAAGAAAGGAGCAAGCACCGGGCACCGGAAACACGCCCTAGCCCACATCAGCCCAGGCCTCCAATCTTCCATTTTCTGAGACCCAAAAGGCATCGAGTAGAACTGTCCTTAGTACAGTTTAATTGTAAATATATGTTCATCTTGCGCCTCTCATTTGGAAGGTAGGCTATGATGTGCCCCTGGGTGGTCTTACTTTGCTCCGTGGGCTCAGCTTATCTCTCTCTGGAGAGACGCTGCAGCTGAGTGGACAGGGGCCTCCCCCGCACTGCCATCCAAAGCAGCAAGGCAGGGCCTGAGCACACCGTGTGAAGTTGCTGGACATGGTTCTGGGACTCCACGTGGTTCTTCTACACCCAAATTTAAGACCCACTAATCCTGTAAGTTGTTTCTGTTGATTTGCTTAAAACAAATCCCTGATTTCAACATGAGGTGTTTTATGCTTCCCAGCTGAATAGCATAGTATGTTTTCCCTTGTATGTTAGGCCTATGTGGTCATTGTAGATAGTTGTGTGCTAATCTAAAGGAACTCCATTTGTAAGATAGGAATGCCCATGTTGACACACATATTGTACCTGAGGTATTTCTCCTTTAGCACCTTAGTACCTCAGTGAAAGCAGAAAAATTAGCCTGACTTCCTTCCTTTCCTCAGTCTTTCAGTCTGGAAGGTCCTTCTGTAGTCCTTCAGAGGTGTCTACTTCCTGGGTCAAACTTCTCAGGTTCATAGGAATTAGATCAACCGTCAGTGTGATCTCATGACATTGTCCTTCCTCCTTACCCCACCTCTATCCAAACCCACTGGAGGGTCATGGTGTCCCTGAGAATTAATACTTCTAATGTACTAATGGCCTTTCACCCAGCAAGACTGGTTTCTGGGTTTCTGCCAGAATACTTCATTCTTAAAACTGACCTAGCCAGTTAAAAGCTCATGCCTTTAATCCCAGCACTCAGGAGGCAGAGGTACGAGGATCGCTGTTAGTTTGAGGCCACCCTGAGACTACAGAGTGAATTCCAGGTCAGCCTGGACTAGAGTGAGACCCTACCTCAAAAAAAAAAAAAAAACTGGCCAGACATCTCTGGCACCCAGCCTCACGTAATCTCCTCCGTCACCAAGGTTGAGCCCACCTGAAACTCTAATTCTTACTGGTAATGTGTCCTTAAGTGCTAAATTCTATCCCTTCACTACTTATTCAATATAAAGACCCCTGAACTTACGGATATTCTTTGGAAAAAATTCCCAGGAAAAATTTCATCATCCACTTGATTGAGTTCAGAATCATCTCGATGCCTTACTAGTAACAACATCCCAGGACCAAGTCTCCTGTTACTTCCTCCTTGGCCTCGGAAGTTGTCAGGCTCATCATTCCCTGCCCATGTTTATTTCCCTTGAGTATCACTTCCTCCCAATCTGGCTACCTCCTTGAGAAGTCAGCTTTCCCTACTTAAAGTCCCCCTGTGTAATTTAAGACAAAGTCTATAGTTTTAGCTCTACAGTCAGACTCTGGAACTAATCTAAGATCCTGGAAGGAAAAGGGAAACTGGCATTCTATATCCCGCCTCCCAGAGGATTTAGCAGCACTGAGCTCTCTTCTCCGTGGCACTCGTTTATGTGAACTGGACACTAGTTTCATCTAGGGCTTGGAGAGCTTTATTTGCTTGCTTATTTCCAGGCCTTGCACAAAGATCTAAATGGCAAAAGTCAGATAGACAGCAGCCCTGTTAGCGTTATCTCTATCCTGTGCATATGGTCTAAACCCTGAAAACACTCCCTAAGAATTTGCATGAAGTAATAAATACAAAGTCAGTATTCACATGCTGATGTAAATTAAGTTGTTGCACAGTAGGCTAGATGTTTTGGTTCCAAAGATCCAGCTAAGCCCTTATCTCTCCCACCTTTGGGGCCACCTCAAAGCCCCCATCATTTAAATAATTAGCTGGCCCTCCCTCTTGAGATAGTGATTTGATGATCTGTATGCTAAAGCAGAGTTCTATAGGGTGGAAGGGGGGGGGGTCCAGCAGGGAAAGACCAGAGTGCCAGAAGGAAGCTGAATTTTTAAAGTAGATCTGGATTCCTGTAAAGGATAAGTGCAAACCTCTCTGAAGATACTCTAAACCCCCAGAATCTAGTTCTTTCATGCCTGTAGTCCTGCCTGCTCCCCGCACCACCTCGCCTGTTCTGTGCATTACGTTACATGTGGAAAATAATGCACATAGTACTCAGCACTTCCTTCTGATAATGAAAACATTTCCTATTACTACAGCTGAGAATTATTTCTAAACGAGAGAATAGCTTCCAGATGCATCTCTCCATCGCAGACCTTCTTCCCTTGTGTATTGGCAGAGGGGAGGTTTTATCAAGGTCTTGTGATGGGCTTGTTTATAACAAGATGATATTTGGGGAGCACATCTAAGTGTGTGTCACTTGTAGTCAAGTGAAAGGACCATATGGCAGGAAGAGAAATAGATATTTGTCCAGGCTTGTTAACACTCCCACACTCATCCTAAACTCTGTAGCCACTCAGTATCAGAGAAATGTACAAGCCAAACAATGCCTGTTTTCACTGTAGGACAAGCTAATGCTATTTGGACAGCTCACTAAGATGGTAGCATTTCAACTCAGAAATCCTGTGTGCCCTGCTCCCTTACTGCTGACATCTGTGCAGTGCTATGGAAGGAGCTGAGAAAAATATAGGCTTTTTTGGTACATCTACTTATGATAAAAATGGTGAAGGGAAGTATGAGGGTGGAGCTCGTATATAAAATTGAGCTCAGGGGCAAAGAATCTCTCAGTTCAAAAACCTCATTTGAAGAATATCTATAGACTAGATTTAAGACTAGACTAAGGCAAACCTTTTAAAACCAGAAGCAATTTTTAACCTGCCACTGATCAGAACCAAAGCATGGATCTGGCTCAGATCTTATGCATGAAATCCTTACTAATTAATGCTGAGTTCTGTCTACCAAATCACAGTGATACTCTGGAACTGCTGCCCCAAAAAGGGCTTAGTGGGGGTGGGGGAGTGGTAATAGAGCAGCACAGTAAGGGCCACTCAGTTGAGTATTTGGTTCTAGAGCCTCCTCATCCAGCTCACTACCATCTTCTGTCTGAAGAAACACTGCCCTGTTTAAGCTGGGTGACTTGCCATGCTTAGAAGAACCAGGACCAAAGTCAGATGTTCTAATTCCCAACCCATTGTTATTTCTACCCCATATTTCTACCCTTTCATTTTAATGCACTGCATTATTTTTATGGTTTCCTGGCTCTTGACATAATAGCAGAGTTTCTGCTTCTGTATCTGTATTCATAATCATTTCCCATTCATCTTCTTAACTTTACAAGGAGACCCAGACCCATTCTTTGGAATATTGCTGCCAGGACTTGTGATGGCATGACAAGCTTGGCATTTACTTTAAAATGCAATTATGGGTGGAGAAGAAGGATCCTTAGGAGCTTTCACAAATTTCATTCTCTTTAAAGAAAAGTACAATATTCTCCCCTTAGCCACAAGACATATATTCCAAGATACCCAGTGGCTAAGGATGAAATTCAGTGGTGGAATTCTTGCCTAATATGTACAAGGTCCTGCACTCAATCTAATCTCCAGAACCACAAAAACAACACACATAAACCAAAACACCCTCCAGTGGATCGTGAGACGTCAGATACTACCAAACCATTGTATGCTATATTTTTCCTGAGAAAATTTAATTTATATATCAGGTACTACATAAGATAATTAATAGCAATAATCTAACTCATAATAAAATAGGACAATTATAACAATACACTCTCATAAAAGCTTGTGAGTGTGATATCTGACCCTCAAAAGGCAGGACTGCCATAACCACTACAAAGAAAAAAAAAATTATAGAAAAAAAAAGCTTAGGTTTCAGGGACTTAAAGGGACCAAAATAAATGTCTTTGGCATTGTCTTCTTATATAGGTTTTCTCCATTGACAGCGTCAATGAATTTCTTGATTTCTAACTATCCTAGGGTAGGTAGGGGTGATTCTAAAACTATACTTTTCAATTACTACTACTACCTAGTTCATTACTACTTATGTGCCTGACTCTTATTGTCAACCATCCCTTGGACACCAAGGATCTCCCCCAGATTGCTCCTACACAGATTGTTCCCAGGGAAATCATGTTTGTTCCCACACTGCTCAGCTATTCCTACATTCCCAATTACTACTGCATCAGTTGTCATAATAATGCTATGACACAGTCTCAAAAGTCATGTGTGATCTCTTTTCCAAAGGTCTGGTGGCCACACCTACCATCTGAGTCCCATTTCTGTCTTTTCTGCTGCTGACACCAGTGGAAATGCTCCTGGAGCCTGGGGCATTCCCCCAGGTTCCCTTTCATATTCCTTTGTTGTTGGGATTCTCTCTATCTTGAAACCCTCCTCACCACTCTATGATTTGACCTATGTCAACAGTATACTGCCAGTTTCACAGAGCCTTCCTAAAAGTATTTTCTTCCAACTCTAAAGTCAAAAAGATTTTCTATCACATTCTATGAATTACACTTGCTGGTTAATAAAAATGGCATTGTTGGGCTGGAGAAATGGCTTAGAAGTTACAGCACTTGCCTAAGAAGCCGAAGGACCCAGGTTTGATTCCTCTTAATTCATGTTAGCCATATGTAAATGGTAGCACATGCAGCTGGAGTTCGTTTGCAGTGGCTGGAGGCCCTGGTGTGCCCATTCTCTCTCCCCCTCTATCTCTCTCATAAATGAATAAAAAAATTTTTAAATGGCATTTGTTGAGCATGTCTTATGGATGAGAAAACACATGTAGGCACTTAAATGTACACTGCAGCTCATCCTCTCACAGCCCTGGAAAACCTGAAGAACTTTAAATAATATTTAGAGGATGCCCATATGTACTTCACATGTATGGACTTTTTTATTGCCATTACTTACTACACAACACACCATGACAATGACTTGCATAGCATGAGCACTGTACTAGGTATGACAAGTAATCTAGCCACAATTTAAAGTATACAAGAGGGTATGCACAAGTTATATGCAAACACTACATTAGTTTATATGAAGAATCAGAACAGGGGCCAGGCATGGCAGCTCAGGAGGCTAAGGCATCAAGATGATGAGTTTGAGGCCAACCTGAGCTGCACAGACTCAAAAAAATAAATAAATAAAAATAAAAGGGAACTAGCCAGGTATAGTGTCGCATACATTTAATCCCAGCACTTGGGAGGCAGAGGTAGGAGGATCGCTGTGAGTTTGAAGCCACCCCAAGACTTTATAGTGAATTCCAGATGGGCCTGGGCTAGAGCGAAATCCCTGCCTTGAAAGACAAAACAAAAAAGGAACTAGACAATACTGGATCATATGCAGATTTCAGTCTCCTTTGGGAGTCCTAAAAATGATCCCTCACAGATATTGCAGGATGAGTATATTTATTTTCCTTGTGCTAGGCTTAAAGTCTCTGATATACTGACTGGAAAATAAGGCAAGTTATTTCCATTTTTGGAGCATCAAAAGTATCAGAGCTAGAACTGAACCCAGGTCCTTTTGACAGTATGCTTTACTCTACTTCTCAAGCCTAAAGGCAACTACAAAATGAAAATGTCAGCTACCTACATGTTTGGGTACATGCTGTCAGACATGTTCTGAAACTTGAACATAGCCAGTCACATGGGGTTAAAGCTCTGCCAGCATTATGAAATGGATTGGGAAAACTATATTTGCTTAAGCCTAAAACTTAACTGTGCGATCCAGCAGATTTCCCTTTCTTCTCCTCAATCACATCCCCCCTTATACCCAGATAGATGGACAGACAGACACACCCTACAATCATTCTTTGACATTCTTGATAGGTATTTAAGTGCTACATGGATAATTTTCTTTTTTTTCTTCTGCTAATGATGTACTATTTCTCAAAGACTTTTCAAAGAACCTGAGCTTTTGCTTCTAAATAAAATCTTTTTAGCAATACATAATACAGTTTACTTAGGGCAGTAAATTGGTGTCTGACAAAATTTCTGATGTTTCATTCAGAATTGAATGCTGTTCAGTATATAATGCTGACACAAAGTACATGCAGGCATAACAAAAGCAAGATGTCACTCAAATAAGATCCAGAAACCTAAGCCCCAGATTGTGTGCCATTCCAGGCTAGGTGACCAGACAGGAAACGAACTTCCCAGACTCTCTTGCCTCACCTAAAAAAGTGAAAGACAAAGACTCTCCCAAATGTTCATCCAAATATGGAATGTTATCCTTCCAAAATAATAAGATATTTATTAGGTCTTTGGCTAAACATTAAACTAATATTTGGTCCTTATCCTTATTACTTGATGTTAAACACAAGCAGAGATATTAGTTTAAAAATCAGAAAATTCTTTACATTTATAAAGCATTACTTCCATGGCTCCTTCGACTTTCAGAACATAACTCAGAATAGTCACTATTATTCCCACTTCACAGTAGACATTGAGAAACAGAGAGGCTGGGTGACTTGCCCAAGGTCACAGAATCAGAACATGTGGTCTAGACTCTACTGGTCTCACCATGCCACTGTCAAGACGGGAACTCAGAGGTCAGTAAATCTGATATCCGCACCACCCTCCATCTGCCTGCCCCAAATGTGTTTTAGCCCAGATGCCTTTAAATTGCTTTGGAATAGAATACGAAGCAGGGATTTATTTAGCATATCATTTCTGGGTGTGTATTTTCCTGAGCATTTATAGATCTATGTTTTTCCAAGAAGCTGAGTTTTCCTGATAAAACAAGACAGATCATGATAAATGTGCAGCTATGTAAGCCTAGCTGGGAGGAGGACCGGGGAGCGCCATACCCCTCCTGTGAAGTTAATCCCGTTTCTTTTAGCTATTTCTTTATTAGTTAATGAGGTCTTGCAAAAATGTGTGTCTATGATGGTGTGTTAGCATCCTTGCCTCCAGGAACACTTTCAAATATTCATAAAGTAGCTCATCTGACCAAAGCTTAAAGCAAAGGTGCATTAAGTATGAATTTAGTCAACTTCAAATGTGGGTGGTCGGAAAGCTGCTGCTGAAATAACCTAAATAATCCGCCTGGCCTGTGTTCCAGCCCCGCAGTTCTGGGCTCACATGTGAAGGGTGACGGAGGAGAGGTATTATTTACAACAGCTAGGACTCTGAAGGGCAGCCCTTAAGCTTTGATCCTGCTTTCTGACTGACAGGAGTGTGCCTTGCTTTTGGAAAACAGAATAACTTAAGAGAAGCAAAAATAAAATGGAAAAGAAATTTCCAGTTGAGCCCCTAGGAAGGAGAGCAGATAGGTACCAGATCATATTATCCCTGAGAGGCAAGGCAAGGGAAGGCAAGGGAGACCTACTTCCCACCTGGGTTCCTCATGGCAAAGTGGGTAAAAGTGGAATCTCAATACATGGTTTGATGCTCGGCAGATATAGAGACTCAGCCACTAAATTAGACTCCGTGGTACAATGAACCATGGCAGTCACTTCTGTGACCTGATTCTAGAGAATCCTGCGTGCAGCAGCAGGGACCTCAGAACACAGAGTTCACACACACACACACACACACACACACACACTCTGGCAGGCACACCCACCTCCTTCCTCTCAAAGCATGGCCACATATACCCTTTATTGTTTAGCCCTTTTATGATTTTATTTGTCTAAAACATCATTTCCAGAAGCTAATATTGTGGTTCTCCTTCCCTGTGCAGGTTAATAAGCAAACGTTTATGGCTGCATGACTGGGCCTCTTATTGGGTATCCTTTAGACAGGAAAACAAGCATTGTAGCTCAGTATTCTCCCTCCTCTTTCTAGAAAAGTACCTCTGAGATGCCACCAAAATGACACACCTCTTCCTAACTGTTCTTTAGGATGAGCTCAGGGCATGGAGTGTATCATACACAGGCCAAAGCCTCCTGACCGCTAACCCCACGGTGTTTCTTCTAACTCAGTGACACATGATGAGAAATGTCAGTCCTGAAGAACCCACTCATGCCATAGCCACTGAGTCTGACATCCATGGCTTTTGCCAAATCAATTAGTTTTCTGATTAAAGGGAGACCCTGGGCTACACTTCCAAAAGGAGATGGCCAAGGAATCTCAGTACTAAACTGGAGAGAGAGAGAGACATCACCCACTAAAAAAAGCTAGTAATTCCAATGTTTCTACTGTAGCTCAATGCTCAACTTTTTGGTCATTTGATCTGATTTGAATTTGCTCTAAATATGGAGAGGAAGAGTCATTTTTAAAAAGCAACAGCACTATTTGTGCCCCACCATGAGGACTGAGGGAACACTGGCAGCCATCGTGACTATGGAAGCACAGAAGCTAATGTTGGTTATTCCCAGTGTAATTTTGCATTTGTCAGAAGAACTGCCCATACATCTGGGATATAAATTTGACTGGTGCCCTGTACTTAATGTTCTTTTCCAGGTGATTCACATAACAGGCCGGCTACGCCTAAGAGTGTCACTGTCCCATGGGAGGACCGTCCCCAGCCAAATCATGGGTCTCGTGGTTGTGGCTCATGCCTTGCCTCCGCCAACGATCAATGAAGTCAGAATTGACTGCCATATGTTCGTCACTCGAGTAAATATGGACCTCAATATCATTTACTGTGAAAATAGGTACTTTGTTTTTGTTTTCATTTGCCCTGTTGCACAATTGCACATTGGTGAGAGTTTGTGTTACCGGCCGCCTGAAGGATTTTACTTTCCCAATGAGGCTCATTATAAATCCTGATCTTGTTTTCAATGGCTACTTGGAATGACACCAAACATGCTTTTTATTTAACATTTACATTGCTTCCCTGATTTACATTAGGGACAACAATTGAATGAATTGGGATGCCCAGACATCCATTCGCTGTAAAGGAGACCCATTTTGGCTGAAGACCCAGCTAGAGAGCAGGGCTGAGACATTATTGGCAAAATGATGCGGTAAAAGGCATCTCCCCAGGCCTCTGCATGACCGCTTCCTGCTAATTCAAGGGCCTTGCTTCCTAGTGGTCAATGTTCCACAGACATTCAGCTCAGAGAACAAATGAGAATCAAGGGCCTCCAGAGACAAAAGCAATTGGCAGAAGGAATATGCAACACTATTAAATAAAACTTTATCTTCCCCAGGATTTCACTTTTATAAATTATGAAAAGTGACTCACCACAGAAATGAGTTGGCAGTTCTTCCCTAAAACTGAGCTTTTATGAAAGGACATTTTAGCCTCTGATTAAAAAGTTCACTTTTTCCATTAAGCACAAAGCAAGGGACAGGGAACTGGGATGGTGCCCTTTCAGACCTTTCACCTACAAGTCACCAGCCCATCGTGTGAGTGACATGATGAGAGAACCATGGGGTGCAGGGAAAGTGGAGAGGAGTTGCCCTATATCAGCCTTGGGAAGGCAGCATGGCAAATCCATTCACAAGAAGAATGACCAAGTCTATTTAGGGAGGAAACTTTGGGCCAGCTTGCTGTCAGGCTTAAAGGTAATCTCTGTCCCCTGAGCCCTGTGAATGCCTTCGGAGGGGAAAGGCGAGAGAGCAGAATGGTCAGGTGGCTAAGGTAATTGACCTCTTCAGAGCCTGTTCAAGAGGAAGGACAATAGCCCTTCACTCAGTCCCACTGGGAAGAGCCACTGAGGATGACAGCAAGTCACCAGCCAGGGGCTGGCTCAGAGGAAAGAACTCACGAGTGGGACAGGATGCCACCAGAGCGGGGCGTGCTCGGTAGTGTAGAAGACATCTGAACCTGTCCCTGCTTTTGGAAAAGTAACTCTAAGTCTGCTTTGCAAGTTTTGTTAATGTTTATAAAAATGCTATCACCATGGTTGTATACTTGGGAATGTTTCAGGGGTTCTGGAGCGGACATAGAAAGCAAAGAAAGGCAAGTTAGCCACAATAACAGCAGGAGTTCACAAGAACTACCAGTGGTGGCTGACTTTTAATGAGCATCTTATATGTGCTAGGCTATATGCAGATCTCATCACTTGCACTGTCTCATTTCAGCTTCAGGCAGTTCCATGAGGTAGGGCAGAGAGGAAGAATTCCTTGTCCCCAGCCAAGACTGAAACCCACTACTGCCAGATTCACATGCTAATCACTTAGCTACATGCTGTAAGACCTCTCTGGTCTCCTCTTTCTCCGAGTCAATGGCAAGGGACCCTTTGCGGGGAACTTTTCATACAAACATACCATGGAAGAACACAATTAGTACCAGTAAGCTCATCAAGCTGATTTAGAATGTCGAGCATCACAGAAGACCCAATCAAAAGGAGGCAGACATAGCACTGGAGAACAAACACACGTTATGGGCTTGGTTCAGCTCCCCAAAAAAGATGGTGCCTTGGCTCACTGACGAAACTTCCAATGATTATCCTATCCCAAAACATACCAAGTTTCATTCCTGTTATCAAGTGTCTCATTCTCTTGACAAGCTCTACGGACCTCAGGGATTCATGGTTCCAATATAGAAATGAAGATTATTTGCTATAGACTGTGTTTAGCACTTTTCTCCCCATTAAAAAAAATGCTTTCCACAAGCCCATATTAACAAATACAATGCAGCATTCTTTTCCCAACTGAAGATGATAGTAATTATCAAAAAGACCTGTATTGAAGGTAATTGCATATTCCATTTACAGAAGAAGTGTGCCATGGGCCAGCACTATGCCATGCTAATTTCACTCCTTCCATGAATCCCCTCACGAGCCTCTGAGGTTATTGTACAGATGAGGAAAGTGAGGTGCAGAGGGAAGGATGCGTCAGGATGCTGGTCCCTTCTCCTCAGAATGGCTGAGCTGGTCACAGTCACCACGGCAACGGGCTCTGGTACATGAAGAGTTCAGTTGATTTTTGTTTTGTTTTGCTTGGTTTTTATTTGCTTGGGTTTTTTTTTTTTTTGAAGGATTTAATTCAAATAAAGAATAAACCAAAGAAATGTCTTCCCCAAAGAACTGTCTGGCTTCTTCCTGGGGTTTATTATTTAATTAGGGAATTGTTAACTACAAACTAAAGCTTGCTCCTTGGTGTTGCAGACCATTCTTCTGCATTCTCTAGGACAGCCTGGGGCAAAGCTGAGATCTAATGCTTTCAGGAGCTGGCAAATTTCAGAAACACCAAGGAGAATCTTTTAATGACATCCTTGTTCCTCATTTTCAGAAAGTAGGTGTCAAGTATGCTTGCAAAACAAGCTAACATACACACCAACAAATCTGTTTTGTACTACAAATCCATGGAATCCTTAGAGAACTACTTTTTATTTCCCCAATGAAATTTTATCTTACTAAGACACCTAGTTTGGACAAAAAGATTATTTAAATTTTTGGCCACTGAGAAATTGACTAAGTAGTATATTTTAATTATATTCCATAGTATTATGGTCTTGCTTTTCTTATTTCCCTGCCTTGGGGTGGCAAATAGAATTAATCAACAGTAGTCTCATGTATTTTTTAAGGTGTCATTTCTAAATATTTTTTATACTTGAATAGGCCATATGTCATAAGTACTTTTAAAAAGACATAATAAAACTAGGTGTGGTAGTGCATACCTATAATCCCAGTACTTGAGAGGTTGAGGCAGAAAGATCAGAAAGTCAAGTCATCCTCTACTACATAGTAAGTTCAAGGCCAGCCTAGGATATATGAGAGCCTGTCTCAAAGAGAGAGAGAGAAGTATGAATAAATTAAGCAATCATAAATATATATTTTCGACAGCCCAAAAGGAATGATCTAGAAGGTAATAAGCATTTTGACATGTTTGTGTCATGTTGTCCAATTTGGGTTCTATTTTTCTGTGCTCTGCCTGAGGACACTGATGTCTGGACAATCAACAACAGAGACTTAGACACGCGTACTGTCAAGCACAAGCCTGGAAGAGCTGCTGAATTGGTTTAAAAGTTTCTGTGTGGAATCTACCACAAAGTAGCAGTTTAAAGAGCCAGAAGTGAAAGCTGAGCTCCCAAATGACTCAGACTAAAAAAGATACTACCCCCAGGCATCTGTATGTCTCAGCATTCAAATTATATCCCTTGAAATGCCAATTTGGACTTTGTGCCAAGAAGCAGTTGAAGCCCTTTTTCATGGAAATGCCCAATAGAAGACCAATCTGTTTAAATGAAAGGTGGCTCTAATCGTTTGGTATAAACATAACATGTTTTTATTTTATTATGTAACCTTAAATTATCTTGGCCTGCAATGAGGAACTTGCATTGTTACTGATCCTCAATAATTTTGTGGAATTATGTCTAAATGTACAATCTAATGCTAAAAAAAATGAAGAAAAGAAAAACCTATCGAGTTACATAAAAACAATAGCTTGATCTAGCATATATCCTAATATTGAAAAATGCTGTTAGATGCTACAGAAACAATATTGTTTATAAAGGTTATTTGTCCAAAGTGCCACATCCTCACAGGTCCCTGGCATGATGAAAATGTGCTATTAGGTCAGCCTTCATGAGTCTCTACAGTTTCCGCTAAGCTCCAGTCTGTGCTCTTCTCTTTGTAGGATTAGTGATTACATGGATCTGACCCCCGTAGACATCGTAGGGAAAAGATGTTACCACTTTATTCATGCCGAAGATGTGGAGGGTATCCGGCACAGTCATCTGGACTGTAAGTACCCTGGGAGGGGAGTAGGTGGGTGGATTGAGTCTGTCTCTCTGGTACTCATGAGGTTCAAATGCTGATTTTCCCTCTCATGTCTCTTGCACATATTTGAAATTATTCAGTGAAAGAAAGTGAGACATACATCATTTCAACTGAGGTTAGCATTAGATTGAAAGTTGGACCTTGGGCCCAGAGAAGTGGCTGGATGTTTAGGTGGTCACTCAGAATTCTCTGGTTTGCTGTGCTTTCTCTCCTGTGAGGTGGAGGGATAAGCTATGTCTTAAGTGTTTCTTTGGCCCTTTCATTTTCTAGAGAGCAACTTCCACTTTGAAAGTAGTAATCTCTGTTTCAAACTATACAGGGGAGAAGAGTAGTTCAAACAGGCCAGAGCCTCATAAAAATGCCCAGCTGACTAGCCACAGAACCAGGGCAAGGAGAAAGTACAGGGGGCGCAGGCAGAGCATATTGTGTGGTCACAGCAGCTCTCAATGGCAGTAGCTCAGTGTCTTTCTGGAGAGAGGGTCATGCAGAGGAACATGACCTCCAGCCTCCCACTCCTGAGGAAAAGAAACTCATCTCCACTCTTTGAGTCTTGCTCTCAGCTCCTGGCCTCCAGGCTGAAACCCAGGGGACCTTTTGTGGCATGGAAGCTAGCAGGGCAGCAGTGTTCTGAGTCTAAACAATGACTCAGTGTCACCCTGCAGGTTTTCCTCAGAGTACCCAACTGTCTGTGCAGAAGGTATTTCACAAGATGTGGACCAATTAGGAAAGAGGTGCCCTCTTTCAACCAGGGCTCCTCCTTATGACTTTTCAATAGACTTCCTGAAAGATAAGCTGTACCAGCAGTCTAGAAGGTTCTAACCCTAGTTCTAAAGCCTGATTTTTAAGTACATGCAAAGTGCCACAAATGCAATGGTACAGCTTCAAGTTGCAAGTTTGATGTGATCAACACCAGCCCAGCAGCCTTTGTTCCTTCTCGTCATGGTTGAGGAGAGCTATTTCAGATCTTCCTTGCTTTTGCATTGATTTCCTCCTGGTAAACTCAAAGCTTCACTGGAAACTAAGCAGCCAACATCTTAAAGTCGCAAGCATCTTATTGCTGTGTTAACTCTGCATTAGCAACAATGACATGGGATGAAATTCAATGTCAGATTCTGCATATACTGTGTCTCTGGGCCTAGCCTTCCTACAAGACTGCTCTCCAGCACATTCACTCCCTACACTAGGCACGTGGCCTTGATATTGCACACCAGGGAGTTGGGAAATACACTTGCTGCTAAGAATGAATGGGTGTTATGTATCACAGAAGCAGATGGCTCTTCAATTAATTGGGGGGAAAATGATGTTGTTTCCTGAAAAGAAACATCAGGTTCTTTGTTGCTGGGAATTCAGAGAAAATGGAGAAAACTTGAGATCTTTGAAGGAACCCATAGATATATTTTGGAACAATATCAGCCAGAGGTACAGATTTTTAAAATGAATACAGATTTTTAAAATGAACATAGTTTTCAGGACACTGTAGTGACCATGTTGAGAGTGGGGGTTGGGGACTGCTTTTTTAATTTTGGAATCTTAATTAAGGTCTAAATTCAGAAACCTGATGCTGACACACACACACAAAATTTGTCATCCTCAGTTCTTATTTGGAAAACAGCATGCTGTCTCTCTAGGAATTGCTTTACAGCTTAAAGAAAAACAATTCCTCAGAAGCACAGGCTAGTGTAGTTCATTTCTTCCCACAAGGTGAAATTCTCCGATGACTATGTTTGGTACCATTCTTTCCAATCCACTCTTTTTCATTTTCAGTAGCCACAATAATTTGAAAATAAAATACTCTGTCATTCATTATTGTTCAGTTCTACTAATTTTTCTGGTGTCATGCCAACTAATAAACAGAGAAAGTATGCTTTCAAATTCCGTGCTTTTTTCCATTACCTGATATTGACATACTGACTATTGCTTCACGATTTAGCCTACTAACAATGATTGAGTTCATTCTTTTAACTCATACACATGACTTTTCATTTTGAGTTCTTTTAATAACCTTAAACACATGAAAAACAAATAGAATGAGCTGATAATTCCGCATAGTAAAATACACTTCACATATTTAGCTATCATGCTGTGGAATAACTCCACAATGTCAAGTAGCACACAATTAGTAAAACTGTAGGGGGAGGTAAAGGAGTGTTTTGATCCTGAAGAATTTTGATCCTAATCAGATTGAAATTTCAATGTTCTTGTAGTACTTAATATCTTCAATCACACACACATACACACACACACACAAAAAAAAAAATCAAACTGATTCCAATGTCAGGTTTTGCATTCTGTGACTGAAATAAAATGCTAAAATATACAAATGCATCTCACTCTGTACAATAAACATTAACATCATTATAAAGTCAGATTGAGTCTAAAATTGTGTGATGGAATGTCTGATGTTTACCTAATTCACAGACCAAACCCAGCCTAGTAACAAAATCACAGAGCTTGTAATAAGTCTTGGTCATGTAAACACTAGAAGAAAAAGCCCAGAGCCAGCACAGCCTCTTGCTTGTCCAAAGCCCTAGGCTATTACTGAAGGAGGCCTCAACTGCGCCTTCTTGGCAGGAGAAGGTCATTGTGACATACAATCAGTTCAAGAATAAGATAGAATTCTAAAACAAAGACATGGTTAAAAAATAAACCACATTAACTATTTAGCTTTTCTTCCTAGAGCTATTGGCACAATTCCTGGTTCTGCTCATGAAAGGCAAGTTTCAGACATCTGATCATACTTCTGACTTTTTTTTGATATGTCTTAGGATCTGATTTATGGATAAAGCTTAAAGACAAAAGACTCATCAGTCTTTCAAAACTAGACATCCTTCCTTTCTCATTGATATTGTTTTCCTGGCACAATCCCCTATGAATCCATACATGAACTTGTCTCTAGGATAGGAAAAATCAAGAGGCATCCCAGCTGCACCCAGATTTGATAACTGATAAAGGAACCAGAGCATGGCACTGCCTACTTTCCCACTGGGTTATCACAGCATGTTGGGGAATTAACTAGCTAGATCTCAACACAAAGAATCACATTTTTGCTGGGCGTGGTGTTACATGCTTTTAATCCTAGCACTTGGGAGGCAGAGGTAGAAGGATTGCTGTGAGTTCAAGGCCACCCTGAGATGACATGGTTAATTTCAGGTCAGCCTGGGCTAGAGCAAGACCCTACCTCAATAAAACAAAAACAAAAACAAAATCACATTTTTGGCTAGGTACGGCAGTTCACACCTGTACTTGGGAGGGTCATGAGATCAAAGCCAGCCTGCTCTACATAGTGACTTCCAGGCTGGCCTGGGCTATAGAGTATAATCCTTTTTCAAAAAATAAAGTGAAGCTTTAATCCCAGCACTCAAGAGGCAGAGTAGAAGGATTGCTGTTGAGTTCAAAGCCAGCCTGGGACTACAGAGTGAGTTCCAGGTCAGACTGGGCTAGAATGAGACTTTACCTCAAAAAAAAAAAAAAAACAAAAAAAAAAACAGGAATTTAGTGAAAATTTAAAACCATATTGTTGGTGTCATCATGGCAGATGAAATGACACTGGGATTCTGAAACCTAGGTAGTTCTAAGGCCCCTTCTTTCCCACTATGACACAAAACTTCTGTGATTTCTTTTCATTAAGCCCAGTGTCATTGGTTCTTCAGGTCAAATTTACCAAAGCAGAATTGCAAACTTTTTTTTTTTTTAAGGTAGGGTCTCACTCTGGCCCAGGCTGACCTGGAATTCACTATGTAGTCTCGGGGTGGCCTCGAACTCATGGCGATCCTCCTACCTCTGCCTCCCAGCTGCCTCCGGAGCACTAGGATTAAAGGCATGCGCCACCACGCTCAGCACGAAGTTTAAATTGCCACACATGTTAGGCATTATTTGGGCACTTTTCTCTCTGTGTTGCCATTGCCCTAGAGATGAACAGTCATGTCTACTATCGTCACATAATCTTGTTACCCATAGTATTTGTGTCACCCTTGAATTACTAGAGAGTAAATCTCTTTCTTTTGTTTGTTTTGGGGTTTTCCAGGCAGGGTCTCACTCTAGCCCAGGCCTGACACAGTACTCCCTCTGTAGGCCAAGGCTAGCCTCAAATTCACTGCAATATTCCTATACTTCAGCCTTCTGAATGCTGAGATTAAAGCTGTGTGCTACCACACTCAGCTAGTACATTCTCTCTCCCTCCCTCCCTCTCTCCCCCATTGATCTAGAAATTACCAGTCATGTCTCCTAAACTCCAGTTACCCAAAGCATCTGTGTCTCACTTGAATTACTAGAGAGGTTTCAGTACAATGCTATCTCTACCTATAGCCAAAGGGGGGGGGGGCAGAATATTAAGCCAAACTTGGGTACGTGCTTTATGCTTCCTTTTAGTCCCATTTAATACAGCATTTTACCTATGGTAGGAGCCAAGTTCACCTTAATACATCCCTAGAGTTCTCCCTGGGTCAAATCACAACTTTACAACCTTAAAGAGCAGTGGTGAAGGGGGTGGGAAAGATCTTAGTTTCTCTTTGTGGCACTGCCTTATACAACAGTAAGAGTCAAGGCTCTGCAGCTGTGGAGTTAGACTGATTGGCAGTTTTTCCTTCTTGGTTCCTTACCAAGGAAGAGGAAATTCTGGGAGAGTCATTCCAGAAGAAAAGGACTGCCCAGCTGCCTCTGAGACCAAGTACATTTAGAAAGCATGGCTGGCCCAGTACACTTGAGGGTGAGTGTTTAAAGGAACACACAGTAGCCAGTGTTTGTTTCTTAACATATTTCTTAGCAAAATGACTATACTATACAGCTACCTGGCATAATGCATTCCATGCTGTTTTGCATCAATAACCCCTACACTTCCCTCCTGAAGGCGTCTCATCGCCAAATGCAAGCAGACTGCTTAATGCAGGACTAATTAGTATATCCCCTTCCAGTCTGCAGGCCCTCCATTGTAATTCCTTCCCAGCTCATTTTTTTCCACAACTGAGCATCAATCAAAGTAAGTGCCCTGCCTGCCTAGGCAACACAAGATGTCCTCCATGCATTTGTCATCTGCCACACAAACAAAGGGGGATTTAATTGTTGATTTGGGTATGCAGCCATGGTGCACGGGGAAGGAAGCTGGAAGTGAGGTAAGAAAGGAAGGAATGAAGTTTGGTAGGTGGCCCAAATTCAGACTGCACACGGGCTTTTTGCTGTTTTCTTCTCAGATGGTCTTCAGGGATTCTGCTGCAACCTGGTCACTGGCTGGACTTCTTCCCAAAGCAAATGAGTTTTTTACTTCTCCCTTATGAATATGAAAATTCTCATGGAGGAAAATACATTTAATAGCTACCACGTCTGCTTTTCTTTTGCAGCCAAGTCAGCCTACATCGTGTGCCTGTATATTAGCAGAAAAGACTGTCACAGAGAGCAAGATAAATCCATGGTTTTATGCAGGAGTGAATTAGTGTTCTTATTTTGTATCTTTCTTTTTTGAGCAAGTGCTGATTTTGGCTTTTCAAGTCCACAGCAAATAAACATAGTGACAGAGACCAGAAAGCAGGCCTACCTACCAGCTGAATGCCAGGTCAACTTGTGACCGTGGTCTGGGACAGTATGGACATGACCCAGGAGCTTATAGAAATGCAGAATTTCAGGCCTAACCCAGGTGTGCTATACCAGAATCTGCAGTTTGTTTTAATAAGATCCCAGCTGACCCTAGCCATGCTGCAGATTAAGAAGTAGTGTACATGCTGATATTTAGAAAGGACTCTTATAAGCCTCCATCTTAAAGCTTTGGAGGAATTCTGTTGACTACAGTGGCATATGATAGCAAATTGGCTCTGAAGGTGTCTCAATCAGTGTTCAAATAGAATGAGTATATAATTACTTGATAAAACTTCCTCAAAAACATGTAAAGTTAAATACCACTGAAGGAAGAAAATACAGTATCAACAGTAATAATATCCAGCTTGGGAAGAAAAAGGAGATATCGGGTATTTTCCCTATGCATACTTTATTGCACAGGTAAATATGAGCAGGAGTATTTTCTCTGTTTAAGTTCCTGTAACATTTCTGGGTACTTATTATATATAAAGCTTTGTGGTATTATATTAACAGGAGGTTTAAAAATAATTAAGATATGGTTTCTGCCTTCAAGGACTTATATGCTAGTAGGGAAGATACCATGAAACAACTAACTGGGAATATGTAACATAAAATGAGCACCACTAAGGCACAGAAACAAAACACGGAGCACCCATAAGCGGGGCAACCAAGGGGATGACGGAGAAAAAGCCCCAAAGGAGGCACACTGTCCACAGACCTTCAAAGAGGATGACAGGAAGCCAAGATGGCAGGAGATATGGAGGGTGACAAGGGTATTTTAGCCTTAGAAGAGCATAGCAGGACATGGAATACAAAACCAGAATCTTCCCTCTCTCTCCTTGGAGAATAAGCCATAACTTTGATTTGGCTGATAAATCTCATTTCCCTATGAATTCTTATCCATTCTTACCATTTCAAATGGCAGCTGCTTTTTGTTTCAGGTTTATATTTTTAAAAAACTTATATTTGATAACAAAAATAGCCCATTGCTCTTATAAAGAATGATTAGTAAAAAAAAATCAATACTTCTAATTCATTTATTTTTACCTGTCAACTACCCTAAATACAATCAACTTCATTTCTGCTTATAATAATAGTATCTATTATTCATTCTTCATAAGATATATATGTTTGGGGGGGAGGTTTCGAGGTAGGGTCTCACTCTAGCTCAGGCTGTCATAGAATTCACTACGTAGTCTCAGGGTAGCCTGGAACTCACAATGATCTTCCTATCTCTGCCTCCTGAGTGCTGGAATTAAAGGCATGCACCAACATACCTGGTTCAAGATCTATCTTACTTTTATAAAGTTTTCTTCTTTAATTTACTTTATTTTATTTATTTGAGAAAGAGGGGGGAAAGGAGAGAATGGGCATGCCACAGCCTTCAGCCACTTTTTAAATTGTGTATTTATTTATTTGAGAGAAGGGGGGCATATAGAGAAAGAGAATGGGTGTGCCAGGGCCCTTAGCCACTGCAAACGAACTCCAGATGTATGTACCCCCTTGTGCATCTGGCTTACGTGGGTCCTGGAGAATCAAACCAGGGTCCTTAGGCTTCGTAGGCAAACACCTTAACTACTAAGCCATCTCTCCAGCCCTATAAAGTTTCCTTTAGAACATCAGTGACATTCTATATATCACAAAAGCCTTAAACTTTTATTTTAAATCCAAATGAGCACTGTAGGATTTCATTCATGTTTGTAGCTAGGATACAACAGTTTGTCTGTAAACATGAGGTTAACTAGCAATCAGGTTACTGGAGTATTATAAAACTAGACTTCTGGGCTGAGACATAGCTTGGTGGCTAAGGCACTTGCCTTTGCAGCCAAAGGACCCAGGCTTAATTCCCCAGGACCCACGTGAGCCAGATGCACAAGGTGGTGCATGCATTTAGGGTTCATTTGCAGTGGCTGGAGGCCCTGGCATGCCCATCCTCTCCCTCTCTCTTCGCTGTTTGCCTCTTTCTCTCTCAAATAAATAAACTATTTTTTAAAAAAATATTTAAAATTAGCCTTGTGCTATCCAGAAGGAAGTAAACATTCAACAGTGATGGAAGCATGGGAGAACCTGCGATGTTTATACAAGAAAGTGCTGAGATTCCTAAAAATCTACATGAAGGGAGCCAAATGAAATTTGTCTAAGCTTGGCCACCTATAAGCTTTTTAATAAAGACTCAACAAAATGCACGTGGAAACACAGGGTCCACCAGAGGTATAAAATAAAGCCTGTATATGGTCCACTCCATCCCTTCTGCCTCTCTTCTCATCTCCTTCATCTCAGTCAGCATGAGGGCTCTATTATTCTTAATTTTTAAATGGAGGTGAAGGACCAGCCTCTCAGGTCCTTGCACTTTTGTAGACCTATCATGCCACATTCCCAACAGATGTTACTATCACAAACTGAAAGTGAAAGTGACTGATGGGCCTCTGTCCATTCAAAGTCAATTAGAGATAAATCCCTATTTTCAGATGAAGAAAACTTTTTTCAGTCCTCTCTCCATTCGAATTCCATTGTCCAGTTTCACTGTCTTCCAAACCAAAACCCATCCCTGGCACAGCTGAGGCAGGGATCGTGACAGATTTTGTTTGCTACGGTATCTTCTAACACAAAGTAGGTACTAAGAAAACAGCCTTGCTGGGTGATTAGAAAAACCTACCACTTCCCTCGCTCCCAAACCAGAAAGCTTTCCTGAGTCCATGCTGAAGGCTTTACTGCTTCTTCTTTATATAGCAATGCTCTGCAAAAAGGAGGGTGTGGGGGCTTCAAAAGTACTGCCCTTAGGAGCTGGAGAGATGGCTTAGCAGTTAAGGTGCTTGCCTGCAAAGCCAAAGGACCCAGGTTCAATTCCCTAGGACCCACGTACAGCCAGATGTACAAGGTGGCACATGCATCTGGAGTTCATTTGCAGTAGCTAGAGGCCCCGGCACACCCATTCTCTACACCCTCCCTCTAAGAAATAAAAATAAAATGTGTTTTGAAATACTGCCCAGGACTGTTTTAGGTCAAGGAGGGCAGGAATGAGTAGCGCTAAAACTGGTTGGAATGAAAATAACTTGAAAAACCCTGAGAGCTCAGATACCACTCATGCCAACCATTACTTTGATTCTTCCCATCAGAGAATGTGAGGCCAATACCATCAGTGTTGTAAAGTCTTAGTCTCCAACTCAGGACATTATCATAGAGAAGAAAAAGGGAACTTATTTTTTAAACTGAACAAATTGACATGTGCTAAATCAATGAAAAGTTTTCTGCATGATTCAATATTAACAGTTAATAAAAATCTATCATGGCAGGGATATAGGACAAAACCTCTTCTGAGGCTGTAAATCACACCAACAGCAGTTCAGGCAGGGCCTGTCATTAGTGTGTTAGGGGAATCCATAGATGATGCACAGTCATTCACAGGACAGCCACATGTCTTTTGTCCTTAGCTCATAACTCAAGTTAAGTAGCAAATATCACTCACTTTACCAAATATTGCTCAGCATACAGATTAATAAGAAGAAAAGAAAAAAGAAATAAAAGCCTAGAAACCTATTTGTGGATGCCTGCCATTTAAAACATCCAGATCACTAATTGCAAAATCTATAGGAAAGTGTCCACAGCATCAAAGCCTCGACTGATCCTATGAGCAGCTCCAGATGAAAAACTGTCTCCACTGCAAGTAAATAAAGCACCGAACGCAGACTCTGGCTACAATGCTGTTTCTCCTGTGAGTTTTGAAAATGACCTTCCTGTAAGCATCAAGGACTGTAACTTTTTAGATAAAGAAACTTGTTCTTGTTTTAAGTCTATGTCAGGTTCATTCCCCTATAGCCCACAGTTTTCAAAAGCAGAGGAAAAAGTAATCCAGAATTAAAAGAGAAAAAAAAAAAAAACAAGTCTGTTTCCAGAATGAAGTTCCCTGTCAGCCTGCCTTGGGCCTTAGGTGGAGAAGCAGAGATTAAAGAGTCAGTATTCTTTTTCATGTTTCATCTGCCAGTTTTGTGAATATAGAAAGAAAACCAGTGGCCACAGCTAAGCACCCAACTGCGGTATTAAGTAGAAAGTGTGATTCTAGTACACCCTCCTTACTTAAACACATACACTGTCTCTCTACTTCAGTGCATTCAGAAATCGTTTTTTCTGAGTTCCGAGCAAAAGCACCGCTCTCTGTGCTCCGCAGCGCTGATGAAGGTGGCCCGAGGAGGGTGCTGGCCCTGCAGATGCGTCCTCCTCTCGCGTGGCGATAATGAAGCTCTTTGTTCGCTGTGTGAATGTGAAGTGCAGCCTCTCCGATGATCTCACCATTTCCTACTTATTCTATACTTACCTGAATGCACCAAGTATTGCGGCTGTTTAATGCATATGCAAACCTCTAAAACGCCCTTTTGTGCGACACTTTGCTAAATGACTGCCTTGATGTGTGTTCTCCATCTCTTCAGACTGCATGCGACTGCTTCCTTCTTTCCAAGACACAACTGACTCACTATCTAGACCCTGGCTTGGATTCTGTAGAACAGCCCAACAGGAAGAGGCCATGTTCTCTTTTCTCTCCATATTTCTGAAGCAAACTTGTACTGATTTGTTTTGATTTACTAACAGAATTACGTTCCTGCCACAGACACTGGCTTCCTGTATGTCCCTTCCGCCATGAGCCTGTGTCTGTGACAAGGTTTTCCCAAGGAAAACTGAAATCCCTCTGTTGGGAACTGTGCACGGGGACCATGGATGCACACCACAGCAGAAAAGCTCCAGGGTTTTGAAGGGGAATGCTGATTCTTTACAAGTAGAACATTCTCGTATGCTAGCAGCTAAGCTTGAGTCAAGAGATGGGTGACATTTTAAAAGGAGATTCAATAAAACGTTGCATCCTGCCTTCTATTTGGGGGATGAGTATTTGATATAAATGGTTACATGTTCTAAACGTAACCGCTTTTCAACTTGCTTTTGGTTGAACTGCTGCTTGCCACTCCCTTCACAGTTGGGGCTGGCTGTATTCTTACTAAAGCCAAACAGACACAAAGACACATACCTGTGGCTCGCTACACGCCCGGTGAGAGGGCCTGCAAAGCTCAGCCAGGACTGCAGGCTCCGTGTCAAGCGTATTCTAGTCCCAAGGGGAGGGTTGCCTCTGTCCTCTGAAGAACACGGATTTTAATTCAAAAGCATCTTCAGCTCATAAGGGTGGGGTGGTGACAAAAGCATCTTGGTTCTCCTTATAGCATTCAGCCAAAAATTGGTGACACCCTGGACTGGGAGAAATATGTGGTAGTCATGTCTGATCCATTCAGTTCTAAGTAAGCCTGTGACAACCCTACTTCTCGTCCCTGTGTCCTGGTGGTTACCTTGTGAAATCTAAGAGTCTATTTACATGTTTTTGAGATTCTTAAATTAAAACCATTCCCTATCACCTCCTGCAAAGGCAAAACTCTAGAGATGTTGAATTCAGCTGGAAGATACACAGGCTGCTCACCCCAAGAATTTTTAGCAACAGAATGTAAACTTTGGAATGAACCAGAAAAGAACATGTGTCAGTGGTGCTCAGCGCTCATCCACGGATGTGATCGTGGAAATAAACCCCCATCTGGATCTCCTCTCTTCAGCTTCCTTCCCTTTAATGGCTTGCATCCAGGGCTGTGAACACACTCCCTGGCTCACTGGCTGGATCAGTATGTCTTTGCAAGGGACAATTAACTATTTCAAATGGCTGCCGTATCAACTAACTTACAATATACTTATTTCTGATTTTCTCCACATAAAGGACTTCATGAAATGGACTAACACAGATCTTCCCTCATTTCTCTCTACTATCTAAACCTAGAATTTGAAAAATGCAAACAGCAGCCACTAGATTAAAGAGAACCAAAAAAAGTTGTGTGTGTGTGTTTCAAGTTCTCTTACTTTATTACATACTAGAAATGTCTTTCAAACTGGCACCAATGTGGCTTTTCTTCTTGAGCTGATTAGGGCCACATGAGCTCAGAAAAAGCTGTCAGATCCCGCCTCTGGCACAGCTGGAATGATCCAACTGATTTGCCAGTATGTTTTTTTTTTTTTCTTCAAGAAATAAGCTTCATCCCAAAGTCATAAATTTATATTCTGTTAAGACACAAGCAAAATTATTCCTTATTCATTTTAAAGGAAGCAAAACTCCACTGACCTCTTTTTATGAAACCTCCTCAAAAACAAAAGCAAGCCGGTAACATTTTGGTCAGCAGTCCACACTGTCAGGAGAGCTAATGTCATACCTTCACTGTAAATTCCCAATGACACATGGGGTTCTCTTCAGAAAGCACTCACCTCCAGGAAGGAGTCATAATTGAAGACCATGCTAACAGATTTATCCTTGCAAAATTATGTTTGTCAGACTAGTCCAGGGCACAGTTATGAGTCAGATCAAATGTACTTCCTCGGGTACCTGTGGTGGGCTCTCAAACTTGCTTCTTGGTATTTACCACAGTGGCTTATGGGAAATCATGGAGCTGAAGAGGGACTGGCTTGTCAGTGCCTGCTGGGCCACCTCCTTACAATCAAAGCTCACCTGTTCTGCCTCTCATTTCGGGCTCCCCTCTTCACTAGGCAAAGCCTAGGGTTGATAAAGAAGAGTATTAGTGTATTCATGGACCCTAACAAGTTAGGATTTATCCTCTCAGGAAACAAAGATGCCCTTAAACAGATCAGGTCATCTCTGCCTCATCTTAAAAGATGAAACTGTTTATCAGCCCGTTAACAAAGAAGTCTTAAGGTGCCCATATCTGGAAGCTGCCAGGGAGGTGCTTGTTTTGTCTAGGTATTCAGAAGAAGCATTGCTAAAAACAGGATGGGATGATCTTTCTGTTGCTTCTGAAAATTCTAACTTAATTTTACAACTCGATTATTCTTTTGCCCTTTCTACAGTTTGTATTCTGGGGATTTTTTTCCTTCCTGCTTTTGGATGTCATCTTAGTCCAGAACCAGAATTCCAAGCGGAAGCGCTGACCCAGCCACCGAGTCAGGCCCTCACATGCTTCTACAAAGGAGTGTTTCCTTCATGCCTCTGCCCTGGTGAAAACACCAGAAGTGTCTGGAATTAGCCTTTATTCTGGCTCCAGAGCATTTAGAATTATACCACCAACCAGACTGGAGTACTCTGTTTCTTCCATGAAAAGATAGAATTACATTAGCCACTATCCTCGATTAACAGTGAACCACGTTGAGAGCCCTTGAATGAAAGCACACACATCTTGTTGCATGCAACAGTAGTTTGACAGAGCCCTGTGTGGCAGCCTTAGTATTTCACTGCCTTCAGCTTCACCACGCAGGTTCCTAGCCTGGGAAGCCATGCATGCAGAATGGTAGAACTTAACAACTGCCAACAAAAGGAGAGCACAATGCAACCTGTGGAGCCTTGTTACCAAGAGAAGGTGACAGTTCCAGACTTTAAAGACACTGTGCACTGAGCGCTGTGCCGTGATTTCAGGACAAAACTTGCCATGATTTGAAATGCTCATGAGCCAGGCTGTTTCAAGGAGCAGTGAAGACACAATTACTAAATGTTATAACCACCCACCTTAACATATCGTGAGAAAAGGAGGAGAGGGGGGGAAATCAGGAAGGCCTATCTGCTTCTGCATACGGCATTTGGAGGTTTGATTTGTGATCATGCTCAGAGGCAAGAAGAGTGGCTCTGGACATGGTAGGAAGCGTTTCAGCATCCTGAAACACGGCTTTTTTCCAAAGTGACTCCCTTTGTCCATCCACACCCCCCTCAAAAAAAAAAATCAAAACGTACTTCATGAAACTATTGTATATGAAGCACTTATTAGCCATAATTAAATGGACAATATGAATTTACTACGTCTTTAGGACTCTGGCTTGTTCTGGTTTAGAGCAAGATGATTAATGCAAATACATATTACTTGAGATAACCATTTAGCAGCTAATTTAGCCAAATTTATTACAGCAGTTAGAGGTTTTTCATTTTAGCAGACGGAGACAAGGACATGCCAAAACTGGGCCATGTAGACGAGTGCACACTGCCCTCTAGTGGCCATCAGGCTGGTGAGCTTGGGGGGGCGCTGAGTGGCTGAGTCACAGCAGAGGCATCCACACATTTCCAGCACCCTCTTGAACCATTCCCATCCGAAGCACTTTATTTCAGGGGATGATTTACTGCCATTTCCCCTTTTACTAGCCCAGGAGAACACAGATACAAATCAAATCTACTTCAACTTGGCAAGATTTTGGTTAAAGTATCACTTTTAACATCTGCATTTTAAAGCTCGCTTTCAGTTGGTATTTAATGGCACCGTTTCACATTACTAATTGTTTTTACTTGTTCCTCCATTTTGGGCCATATTTCAGAGACTATGTGGAGCTGTCACTCTGTTTGGCCCGAGCCAAGTCAATCCCAAACCTCCCTTAGGCCAGTGTTTCTCTCTGACTCGATTAGGGGATTTATTTTGTTCCAACATTCAGCAATCTCACCAGAATTTCCCCTGACTGACCAATGTAAATTCAGTTCATCCAGTGCCCATAAATTCTGTTAGACAAGATCAAAAGGAACAGATGGATATGGACACCGGTTGATACCGTGCGAACTGAGGGAAACGATCAAAGGCAGGGAGAGGAAGCATCCCCCAGCCATTCCAGTACCCAGAATCTTGGAGCTATGAATAAATCATACACAGATTTGCCTTTCCTACCATCTGACATCAAACCCATTGACAACACCCACACCACATTAGGTGTTCTGTGAGCCAAAAAAGATTAGTGGTCCTGTTAGTCTTCCTTTCACACCACGGCTGCCCCCAAAGAATCAAGTCCCACTACTGATGCCCCAGCCCTGTTCCAGATCTGCTGCACCCACTGGGTTGCTTTCTTTCCTCCTCCCTCCTTCTCCTCCTCCTCTCCGTGGGGTCCTACGGGAGGCGGGGTATACAGATGAACCCCTGGCTTTGGTGGAGGGCCTCTCATTTCTACACTTGAGATTTAG
Organism: Dipus sagitta; assembly: GCA_036346955.1. NCBI lineage: Eukaryota > Metazoa > Chordata > Mammalia > Rodentia > Dipodidae > Dipus > Dipus sagitta. The sequence goes on from CM070775.1 coordinate 82,105,748, forward strand.
CAACTGGAACACTCTGGCGCCAGTCTTACCACCATGCCTTTGCTTTGCTTTGCTTTTCCCCAGTGCTGAATAAGGGGCAGTGTGTGACAAAGTACTACCGCTGGATGCAGAAGAACGGAGGCTACATCTGGATACAGTCGAGCGCCACCATAGCCATCAACGCCAAGAACGCAAACGAAAAGAACATCATCTGGGTGAATTATCTTCTTAGGTATCTCTCCTGATTCTGCTTTTATTTGTCATCTGTGCAGTCCTAGGATTAATAGCTGGAGTGTCATGAGGATGACCTTTTATTTTTTAAATATTTTATTTATTTATTTGAGAGAAAGAGAGAGGGAGGGAGGGAGGGAGAGGATGGGTGCGCCAGGGCCTCCAGCCACTACAAACGAACTCCAGATGCATATACTCCCTTGTGCATCTGGCTTACGTGGGTCCTAGAGAATTGAACCTGGATCCTTTGGCTTTGCATGCAAACAACTTAACAGCTAAGCCATCTCTCCAGCCAGAGGATGACCTTTTGACAGTAACTGGTATAAGTTGGGGGGGGGGGGATTCTGCTCTTCTTCCCACAAGATTCAAAAAATTTGAGAAGATCAAACTATTGGAGGAGATATGCAGGGGAGATTTGCAAGATTTCAGTAATTTTTGGATTGCACTATTTAGGCCACTCTGTAGAAACTGCTTTGGTTTTCTCTTAAATGATTCAACCAGAAAAAGCATCTGCTAGTCCCTTCCACACTTTCACCCCCACACCCTAACCCTTGTGAAAATTAAGGAAAAGGGAGTAAAGGAGAAGTAGTAAGGTACGTTCTGTCCCTCTTACCTTAGTTCCTTTCCATGCCCTCTACCAACTCCGAGGGCTTCATTCTCAAGGCATTCAAGGTTTGCTAAGCAGAGTGGGCAGCTGGACCACGGCACTGTCTCATTATAAAAAATGAAGAAAACTGCTTTTGCCTGGTGTTCTGTGATCTTGGTCAAGATTTACTGCTTTAAAAATGTATCCTCAAATTTTATCCATGAGTCCAAGCTCAACTGCTTCCTGAATCCTGGTGTGAAACTCTATTTTTCTATCTCTCTCTCTCTCCTTTCTACTTTCGCTTTCAGATCCTAACAAGAGGATAACTAAGGTCCACAGGGTAGCTTGAGTATGGGGGCAAGTCTTCTGGAAGGATCCCCACCAATCCTATCACAATGCTTGGCTTGGCACCTTTCCACCATTATTCCAATCTTTGGCTTCTATTGCCTAAAGCCACCAAGTGGGACCCACATGTGGTCTGAATAAGAAAAGTTCCAACAGATCTAATGAATGGAAGTGGGTGCCCTTTGGCTGATAATTTCGACAGAGACTACCTGAGTCCCATTTTTCTTTAAGACAGCCAAATGGAACTGAGAGGCTAACAAGCATGGCTCATCTGCACACTGGTGTTTCACGGACTTTGTGATGACTTGAAGGCATGAATGTGCCTGCTTCCAAGAGCATATCAATCAGACACTAATGATTATTGCTCTAGAGAGGGCCTTAATGGGCACCACTTAAAAGAGCCTTAATTTATCTGCTTTTTCTTTCTTTCTTTCTTTCTTTCTTTCTTTCTTTCTTTCTTTCTTTTTTTTTTTTGACCTCTTTTGCTCTATATTAATTCTCTCTAAGGTAAAAGTATGTATATTTAATGTGGCTTTCTCCAAGGTTTGATTTTCATGTTGACTATGCCCTATGGTGGTGATACGGCCAAAGGTTCTGGCATTAAGAATCCTTTTGGTTAGTTTCACAAACAGCCACTGCATTAATACAGAAACTTATGAAAGCTCACATACTAAACAGAAAACAGAATGAGGAACTGTGGCATTTACATTCTTTTGTGAGGCAAAAGTACTGTTGTGACAAGAATACTCATTAAGAATTAAACGCTGGTAAGAGATCACCATAGGTTAGATAGAAAGTGCCCATTTCCTATGCTGATGCAACATAGGGTCCAGATGCCATCTATATGTTTGTAATTACCATTCTGTGAGATTTATTTTCCTGTCTGAATTTTTTTTTTTTTTTTTACTGCCTCATCTGCCTCCCAATTTCCCACTCTACACCAGTGAAGGAAGCAGGAAATGACTTTGGATAAGCACCATTGATCTAGCCTAGAGTCAAATGGCACAAACTCATGAGCACTTCATATCCCACCAAAGCCCATATGAATAGGAAGGAAGCAGTTTGGATCAAAGAGCAGCCTTAAGGATCTTGAGTCTCAGTTCAGTCTCACATGGAATAGACCTTTTTCAGGTAGCCGAAAGGCCTATACTGAGTTCAGTAAAAGACAGCAAATTGAAGGACAAGTGATTTTTGAACCGTATGGCACCTAAAGAAGGCAGATGCAGGTGGACAATTCAAGGAAGAAAGTTCATCAAACTGGTCACACATGGGCACTGATCAGTAGACCGAAGATCGAGTAAGAAATGAATATGATTTTGGCAAAATAACAACAACTACTACTACTGCTCATCTTTCCCACCTTCTTCGCTTTATTTTGCCCTTCCCTACGCAATACATTCATGTCTTCCTCCCCAGACTCCCTCACTTCTGGTCCTGATTCAGGCTCAGTCTTTTCTATTCTAAAATTACCACCCCTCAGCGGTCTTCTCATTCTCTGATAACAACTTAATCGACTTCTAGGCTCAGCATGTTAGAGACTGCTAAGTGTACCTCCCCACCATTAGTCCCATCTGATTACCTAGAGAAAGCTGTTGCTGCTGAAGCTAATTCACACTAAGGAGTAAATGCTTGATAATCCATCTTAGTGAATTAACCCTCCCAGGGACATCTGCAGTTTTAGAGTAGTTACTGAAACAGTGACTGTAATATAAGGAATTCACAGAGGTTAGCAAAGGAGTCTGTGATCATCTGTTGTAAGTCTCTGGCCTGGCCAGCATGTGGAAGGATAGAAGAGGCATCTACTATTTGGAAGCCTTATGCTTCACGTGTGCCTTCAGATCCCAGGCGCTTCTACTGGTCACGTGTCCAGCTAGCCTGGAGTGGCTTTTCCAGGTGACAGCTACCTTAAACTGACCGAACATTTTATTCCTAGAAGAGGCTTATTTCTAAATTAAAAATAGAACAAAAATTAAGTACATTTGTGCAAGTGGGGTTAGATCCATTCTGTTAGGAGTTCTCTCACACTGGGACTCTCCCACCGCAATCAGATTTCCAGCTAACAAGCCACAGGTGTACACCACATGAGCAGATGAAAATGTGATTGTAATGGGTGTGTTGACAGTTCAGTAGCCATAATCCATGCATCCCAAGGTGCACCTGTGCATCTGACAGATCGTTAGGCACTGAGGGTTGCCCCTCCCCATCCCCACCAATAGCTTTGGAGCCATCTGAGCAGCTGAGAAGTTGCATCACGGGGCCAAGACAAGGGTAGTGAGGCAATGGACTCATTAGGAGTCCAAGAGAAGGTAGGACACACCAGGAGGTGTAGGAATGAATTGTTGAGAGTACTTCTCATCCTGCCAGCCCCCCAGGTGTTATACCGGAGAAGCGTCAAGCAGCACAGCTCCCTGGCCCCCAGTGGTACCTGATTATTTAAAAGCTTTTTAGTGGCTTTCCCGCATTTGGGTATTCAATCATTGTAGCAGGGTGCACCTGTACCCTGGCATATTCAATCCAAGTTTCTGTGAAAAGTCCCATGAAGATCTGAGATATGACTTCCTATTTAGTCCTGTAAACTTTCCAAACTCCGAAAGGTTAGGGCAAGGAGGAAATGGGTACCTGCTGTCCTGATGAGTGCCTCCCTGCCCACAGTAATCCTGAGTACAAGGACACACCCATGGACATCGCGCAGCTCCCCCACCTGCCAGAGAAAACTTCTGAATCCTCCGAGACCTCGGACTCTGAATCAGACTCTAAAGACACCTCAGGTATTACAGGTATTACTCCTTCTCTGTGTTCTATACTGAAGGTTTGCCTTTTGTCCTGAGCTGTGGACAGAGGACCAACAACTACGCAGATTTTATATCAAATGTATACATCAGGTTGGACTCAATCTCCTGTTCTAAGCATACAAATGAATATATCATGTATAAATACATGTGTATATACATGCTGTAGCATATGTATGTAAATAAATATAGTTTACATGAGCATATAGAGAGATTACACAATACCTTAATGTCAGCCCTCCCCATCCATACAGGAGCCATACTGTTAACCTCTTTTTTGTTTTTGAGGCAAGACCAAAAGACTGCCCCCTTTTTTTAATGACAGGAAATGAGAGAGAGAATTGGTGTGCCAGGGTCTTGAGCCACTGAAATCGAAACTCCAGATGCATGCAACACCTTGTGCGCATATGCAACCTTGCACACTTGTGTGTGTGGCTTACATGGGACCTGGAGAGTCAAACATGGGTCCTCAGGCTTTGCAGACAAGTGCTTTAACCACTAAGCTGTCTCTCCAGCTTTGTCACCCTCTTTTCTGGCCTCTGTTTGGGAAACACATAGCTAAGCCCCCTCTGCCAGCTCCAAGAGAATCTGTGACTCTGAACCCCAAATGTCCGGACACCACCAAGCTGGGTCTGTTCAGTACTACAGAAGACTAGATAATAAAATAGACTTCCTGAGTAATTATATGACACACAGGATGAATAATACAAAAGTTTGTTCTTCAATTTTTTTATTTTTTATTAAGTAGAAAGTTGTATAGACACACTGTATGTTAGTTGTTCGATTTTTCAATCCCCTTCTACAGACACGTGGTGAACCAGTGAGCACAGAATTTACTAAGTGCTACAGCTGCCATGGACTACAGAGGCTGGCTTATAGAGTCTACTGACCTGGGCTCAATTTCCTAGTACTCACATAAAGCCAGAAGCACAAAGTGGTGCATGTACCTGGAGTTTGCTTGCAGTGGCAAGAATTCCTAACACTAACACACACACATAATCTCTTCTTTTTCTCTCTCCTCTCTCTCTCTCTCTCTCTCTCTCACACACACACACACACACACACACAAATAAAAATGTTTCAACGACAAAGTCCCAAGCCCTCCCCAGCCCCACTGTTTCTATTACAGAGGAGAAAATGAAGGCCAGAGAGGTACACGGTTTGCCCAAGGTTCTAATCCAGACTGACATCCAAAACTGTCAAGGCAGAGGCCTAAGAATCAACATATCAACATCCCCCTGAGTCTCCAGGGGCTGTTTACTGGGAAAATGGCCTACCATTAGGGCACCTGAACTCCATGGTTATCAACACAAATGCCTGCACAAAAGGCCCAATTCTAAGAGGCAGTGGCAGAGTCTCACGATGGGACTTGTTTGCCTCTCTCCTAAACTGCATTAATGTAAAAGCCCATGACTATGGCAGAAGTTCTAGAACAGTCTCTGCTCCTTTTTTATATAGCAGTGAACAAACAAAGCGCCTTACCGCCAAGGGCTCATATTCCAGTGCAGGGAAGAGACAGCAAAGGCAAACAGAGCGACTCCCTGCAGTGAGCCCTAAGTGCGGCGGAGGCAAATTAACAGAAACATGGAGGTGGGGTTTTTCTATATGAACTACTACTTAGGACCGGAAGGCAAGGGGCCTCTTAAAAATTCACGGGCATTCTACCATCTTCCGTGTCCCTTACACCACTCCAGGTTGATGTGGCTCCCAAACCTTACTGAGCCTAAGAGTGACCAGGGCGCCCAGGTCAAACGCAAGGTGATTCAGGGGCAGGCCTAGGTGTGGCCGGGAGGTGTGGCGCGGGGCGCTGGCGGGCCTAGCCCAGCGGAGGTGCGCCGGAGGCGGGCGGTGCACGGCGCCCCTTCCGGCGAGCTTCCTGGGGTGCCGGGGTTCCCCAGCAGGCCGTGCACCCTGCTAACGAGGTATCCCCTCTCTCTGTCCCCGACCCCCCTCCCCCGCGGGCGCCCCGCGCAGAGGACAACGAGAACTCCAAGTCGGACGAGAAGGGGAACCAGTCGGAGAACAGCGAAGACCCGGAGCCCGACCGCAAGAAGTCCGGCAACGCGTGCGACGACCACGACATGCGCTGCAACGACGAAGGCCACAGCTCCAGCAACGCGGACAGCCGCGACAGCGACGACAGCTTCGAGCACTCGGACTTCGAGAGCCCCAAGGCGGCCGAGGACGGCTTCGGCGCGCTGGGCCCCATGCAGATCAAGGTGGAGCGCTACGTGGAGAGCGAGTCGGACCTGCGGCTGCACCGCTGCGAGTCGCTCACGTCGGACAGCGCCAAGGACTCGGACAGCGCGGGCGAGGCGGGCGCGCAGGCCTCCAGCAAGCACCAGAAGCGCAAGAAGAGGCGGAAACGGCAGAAGGGCGGCAGCGCCAGCCGCCGGCGCCTGTCCAGCGCCTCGAGCCCGGGCGGCGGCGGCGGCGGCGGCGGCCTGGACGCGGGCCTGGTGGAGCCCCCGCGGCTGCTGTCGTCGCCGCACAGCGCCTCTGTGCTCAAGATCAAGACGGAGATCTCGGAACCCATCAACTTCGACAACGACAGCAGCATCTGGAACTACCCGCCCAACCGGGAGATCTCCAGGAACGAGTCTCCGTACAGCATGACCAAGCCCCCCAGCTCCGAGCACTTCCCGTCCCCGCAGGGCGGCGGCGGGGGCGGCGGCGGCGGCGGCGGCGGCGGGGGCTCTGCACGTCGCCATCCCGGACTCGGTCCTCACCCCGCCCGGCGCCGACGGCTCCGCTGCCCGCAAGACTCAGTTCAGCGCGTCGGCGCCCGCGGCCGCGGCCCTGGCCCCGGTCACCTCCGACCCGCTGTCGCCCCCGCTCTCGGCGTCCCCGCGGGACAAGCACCCCGGGAGCGGCGGCGGCGGCGGCGGCACCGGGCCCAGCGCGTCCAACTCCTTGCTGTACACTGGGGACCTGGAGGCCCTGCAGAGGTTGCAGGCGGGCAACGTGGTGCTCCCGCTGGTGCACCGGGTGACCGGGACCCTGGCGGCCACCAGCACGGCCGCGCAGAGGGTCTACACCACGGGCACCATCCGCTACGCCCCCGCCGAGGTGACCCTGGCCATGCAGGGGAACCTGCTGCCCAACGCGCACGCTGTTAACTTCGTGGACGTTAACAGCCCGGGCTTCGGCCTCGACCCCTAAGACGCCCATGGAGATGCTCTACCACCACGTGCACCGGCTCAACATGTCGGGACCGTTCGGCGGCGCCGTGAGCGCGGCCAGCCTGTCGCAGATGCCCGGCGGCAACGTGTTCACCACGGCCGAGGGACTCTTCTCCACGCTGCCCTTCCCGGTCTACAGCAACGGCATCCACGCGGCACAGACTCTGGAGCGCAAGGAGGACTGAGCCCGGCCGCCCGCTCCGGGACGCGGAGGAGAGGCATCGTCGGCGGTTTCATTTAGACCTTTAATTCTAGCACTTTGAATTCGAGCAGGTCAACGTCTTCTCAACACCACGGCCCCATTCCACAACCTCTTTCTTTAACGTGACTCATTCTTTCCTGTAAAGACATGTTTATTACTTTTGTTTTTTGGGTTTTGTTGTTTTGGTTTTGTTTTTTTGCCTTCAGAGGGTCAGATGACCAGTTGCCTGCCATGTTGTCTTCTAAGATGTGTGTTGGGTTGTTTGGCTTTCCTTTGCATCTTTATTAAGATGTCTTTCATGTGTATACGCCTCTGCCATAGAATACTCAGTCTTGTGGTCAAGAGATTTTTCTCCAGTGACAACCATTGGGTTTTCTTCCTGTCGATCTTGATATGATCAAGATGGAAAGAGACAAGCGGAAACGTTGTGCCCTGTTTGACTAAGTCAAATGAAAGGGGGTGTTTTTTTTTTCCTGTTCCTAATTCCTTTGAAAATAGGGAATAGTATTTTAGAATTTTATGCAGAATTTAATTCTTTTTATGGTTAAGATTTTAAGATTTTCTTACTTGCACATAAAAATAATTTCGGTTCTTAAACTTAATTTCTGGCCTGTGACTAGAATGTTTTAAAAAAAAGTTGGACTGTGTTAATTACTGAAACATTAACTTAATTTCTAAAACCATGGTGCTATCATTTATTAATCTGTAATGTCTTCATACAAAATGCAGCTCCCGGGCTGGGTTTTGGGGAAAAAAAAATGTGTTCTGTCCTGGTCTGGAGTCCCTTGCTACAGTCTCCTTGGTTAGTTAAGACAAAGGCCCTCATTAACATTTGCTGCAGGACTTAAAATGTTTTACCTCCCAACTAACAAACATAGCCTCATTTTAATGTGATGGGTCAGTAAAGCCCTCTTAAAAGGGGCTTTTGGAAAACTCAATCAAACTGATTTGAGGAGCAGTTTAGGTACATAACTACCTTTTGTTGAACCTATTATTTTTCTTTTCTTACTCAGTCTAACTGAGGCTAATTTTTACAATTTCAATAACACTTCGGAGTAAAAGAAGGAAAAATATTTAACATGTTTATTTTTTCTTTTCTTAAAAAAAAAGGAAGGTTGTATTTGAGGGGACTGATTTGATAGAATTTATTTCCCTTTGGTTCTTATTTCTGGGTTGAAACCAATAAGTTTTAAAACTTAGAGAATGGGTTAATAAGCTTCAGACAGATAACTGCAACTGAAAACTGCACATTAAATGAAAAAAGAAAAAAAAGGAAAAAGAAAAAGAAAAAAATAATCCTATCTTGTCTTTGTTGCCAGAAATCAGTGTGGTGTCAAACACTCCAAATGACTGTCAAGTATAAATTTTCCCACTTCGTTTTTGGCAGCTGTTTGTTAAGGCATCTAATACCAGATGTGAGAACTGTAATGTGTACAATGTGTACGTGTCCCTGGCTGTCGGTCCCATTGCAGTTTCAATGTGTGTTTCTATATGCAGTATATACTAAGCTAATGTAGTTGTTTGTCCTTTGTCTTCTCTGTGATCTATCTCTAGTCCGGAGTGGTACAGTCCCATTCCTACAGTCTTAGTGAATCAGTGGTTCTTGGGGGTTCGTGGTTTTGTGTGGTGGCCTTCCTCTGTAATGTCACCCTATACTGCTTCAACTGTCTGTGAATCCTCTTGTTTTACTTTTCAATTCCCCTCTGTTGTTTTGCTGGTGTATATTCTCCTGACTTCTCCTCTCTTGCCCTCCCTTTCCTGTCTCCCCTTTGCCTCTTCTGCTTTCCTTCCCTGGTGCCCCAAATCTTATTCATTCTCAGAGATAAAAAGACTCTTAACTAGCTCAAGGTTAATGGAGCCATTTTTCCCACAATGGAATTCTGGGTATGACTCTGTTCTGGAGTGCTGTGCACAGCACTGAAGAATAATGCTCAGATATAGTAAATAAACCGATGCCACACAGCCTCAGTTGGTAACATTCCCAGAGTCCTTTGTGCTCTACCTATAAGCAGTGGGTGCTTTTCTTTAGTTTCTTTACAGGTTGGCTGACGGAGCAATACATAAAGCAATTACCAGTGAGACAGAAAGTTATTTCAAAGGTCAACCAACATTTTTAAAAGACAAAATGGGAGGGGGTAATGAAATATAGAATTGTCATATATTTGTTTACTTGTGCAATGCTAATATAGTAACTTGGCTGTCCTTTAAGTATCACTGTGTTGAGTGGATTCCTCTAGAACTTTTGATTCCTTGAGTTGGGCCCAAGCCATGGTGGGATAAAAACAGAAGGAAGTTAATGCCACAAATCTTAGTCGTGCGCTTCCTTGAAGGATTCGCGTAAGTTTAGAAGATGAAGAAGGCCGATTGGGAAATTCAAAGATTAATTTTGGAAGCTGTAGTCTAGCTATGGAACAATCAAAGGAATGCACCTATCAGCTACAAAGAACAGCTAGACAGCTGTTTTATTTTTCTTTTATAAATGTTTCTGTGTTGTGTCAAAATGATTTCTGGTGATTTAAACTAACAGATAATCACAGCTGCTGTCGAAATCCATAGTGTTTAAAATTACAAAATGAAAAAAAAAAAAACACTTCATTACCTGTGAAGACTGTGTCTGTGTTTTTAACTATTTCTTGTACAAATATATGAAAACTTTTATGAGAAGACTGGTGCCAAGTAGCTGAATAATGGGGAAAGGGATATTCTGTTCGTAAGAATCTTAGCAGTGTTACCAACTCTACGATATATATATATATAAAAATAATTAAAGCGTTACAAAGCGACAGCTATGGTACATTTGTTTTGTGTGAAGCTAACCGGACCTAACTTCCTGAGTGCCTGGCTTATTTTGAGACATTTTTTTTTCATTGACCATTGATAATGCTGCAAATCAGAAATGTACATACTTCATTTACAACAGGGTTCTTTTTATACTTTTGTAGATTCTCATACATGTCACATACATGGTTGTCTTTATGTAACTTAATTTTTTCATCCGCAGGTGCCATTTTCATAATAAACTTCTCTTGGATTTGTTACTATCTGGCATCATTTCTTTTACATGTAACCATCCTAACTAATGAATGCTGGTAGTATTTGTTTAAGCAGGTACCTTGGCCATTATTAATTTTAAAAAAATGAAAATGTTTTTTTCATTGCATCCATATATTTTTACTAGTTTTGGAAAAAAAGACCTAGTCTATGTCCTGACGAGGCTGACAAGCACAGATGCAGATGCTAATCCAAATACTACACGGACCTTGCCACCATCCTAAACTCTCAGCTGCCCCAACTCATCATCATACTAGCATTGTTACACACATTGTCAACGCTGAGCGACGGGCCTGTGACATTAACTCTGTGGGAAATGTGCATTTTGTTCTTGATTAACGTACAGTAAGTGATGGCTTTTCATAACATTAATCATTTAAAATGAACTCAATAGTTTCATTTCTTAAAATGTATAACCTGTAACTGTTCCATTGCTTATCTCTTCTCTTTCTTCTAAATACTTTCTTTCTCTAGCAGGCTGAGGAAGTTATGGTTGTGTTATGTTATAGGAAGGCCAGCATGTGGCCGGTTATGTTTTAAGACAGAGTTTTCTGGTGACTGGTTTTGGTTGTTTATTCTTTCAAAGGTTTCAGCTGTAAATGGTAGGATAAGGTGGATCGCTTTTAACTGCTCCCCAAAATACTTGGAGATGAATGTATTGAGCTGACATACACTGTCCAAAAGGTGCAGACAATAGTAAATACCCTGCCCAGTGACATTTGTCAAGGCGGAGTTAGTTATCAGTCATGGAGGCATGCTTTGGGTGTACCCAAATAGGCCACATGGGTCTCACAGTAACTATGAATGCGGGCCAGTGCATTTGTAGCTGACATCATGTGGCAATGTGAACATGTCAGACATTTCTGCTAGACTGATGGGCATGTGAAGTCGTGATGATAGGGCCTAGCTTTTTCTACCATTCCCTACACAGGCCCTTGGAAGAATTACTTAAAAATGAGAACTATGGAGAGGGTCATTCCAAAATCAGAATTGCATTTGCCTAGCTGCTTTTCTTTCTGTTTGGCTCCCGAGAGTCAGGTGAATATAGTATAGCAAGATTGGGGAAGCAGAAATTGGTGGAGCTGGAAACTCAGTCCTGAACGGATGCTGGTGAATTGAGGAAGCCAGCCCACCAAAGGCATTCTGGTGGATATAGGGGCCTAGCGATCAAGGATGACTTCAGGGCTTTCCATGGGGCAGGTTCCCATCAAGGCACAAGGCACAAATCGCTATTGTAGTAGTGCGACAGTGGGTGATGCTGACAGTCACCCATACATACTAGTAGTGGCCATTGTTTCAGCCCTGTGCTCCAGAGGTGGCAATGAGGGTTAACGTGGGCCAGCCAGACATAGTGGATGAGTAGAAGTGACAGAAATCCTGGATTTTTATCCAAGCTTAGGCCTCCCTCAACACCAATAAATTCCTTGTCTTTTATGTGTACACATCAGTGCTCAAACTAGGCCAGCAGTAAAGTAACCTCTCTTGGCCAGAGGGGGTGAGCAAGCTGAGACCCACTGGTCATCAGGACAGCCTGCTACTTCTCCAGCTCCAGGGCTGGCAATGCAGCGAGCGTCTTCAGCTCTCCACAAGCACAGGACCTCTCCCTTGCCGGGCTGGCTGCAAACCAACTCGTCAGGGCTCCAGGTTCCAGGTGATGGGCCGAAGGGGGATCAGCAACCAGCTGTCTGCACCTCCTCTCCTCCTCCCAGAGGACACTGACGTTGTATTCTTGGTTGGTTTTTGTTGTTGTTGTTGTTGTTAGCAATAATGAATAAAGAATGAGAAATTTTCAATAAAAACAGCAGAAAGGACAATAGGGAAGATATGCACTTAGCTGAGCATAAAGAAACTGGATTTGGGCCTCATGGACTGTCACTCTTATCCATATTTCCCTCCTCCTAGACAGAGCCTCTTTACATTGAGAATATGTAATTGGAAATCAACTTAGTTTGTCCGCTGCACTGAAGGCAGGTGGTGAAAGAATTAAGCATGGGAGGTAGTTTATCCACTTACCCAAATTCAAAACAGAGAAAGAGTGAAGGACTGGGAAAAGAAGGAAGAACACTTTTGCCAGCACTTTATATCATGCAGTTCAAAAAAAAAAAAAAAGACAAGAGCTGAAGAGATGGCTCTGCTAGGGCTTGCTTGCAAAGCCTATTGGGCCAGAGTTTGATTCCTCCATACCCATGTAAAGCCAAATGCAAAAGGGTGCTGCATCTAGAGTTCACTTGTACTGGCAAGAACTCCTGATACACCCATATTCTCATCCTCTCCCTCACTTTCTTCCCTCCCCTCCTCCTCCTCCTCCTTCTTCTCTCTCTCTCTCTCTCTCTCTCTCATAAGTAAGTGTTTATTAAAAAGACAAATCTTAGGGCTGGAGAGATGGCTTGGCGGTTGAGGGCTTGCCTGTAAAGCCTAAGGACCCCAGTTCGAGGCTTGATACCGCAGGACCCACATTAGCCAGATGCACAAGGGGGGTGCATAAGTCTGGAGTTCGTTTGTAGTGGCTGAAGGCCCTGGCGCTCCCATTCTCTCTCTCTCTCTCTCTCTCTCCCTTCCCCTCTTTCTTTGTCACTTTCAAACAAATAAATAAAAATAAAAAAGACAAACCTTAGGTGGGAGTGGTGGCACATGCCTTTAATCCTAGCACTTAGGAGGCAGAGGTAGGAGGATTGCCATGAGTTCAAGGGCAGCCTGAGACTACATAGTCAGTTTCAGGTCAGCCTGGCTAGAGTGAGACCCTACCTCACAAAAAAAGAAAAAGAAAAAAAAAAAAAAAGCCTGACAGCCTAGGTTCAGTTCTCTAGTACCCATATAAAGCCAGATGCACAAAGTCCTGCATGTGTCTGGAACACAGTGGCAGGAGGCCCTGGTGCACCCATACATGTTCATTCATTCTCATTGTCTCTCCCTCTCCCCCCTCTCTCTCATGAAATAAATATTTTTTAAAAAAAGACAAATTATGTCATGGACATAATTCCTAAAGACTGACGGCAATGCTGGCAGGCTTAGGAAACTCCTCTGGAGCGCTAAGGTAAGTGTACACTTTCAACTGCCTCTGCTCACCTGTGTGCCTCCATTATAAAGACCTGAAAACTCCCCATAGGTATAAGCCATTGTGTATTCAATCTCACAGCCCCACAGAAAGTCCAGCCCTATGATTGTGTTGGCTCCATGCAGATATGCTGAACAGTGATGTACGAAGATGGAGAAACAGAAACCTGACCTACAAGATAGACAGTCCTCTGAAAATATCTATGTTCTTTGCAGTATAGCTTGAGATTGTATCAAGACGGGAATTTTGAAATGAATAAAACAGCCAGGCAATTCATTCCTGCATCCTTGGTAGCCCACATGGCTAGCACAGAGTTGCCCATCAAGAAACAATGGGAAGTTAGGTAGGTATTAAACTAATTGTGTATGTATAGATTCCATTCTTTCTATATACAGCAATACTTTAGGTAAATCAAAAAGACATGAAAAAGAGGAATAAACCTAAGAGTTGGTAACTGATTTAGTAAACTATAACATTATATCCTGTGAACAGCTAAGTAATAAATATTAAATTCAAAAGAAAGCATATTAATTTATCCAAGGAAATGAGCATTAAGCTGCATAAACACAATAATCTTCCAGACAATCTTAGCAACTGAGCAGGGATGCTCTGATGTAGATTTCTAGTGCTGAAGGTCTTTCTAGTCCACTGTTGGCACTGGGCTAAAAAATCTTACCTCTACAATTTAAATGAACTAAATCAAAACTCTTTTTCATCTGAGTAGCCTTCAAAGATATGAAGATGGATGTCAGAGTTTCAATAAATCTTCTAGACTAAAGGTCATGTGTTCTTTCAATTGCTTCTCCAGTGGAATTGTGGCAAGAATTCCTACACACTCTAGTCACTATCATGATGACGATGAACCAGAGTTCATCAAAGACCCTCTGTGTGGGCTTCCTAGGGCCCTTGATTGCCACCAACCAGGTGGATCACACAGTTCTAGAGCTAGCAGTCTGAAAGCAAGGAAGGTTCTGAGTGAGAGCAAGTCTGCCCTACGCTTACCTCCCCTCTTCTGCAGTTACGAGCAATCCTCCACAGTCCTCATGTGCCCACATGTCTCTCTGATCTCCAGCTCCCCATGTACCCCTTCATCTTCAGAGTTCCTCCATTATGCCTCTTTGCCTCTTGTTGTTGTTGTTTTGTTTTTTGGTTTTCAACGTAGGGTCTCACTCTAGCCCAAGCTGATCTGGAATTCATTATGTAGTCTCAGGGTGGCCTCGAACTCACAGTGATCCTCCTACCTCCTCTGCCTCCTGCCTTCCGAGTGCTGGGATCAAAGGCGTGTGCCACCACGCCCGGCCCATTATGCCTCTTTTAAGGACACCAATCACTTCAGAGCTGCACTAACTACAGCTATAACACCAGCCACAAAGTAGAAATGGAAATGCAGCAGTATGTAGTGGTACTGGGGGTTAGGACTTGAACTTGTAGAAGAACATGATTCAACCCACAAGAACTCCTGTTAATATATAGCCTCAGATAAATTACATAGCTGCAGATGAGATCTGGTTTCTATCATTGTATAGAGGTGCCACTCCATCTTTTTATTCAGGACTCTAATTAAAGCTCTTAATTAAAACAGCCTGTGATTGCAGTCATTGTTAGCAGCCAGATCAAATCATCATTTCATCTCAGGCTTCTGATCAACTAGAGCACCTCCGTCTTTTGACAGTTTCTTGTTAGGGTGGATTTCCCATGCTGTCTATGTGGATGGCCCTCGTGGCCCAGTGCTGGCCTGTGCTTAGGTGAAAAGTGCCCTAAGAGGCATTGTTTATTAAGCTTGTGTGGTGAGTGAGGGCCAGTCCCTCTGAAAAGACTTTCCCATCTTCTTCGCTGTGTACACACACCCCCTTCACACACCTGCTGGAAAGACCAGTCACCAGCATTGTCAAACCCTGGGGTCTAGACACATAACACAACTATGACAAATACTGCCAGTGGGATACTTCTTCATCAGTAAACTGAGGCATGAAAAAACATGAAATTGGAAAAAAAATAGATAAACTACCATATGAGCCACTTAATGGAAACAGAACCAAGGGTCAAAATGCTAAGTACTCAAAATTCAAACCGAATCGGGAATCAAATTTGTCAATTTTCTAATCATGAGGAGGCCTACCTTACTCCTGTTTTATGAATGAAAGTCAAGGAGACTAATCCAAATATATTCCCTATCTACTTCACCTGCAATTAGAATTCATGGCCCCTGGATTTCTAACTTTAGTTTTGTATTTTTCTACGGACAAAGCACAATTGTCTATTCTTCCATTGACCTCTCCCTACTTCGGAGTCATGAAACATAACAAAAGGAATGACTCATATATGTTAACATGTTGAAAGGATTTCTCTGGAAAGAATTTCAGTTTTTAAAACACTGTGTGTGTGTGTGTGTGTGTGTGTGTGTGTGTGTGTGTGAACAAAGAGAGCAAAAGGTATGGAGGTGACTCCTCCCTAGGCAGAAAAAGTGCTCAGATTTATAGTAGCAGTGTCAGAAACAGGTTGTAATATCCATGTGACCCCCCCAGCTCCCCAAAGCAAAACCATTATACCCTTGATGAATTATTGACTTTAGAATTTTATCTGTGCCATGAATAATCTCAAACTTGGGAGTCTCAGGGCACAGTTCATAAACAAATAATTATATCACAATGATAATTTTTCAGGGATTGCAACATCAATCACAGCCATGTTATTATCAAGTACATTTTCTGGTTGCCTCTATTCATCAAACCCTCCTCCCTCTCCACCCAGCAGCACCACATAAGCAAAACTCATCACCAGATTGCCTCTTATTTACACATCACTCAAAGCAGGACAGAGAAGACACACACAACATGGGCCATCCCAGCATTTATGAGAGATGAGTTTTCATTAAGAAAGTTCAAATTAAATGCATTGAAAAAGATAGGGGAGATAATTAATTATTCTAGCCTCCCCCAAAGAAGCCATCTAAAAATGTCTTATTCAGAAGATAAACACAGACAGAAGGTTTGTTCTACTTGAGGCAAAACTAATAAAACCAAAGGGAGTTAGTCTCTGAAAGCCAAGGAAATAACAGTATAGCAGTTTGCCAACATATGTCATGTGATCATACCTATATCTATATAGATAGATAGAGGGATATATATTCAGTGATGGTTCCACCTGGAATTAGAAGTCTCAGCCCAGAATTTCCAGCTTTGGCCTTACATTTTTCTGGGGACAAACCACACTTATCCATTCTTCCATTGACCACTCCATATTTAGAGTCATAAACATAGAAACATAACAGATGGAATGACTCAGCTATGTTAATATGCTGAAAGGATTTTTTAAAAACACAGAGAGAGGTATCACAGAAATATAAAATATTTAGGCCCTGTTCTTCAGGTAGAAGAGGCAAATGGAAGCAGGTATAAAACTTGGAAGGGAGATAAATATCTTAGCAAGTCTATATACAAAGCAGTAATAGAACTGCCCACAAGGCTTGTTTCTGATCTAAAGCACTTCACTACAATAGAAGGCTAATATTTCCAAATAAAGTAACACTACAAAAGCACAGTTAGTCAGGCTACTCTTCTGAGTGGCTTTACATCTTAAGGTCATAGGGCTGCTCCTTCTCACAGTGCAAAAGGAAAATAACGACTAACAAAGCAACGTGGAGAATTTCCCCCACTAAGCTACAAGATTGTGCAGTGGAGCTAAATCCCTAATGCAGCAGCGCTTGCCGTGAGCTCACTGTGCAGGACAGGTTTCTCTCGGTCTCTGCTTTCTAATGGACAAGCTGCGGAAGCAAAGCAATGTTCACTGAAACGGCCAATAGAGAGAATATTGGGGAGACAGTTCTGGGGTGAAAGGTGCTGACTTGCAGAGCCCGACAGCCTGGGTTCAGTTCACCAGGGCCCACATAAATCCAAATGCAGAAAGTGGCACAAGTGTCTGGAGCATAGTGGCAAGAGGCCCTGGCACACTCCTCTCTCTCTCTCTCTCCAATAAAGAAATAAAAATCTTTTGAAATAAGTTATACGTACAATATTTATAGCCAAATAAATATTTTAAAAGAATCTTTAACAAAGGCAGGCATGGTGGCACACACCTGTAATCAATCCGAGCACTCAGGAAACTAAGGCAGAAGGATCATAAGTTCAAGGCCAGCTTGGGCTACAAAGACCCTGTATCATTAACTACACTGGGAGGCATCAGCCCCAAATACCCAAAATAATCTAATCCCCTGGAATTCCTGTAGAACTCCTGAGGTCAGCTTTTGAATACATGTGGCCTGAGTTTAGAGGCCCTCCTCCTTGGCATTAAAACATGCATAGGAAATGCCAGAGCCAATGTTCATCAGTGAGCCTGGCAGGCTAGGAAGACAGTAACACCCAGATAGAACAGAAGGGGGCCCAGCCTCATCAGCCCTCCAACACCACATGGAGACACCCAATGAGCAGCTTCCACTACCCTGTCCTGCATAATCTGAAACTTTGTCATCAGATTCTCTTGCTTCTGTTTTAAAATCTTTGCCTTTGGGCTAGAGCAATGGCTTGGTGGTAAAGGCACTTGCCTGTGAAGCTTAAGGACCCATGTTTGACTCCCCAATACCCACAAAAGCCAGATGCACAAGGTCACGCATACACATAAGGTGGCACATGCATCTGGAGTTTGATTGCAGTGGCTAGAGGCCCTGGCATGCCAATTCTCTCTCCCTCTCTCTCATAAAAAAATAAAATAAAAATGAGCAGGGCATGTTGGCTCATGCCTTCAATCCCAGCACTTGTGAGGCAGAAGTAGGAGGATCACCAAGAGTTCGAGGTCACCCTGATACTACATAGTGAATTCCAGGTCAGCCTGAGCTAGAGTGAGACCCTACCTTGAAAAACCAAAATGAAATTAATTAAATAAATAAAAATAAAATCTTTGACTTTATTGAATGCACCTGGAGATGATAGATAGATAGATAGATAGATAGAT
Source organism: Dipus sagitta (assembly GCA_036346955.1). NCBI lineage: Eukaryota > Metazoa > Chordata > Mammalia > Rodentia > Dipodidae > Dipus > Dipus sagitta. Next base: position 82,124,115 of record CM070775.1, read on the forward strand.
AGATAGATAGATAGATAGATTAGACAGATAGGAAAAGTAAACTCATCCAAAGGAGAATGGGACACACACACACACACTTCCTTCGCTATGACCCCCTTCAAAGCTTCTTTTTCTCTGGCATGCAAACAGGTCTTAAGAAGTAGGTCAGGTTTCTTCCCTCCTTCCTCCTTCCTCATCCCCAAAGGCTCCACAAGCAGAGGGGTGCTCTCCCTGGGCCTCCCACCAGCTCCCCTCTATCCATTTGCCAGTTGACTCCCTTCTGTGCCATAAGAATTGTTCGGGGGTCTTTACACCTTTTTCTTCTGAAAGGGATAGTATCATCTCTCTCGACTACCTCCACTCTTATCTACACCCACCACTCCATTCAGCATGAAGCCTTAGAGCCAGACCTTTCCAGAAATGAATCCCTGTTAGAAAGCTGGGGAGGAGGTGGCTATACATCTTTAAAAATTCAAGTTTTATAACATGAGAAACAATCCCCAAGGTACATATAAACCAACAATGCGCCTCTTTTTCATCCTGAGTCCTCTAGGGGAAGAGCTAAGAGTCCTTAGTTGACTTTCTAAGCCCCATGTGTCCCTTCATTGGCTGCAGACTCTCCTCTGATGGAGGGAAGCTGGATGGTAGGAAGAAAAGAGGAAGAAACGAGAAAAGCTATATGTGACATATGTCAACAACCTGCCACAGGGAATGAGACAGCAGTCCTGGGACAAGTTCTGAGAGGCCTAGAGTCCACAGGCCTCAACACATACCTCTGCTCCGCTTGTCACGGGAAAGGAGAAGGCCGTAATCACACGCCCGTAGTCAAAGAGAAAGGCATTTTTCCAAAGTATAAATACAAATAATATTTCCTTAATATGTTGAAATGCTTTCTGGGATGAAGACACATGCAATGATTTTTTTCTTCATCTTGAATAAATTAAAAGGAAGCTCAAGTTTATTTCCTTAGAATTTCCACCTCACTTCCTCCATGCTGTTCTGGGTATTTACATAGAGTTGCCTAAGTTAGAGACATTTTTCAGACATTGATTAATCTATAATTCTTTGAAGTAGGGAAACATTATTATCTCCACTTTACAGATGTGGAGACTAAGACCTGGAGGTTAATGACTTGCCCAGAGGTCAAACGTCCAGTCAATTGCACGCTTTAGTTTTAAGCAGAAACTCTCCTTTCTGCTCTCAGGCTTAATTCAAGTTTGTTCTTAGTTCATTTGCCCTATTCACATCACAGCTGCCTCACATGTCCGCCACCTCTTCAATCTGCCTCAAGGCTCTTAATATGCTTCTTGAAAGACCAATGCTTTCCTGCCTGCTACTGTGCCTTTGCACATAAATAAGCAATGGCAAGTCCTTTCTGGAGTGCTCGGCAACGATTTTGTATTACTAAATAGAACTATTATGTTCTTAACTTCTTAGACTACATAGAAGCCCTTAAGTTCTGTCTAAACCTAGAATCTGGAGTGTTGCTTAATTTCTACCAATGGCCTACCATTGATTTACTGATGACCTACTTATGCCAGGCAGGGAATATAGAGATGAATAGACTACAGTCCTCCTTGCCAGTTGCTCATAGAGCAGAACTAAGGGAGACAAAAATGTAAATTAGCCGCATGGTGACACGTGCCTGTCATCCCAGCACTTGGTAGGTGAAGACAAGAGGTTCAAGAGTTCAAGGCCACACATACTAGACTACATAGTGGGTTCAAAGTCGGCCTGGGCTATATGAGACGGTCTCAAAAACACACAAAAAAGTAAAGGATTGCAACAGTGTGGTGCATGACATGACAAACACACATCTCTGGGTTGGGGTTTCACCGAGGAATGGGAAATAATTCACGTTATAAGGACAAAGAAGTCTTGGAGGAGGTGATGTCACTTGAGATATGACAGGTAAGCAGTCACAAATCATGGACACTGAACAAAGAAGGATTTCTGGAAGGTACAGTTACCTTCACAGAGGTGGAAACATTCAGATAGTTCAGTGGGCAGGAATGATGGGGCATCTTAGAATCTGTACAGTAGCCAGCTAGCAAGTCCATGGCAGCCAGATTCTGTCCCCTAGAACAGGGCTGCTTCCTCCTGACAGGAGTACTTTGGCCTAGTATAAAGCTATAATCTACTCACCAAGCCCACCTGCTATAGTGGCTGGACTGTGTATGCCCAAGGAAGGTACTTTTTGATGTTCATATAAGAGTGAGCAGTGGCCTCTGGAAGAAGCCCATTGAATGTTAGCTGAGGACTATGGATGATGTTCTATTGGGGAGGGTAAGTTGTGAGGGTTTTAATTAGAGAAGTGATACAAAATGCCATTGGCAGAGGTCTAAGGATGAATCCACACCTCACATGATAAAGAAAGATGGCTACTGGCTATGGTGGCTCATGCCTCTAATCCCAGCACTGGGTACACTAAGGCAGGAGGATGGCTGAGAGTTCAAAGCCAGCCTAGACTCCATAGCCTGGGCTTGAGCTTTCAGTGTTTATCTTCCTCCTTGTTCTATATTTTGCAACTGAGACATAATGGCTGGAGTTCCAGCAGTCATGTTGGGTCATGAAGCAGATTTGCAAGTAGAAGCTAGAGCTGGAGAGATGGCCAGTGGTTAAAGATGCTTGCTTGCAAAGCCTGGCAGTCCAAATTCAATTCCCCAGTACCTACATACAGCCAGATACACTAAGTGGCACATGCATCTGGAGTTCATTTGAGTGGCGGGAAGCCATGATACACCCCTTCTCTTTCTGTCTGCCTCTCTCTCTCTCTTTCTCAAATAAAAAAATAAAATATTTTTTAAAAGTAGAAGCCAGGGACTGGAGAGATTCCTCAGTGGTTAAGGCCCTTGCCTGCAAAGCCTAATGACCAGGGTTTGATTCTCTAGTACCCACATAACACCAGATGCACAGACTGGTGCATGCATATGGAGTTCGTTTGCAGTGGCTGGAGGCTCTGGCACACCCATTCTCTCTCTCACTCTCGCTCTCACTCTGTGTCTGCCTCTCTCTCATGCTCTTTCAAATAAATAAATAAAAATATTAAAAATAAATAAATAAAATATTAAAAATAAAAAGCAGAGGCCATAGGCTAGGTAGGATAGGAAATAAAAGATTAATTCTGGGCTGAAGAGATTGCTTAGCAGTTAGGGCACTTGTCTGAGAAGCCTAAGGACCCATGTTCAACTCTCCAGGACCCACACAGGCCAGATGCACAAGGTGGCACATGCATCTGGAGTTCGTTTGCAGAGGCTAAAGGCATTGCTATGCCCATATACTCTCCCTCTCCCTCCCCCCACATATCTGCCTCTCACTCTCAAATAAATAAATAAAATGAAATAAGATTAATTCTCTGAGAACCATTCCATGACAGCCATGGATTATTTACTTCTGAAACTCTTTTATATAAAACCAAGCAAACTCCATCTTATGTAAATGATGTTATTTGGGGAAAAGGGCCTTGTTTTACTACTGGACTAAATTATGTTTGTAAATTTAAAAAAATTGTTTATCACGTGTGTGTGTGTGTGTGTGTGTGTGTAGGTGCATGCACGTGCCCTCCGTGGGGGGAGGGGCCAGGTGCCATGGCACACACATGAGAAGATGGGAAGAAAACAATGAGGAACTGGCTCTCTCCACTTGTTTGCTATACTAGCTGGCCTGCCAAGTTCAGGATTCTCTTAACTCTTCCTCTCATTGCCATAGGTATGTTGGAGCTACAGACACGTGTACCGCTGTGCATCCGGCTTTACGTGGATACTGGGATTTAAACTCCAGTGGGCAGGCTCATGGAGCCAGTGCCTTTGACCACTGAGACATTTTCACAACACCTGAACTCAGTTCTTGAGTTTTTCTTTCTATTGTGTTTTAGATGTCTCCTTCGCCTACTACATGCTCACAGTCCTGTTCTTTCCCAAAGGTTTTCCTTTTTAACCTGTGTTGCTCCTTTATCTAGGACAAGTATGAGGAAGCTCTTGTAGACAGATGAACATCCAAAGCAGGCACAAGCTATGGGAGGAATGGCATTTATTTGAAGCTTACAGATAGAGTGGAAGTTCCATAATGGCGGAAGAAGTTGGCCCCCTTTCACAGGTCCACACACACAGAAAAGCCACCACCAGCACAATAAGCGAGCACGCTCCAGGGTCCCCAGGCAGAGCTCAGGCACTCTGCCTATCTAAGGCTGGAATTCAGATCTGCCCCCAGGAGCCCCTCCTCCAGCCAAGTTACAAGCTTGAATACAAGTGTATCTATTGAGGGACATCCATTCAAACCACCACAGAAGCATAAGAAATCAAATGTGGGAGAAGCTAAAAGCTTCCATATTGTAGGAAAGATGCACAGAAATCCTTTAACAATGGTTGTGAAGTGGAGAGTCTAGATAATTCCATATATCCAAAAACTGAGACAATCCCAAAGAAACTGCGAAGAAGTTCACTGTCAGAAACGGAAACAATTCTGGGTGCAAGGGCAACATGAAAAAGTTCTGTGCCCAGGTGTGGTGTCACTGTGAAACTATCTCAGAGGGATCCCATGAAGTGTTCTGTAGCACTCAATGCAGTCCCAGCTGGAAGCAAAGGTCAGGAAGCCTCTAAGCAGCTCGAGGGATGATTTAGGAAATGCCTGAGCCGTGGCTATCATAGTAAGAGGGGTCCAGGACAAGCTGACACCTGGCACGAATGGAATCGGGAAACCTTAATGGAGTATCAGCTAGCAATGAGAACCCCAAGCAAGGCTCATCAGCCATTGCTAGTCATCTGGAGATGTGGCACCCTTGAGGCTGGGTGCTTTAAACATTGTCTAGCACGAGTTGCTAAAAATCTTGAGGACAACTGAAAAGAAAACTATCACCAGTGACCATGGGGAAGATGACCACAGCTGCTGTTCAGCATACCAGGGTGGGCACCTTGTAGTCATCTCGCACTGCATGCTCATGGTTAAGCAGGACATGAGCTCTGTTCTCTCTGCCTTCCAGATTTATAAACGCAGAGCCAGACATGGTAGGTAGGAGACTGCTTTAAAGTTTCATAAGTAATAAGTGGTGGAGCCAAGGGAATAGCCCAGGTTCCCTGGCTTCATATTTTTTCTTTGAAACTTTAAAAAAATATTTTTATTTACTTTATTTATTTAACAGAGAGAAAGAGAAAGGGAGAGAGAAAGAGGCAGATATATAGAGAGAATGGGCACACCAGGGCCTCCAGCCATTGCAAATGAATTCCAGATGCATGTGCCACCTTGTGCAACTGGCTTATGTGGGTCCTGGGGAATTGAACCTGGATCTTTAGACTTCTCAGGCAAGTGCCTTAACTGCTAAGCCATCTCTACCATCGGAAACTCTTCGTAAAGCAGAATTTTTTTTTCTTTTTCGTTTTCTTTTTTTTCTTTTTTCTTTTCTTTTTTTTTAGTTTTTCGAGGTAGGGTCTCACTCTGGTCCAGGCTGACCTGGAATTCACTATGGAGTCTCAGGGTGGCCTCAAATTCATGGCAATCCTCCTACCTCTGCCTCCCAAGCACTGGGATTAAAGGTGTGCACCACCATGCCCAGTTGTAAAGCAGAAAATTTTAAGATAAAAGCAAAAAAAAAAAAAATCAAATCCACTGAAGATAAAGACCTGATTTATACTAAAATGTTTGATCCACCAAAATTGTTTGAACTTTATATTTGTTTTCCCACACAAAGCTTCCAAGGCAAAATGGTTCAAAACTATAAGTTCAAATCTACAGTCATGTTAAAATGCTTAAGCATACTTGTCTTAGGAACTGATAGAAAAAGTAGGCAAAAAGGGGAAAGGTTATAAATGATTTGAAATATGACCTAATGTGTTCTCTGTAGAACATTGGAGTCAGTGCTTTAAAAACATACTTGTTGGGAAGTTGGTTCAGTAGTAAAGGTGCTTGCTTTCAACGCCTGCCAGCCTGAATTCAATCCATCAATACCCGCAAAAGCTGCATGGGCATTCATTTGCAGTGGCAAGAGACCCTGGCATGCCCTAACACTCATACACACACATACGCACACACACACGTAAACAATTAAAAAAAATAAAGATATACTTGGTTCTTTATAAAATTGATTATATAATGGACATTATCAATTCTCAACAAGGTTGATTGAAATGGTCATATTTTATGTGTTCTCTGACCACAATGTAATTTTAAGCTATAAATTACTAACAAAAAGATCACTAGGGGGCTGGACAGATGGCTTAGTACTTAAGGCTCTTGCCTGTGAAGCCTAAGGACCCAGATTCAATACCCCCACTACCCACATATGCTAGATTCACAAGATGGTGCATTGTCTGGAGTTGGCATGCCCATGCTTTCTCTCTAATAAATGAATAAAATATTTTAAAAAGATCACTAGAAAATTATCATATGTTTTGAAATGTAAAAACAAGCTTATAAACCAGGCGTGGTGGTGCATATTTTTAATCCCAGCACTTGGGAGGCAGAGGTAGGAGGATCACCATGAGTTCGAGGCTACCCTGAGACTACATAGTAAAATCCAGGTCAGCCTGAGCTAGAGTGAGACCCCCACCTCAAAACAAAACAAAACAAAACAAAACAAAACAAAACAAAACAAAAGCTTATAAATAAAAAATGAATTGCATGGAAGTTAGGAAATAACTGAAGGGAAAATCCTGCATGTTGAATTTGTAGAATTCAGCAGAAGCATTTCCTATTAGGAAATGAATAGCCCTATAAACACGTATTAAAAGAGAAGAATGACATTAAGCATTCATATCAAGAACTTAAACTACAATGATCAAATTAACCTAAAGAAACAGAAGAAGTAGAATCATAATAAATCAGAAGTTAGGGGCTAAGAACACTCCAAAAACACAAACAACCCGTCACTGCAAGAAGACAACGACAGCATTATCTGATAAAGATCAAAGAATCGCACCATACTTCTCCACTGAGAATAAATAGGCAAAGTAAGCAAAATGAGGAATAGTTAGTTATAAAACATCCTCACACCAAAGCAAAGAGCAAGATTCTCAGTCCTAGAGAAGGACTCTAAGAAGGAATAAAGAAGAGGTGAGCCTGGTGTAGAGTCCTGGGCAACTGTAAAGGAGAAAGTCGGACACTGAGAAGCTACATGATTTGGGGATGCTGGATGGTTATCCAGAAAATTGGGATTCAGGGCACAAGGCAGATGAAGGGCTGTTGGGAATTCCTCAGGCTTGTGTCAAGATCCCAGATTAATTGAGAATTTATAAACCATGCTAACAGAAAGGACAAACTTGACAGACAATCATTTAATGCCTGAAGTCCAGCTCCAAATCATCCCTATTGTGTCTTATTTATTTATTTATTATTTATTTGCAAGGAGAGGGGGGAAGGGAGGGAGGGAGAGAATGGTCACACCAGGGCCTCCAGCCACTCCAAAAGAACTCCAGATGCATGTGCCACTTTGTGCATCTGGTTTTACATGGGTACTAGGGAACTGAACCTGGATCATTAGACTTTGCAAGCAAGTGCCTTAACCACTGAGTCTTCTCTATAGTTCCATGTGTCCTCTTTTAAAGTTTCTTCCACCTCCCTCGGCCACCAGCCAGAAGCAAATATAAATGCTCCTGAGGAAACTGCAACAAGTGGAGCTAGCTTCAAGTGACTTCTGCAACTTCAAATATTCTGTGAAGCCCTCAATCAAAATTACCCATTCATATGATTCATATGGTAGAAAATCCAAGAAAAGCAACAAACAAAATAAGACATGGTGGCACATACTTTTAATCCCAGCACTCAAGAGGCTGAGGTCAAGGATCGCCATGAATTTGAGGCCAGCCTGGATTACTGACTGAGTTTCAGGTCAACAAAGACTAGAGTGAGACCCTGTTTCAAAAACAAAATAGGTCTGGAGAGATGGATTTGCCTGCAAAGCCAAAGGATCCAGGTTCAATTCCCCAGGGTTCACTTAAGTCAGATGCACATGGTGGTGCATGTACCTGGAGTTATTTGCGGTTTGCAGAAACTAGAGGCCCTGATGTGCCCATTCTCTCTCTCTCTCTCTCTCTCTCTCTCTCTATCTATCTATCTATCGATCTATCTGTCTCTTTCTCTCTCAAATAAAATAAGATAAAATAAAAAATATTTTTAAAAATAAACAAATAAATAAATAAACCTAAATGAAATTCAAAGACTCAGATTATAAAATATGGACCTTAAATAATGATGATTAATTTCTGAGGAATATAAAGCCTATATTAAGCATAAGGGTACAAAAGGACTAAATGAAAAAATGTGCAACCCTGATTTTTTTTTCGCAAGCCCAGCAGATTGGACTTTTTTGTTGTTGTTGTTGTTTGTTCTGTTTTTGGTTTGTTTGTTTGTTTGTTTGTTTTTATACAAGAAAACATGAGTGTGTATGTGTATGTGAGAGAGAGAATTGGTGTGCCAGGGCCTCCAGCCACTGTAATCGAACTCCAGACACATCTGCCACTGTGTTCATGTGTCCAACCTTGTGCACTTGTGTCACCTTGTGCATCTGGCTTACATAGGACCTGGAGAGTTGAACATGGGTCCTTAGACTTCACAGGCTGTAATCCTGATTTTATTAATTGGAATCAAGAACACAAAGAATAGGTTTAACAGAAAATTTAAAAACATGCTGGGCGTGGTGGTGCACACCTTTAATCCCAGCACTCGGGAGGCAGAGGTAGGAGGATCTCCGTGAGTTCGAGGCCACCCTGAGACTACATAGCAAATTCCAGGTCAGCCTGGGCTAGAGTGAGACCCTACCTCAAAAAAAATAAAAAATAAAATAAAATAAAATAAAATAAAAAAATAAAAACAGACATATTTGAGGAGCGATTTAGGGAAGAAACAGTAAGTATGGTATATTAATTACTTTTGCATTGCTGGGACAAATATGTAAGCAGAAGTAAGTTAAATAAGGAAGGAGTTTATTTTTGGCTAATAATTTCAAGGGGACATGTCCATTATGACAGGGAGGGCATGGCAGGCCTGACATGAGGCCTATGTCACATTTTCACATTAGCAGGGAGGAAGTAGAGGAAGCAAAAAGACAAGTGGGGCCCTGGCTTTAACACCTAAAGACTCAGTGACACATTTTCTTCAGCACAGCTCCACTTTCTAATGGTTCCATAACCTTCTAGATCAGGGCCACCAGCTAAGTATCAAGTATTCAAACATATAAGTCTGTTGAGGCCATTGTACATTCAAACCACTACTCATAGTAAAGTATGAAGAGGAAAAAGGTATAGAAAAAACAGTAATGAACATGGGGAATAATAATGAAAAAAAGAGATGAAAGAGCCTAGCATTCATGCAATTATCCCAAGAGAAGACAGAGAAAGTACCAAAACAAAAATGTAAGGAGATAATGACCAAAAATGTTCTCAAACTGTTTAAAGACTTGGATTGCAGATTCAAACACATGCACAATAATTGAAAACACACACATATAATACTTAGGTACCTTGAGGAAAAATTGCCAAAATCCCAGACAAATGGGAAACCCTATGAACAACCAGAGAGAAAACAAGAGATACATTCCTTTTAAAAATATATAACAATAAGGCTGGAGAGATGGCTTAGCAGTTCAGGTGCTTTCCAGCAATGCCAATAGATCCAGGTTCAATTCCCCAGTACCCACATAAAGCCAAATGCATAAGGTAGTGCATATGTCTGGAGTTTGTTTGCAGTGGCTAGAGGCCCTGGCATACTCATTCTCTGTTTCTCTCTCCCTCCCTCCTTCCCTCTCTCTCAAATATATATATATATATACACACACACAATCCAGTCATGGTGGCTCATATCTTTAATCATAGCACTCAGGAGGATAAGGTAAGAAAATTGCTGAGTTCAAGACTAGCCTGTACTATAGAATCAGCTCCAGGTTAGCCTGGTTTAGAGTTAAGACCTGCCTCAGAAAAGTAGGGGCTGGGGAATGGCTCAGGTGATTAAGCAATTATTGCTCAAGCATGAGTACTTGAGTTCAGATCCTCAGACCCTATGTAAAAAAGTAAAAGGCTGTTAGCTGAGGTGGGCTTCTGTAACCCCAGGATGCCTGGAGCAAAATGGGAGGTAGAGATGGGAAAATTTCCCAGAAACTCACAGACCAGTAACAATATCCCATGGGTTGCAAATTATAGTGAGAATGAAAGTATATCATTGTATTCCATACGTTTGGAGAGCTGAGGAAACACGTGCACATGCATGGTTAGCACAAGGGTACGCTAGAAGACTCCATGGTGTGAGAGTACGATGACTCTTGGAACAGTTCTATACCTTGGAAAAGGTACCAACGTAGCTAATTTGAATTTGCTATTAAATATTATTATGAAATTGTAAAAAAAAAGTTGCAGCTATGACTTTTTTTTCAAGATAGGGTCTCACTATAGTCCAGGCTGATGTGGAATTCACTATGGAGTCTCAGGGTGGCCTCAAACTCACAGCAATCCTCCTGCCTCTGCCTCCCAAGTGCTGGGATTAAAGGCGTGTGCTAGCACACCTGGCTAGCTATGACTTTTTTTTTTTTTTTTTTTTTTTTTTTTTGGTTTTTCGAGGTAGGATCTCACTCTAGCCCAGGCTGACATGGAATTCATTATAGAGTCTCAGGGTGGCCTTGAACTCACGGCAATCCTCCTACCTCTGCCTCCCGAGTGCTGGATTAAAGGTCTCCCGAGTGCTGGGATTAAAGGTGTGTGCCACCATGCCAGCTACTATGACTTTAAGAAGCCTAAATACAAATCTTCACACACACATCATCATCATTATTGACTACACAAAACATTAAACAATTAAATCACTAGGGGTGGAAACTTAGTAAGCATATTCAAAAGCAACCACCCAAACAATACCACCATATGAAGATTGGGAATAGAGCATTGTTGAGTTGATGCCCAGCAACTCACTAAGAAAAGAATAGAATATTTTAAAAAGATCACTAGAAAATTATCATATGTTTTGAAATGTAAAAACAAGTTTATAAACCAGGCGTGGTGGTGCATATTTTTAATCCCAGCACTTGGGAGGCAGAGGTAGGAGGATCACCATGAGTTCGAGGCTACCCCGAGACTACATAGTAAAATCCAGGTCAGCCTGAGCTAGAGTGAGACCCCCACCTCAAAACAAAACAAAACAAAACAAAACAAAAGCTTATAAATAAAAAATGAATTGCATGGAAGTTAGGAAATAACTGAAGGGAAAATCCTGCATGTTGAATTTGTAGAATTCAGCAGAAGCATTTCCTATTAGGAAATGAATAGCCCTATAAACACGTATTAAAAGAGAAGAATGACATTAAGCATTCATATCAAGAACTTAAACTACAATGATCAAATTAACCTAAAGAAACAGAAGAAGTAGAATCATAATAAATCAGAAGTTAGGGGCTAAGAACACTCCAAAAACACAAACAACCCGTCACTGCAAGAAGACAACGACAGCATTATCTGATAAAGATCGAAGAATCGCACCATACTTCTGCACTGAGAATAAATAGGCAAAGTAAGCAAAATGAGGAATAGTTAGTTATAAAACATCCTCACACCAAAGCAAAGAGCAAGATTCTCAGTCCTAGAGAAGGACTCTAAGAAGGAATAAAGAAGAGGTGAGCCTGGTGTAGAGTCCTGGGCAACTGTAAAGGAGAAAGTCGGACACTGAGAAGCTACATGATTTGGGGATGCTGGATGGTTATCCAGAAAATTAGGATTCAGGGCACAAGGCAGATGAAGAGCTGTTGGGAATTCCTCAGGCTTGTGTCAAGATCCCAGATTAATTGAGAATTTATAAACCATGCTGACAGAAAGGACAAACTTGACAGACAATCATTCAATGCCTGAAGTCCAGCTCCAAATCATCCCTATTGTGTCTTATTTATTTATTTATTATTTATTTGCAAGGAGAGAGAGGGGGGAGGGAGGGAGAGAATGGTCACACCAAGGCCTCCAGCCACTCCAAAAGAACTCCAGATGCATGTGCCACTTTGTGCATCTGGTTTTACATGGGTACTAGGGAACTGAACCTGGGTCATTAGACTTTGCAAGCAAGTGCCTTAACCACTGAGTCTTCTCTATAGTTCCATGTGTCCTCTTTTAAAGTTTCTTCCACCTCCCTCGGCCACCAGCCAGAAGCAAATATAAATGCTCCTGAGGAAACTGCATCAAGTGGAGCTAGCTTCAAGTAACTTCTGCAACTTCAAATATTCTGAGAAGCCCTCAATCAAAATTACCCATTCATATGATTATATGGTAGAAAATCCAAGAAAAGCAACAAACAAAATAAGACATGGTGGCACATACTTTTAATCCCAGCACTCAAGAGGCTGAGGTCAAGGATCGCCATGAATTTGAGGCCAGCCTGGATTACTGACTGAGTTCCAGGTCAACAAAGACTAGAGTGAGACCCTGTTTCAAAAACAAAATAGGTCTGGAGAGATGGATTTGCCTGCAAAGCCAAAGGACCCAGGTTCAATTCCCCAGGATTCACTTAAGTCAGATGCACATGGTGGTGCATGTACCTGGAGTTATTTGCAGTTTGCAGAAACTAGAGGCCCTGATGTGCCCATTCTCTCTATATCTATCTATCTATCTATCTATCTATCTATCTATCTATCTATCTCTATCTATCTGTCTCTTTCTCTCTCAAATAAAATAAGATAAAATAAAAAATATTTTTAAAAATAAACAAATAAATAAATAAACCTAAATGAAATTCAAAGACTCAGATTATAAAATATGGACCTTAAATAATGATGATTAATTTCTGAGGAATATAAAGCCTATATTAAGCATAAGGGTACAAAAGGACTAAATGAAAAAATGTGCAACCCTGATTTTTTTTTTCGCAAGCCCAGCAGATTGGACTTTTTTGTTGTTGTTGTTGTTTGTTCTGTTTTTGGTTTGTTTGTTTGTTTGTTTTTATACAAGAAAACATGAGTGTGTATGTGTATGTGAGAGAGAGAATTGGTGTGCCAGGGCCTCCAGCCACTGTAATCGAACTCCAGACACATCTGCCACTGTGTTCATGTGTCCAACCTTGTGCACTTGTGTCACCTTGTGCATCTGGCTTACATAGGACCTGGAGAGTTGAACATGGGTCCTTAGACTTCACAGGCTGTAATCCTGATTTTATTAATTGGAATCAAGAACACAAAGAATAGGTTTAACAGAAAATTTAAAAACAGACATATTTGAGGAGCGATTTAGGGAAGAAACAGTAAGTATGGTATATTAATTACTTTTGCATTGCTGGGACAAATATGTAAGCAGAAGTAAGTTAAATAAGGAAGGAGTTTATTTTTGGCTAATAATTTCAAGGGGACATGTCCATTATGACAGGGAGGGTATGGCAGGCCTGACATGAGGCCTATGTCACATTTTCACATTAGCAGGGAGGAAGTAGAGGAAGCAAAAAGACAAGTGGGGCCCTGGCTTTAACACCTAAAGACTCAGTGACACATTTTCTTCAGCACAGCTCCACTTTCTAAAGGTTCCATAACCTTCTAGATCAGGGCCACCAGCTAAGTATCAAGTATTCAAACATATGAGTCTGTTGAGGCGATTGTACATTCAAACCACTACTCATAGTAAAGTATGAAGAGGAAAAAAGTATAGAAAAAACAGTAATGAACATGGGGAATAATAATGAAAAAAAAAAAAGATGAAAGAGCCTAGCATTCATGCAATTATCCCAAGAGAAGACAGAGAAAGTACCAAAAGAAAAATGTAAGGAGATAATGACCAAGAATGTTCTCAAACTGTTTAAAGACTTTGATTGCAGATTCAAACACATGCACAATAATTGAAAACACACACATATAATACTTAGGTACCTTGAGGAAAAATTGCCAAAATCCCAGACAAATGGGAAACCCTATGAACAACCAGAGAGAAAACAAGAGATACATTCCTTTTAAAAATATATAACAATAAGGCTGGAGAGATGGCTTAGCAGTTCAGGTGCTTTCCAGCAATGCCAATAGATCCAGGTTCAATTCCCCAGTACCCACATAAAGCCAAATGCATAAGGTAGTGCATATGTCTGGAGTTTGTTTGCAGTGGCTAGAGGCCCTGGCATACTCATTCTCTGTTTCTCTCTCCCTCCCTCCTTCCCTCTCTCTCAAATATATATATATACACACACACACAATCCAGTCATGGTGGCTCATATCTTTAATCATAGCACTCAGGAGGATAAGGTAAGAAAATTGCTGAGTTCAAGACTAGCCTGTACTATAGAATCAGCTCCAGGTTAGCCTGGTTTAGAGTTAAGACCTGCCTCAGAAAAGTAGGGGCTGGGGAATGGCTCAGGTGATTAAGCAATTATTGCTCAAGCATGAGTACTTGAGTTCAGATCCTCAGACCCTATGTAAAAAAGTAAAAGGCTGTTAGCTGAGGTGGGCTTCTGTAACTCCAGGATGCCTGGAGCAAAATGGGAGGTAGAGATGGGAAAATTTCCCAGAAACTCACAGACCAGTAACAATATCCCATGGGTTGCAAATTATAGTGAGAATGAAAGTATATCATTGTATTCCATATGTTTGGAGAGCTGAGGAAACACGTGCACATGCATGGTTAGCACAAGGGTACGCTAGAAGACTCCATGGTGTGAGAGTACGATGACTCTTGGAACAGTTCTATACCTTGGAAAAGGTACCAACGTAGCTAATTTGAATTTGCTATTAAATATTATTATGAAATTGTAAAAAAAAAGTTGCAGCTATGACTTTTTTTTCAAGATAGGGTCTCACTATAGTCCAGGCTGATGTGGAATTCACTATGGAGTCTCAGGGTGGCCTCAAACTCACAGCAATCCTCCTGCCTCTGCCTCCCAAGTGCTGGGATTAAAGGCGTGTGCTAGCACACCTGGCTAGCTATGACTTTTTTTTTTTTTTTTTTTTTTTTTTTTTTTGGTTTTTCGAGGTAGGATCTCACTCTAGCCCAGGCTGACATGGAATTCATTATAGAGTCTCAGGGTGGCCTTGAACTCACGGCAATCCTCCTACCTCTGCCTCCCGAGTGCTGGGATTAAAGGTCTCCCGAGTGCTGGGATTAAAGGTGTGTGCCACCATGCCCAGCTAGCTATGACTTTTAAGAAGCCTAAATTACAAATCTTAAACACACACCACCACCATCATCATCATCTATTGACATACACAAAACATTAAACAATTAAATGTAGGGGGTGGAAACTTAGTAAGCATATTCAAAAGCAACCACCACAAAAGAATACCAACTATTGGATGAAGAGTTGGGAATTAGAGACATTAATATGAGTTTACAATCCCCAGCACACAAAACACAAAAGAGAAAAGAGAAAGAAGAAAGAGAGAAAGAAAGAGAGAGACAGAAAGGCTGGCTCTCTTCCTCTGTGACCCTAACCTCTCTGGAGTTCAACTGTCTTAACTCAATTATGAGCTCAGTTTGGACAAGGTGACCGGTAAGGCCCATGCAGAAGAGTTCTCTCTGTCCTCCACCCAGTAGGCCAGGTTCTTGATCTGCACCCTTCCCAATGGCAGGTTCCAGAGCATACTATGATATTGTCAGGTCCTCTGTGGCTGTCAGTACCAGAGCCTTTCCTTAGCAAGACATCAAGAGAGTTTATATAAACCTGTTCGTTTGTTGTCATAACACTACAATTTCCTTATAGCATTTTAAATACTCAAACGTGACCATGAGAGAACACTTGTGTCTATATGAACTAGCGTGTGTATTTTGTAAAGAGGATTTCACAAAGAGTTACTCTGAAAGTTTGACATAAAACATTGGAAACAAAATTCTGGGTGGATTTGCTCAGGCCATCAGCGACATCTTAAAATTTGTACATGTCTTTAAATAAGCTACAATTTGGACAAAGAATCTAATGCATTTTGAGAGCAGAGTTATGCAGGACTGTGATTAGTAAGTTTGCTCTCAAAAGAAGAGAAGAACCTGGGATCCATATCGAATCTATGTAAATTAGCACGTTTAGCACATTAGACATCTTAATTTAATATAAAACATTATGGGTACATATGCATTGGGTTTTTTATGGCTAGTTCTTAAACAAATTTCATGCTTCATCCAACTTTTTGATTAAACTATCAGTCCCAATCTTGTTAGATAACAAAGTTCTTCTGTGATTTCATAATTGGGATTTGGTTTATATGAATTGGAACACAGTAGGTTTTGTTGTAACAGGCACACAGCGCCAATAAAAAATCTTTCTCAGCATCCGAAACTGGTTCATCTGTTTGCCATCCCTTGTTTCTGTGCTTCTGTCACATTCTCCAGCTTTTCAAAAGGCCAATCAGAGATGAGTGTGACCACAGAAGGAAAAAGCCTCTGCAATGTCTGAGCACCTGAATCCGGGGTCCCCTCTACCCAGGCTTGGCCTCGTTGTCTCGCCTCTCCATCTGCTAATAGCTTCAGTATCTTTGCATGTGAGCAAGAAATTTAGCAGAAGGGACATTCCACTTCAAATGAGAACATATAGGTCCTCAAAATAAAAATGATCTTTGCAAGACTATTATATTAAAAAAACTGCCTCAGTTTCCCCATGTTACTCTTCCTGTTCTGAAACTTTGAAGTACAGGCAAATAAGATCCC
The DNA here is from genome assembly GCA_036346955.1 of Dipus sagitta. Lineage (NCBI taxonomy): Eukaryota > Metazoa > Chordata > Mammalia > Rodentia > Dipodidae > Dipus > Dipus sagitta. The sequence goes on from CM070775.1 coordinate 82,140,656, forward strand.
AAGAACTGTTTGTCAGAATGTTTCTCAAGGCTCTGCAAATTTTATCTGGACTTAACACATTTTAATAGAGATTAATTGACAAACCCTCAATAACTCTTTGATGTAGAAATAAATAGAGGATCCGAGTTTTCTAGAAGGCTGGCTCACGCTTGTCAATGTCCAGCAGCAAATAGACATGAAAATACAGACCCGCACTAACTGAAATGTCCAGAGGCCCCAAGGAAGGCATCAGGGTGGCGATATGCTAATGTAAAGTGAGAAATTGAATTGTCACACAGACTGGAATTATTCAGGTTGGCAGAAAATCTCCTTTTCTCCCAGAAGTCAGGAAAAACCAAATGGTAATCAGAAACCACTCGTTGCCATGAGAAATCACTGTGAAAGACTCAAAAATATGAGAACCAGTGTAATTTCTGCGTTCTCCCTCTGTACAAGCAGCCCTTTGCTGAAGCAGAAGAGTGCTGGAGGGACATGGGATGGGAAGAGGGTCAGCTGAAGCTCACGCTCGAACATCCAGCTCACAAGGACGCTCTTGCTTTCAGAATTGGGACATCTAACGGTGACTTTTCCCCACTCCTGGGGACAGAGCTGGTTTGAAAGAAAAAAGGTCCTTAGTCTCTTCTTCCTCTGCTTCCCACAGCTGGCCATGCCCTCTGCTTTGGGCAAATCATCTCTTTAAATACGGCAATGCAGTTTATTTGTACAAGGGCACAGCTTTGCAAGCACAGGCCCTGCTCTGTCCCCTGCAGCAGCTCTATGTCTTTCTCTGCATTCCTTCACACAACCTAACTTTCCTCACGTCTTATTTCTGGGAGGGGGACTGTGGTACTGTGGTTCCCAAGAACCACTCACAGTTGGCTCTGTCAAGTGCTGAGGTTCAGGCACTGTGTAACAGCAACACACAGAGAGCTAACAACACCTCAGATCTAGAGAGAAGCAAACTGAATGATCAACAGTGGCTTTTCTCTACTGATAGAAACGATTGCTAGAAGAAATGTGTTGAACAGATGAAATGAAACAATGTAGACTGGAGCTGTAATGGTTAACCTTCATATTCAACATCATTGGAGTTAGGAACTCCTAGGAGATTGGTGCGGCACACCTTTCAGTGTACCTGTACAGGTGTTGTCAGAGAGGACCTGGACCCCCAACCTGAATGTGGATAGCACTAGCCCATGGACTGGAGGCCTGATAGAAATAAAAGAGGGGAAAGAGCAGCCAGCCAATGCCATCATCCCTGTGGTGGTTTGATTCAGGTGTCCCCCATAAACTTAGGTGTTCTGAATGCTAGGTTTCCAGCTGATGGATATTTGGGAATTAATGCTTCCTGGAGGGAGTGTATTGTTGGGGGCGGGCTTATGGGTGTTATAGCCAGTTTCCCATGCCAGTGTTTGGCACACTCTCCTGTTACTATTGTCCACCTTATGTTGGCCAGGGGGTGATGTCCACCCTCTGCTCATGTCATCGTTTTTCCCCGCCATCGTGGAGCTTCCCCTCGAGCCTGTAAGCCAAAATAAATCTCTTTTTCCCAGAAGCTGCTCTTGGTTGGGTGATTTCTACCAGCAATGTGAACCGGACTGCAACAATCCCCCTTTTCTCTACTTTCTAACAAGCCGTGGCATGGTACTAAGCCAATCTGCATGTCCTTTCCACCATGATGACCTGGTGCCTCTGCAACTCCTTTTAAGTTGCGTTGTCAGGTATTTCATCACAGTGAAACAAAATTAACTAATACATGGACCAAAATGAGTGCTCCAGGGAAATACACTCCACTGAAAGGACACTATGTACTGCCCAAGGGCATGCAGTAAGTCTGGTGGTGATCATCCAAAATCTTAGGAGAGAGAGCAGATAGCCCAGCCAACACAGCACAACCCACAGAGAACTCTCTCTCTCTTTACCCCCAACCAGACAAGATTCTATCATTCATCCACATCGCAGAAAAGTAGAAATAGCTTTATATTGTAGCTTACAGAGGAAACAAACTGGTGTGAGATCTTTGAGGAAGAGAATTTGAGTGATTGAAATTATACCAAAGCAAAGATAAAATTTAGACAAAGCCCCCAAGCATAAGTAAGATATAATCAAGTAAAAAGTGAATGGTATGGAAATGGTGTGCACAAACAAACCAAAAGCAAGAACATAATCCAAAAGTGGGTAGTATTTTAAAAAAAATTGTATTTTATTTCTATTTATTTATTTGAGAGAGATAGAGATAGAGTTTGAGATAGATAGATAGATAGAGAGAGAGAGAATGATTGAGAGAGAGAGAATGATTGAGAGAGAGAGAGAATGATTGAGAGAGAGAGAGAATGGGCACACCAGGGCCTCTAGCCACTGCAAATGAACTGCAGATGCATATGCCACCTTGTGTATCTGGCTTACATGGGTCCTGGGGAATAGAACCTGGGTCCTCTGGCTTTGTAGGCAAGCACTTTAACCTCTAATCTCCAGCCTGAGTAGTATTTTTAAAATCAAGAGTTTAAGCCAGGTGTGGTGGTGCACACCTTTAATCTCAGCATTTGGGAGGCTGGGACTATAGAATGAGTTCCTGGTCAGCCTGTGCTACAGTGAGGCCCTACCTCAAGGGTATAAAGACAAAATGATAATAGGTACAGGAAAGATGAAGTTTGATGCTCATATAACACTAACTAAAATATAAAGCAATATTATTATAAAATTAGTGTAAAAATTATAAAAAGGAACAGATTTATTATAGAGCTAGGAATGACTAGGAATAAGTACACTAAAGCTAAAGGAAAAAGGCAAATTAATGAGAACTACTAGATATGGAAGAATAAAAAGACAATTCAGTACAAGAACAGAGTTCCTGAAGAATTTTCCTCCTCCCACTGTGGAAGAAAAGATGAATTTAGGAACATAACATGAACATACTCCTGATATGACAATCTAAAGCTGCCAACCATTTTCTACCAGTGTGTTATACAGAAAGGTTAAAAGTGAGACATATCCTAATGTTTCATTGAACTTCACGATTAAAAAAAAAAATAGAGAATTCTTCAGCATCCAGGAAGCCAAATAAAAGTCACATTAAGAAGGAATGAAAATAACTGATTTGTTTCAAACTTGTATACCAACAAATGGAGCAATGCTTACAACATTCTAGTGGGAAGAAAATATAGTTTGGAAATACCCAACAAGTACTCCAGTTGAGTGAAGTGGAAAGACACTATGAAATATGAAAGAACTCATGGTCACATGAATAGTTTCTTGACAAAAGAAACCTTATGACCAAAAATTACAACCAATTAAGAAATACATCAAGGGGCTGGAGAGAAGGCTTGGTGGTTAAAGCGCTTGTCTGTGAAGCCTAAGGACCCATGTTCTACTCTCCAGATCCCACCTTAGCCAGACACAGAAAAGTGAGGCAAGTGCAAGCTTGCACATGCCCACTAGGTGGTGCAAGCATCTGGAGTCTGATTTCAGTGGCTGAGGCCTGATGTGCCAATTCTCTCTCTCTCCCCTGTCTTTAAAATAAAAAAAAGTTAAAGAAATACATTAAGGGGCTGGAGAGATGGCTCACTGGTTAAAATGCTTGCCTGCGAAGCCTAATGACCTGGGTTTGATTCCTCAGTACCCATGTAAAGCCAGATGTACAGTGGCACATGCATCTAAGTTCATTTGCTGCAGCAGCTGGAGGTCCAGGCATGACCATTCTCTGTCTGTCTCTCTTCTCTCTCTCTCTCTCTCTCTCCTCTCTCTCTGCTTTGAATAAATAAATAAGTAAATAAATAAAATCAAATAAATGAAACATATCAAGATAATCTAAGAATATGTTAAGATCAAATGTTGAAAAGTGAATCCATTTAAACATCCAATACTCTCATTTATACAACAGCACAGTATTGCAAGCACAGGCCCTGCTCTGTCCCCTGCAGCAGCTCTATGCGTCTTTCCTCATCTGCACCTGCATTCTTTCATGCAACTTAAGTTCTCTCACATCTTATTTCTGGAATGGGTACTGTGGTTCCCAAAAACCACTCACAGTTGGCACTGTCAAGTGCTGAGATTCAGGTACTGTGTAACAGTAACACACAGAGAGAGCTAATAACACCTCAGATCTAGAGAGAAGCAAACTGAATGGTCACTAATTTTCCTCTCCTGATAGAAATGATTGCTAGAAGAAACGTATTAAGCCGAGAAAATGAAAACAATGTAGACTCGAGCTGTAATGGTTAACCTTCATATTCAACATCACTGGAGTTAGGATCACCTAGGAGTTTGGTGAGGCAGAAATTGTGAGTACAGTAGATAGCATGAATGCTGCAAAACTGTCCTATGTAAAACTGTACTATAAAACAGTAACTAACAGACATTGAGAGGTAGAGAAGAGACGAGGAGAAGAATAGAAGTGTGGCTCACAGCCTCTATTTCTAGGCTAGACATCATTTACAGTGGAGTCTCAGTTTAAAAACCACAACTCTTCACAACTGCATGGTTGTCTGGATCATTTCTAAGTTTATGTGGATCTTTTAGAAACTGGCAGCTTCAGAAGCATTTTTTAAAAAGCCACTTGAAATTCACTGTTCAGGGGGCTGGAGAAATAGCTCAGTGGTTAAGCCCAAGGTCACAGATTCGATTCCCCAGGACCCACATAAGCCAGATGTACAAGAGGCACATGCATCTGGAGCTCATTGCAGTGGCTAGAGACCCTGGCATGCCCATTCTCTCTGTCTGTCTCTCTTCTATCTCTCTCTCTCTGCTTGTAAATAAATAAAATTTAAAAAATAATCATTAAAAAAAATCACTGTTCAGTTTTGCTATTATATTTTTCTTCTATTAAACTCAGAAAATTTGAACTATTTATTGAAAAGAATCTATTATGATTCCATGTTTTAACTTTCTTGCATGTGTGCTTATATGTATGTGTTTTGGGGGAAGGGGGTGCATATGTGAGTGTGAGTACATGAGAAGACCAGAGGATGACCTCACATGTCATTTCTTGGGCACCATCTACTGTTAGTGGTTTGAATGAAATGGCCCCCATGAGCTCATGTGTTTTGTATACTTGGTTCCCAGATAGTGGCAGTTTGGGAGGTAGAATCCTGCTGAAGGAGATGCCAGGGATAGGCTTTGGAGTGTTATAGCCCAGCTCCCCCTTGCCAGAGCTAGCTCACTTTTTTCTGCTGCATCTCAGCTGCTGTGGCAAGATGTGATGTCCAGCTTCTACTCTGCCATGCTTCTCCATCATGAAGAAACTTCCCCTTAAAACTGTATACCTGAAATAAACCTTTGTGTCATAAATTGCTTCTGCTCAGGTGTTTTGTCTCAACAATGAGAAGATAACTGCTACACAGCATGTCTTTGGTCTAGAGCTAGCTAAGTAAGCTAGTCTGCTGGCCAGTGAGCTGTCTCCACCTCTCCAGTGCTTAGACTAAAAGCATATATACCTTCATGCCTGGCTCTTTTACATGAATTCTGGGATTGAATTCATATCCTCATGCTTACAAGGCAACCACTTTAATGACTGAGCTATCTCACATTTTTCACTTTCTTTAATCTTTATTTTAGAGAGAGAGAGAATTCGCACTCTAGGACCTCAACCACTGAAATTGAACTCCAGATGCTTGCGCCACCTAGTGTGCATGTGCAACCTTGTGCTTGACTCACCTTTGTGCATCTAGCTTATGCGCCATCTGGAGAGTCAAACATGGGTCCTTAGGCTTCTCAGGCAAGCTCCTTAACCACTAAGCCATCTCTCTAGCCTTCACTTTTAATATCTAAAAACTTTCAAGCCAATATCCTTAACTCCCTATCTACCCATGTAGTGGTCAGCTTTTCATCACTATAATAAAATGCATACCTGAGGTAATTCATTTATAAAGACAAAAGATTTCTTTGGGTTTTAGTGTATGGATGAGTTGTCCATCAGCTTGGTCCTCTGTCAAGGCAGCTTCTCATGGTGTGAGAGTAAGGCAGGGAAACCTACTTGCCTCATGGGCCAGGAAGCAAAGCCAGAGAGGAAGAGTCCACGATCCCACAATCCCCTTCAAGGACATGCTCCCAACAACCTAAGGGTCTCCTACTAGACTCCACCTCCTAAAGGGTATATGTGGCAATTTGAATCAGATGTCCCCCTAAATTTATGTGTTTTAGACTCGATCTCCTAAAGGGTATATGTGATGGTTGGAATCAGATGTCCCCAATAAGCTCAGGTGTTTTGAATGCTTGGTCCCCAGCTGATGGCAGTTTGGGAGGTAGAGCCTTGCTGGGGGAGGTGTGCTGTTGGGAGTGGGCTTTGGGGTGTTATAGTCCAGCTTCCTCCTTGCCAGAGTTCTACTCACTCTCTTGCTGCTGTTTTTCACCTGCTATGGGAAAGGTGATGTCCAGCCTCTCTGCTCATGCTATACTTCCCCCTGCTATCATGAAGCTTCCTCTAGAGACTGTAAGGCAAAATAAACCCTCTCCTTGCAGCTACCTTTGGTTGGGTGTTTTGTCTTAGCAATTTGAAGGTTGCTATAACAGTATATGATCTTCCAATATCACGACTCTGGGTGCCAAGCCTTTAGCACATGGGCTTAGCAACATGCCCTCTAACTTCATCCATCTTATCTTGTCTACCTGCCACATACACATGCCTGAAATTTGTTCTTTTCAAGTTAATTTTGTGGTTAGCATTCAAAGAAATGGGTTTCATTGTGACATTGTATACATATACATCATTATGCAGTGTTCTTATCCTCCCCCAGCTATACTCTCCCAAATGTCCCTCTCCCTTTTATGAGTCCTCTTCTTCCTCCAAAATAGCTCTCCCTTCTGTTCCCTTTACACTTCTTCCTCCCCTCTCAGTCTCCTTCCTACATTTATGTCCTACATTTATATACATTTCCATGAAATTATTTTTTTGGATTTTCAAGGTTGGGTCTCTTGCTGTAACCCAGGCTGACCTGGAATTAGATTCAGGCTGGCCTCAAACTCACAGGGATGCTCCTACCTCAGCCTCCCAAGTGCTTGGATTAAAGGAGTGAGTCACCTTGCCTGGCCTACATTCACATAAATTTAAATCTACATCCCACATGACAGGATACGTGATGCTTGGGGCTGCAGAGATGGCTCAGTGGTTAAAGACTTGTTTGCAAAGCCCGACAACCTGGGTTCAATTCCCCAGTACCCACATAAAGCCAAATCCACAAAGTGGCACATGAATCTCGAGTTTGCAACAGCAAGAGGCCCTGGCATACCCTTACTTTCTCTCTTTCTCTCTCTCTCTCTCTCCAATTACAGTAAATAAATATTAAAAAAGAAAATAAAACACAATACTTGTATCTTTGAGTGTACTCTTTAGAACAGTACTATAGTGGGCTGGAGAGATGCCTTAGCAGTTAAGGTGTTTGCCTATAAAGCCTAAGGACCCAGGTTCAATTCCCCAGCACCCACATAAACCAGATGCACAAGGGGTTTTGTTTGCAGTGGCTACAGGCCCTGACACACCCATTCTCTCTCTCTCTCTCTCTCTCTCAAAATAAATAAAATAATTATATGTATGTGTGTGTGTGTGTGTGTGTAAATTATTCAGGACTAATTGCTAACAGCTGTTGGAGTTCAGCTTCCAGTTCAGGCTAGAGGAAGTAGTTCCAGATTCCGCTTCTGCCCTGTCCCCATTATCCTTACTGGAACAAGGACAGCCAAGACTTGCTTTCCCCTGTCCAATGCTTATCAGAGCTCCTTTCCATAATGCCTCACCTGGAATTCTCCCATCAGCTGCCAAGGGAGTTTCTCCCATTCTGGTATTTCTTCTGTAGTCATTCTAGTGGTCTAGAGAGTAGTCACACATTGTCTGTCAATGACTACATATGTCCTTCAGTGCACTGAATACTTGCCAAGCATGCATGAAGCCATGGGTTCCATTCCCAGCACCACACACACACAGAGAGAGAGAGAGAGAGAGAGAGAGAGAGAGAGAGTAAATATAGTCTCTTGGCTAGGAATTATGTACCAACTCTTCTTTACTAGTTTCTACATCTCACAGTCCAGTATTAAAAGTTAGTATTCCTTTGTGTATCTATGTTGTATGGGCATTTGCAAGCCATAGTGTGTGGGGGGGGGGGGTCAGAAGGCAACATTGGGTGTCAGTCCTCACCATCCACCTTCTTTAAGGCAGGGTCTTTCACTGTCCATTGCCACATTCACCAGACTAGTTGGCCTACAAGCCCCTGGGCAATTCTCCTGTCCCCACCTCCCTTATCACCATAGGCATATTGAGATTACAGACACCAGCACGGCACTGCTCCCCTTAGTGTTCAGCTTTGCATGAGGTCTGGGGATCCGAACTCAGGAACTCATGCTTGCACGGTAAGCATGTTTCCACTGAGCCAGCTCCCTTGTCCTGAAATTCCATCACTAAAAGCATTGTGCATCTCACAGGATGCACTGCCTTCTGACAAACAACAAAGAGTTCTCTCCAACGCAGAAAAAGAGAAGGAAGGAGCAAAGAGAGAACAGTAACAGCTTTCAGGTTTATTATCAAACAAACAAAAAAGTCACTTCCTGGGCTGGAGAGATGGCTTAAGGCTTAAGTACTTGCCTGTGAAGCCTAAGGACCCTGGTTTGAGGCTCAATTCCCCAGGACCCACGTAAGCCAGATGCACAAGGTGGCGCATGCGTCTGGAGTTCATTTGCAGTGGCTGGAGGCCCTGATGCACCCATTCTCTCTCTCTCTCTCTCTCTCTCTCTCTCTCTTTCTCTCTCTCAAATAAATAAATAAATAAATAAATATTTCTTTTTAAAGTCATGTCCATGTTTCAGAAGCAAAATTCCCCCCAAACCAAGCCCAACACTGCTTACTTGGCCTTCAGGCAGCTGCATGGCCAGGGCGTGAACAGATACTTTTGATCTGACTCAGGTTTCTAATCCCACCTGCATCACTCTAGCCTGGTTATTGAACTTATCAAACCCTAAGTTTCCTCCTCACTAAACTAGGGAAAGTGAAGGTATTAGCTCACCTGTTTGTTGTGAGCATAAAACAGATGTAAAAGTTTGCAGGTTTCTGACACATACATTCTGAATAAACATTAAGGACAGTATATACCCAAGTATCAGGGTGAGTAATGTCCCCACCTTGCACCCTGATTTGCTGGTGCAGTCAGGACTACTTTATTGTGCTCTGGAGCACTTCACATGTTGGGCTGCCTCTCATGTGTGTCTGTTTAGTTGGATGAGCAGATGCACATATTCAAGTAGACAGAGGGGCACCAGCTTCATCTCTGCTTTGATTTGCACTTTGACTTAGGAAATGCCTTTTCAAGACCTGGAGAGCAGAGCTACACATAGCACATTAGCTTCTGGGAGATTTTCTTGGAGGCAAACCATGCCACTCAAAGATTCTTTCAGAGCTGGAGAGATAGCTTAATGGTTAAGGAGCTTGCCAGCAAAACCAAAGGATCCAGGTTCAATTCCCCAGTATCCACATAAAGCCAGATGCACAAGGTGGCTCATGCATTTGGAGTTCGTGTGCAGTAGTTAGAGGCCCATGGTTCACCATTTTCTCCCTCTCTCTCTCTCTGTCTCTCTCTCTGTCTCTCTCTCTGTCTCTCTCTCTCTCTCTCTCTCTCTCTCTCTGTCTCTCTCTCTCTCTCTCTCATCCCCCTCAAATAAATAAATAGAATACTTTAAAAGAAGATTCTTGTAGAGTAGGGTGTGGTGGTACACCATTGTGATCCCAGCATTTGAGAAGCCAGTCTGGGTGAGTGGGACATCCTCTCCCTAACCAAAAAGATCCTTTTGAACTGATTAATGGAACATAGGGAAAACTAAACTTAGGAAGCCTAGACAAGCCAGGGAGCCCACAGTTGCTCTTTACTAGAGCTTAGCTTCCCAACAGTGTGCTGGGATGGTGCTTGAAGATGCCAGGGGGTGATGCTATCCAGTTCAGTGTCACTTACTCCCAGAATGCTGTGCACATTACTGTGATCTATTTTAACTTGTTGTCTAATGGGTTGGGATACAACATAGAGTTTGATACTAGTTGTACAATGGTTAAAAAATATATGGCAGGGGCTGGAGAGATGGCTTAGTGGTTAAGGTGCTCTCCTGTGAAGCCTAAGGACCCACGTTCGACTCTCCAGACCCCACATAAGCCAGATGCACAAAGGTGAGGCAAGTGCAAGGTCGCACATGACCACTAGGCAGCACAAGCATCTGGCATTCATTGCAGTGGCTGAGGCCCTGGCATGCCAATTCTCTCTCTTTCTCATTCTCTCTAAAATAAATAAATAATAATAATAATAATAAATTCTTTTTAAAAAAATATGGCATATGCTTGCAATCCCAACCCCTGAGGTGTGGAGGCAGGAAGATTAGGAGTTCAAGGTCATTCTCAGCTACATAGTGAGTTTAAGGCCAGCCTGGGCTACGTGAGATCCTATCTCAAAATCAAAAGAAGAAAAGGAAGAATAATTATAGTGTATGATTTAAAGTCCTAGTTGTTAACTCTTCAATTGAAATTTGTGAACTATAAAGCATCCCAGTTGGGAAACATTAATCGTTCAACTTTGTGACCTACCAAAGAGCATTTGTTACTCTAAAAGAGTGTGTTAGTGGGGCTGAGAGATGACTCAGAGATTAAAGGCACCTGTTTGCAAAGCTTAACAGCCTGTACCTATGTAAAACCAGATGCTCAAAGTGGTGGAGGCATATGGAATTTGTTTGCAATAGCAGGAGGCCTTGGTGCACCTATTCTCTCTCTCTCTCCTTGAAAATACATACATAAATATGTTTTTAAAAATATTTTTAGGGCTGGAAAGATGGCTTAATAGTTAACGCACTTGCCTGCAAAGCATAAGGACCCCTGTTCGATTCCCCAGAACCATGTAGTCCAGATGCACAAGGTGGCACATGCATCTGGAGTTCATTTGCAGTGGCTAGAGGCCCTGATGTGCCCATTCTTTCTCTCTATCTGCCTCTTTCTTTCTCGCAAATAAATAAAAAAATTAAATATATATATATTTTTTTAAAAAGAGTGTGGTAGTGACCAGGGGATGTCATCTTCAGTTAGCCACAGTAATTAAGCTTCTCCTCACAAATTCTATTTTGAGTTGTAACTGTGACACCAAGTTCCTTATCGATGTAAAAAGCTCCATTCAGAGATGGCCTAGCAGTTAAGGCACATGCTGGTAAAGCCTAAGGACCCAGGTTCAATTCTCCAGTCCCACGTAAGCCAGCTGCACAAGGTGGCACATGCATCTGGGGTTCATTTGCAGTGGTGGCTGGAGGCCCTGGAGCGCCCATTCTCCCTCTCTCTCTTCTCCCTCTCTCTGTCTCTAATAAGTAAATAAAAATAAAATCTTTTAAAACAATAAAAATAAAATCTTAAAAGAAAAAATGAAAAGCTCCATTCAGAACAGGTGCCTCCCACAAAGCTGGCAGAAGATGGCCAGAAGCCATGGCACTCTTCAAAAGCAGCTGAGTGGAAAGCCCTTTCCCATCAGAGCCGTCACGTTGGCCTGGAAAAACAAAACACTTCGTCGTTTCTAATAAGTACAGGAAGCCTGACAAGGTAATGACTTTTTTCTCCCCCGGCACTAATCTCAAATATAATAACGTCTAAATGTAATTTTTATGTTTAGAATTTCTGTTACGGAATCAAAGCTGAGTTCTTGGACTTGCATTCTTCATTGGCACCTCAGTCCCTGCTGCAGAAATAAAGACGAGTGGGCTGTGCTGAAGGAGCCCACGCTGCCTGCAGTGCTTGATGACAGATGACGGGATATGAGAAGACAAAACTGATGATCATAGCTTTTTGTTTATCGATTGCAAATAAAATTTGCCGAGTGTGAAGCCACAAGCTGCACTTGAGGGGGCTGGGCAGGGAGGCCACCAGGAAATGTGTGTATGCCCACACATTCAGGAGCTAAGAACGCCTGGCAAAGGCCAGGCTGGACGCGGACACGGTGACGGGCACAGTGCGGGGACGTTGCTGGCCCACTGGAATCCTGGGCAATGTACACAGTCCCATTCCCGCCGCTGTCTCCTTGGTGGCATGCCAGGCTTGTGCACTGACGAGGAAAGACTGAGGAACTCAGAAAGCTGCTTTCTCGGGAACATCTGTGCTGCTAACAAGCTATGAGACTTTGACCCATAGTTTGAATCCCTACTGGTCTCCATGTTCTTTCTTTATAACACAAGAGGTTATCTTCATTCAACAGACACCAGGCTATCCACTGCTGGGCCTGACAGTGCCAGATGGGCAAAGCGATGGTGCCAGGCTTCCTGGAAGGAGCAAGTCTGTGGCAGTGGCAGCAAGCACAGTACAACTAAGTCTGTGGCCAGCTCGGGGCAGAGCCGTGGAGCTCCCAACCTCCTTTATGAGCCTTGCTCTAAAGACAAAACCCCAAGACCACGTTTTCCAAGCAGCCAGAGATGCTCACCACAGAAATGGGCTCAAAAGCAGAACATGATGTAACTCCAGGCAAATCCTAGGAAGGTCCGGACGGAGCTCTTGTTGCGTTATTGCAGGAGGATTTACATCCGGCAGGGAGCAGGTTATCACAGCACGCCTTCCTATGCCTTCTCTCTTGCCAATACCACTGATAAGATGACTCAAAGCTTATAATAGGCTGGAGAGATGGCTCAGCAGTTAAGGTGCTTGCCTGCAAATCCTAAGAACCAGGTTCTATTCCCCAGTACCCATATAAAGCCAGATGCACAAAGTGTTGCATGCATCTGGAGTTTGTTTGTAGTGGCTACAGACCCTGACATGTCTAGTCATTCTCTCTCTCTCTCTCTCTCTCTCTCTCTCTCCCCTCCCTTCCTTCCTCTTTTTCTTTATCTGCTTGCAAATAAATAAAAATATTTTGTAAAAAGCCTACAAAAGGAGTCTTGACTAATATACATGGGAATTGGCATATCACACTTTCACAAAATGATACCAGATGACAGAAACCATTGATTTGTCTTCATGCAGCCTCAGCAACAAGCTCACAGGAAGCCCTTAATGACACAGCATCTAAGAGGTGACTTCCAGATAATCAGAGCAGGTGGCGATTGAAGAAGAGAGTAACTGTGGCTCCAGTTTAGGCTAGTAAAAATAAAGTCTTGAGCCGGGCGTGGTGGCGCACGCCTTTAATCCCAGCACTCGGGAGGTAGAGGTAGGAGGATCGCCGTGAGTTCGAGGCCACCCTGAGACTCCATAGTGAATTCCAGGTCAGCCTGGGCTAGAGTGAGACCCTACCTCGAAAAACCAAAAAAAAAAAAAATAAATAAAAATAAAGTCTTGAAGTACTTGAATACACTTTGATATTTCACTTGAAAAGCATAGGTTCTGTGTCCATTTTCATTCTGCCCATGATGGTTAATCTTCCTTTTCAACTTGACTGATCTAGGAGTCACACCTCTGCCTTGTCTGTGAAGATGTTTTCAGAAAGGTTTAACTGAGGAGGGGAGACCCAGCCTGCATGTGGGTGGCACCATCCCATGGGCTAGAGTCCAGACTGAGTAAAAAGGGGGAAGTTAAGCCAGGCGTGGTGGCGCACGCCTTTAATCCCAGCACTCGGGAGGCAGAGGTAGGAGGATCGCTGTGAGTTTGAGGCCACCCTGAGACTCCATAGTGAATTCCAGGTCAGCCTGGGCTAGAGTGAGACCCTACCTTGAAAAACCAAAAAAATAAATAAATAAATAAATAAATAAATAAATAAATAAAAAGGGGGAAGTAAAAAGCTAGCTAAGTACCAGCATTCCCTGCTTTCCTCTTCCTGTTCCCTCTGGATGGGAAGAAGCAAGTGGTCACACCTCCCTGCCACTTCTCTCACCACGCCTTCCCGGCCAAAATGGGCCATACTCTCACAGTGAACCAAAAGAAATCCTTCTGCTCTTAAGTAGCTCCTTGTCAGGTATTTGGCCCTAGCAATGAGAAAAGTAGCTAATAAACTACCTGAAAAATTACCACAAACTCAACAGCTTAGAACAACTTCAAGGCCAGGCGTGGTGATGCACGCCTTTAATCCCAGCACTTGGGAGGTGGAGGTAGGAAGATTGCTGTGAGTTCGAGACCACCCTGAGACTACATAGTGAATTCCAGGTCAGCCTGAACTACAGAGAGACCCTACCTCAGAAAAGCAAAAAGAAGAAGAAGGAAAAAAAAAAAAGGAACAACTTCAAAATTTCTGCATATCAGGACATGAAATACAGGTAGCTTGGTCCTCTTAAAATCAAAATGGCAGCCAGCACTGAGAATTTTTTGTTGTTGTTGTTCAAGATGGCAGCCAGCACTGAGATTTTTCTTGAGGTATGGTCCTCTTTCAAACTCAAAGGATGTTGGCAGAATTCAGTCCTGTCGAGCCATCAGCTCCTGCAGGCTAGCCAGTCTCCTGCCATGTGGCCTTCTTTATAACATGCACTTCACCTCTACTCTCTTGAAAGGGCGCACTGGATCAAGTCAGTCCCACCTAGGGTAGCTTCCTCTTGGTTAAGATCAAGTCATGACAGTAATTGCAACTGCAAAATTTCAGACCTGGGCCAGGTAACATAACAATCACAGGAGTAAAGGCCCATTGCCTTTATCCTTTTCTTTTTTTTTTTTTAAATTTTTGTTTATTTATTTATTTGAGAGCGACAGAGAGAAGGAGGCAGAGAGAGAGAGAGAGAGAGAAGAGAGAGAGAGAGAGAGAGAGAGAGAGAGAGAATGGGCGCGCCAGAGCTTCCAGCCTCTGTAAACGAACTCCAGATGCGTGCGCCCCCTTGTGTATCTGGCTAACGTGGGTCCTGGGGAATTGAGCCTCGAACCGGGGTTCTTAGGCTTCACAGGCAAGCGCTTAACCGCTAAGCCATCTCTCCAGCCCAGCCTTTATCCTTTTCATATGGCTAGAAGCAAAGAGCAGTTTCAGCCCATGCTCTACGGGAAGGAATTATACAAGAACATGATATCATTGACCAACGCGAGGAAGCAGATCAGTAAAGCTGGTTCAGGTTTATTGGCACAGCTCTCCGGCCAGGCTCACTGGTCCCAAGATGTGAGGACAGAGAAGTCGCATCCAGGACCTAAAGTGCAGGTCTTTTAAAGGGGAGGATGGGGGAAGATGATGTGCTAGCTACAAACAAGGGGCGGGCTGAGGAAAGTAACTATTTCAAGGATGGGAGAAAGCAGAGGTCTCCTTATAAGGTTCCAGCTAGGGAGGGGGTCCAGCCAGCAGGGGAGTCTTGAAACTGCTGGTCCCGATCATGCTCAGGAATGTGGGTGATAGGGTTATTGGAAGGCATGGCCATCGTGTTAGGTCCTTTGTTCTGAGCATGGGTCTGCCCAACAAGGGTCATCTTAAAATCTTGCCTACCACAGGATTTCTTTTCATATCCTTCCACATAGTATGTACTTAGGTCCGGTTAATTATGCAAGATTGTTTTTTACTATTGCTGGGGAGAGTCTTCCAGAAACAACTCTCCCTCCATTATGTCTGTCCTAGCAACTTTTTTTTTTTTTTTTAATGATAGGGTCCCAGGCTGTCTATATACCCAAGAATAACCTTGAACTTCTGATCATCCTGCCTCCACCTCTAGTGCTGAGATTACAGACATGCAATACCATATCCAGTTTAATGTGGTACAAGAGGCTGGAGATGTGGTTCAGTGGCAGAGCACTTGTTTGGCAAGCACAAGGCCCTGGAGTTGGTCCCCAGTACCAGACAAATAAGATGAAAATAAAAGGCCAGCTTAACGTGGTGCTGGGGATCCAACCCAGGCTTTTGTGCATGTTAGGCAATCACTCTACCTACTGAGCTCCATCTCGGCCCCCTTGAAACTTCTCATTCTTTGTGCTACCTTCTCTCAGGGGAAGCAAGCAAGCCAGCAGTTACATCTAGGGAGTTTACAGTCAGCTCACACTTCTCAGAAATAGTCACCCCGTAGAGGGTTTCTGTTCACTACTGCAGTCAGAAGTCAACTTTGTGCAAAGAGGATCCTAACAGAGGTTCAGCTCCAACATACTCAATGCATGTAGCTCCAAGCACCCAACTGATACCTCCTCTTGCTTCAGAGAAAATGTAACTACTTTCCTCCACCTTCTGTAGCTTTCCCCGGGGCCTGTAATGGAAGCAGCAGACTTCTGATCTGACCCCACATTCCAGCTGGGAAGGACGCCATTAACTTTGTAATAGGGAACAGGTTTGGGGGCTGGAGAGATAGCTTAGCAGTTAAGGTGCTTGCCTGCAAAGCCTAAGGACCCGGGTTCGATTCCCACATAAACCAGATACACATGGTGGTGCATGCATGTGGAGTTTGTTTGCAGTGGCTGGAGGCCCTGGCATGTTTTCTCTCTCTCTCTCTCTCTCTCTCTCTCTCTCATAAGTAAATAAATAAATAAATAAATAAAATTTCAAAAGGGAGACGGGTTTGAGGCTAATAGAAGAAGTGCTACTTTTATAAAACCGCATTTTGTGTCTGTGCTCATTCCTGGCTCTCTTAAATGCACCTGCCCCTCCATGGCTCCTTCTTGCTGCTACCTGGACTTTTTCTGTAGCCCTCTGGCTTTTCTGTATAACGTTCAACCATTGCTTTGACCCCTCCCTCAAGCTTTCTTTAGCCCTTCCTGGGGTCTGCCTCCAGCCCTCTCCTTAATCCATGGTACAATGATTTTCTAAAAGGAAGGTGACTTTGCACTAAGAAATGAATGGTGCCAAATCACCCAGCAAAATTGAGCAGGAGCACACTTTATAGGGAAAGGAAAAGGAAAGAAACACAGCATAGCTATCAAAAGACAATAGACAAATCAACTGAATAACTGAATTTTTGATGTTATAAAACTAAATTTCCCACCCAAGACTGAATCTAGCTTTGGCTGGAGAGGAATCTAAAGCAAAGCATCCAACGACGAGGAGACATTGATGGTGTGAAGACCACGTTGTGAATAGTGGCTGCATGAACTCCCCAGTGTTACAGCCCACACAGCATCAGCATCTCTCCAAGCTGTAACCAGAGGGGAAAAAAAAAAGGTGGCCTCTCCTCGGGCATCCAAGGAAGTGGCCCAGATGGATCTGGTTCGGACCACGTGGCGATCAAGTCCTTATCTGCTGGAAGCCTGTTTTCCCTTGTGTGATGGGGTGAATGGGTACTGTTCCCATGCTGCCTTGTTGTCAGGATCATGTTTTAGATGGTCCAGGATGTACTTAGCATGGCTCGGGCATGTGGCAAGCATTCGGCATGTGCTGTGGCCGTCATTTACTCCTTGAGCGAGCAAACGCCCTGCCAATGCTATGCGACTTGTGCTGCTTTCTTACCCATACTGGAGCCAGACTGAGTCCTTTCTGAATTAAGAATTTTAGAACTTAAATATTAAAATAGCCACTTGAGGGGGAATGGGGAACATTGATCAGAGTGTAATGTTTCGTTCTGACAGAACAAATAAACTGGGGATCTATTGTGCAATATGGTGACTACAGTCAGTAATTATGTATTGGACATTTGGAAGTTGCTCAGAGAGATCATAAATGTTCTTATCACAAAAGGATAACCATGTGAGGTGATGGATATGTTAATTAGCTTGATTGTGGTAATAATTTCACAGTGCATACATATATGACAACACCAGGTTGTATACTATAAATATGTGCAATTTGTCAAATAGACCTCAACAAAGCTAGAATAAAGAAAAGAGTCACTTGAGGCAGGGCCTATGGAAATGTTGCATCTGTCCCCAGACCAAGGTTCCAATAGTAGTTTTCTCTGGGGCTAAGGCTCTGTGGAAGCATACTGGAAACTCAACCCCAGAGAAAGGTCTGGGCTAATTCTCAGCATTTGAATGACTGGTGCATGAAGAAAGTCACAAAGAACAACTGTGGACATCGGAAGACAGATCAACTCTATGAGCTCCCCCGGAAGCCCTGAAGACACTTGATCAAGGAGAACAGAGGACACGGAGAGGCCATTTCTAGTTCAAAAATAAACAACCCTAAATGTTACAATAGGAAAAAAAATTATAATGTTGACTTGGAAAAAATTCCAAGCATATATCTAGTCAGCAAGTAAGGTGCTAATTATCTTTTCTGTACTAACTCCCTAACCCATAATCCAAGTTCAAGTCCTTAAATAAGAAAGACATTTCATGCATTCAGTCAGACTCTGTCCCACAAGCACATGTGCTAATCTTTTTCACAAAGAATCTTCTGGGAGATCATGAGCTTGGTTTGGAAGGAAGCCATAGAGAGCAAAATTAAAGCCCAAATTATGCTCTCTGTATGCCCTGACTCCTGTGTCTGAGTCTTCTAGAACACTGCTCAAAATTCAGTGTGAAGAAGAAATTGCTTGAGGGCTGGAGAGATGGCTCAGTGGTCAAGGCATCTGCTTGCCTGTAAAACCTAACAAGTGGGGGCTGGAGAGATGGCTTAGCTGTTAGGGCCCTTGCCTGCAAAGCCAAAGGATCCTGGCTGGATTCTCCAGGACCCACGTAAGCCAGATGCACAAGGGGGTGCATGCATCTGGAGTTCGTTTGCAGTGGCTGGAGGCCCTGGCATGCCCATTCTCCCTCTCTGTCTCTCTCCCTGCTTCTTTCTCTCTCAAATAAATAAATAAATAAAATATATTTTAAAACCTAACAAGTGGAGTTTGATTCTCCAGTACTCATGTAAACCCAGGTACACAAAGTGATGCATGCATCTGGAGTTCATTTGCAATGGCCAGAGGCCCTGGCATGCCCATTCTCTCCCCGACCACCCCCCTTTCTCTGTCTGTGTGTGTGTGTGTGTGTGTGTGTGTGTGTGTGTGTGTGTGTGCTAGCAAATCAATAGAAATATTTTTTAAATTTTTTTATAAATATTTCTATTTATTTGCTAGCACACACACACACACACATTTTTAAAACGCTCAGTTCTTATACACTCAGCAAAGGTTTACCTGGGCAGTGGAGATACCAGGAAGAGCTCTATCTTCCCCTAAGCCTACTGTCCAGTGAAGGCTGAGAACAATGGACCGTCACAACAGTGCAGCATGGCTTTACTACTGTCAGAGGCAGCTTCTGTTTACTCAAGCTCTTCCCCTAAGTCATGGAGTTAGGCTACAGGAAAAATGGTCAACCTCAGGCTACCCAAACATCCCATGACCTTGCCTATTCAGTCCTCAGGTGCCTAACAGTATCCCACTTCCTAGGGGAAGACACTGAAAGTTTACGCAGGTTGTGGTGGTGGTCCCCGCCCCCTGCAGAGACTGACTGATGCAGTCTTAACCGGAGGTGAGTGCCAATAACCCTGCTGAGGAGGGACCTCAGTGGAAAGGGGGCGGGGAGAGGGGAGGTGAGAGGATAACAGGAGGGGAATGGGTCCAACATGGGATCTGTTCATACACTTAAGTTCATAATCAATAATAAAAAAAAGTTTATGCAGGAGAAGTCAGCCGCTGGCTCCTCCGCGTTCTTTCTGCCTTTGAAGCCCAGGCTCAGTTCCTCAGCGATGACAGTCAGGCTTTCTTCACGCCTGTGAGATGACTAGAGCTTAGGGCCGCTGGAGTTTTCAGCTGCTCACTGCATTTGTAGGGCTCGGAGAAGGGAACTACTGGATGGGGTGGGGGCATGCACGTGAGAGAAGCCTTGGGAGGAGAATGTGAAGGACAAGTTCCACACAACTGCCCTGCAGGGCTGGAGTGGACACCCTTCGGGTTGTGGGAGAGCTAAGCCACTAGAGGGCAGAGTGTACATTGAGCAATCACAACCAAATCCTGCCGGCCCTTGGTGACAGGGCAAAAGGCATGCCTCACTGCGCGTTGATAAGCACTTGCTCTACTCCTGAGCAGATTTCTACCCTCAAGTATGGCTCCTGTTAACTGCACCGCAAATCACAGTGAGGGAAAGAGTCCTTTGGCACCATTTCTTTTTTTTTTCTTTTTAGTTTTTGGGGGATGCAGTTTGGAGGTAGGGTCTGGCTCTAGCCCAGGCTGACCTGGAATTCACTATGTAGTCTCAGGGGGGCCTCGAACTCACAGTGATCCTCTGCCTGCCTCTATGTTGTACCAACTGTGACTCCGTTTAAATCACTTAACCTCTAGGAACCAGCACCCTCATCTATGGAACCTACCCAAGAGGTCTGGAGAGGTTAAGTGAGTTTCTGAGTGAAAATATGGCTCCTACACTATGGAAATTATGATGACTAGTAGCAATAATTTAGCTGTACATTGATGTCATAGAGAAATGCAAGCCCTTCTAGAGGTCACCTTGACTTCCTGTCATCACAAATCTCCTTCAAGGCAGCCATCGCCTCTTCCTTCTCTGAATGAAGAGGTTTCCTTCCGCAGACGGAAGGCCAGCCCTTTAGTCCATAGCCTGGAGTCATATCCTCCCACCGTCCCCAGGAACTTGACACTGTTCATCACCATACATCATGCCTGACTGGACCTCTTGAGCGCTCCCTCCACCCTGGCCCTGTCTCTTCCCACATTTAAGCATGGTTGAGCCTATTCTGTCTTAACACCAAAGCAAACAACAACAAAAACTGCCCATAGCCCATCTACTCCTTGACCTTCAGGCTTCGTCTCCCTGCTTGTTGAGAGAACTTCTCAGTAGAGCTTCCTACACCCTAAAATCTGGTACTACGTCAATGGAATCAGAGCTGCTCGCTCTCTGGCCTGGCCTCTGAGCAGCTTTGGCATGGATGACCTTGAGTAGGCAGCTGTGGTATGGGGGCCCCTTAGGCTCCACAGCCCCAAACTACCTCTGTATCTATGGCTGACTCTGCCTTCTCAATTCTGCCTGCAGATGATAAAAATCTTCCAGGCTCTGTCCACACCGTCTTTCCTCATCTGCTTGTCTGCTCCCAAGGATCCAGTGTTCTTTTCCATATCTATAATTCACCACCTGAACATCTCATGGGCACCCAGACTCATGGTGCCCCTAAGTAAAATCACTTCCCTTTTCCCAGAGCCCCTCCTGTATACAAGGGTGACTTCCTGTTATAAAATACTTTGTCCCTTACTTCCAATCAACTGTGATAATGTCCCTGCCACATCTAAAGGAGTTTTCAAATCCCTCTTTCTCTCCCCTCTGCCACTACCACCATTCTAAGCTACTAACATCTTTTACTGCCTCTTTTCACTCTGGTCTTCATACTAGCCAGAGGGGGGGGGGATGTTTTTGATGCTGGGTCTCACTCTAGCCCCAAGCTAACCTGGAACTCGCTACATAGCCCAGGCTGCCTTCAAACTCGTGGTGATCCTCCTACCTCAGTCTCCCAAAGTGCTGGGATTAAAGGCCTGAATCACACACAGCTTTAAAGAAATACTTTTAAATATTTATAGTGAAAAATCTGTGTCAATTATAGTCCTTTGAATAAAAATTCAGACTCAAAAAATTCTAAGCCCTCTCTTCTTCATCTGCCCTTTGCTGTCTGTCCAGCCTGCTCACACCTCACTTCTGACCCTCGCTTCAGCTCCAGGTTTCACATTTCCTTTTCCTCCCGTCTCAGAACCCATGCTTCAAAGAGGCTCTGGCTTTGGGAGAGTAGCTCAGTGGCACAGTGTGTGCCTAGCATGCTTAAGGTCCTGGGTCCTAGTTAAGACACTTGCTACAAAGCCTAACAACTTGGGCTTGATACCCCAGTATCCATGTAAAGCTAGATGCATAGTGGCACATGTATCTGGAATTCCTTTGCAGCAGCTAGAGGCCCTGGTACACCCATTCTCTCTCTTTCTGCCTGTCATGGTGGTGCTACACCTTTAATCCCAGCACTGGAGAAGGCAGAGGTAGGAGGATCACTGTGAGTTCAAGGCCAATTTGAGACTACTGTAGTGAATTCCAGGTCAGCCTGGACTAGAGTGAAACCCTGCCTCCAAAAACAAAAAAGAAGATAGATGAATTCACAGAGCATCTGTGGAATATCAGACACCAAGGGGATTTCAAGGAGTCTACCTCAGTCACAGTTCCTACCCTGAAGGAGTTTGAAGTCAGTAGGGTGACCAATACTATGACAGAAAATGTAATAAACAGCCCACAGATGCATGGGAAAGCCACAGAGCAGCCCCCAAGTTGGGTGGAGAAGACCCAGCTCTTCGCATTCTGATGGGAAGACGAGGGTCTAAAGGAAGAGTTAAAAGAATGAAAGAAGGAGACTCAGCAGCCTGAGGGGTGGGTCTGGGAGAAACAGTATTGAGACAGAAGTGTATGCAGTGTCAACACCCACAGACACCCAGAAAACTTCAATCTGACAGACACTTTAATCTGACAGCCTGAGGCCACCGTAGACCTTTGAGACAGCGTGTCTATGAATCAGGGGGGCCTGAAACACAATGACAAAGGAAAAAGCAGGTCATGAGAACATGAAGACCAACTGTATGAGTCTATTCTTTCAAGAAGTTTGTTCACAAAGGCAAAAACCACACTGGAAGAGGCTTGAGGATTTAGCATTAATCATCACCATGTGGGCTAGGCAGGCAGAGCCCAATTAGGGTTAGGTCCAAAGAGTACCTGGTTGGCTCACACCATAGACACTTGGCAGGGAGACGGAGAAGGGGAGCAAGAAAGAAAAGGGCCTGTTTACACCCTCTGTTCTCTGGTAAACCCTTCCTGGGTTCCTGGGAGACCAAAGGGGGAAAGAGCGCCCAGCCTTGCTCTCAGCATGAGCCAGGAAGAGTGCTGAACACTGAAGCCGGTTGTAAAACTTAAGCAGATCAGACACTATAAAATACTTTGTAATGCGCCATTGAGGTGACCAAATAAGAGGCCTGAGTAAATTTATATTCCAATTGCTAAACATTACAGTCAATTTTGAAACCCACAAAAGTTTTGCTGAACAACTGTATAAATTAGAATGGATCTGTTGCATTGCACGGTACCTAATAGACGGAGACATAAAACAATCGCAGCTAACTCCCTCTTACCTGTTAAATCATCTTGAACTAGATCTGCTAGCTCAACTCTCCATTTCTTTTTACCTTTCAGAAAAACACTATAAGGTAAATTCTCAGGTTAATGTAAATTTTATTTATTTATTTGTTTATTTATTTATTATTTATTTGTTTATTTTCCTTTTTCCCCCTCCAGACAGAAAGCGCTAAATGCTGTCAGGGCCAGGATTCATCAAACCAAACCTGCCTTCTTCTGGTGGAAGCTCTCTGCCTGATTTTTTTTGTGGGGGGCAGGGGGAGTTCTCTCCTACTAAGCTATGGTGGCAGTATCAGCTGGTGGCTGTTTTGAAGAAATTGAAATCAATACAAACATATCCATGGTCACACATATGCATACATGCATATGTACATATGTCCACACACACACACAGCCATACAACTTAAAGAAACTAGACCAAGAGTCAAGAAAGAAAATTCCAGGTGTGTTTCTGTCTAGGTGAACTGTAGAGTGTGGGCAGGCCCCCCTTCCCGCTGTTCCTCTGTTCCATTCCAAACCATTCACCTAACTACCAATTGCAAAATCCCACTGAAGCAACAGACGTGAAGAGGGGCCATCTTTCCCTCGGGGGTATTTCAGGGTGACATACAAGTAAGCAAGAACACCCTGTGAATTGCCACCGCAGCCCTGACAGATGGAGAGGAAAACTATCCCACGGTCCAGACATGGTACCTGAAATCCAGAGCTTCAAGTAATTTGTTCAACTTCACATGGCAAAAACACAGCAGTTCTGGGACTTTTCACCCCAATTTCTCTGAGTGTACCACGTGAGGATGGCTGCTGTGGGGGAAACGCAGGGGCAGACTCAACTTGTCAGAGGATGCTGCTGCTCCCTGAGGAGAGGGTGGAGGGAGGTTTGTCTTTCTCCCACTCAGTATCAGAAACCCTTTCCCCTCTATAGGCTAGTCAAGATGCATTTTCTGTGAAAGCAAGATTACTGAACGGAGAGCAGTAGATGATCAAAAAGATCTAAGAAGAGCAGAGAAGATTAGCTGTGAGCCTTATGCAATCTGGACTCTCTTCTGTACTTAGCATGAACTGAAAAGTCTTCTGAGTTTTTTATCGCAAATCTCTACCTCCCCCATGCCACAACAACGACAAAACATAAAACAAGAAAGAGGAAGCATCCGAGCCATCTTCCTCAAGCCTGGCCACAAAGCCAGCTTTTGAGGTGACGGCTCTTGTGTCACAAACCATTCCTGGGCCAAAAAGATGATGAAGGAGGAAAGAGAGGGTCACTTCTCACCCGTGGCTGCCTGGACAATAGGACCTGAGGGCCAGTTGTGGGTGGCCCCCAGAATGGGGAAAAAGGTGTGGGAGGATGTACAGACGTGGACAGGGTGATATGTGTAACTGAGAGATGTATGACTTGTCCGAGTGTTTCAGCCACCTCCCTTCCCATATGGGTAAGGAAACCGGGACCAAGGAAGTCACAGGTTTTGACCAACATCACCCAACTGAACTAAGACTGGAACTCAACTCTCCTGTCTCCCAGGCTAGTGTGCTAGCTTCCAAAAATAAATTTCCTTCCCAAGAGGGTGTGGTGGTTTGATTCAGGTGTCCCCCATAAACTGATGTGTTCTGAATGCTAGGTTCCCTGCTGATGGAGATTTGGGAATTAACGCCTCCTGGACAGGCTTATGGGTGCTATAGCCAGTTTCCCCATGCCAGTGTCTGGCACACTCTCCTGTTGCTGTGGTCCACCTTATGTTGGCCAGGGGGTGATGTCCATCCTCTGCTCATGCCATCGTTTTCTCTGCCATTGTGGAGCTTCCCCTCAAGCCTGTAAACCAAAATAAACCTCTTTTTTCCCACAATCTGCTCTTGGTTGAGTGATTTCTACCAGCAATGCGAACCTTGCTGCAACAGTAAAGTGGTACTGAGGAGTAGGATTGCTGCTAAACACCTGACTGTGTGATTTTGGCCATTTGGAGCTGATTTTCAAGAGGAATGTGGAAGGACTTGAAACCTTGGCCTAAGAGATGCCTTGAAGTGCTGCTGTAAGTACAGCTTGATGGACTATTCTTGTCAGAGTTGAAAGACCTGAATGCAGTAAGAACTATGACTGTGAGGTTTGGCTTATGAGGATGCAAAAGAGCTTTGCTTGGACTGGGCTAGCAGTTTGTGTGAGAAGCTTGCTGTTATGCCTATGTCCTGAGAAGTTGTGCAGGGTTGCTTTGTGTAGAAATGAACTGGTGTGAGCAGACAGATATGGCACAGAAAGAAAAATCTTAGGGTGAACTGCTGCCCATTCAGCTGCAATTGAGAGATTACAACCTTTGAGATTGGGCCAGCTGACCTGCACTGGGACAACAGGAAGAATGTAGGCTATTTTGGAGGGACCTGAGTGCTCAAGAAGTGTCCTATTATTCAAAGTCTGTTTTATTCTCCCTGAATTAACAAATTGGCACCCTACCTGGTATTGTGGAGCATAAGAAATGCAGGAAAGAGAGGGTCATTGAGTTTTCATAGAGACCCCATGGGGCCATGAGGATGAACCATGGATTGCAATGGAGACCCAGCGGAGATGCCGGGACCACCAGATGGCTGCTAGATTTGTCACTGACAAATATGTTGGACTTAAAGCTCCAGAGTTTGATGTGTTTTCCCTGGTTGTTTTAAATCTTGTATTGGTTGAATATTGCTTTGCTATGCCCAATGCTATCTTTTGCAGTGTGAATGTTTATTTTGTGCCATTATGGGTTTTTGGGGGGGGATATTTTTGGTATTATGGCTCAGTTAAAAGACCTTGGACTAGGGGAAAGTATGAACATCATTGGAACTGATAAAAACTATGGGGACTTTTTAAGTTGGACTGAATGCATTATATTTTTTGTGTCACGTGTGGATATCAGTTTATGAGGGCCAGGGGCGGAATGTGGTGATTTAATTCAGGTGTCCCCCATAAACTTAGGCATTCTGAAGGCTAGGTTCCCAGCTGATGGAGATTTGGGAATTAATGCCTCCTGGTTGGAGTGTATTGCTGGGGGAGGGCTTATGGGTGTTATAGCCAATTTCGCCATGACAGTGTTTGGCATACTCTCCTGTAGCTATGGTCCACCTTATGTTGGCCAGGGGGTGATGTCCACCCTCTGCTCAGGCCATCGTTTTTCCTGCCATCGTGGAGCTTCTCCCTTGAGCCTATAAGCCAAAATAAACCTCTTTTTTCCCACAAGCTGCTCTTGGTTGGGTGATTTCTACCAGCAAAGTGAATCTAACTGCAACAGAGGGTAAGGACATGACAGGCCTCAGGACCCTGGTTAGAAGAGAACACACCCATGGGGAGAAAGTACCCAGTGTGTAAATAAGGAGTAACAATGTAAGCCAACCAAATCCTTCAAGGTCTCTCCTTACCCCAGAGGTGAGGCTGAGAGTGGGTCAAGACCTGAGTATGCACAGTGGTAGCAGGAGTGGGACCACAGTGGAGGTGATAGGGGTGACCACCAGATCGAAAATTACTGTAGATATGAGTTCCCCAAATTGCAAATTGAGCAGTTCTCATTTTTAAAAACATTACCTGTGGCAAAGGCTCATTAATACAAAATCATAGTTGGAATCTAATCTTCTTTGTGCCACTTGGGGGCAACACCTTCATATTTGATTTATTGAGACCTCCCACCTCTGTTTGCCTTCCAAAAACTGAGAGAAATTGCTAATCTGAAGGCTATCTTCTCTTCCTCAAATGGCTGCCGCAAGCTGCCATGCTGCATGACTACTGAGTGCACTGGATATTCTATGTATTTATTTATTTAACGTCAAATTGCTTCCTTGCTTACCTCTAGACAGGGCAAGATGAATGCCAGCTACAAAGACTGGCTCTTACGGGGTAGCCTCCCAAAGGACACGAAACAAATTCTTAGGACAGGAAGATCACAGCTTCCAAGGGTATCCCGACAGAGCAAAGGAAGTCCACGCCAGAATGGCCATCAGCTACAGGAAGACCCAGCATTTGCGGCCTGGCCATCTGAAGATGGACAGGGCCCATTCAGCACTGGGCGCACTCGGAGTGAGGAAAGAGCAGAGAGCCATCCCTGGACTAGAGTGGTGGGGCAGCAGCCACCATCGCAAAGCTCAGGGCAGAACTCCAGGTCTGTGGCTGGGTAGCCAATGAGGTAAGTGAGGGCGCCAGACAGGAGGCTCAGGGGACAAGTCTTCCTTCTCCCAATGGGGCTACTTCTAGGCCTTGCATAGAAGCCACAAGCAAATGTCTCTCCTGACCTCCTGGCCCCCGCATGCCCACAGGCTTCCTACTTGATGTCCATAGCACCCGTACTGTAACATGTTAAATGTAACTCATCCTCTGTCCAAAACAAGCTGGGCCTTTGAGTCCTTGCTCAGACAAGTGTACCACCCGCATAGGCCAATGATGATCCTCAGCAAAGTAACAACTCCATCCCATGCTCACCATGTACGCCCAGGGTCTCAGCTTTCCCATTCCAACCCACCCTCACCACCTCTTACCACTACAGGAATACCTTCCTAATTTTCCCCTGGCTCTTGTGATGCCCCCCCACCCCCAGCACCACAAGCCCTCCTCCACACTGCCATCAGAAAGTCCAGTTTGGTCATATCTCTCCTGCCATCTCATGAAATCAAACACAGCAAAACCCAGAACATATGCACAGACCTGAAGTCCTTGTACTCCTAACATTTTCCATGTGCCAGCCTGGAAACTCCTAGCTAGCTTAGAAACACAAGTCAATGCCATCTTGTCCCCACATCCTTTTCATTAGTGTCCTCCACCACTCTCGGGCAAAATTAATTCCATTCTTCCGGGTGCTCTCGGTACTCAGGCTGCGGGCGTCGGCCGTGACTACATGATGGTGCAGCTCTTCGCCTCTCGTCCACTGCCTCTGTGAGACACAGGTCAGCTTTCTTTGTGAATGCCCAGTAGCTTCTACATAGTAGGTGTACAGCAAAGGTTGAAGCAACTCAGACAAGACCAGGTACTAAAGGTGATAAAAGAGGTGAGCCCTTACTGGTCACTGAGCTAGAATTCATTAGATGACTCTTACATAATATGCTAAATGAAATGCCTCTCATGTAACATTATATGTGGCTCTAGAAGCCAAATTCAGGAAAATTTGATTGAGTTTTTCTTCCCTTCCTTGCAGAATCAATGTACCCTATCTGTAGCTCAAGCTGAATTAAGAAAAGAAGCTATAGGCCAAGTTTGTGCCACATGAGCATACCTTTCTTGATAATAACTGATTTGATCAGAAGTGGATAGAAAACCATATGTCCTGGAGATCAATTCTCAAAAGTCCAAAGAATGTGTAGCATTAAGTCTTGCACCAGATTTATGTCAAGGCAAAGCTACAAGTAAGAAAGGGCAGAGACGGAAACAATACTTAGACGTTAGTGATGCACAAGAGCTAACATTTCTAGCACTTTCTTCCTATCACATATCATGCTGAGTGATTTTCATCTAATATCTAATTTGATCTGTGAACTAACTGCCTTAATACCCTCTCATTAGTACCTCCTTCATCCATCTCAATCTTAACCTGAATCAGAGCTGGTTTAATTTGTTTGCAACAAGGAAAAAAGTACTCAATTACATCTCCATCTTGTGGATGGGACATCAAACTGAAAAAGGGAAAGAGAATGTCCCAGCTCATACAGGTGGCAATGGAGAGATGTGGGATTGATTTAGACCTGCTATCTCTAGAATACAAGCTCTTTTCTAAAAAATATTTATTTGCAAGTTGAGGGTGGGGGAGGATGGGCATGCCAGGGCTTCTTACCACTGCAAATAAATTTCAGATGCACAAACCACTTTGTGTTGGTGCTGGGAAATCAAACCCAGGCCATCAGGCTTTGTAATCAAATGCCTTTAACCACTGAGCCATTTCTCCAGCCCTAGAATGTAAGCTCTTAATGCCTCACTATTAAGCATAGCTCCAGTTCCCTATATACTTTCCTGTATTGTATTTTTTTTCAGTATCTGCATTCTTTATTGGAACAAGATTGTAAATTATCTCTCTACTGCTATGGCCAAAATGAAATAAAGGAAGACCAGAAAGAAGGAAGAGTAAGACAGTGGTCCCAGAAGCAGGTAGCCAAATGCTTGCTGTGGGGAAAAGGATCCTGCCATGGTTAGAACATACGTCCCCCATAGACTCATGTGTTCTGAATGCTTGGTCCCCACCTGGTGGCAACTGGCGGGGGTGCCATGCTGGAGGAAGTGAGTTGTTGGGGGCAGACTGGGGAGTGTTCTAGCCAGCTCCTCCTTGCTAAACATTGCTCACTCTCCTGTTTTCCCCCTGCTGTGGCAGAGGTGACATCCAGCCTTTGCTCATGCCATGCTTTCCCCTGCCATCATGAAGCTTCCGCAGAGACTAAGGCAGGATAAAATCTTTCCTCCCATCAGCGGCTCTCGGTTGTGTGCTTTATTCCAGCAACTAGGTAATTACAGCAGACACCAGAAAGTTGAGAAGCAGAAAATAGCAATTATGGGTTAAATCTCCAAAGCCACTCCAGTCCTCGAACAGCAGGCATGAGCCCATCTAGAAAGGGACAATACAATTTGTCCCTGTGTCTCCAGTACCAGGAGAGAGGGAGCTAGGTAGAAAAAGGAGCCCAGAAGCTGAGCATTTGTGTCCACATTCTGAAGCTGGCTCAGCATCATGAGGCACTGAACCCCACATTCTGTCTGTTAATTCGGGAGTTTGGGGCATCTTTGAGATTGACAGAGCCTTTCTAGGCTCTTTGTTGGGCTTTATCTGGGTGCCAGACAGTCATGGTCACACAAAACTTCCGCCAAGTCAATGGCCTCCAAGTTCTTGTCTTGTGAATTTGAGGAATGAAATTCACAGACCATGGAAAGAGAAGGAAGGAAGGTAGAGCTCCTGCTGTGTGGTAGGAGGGAGTTCCCAGAAACGAGAAACCCCCACTAGGGAAAGTGAGACAGAACTCTCAGTGAGAAGATCTGCCTGGTGACTCTGATTAGGGTCTTTTATGGGAAGAGGAATTAATTTAGGGAGAAAGAGCCAGATTAACAGGACTCAAGTTTAGAAGGACTCAAGTTTCTAGGAAACAGGAACTCCTTTAAGGAAAAAGAAATAAAGAAATAATTCTCCTTTACAGGCTCAACATTTCCAGCTTTCAAAAGACACTGTTTTGGGGGCCCTGTTACCCCTCAACTACCTAACCAAGATCTATCATATTCTTCCCTCTGAACAGGTAACTCAAACTGCCTCACTCCATCCTACAGGGGTCACCAGGCAATTAGATTGCTATATTCCTTGGATGAAAAGTGAAACCTGCTTCTAACTAAACTGACACTCTGGAAATTACATTAGTTGGACAGTTTCCAAATTTGGTATCTTTATTCAGGACCTCAAGGCAAGCAATAAGATGGGATAAGAAGTGTGGTCTTCCCCCCTCCACCCTCTCCACGCAAACCAAGCAGCACCAAGAAACAGTAGATTAAACAGACCTCATGAGGGAAGTGTTACACAACTTTGTAACAAGAATATATTTCTGTCACATATTTACTGAAAACGTGTCAGTCAGACAAACTAGATCAACTGGCAATAATAGAAATAGATCATTTAAATAAAGTAGTTGCCAGAGCCAGACCAGCTGCCTGCGTGCCTGAGGCTTATACCCACCCTGGAAGCTTCATTTGCCTATCAAACGCTAGCTCCCAGAAGGACCCATCTAGAACGGCTCAACTCGGGGGTTTTATTTAGATTATCTCTGACTCTTGCTTCCCAGCTTCCAATAATGTATTCATTCCACTTATCTTCAGAGACTTTGGAAGGGGCGGGGAAGGTCAGAATCTCCGAAGCAGCAGCTCCTGGTCTGGAAAGAGCTGGAATGAGAGGAGTGGGAAGAACCGTGCAGCACTGTGTGTACTCTGCAAGGGACAGAGCCGAGAGGAGAATTCAAGTCAGTCCTTCTTTCATCCAGAGGAGAATTAAAGCCCAGAGAACTGGAATGTGTTTTTCTTTCATTTAAGCCCCTGTGTGATGGTTAATTTTGATGGTCAATTTGATTGGATTAAGAAGCACCTAGTTAGTAAGGCACCCTTTGGGTGTGACAACGAGGGTATTTCCTGAGAGATGTAATGGAGGAAGGAAAGCTCCACCCTGAATGTGGGCACCGTCTCCATGTGCTGAAGTTCAGGACTGAGTACAAACAAAAAAAATCAACTTATCAGCTCCTCCTCCTCCAGGGAAGCATCCTTCCCTAGTAAGCCAGTGCGATTCTGCCCTCTCCACGCCTTTGAACCTGGTGCGGAGCAGAGCAGACACTGTCCCAGGCACCTACTGAAAAGTGGTGGCTTCTCGAGCCCCCAGGAAGGTGCTGGGTTCCTCCACTTCTGTCCTTAATTCTCCTTCAGTTTCGTCCAGGAAAGCTGGAAATAAGTATGCAGGAGGAAATCCCGTTTGTGTACGCCCAACCTCTAAGTGGCAAAAGGGAATTGGAGAATTCTTCACGCTGTACTCTAAAGATTCCAGAAAAGAAAACCAAATTCCTGAAGAACCAGGATGCAGTGGCTTAGGAAAAAAGAAGAGAAAAGCATGTCCTTGGAAACCTGCTCATATAGATGATGAAAAAGAAATGAACTTTCTTCCTCATCTTTGAGTAATGTCAGTTTAACTCTCCTCCACATGCTTCCAACTCTACTTCAGCTTTCCCCCAAAAATCTCAATTTCTCTTAAAAGTACCTTATAAACTTTTTCTTAAATGTACCTTATAAACTATGCAGTGTTTCCACATGAGAGCATGTTTCCTGCTTCCCACGTGTTCATGACTCTGTCCTAGCTCCCAATCTCCCTTAAATAAACCCTACAATTTGTGATTTCTCCCTAAATAAACTTAATAACTCATAATTTATTCTTCTTGAGTCCATCTTTATTAATTCTCTATTAAAGGTAGGACAGAATCCAAAACTTGAGGGTTCATAAATTCTGGGGGAACCTCTCCTGAGCCCAAAAATCCAGCATAAGTACTTTGGAGGGTAGGGTATAAGGTGAAGGAGGAGGCTTTGGAGACTATACAGATTTTTATGGGTGTGTAATTAATTAACATAAATTTAACTGAACATACATGTATCGTATCACAATTAAGGATCAAGAATAGCTAAATGCTCTGCTTAGACTCCCACAAAACAGCAATCAAGATATTGACCAGGCTTGAGTTCTCATCTGGAGGTTTCTTTGCACTCAGGAGTAAGGAACATTCAACTCCTGTGGTCCCAGGACGCATGACAGCTTCCTCATTCAAAGCCAGTAGAATCTATTAATGCAATCACATAAACATGATCATATACCTTTGCCACATTTCTTTGGGTTAAAATCAAGGCTCAGCTGCTGCTCATCCTTAGAAGAAGACATTATACAAGGGCATGATGAAGAGAAGGGTGGCCATCAGGAAGCCTTTAAAAGGTATGGTGGTTTCTTTCAGGTGTCTCCCATAAACTTGGGGGCTCTGAATGCTAGGTTCCCAGCTGATGGATATTTAGGAATTAATGCCTCCTGGAGGGAGTGCATTGTTGGGGTGGGATTATGGGTGTTATAGCCAGTGTCCCCTTGCCAGTGTTTGGCACACTCTCCTGTTGCTATTGTCTACCTGATGTTGGTGAGGGGTGATGTCCACCCTCTGCTCATGCCATCATGGAGCTTCCCCTAAAGTCTGTAAGCCAAAATAAGCCTTTTTTCCCACAAGCTTCTCTTGGTCAGGTGGTTTCTGCCAGCAATGCGAACCTGACTGCAACAGTAATGTAGGTACCAAGGAGTGGTGTCATTTGCTGCTAGATGCCTGACTGTGGCTTTGGCCTTTTGGAGCTGATTTTTAGGAGGAATTTGGAAGGATTTGAAACCTTGCTAAGAGATGCCCTGCAGTGCTATGAGTACAGCTTGATGAACTATTCTGGTTAGAGTTAAACGACCTGAATGTAGTAAGAATTGTGGACTGTGAGGTTTGGCTTGTGAGGGTGAGAAAGAGCTTTGCCTGGACTGGTCTAGAACCAGTTTGTGTGAGAAGCTTGCTGTTATGGTCATGTCCTGAGAAATTGTGCAGGATTGCATTGCATAGAAAAGGACTGATGTGTGCAGAGGGATATGGCACGGAAAGAAATCTTTGGGTGAAACTGCTGCCTGCTCAGTTGCAATTGTATGAGAGATTACAACCATTGAGATTGGATCAGCTGACTTGCACTGGGGCAATAGGAAGAATATAGACTCTTTTGAAGGGGTCTGAGTGCTCAAGGAGTGTCCTGCTCTTCAAAATCTGCTTTATTCCTCCCTGCATTAACAAACTGGCACCCTACCTGGTATTATGGAGTATAGATGTGCAGGAAAGAGAGGGGTCATTGAATTTGCAACATGGTCTTGTGTTTTGGAAATGGCTATGGGTAGTTTGAAGAAGGTTTGCTAGATACCTGCACAGAGACCTGATGGAGCTCTCAGGATGAACTGTGGGTTGCAATGGAGATCCAGTGGAGATGCTGGGACCATGAGATGGCTACCAAGGAAAGCTGCCGGCCCCAGATGAAATTTTCCGGGACTGTGAGTAGCCAAGCTAGAGGGGTGGAATTGGAATTCCAGAGATTTGTTGCTGGGTAGAATTATCAGACTTGGAGATTTGTCACTGATTAGAGTTGCTGGACTTGGAGCCACTGAGTTTGATGTTTGCCCTGGTTGTTTTACATCTTGTATTGGTTGAATATTTCTTTGCTATTCCCAATGCCATCTTTTTGCAGTGTGAATGTTTCTTGTGTCATTATGGATTTGGGGAAATTTTTTTTGGTATTATGGCTCAGTTAAAAGACCTTGGATTATGCGGGTGTTTGAACATCATTAGGATTGATAAAAACTATAGGACTTTTAAAGTTGCATTGAATGCATTACATTTTACATCATGTATGGTTATCAGTTTATGGGGGCCAGGGGTGGAATGTGATGGTTTGATTCAGGTGTCACCCATAAACTTAGGTGTTTTGAATGCTAGGTCCCCAGTTAATGGAGTTTTGGGAACTAAGGTTTCCTGGAGGCAGTGTATTGTTGGGGGCAGGCTTATGGGTATTATAGCAAGTTTCCCCTTGCCAGGGTTTGGCACATTCTCTTATTGCTACTGTCCACCTGATATTGGCAAGGGGGTGATGACCACCCTCTGCTCATGTCATCATTTTTCCTGCCATCGTGGAGCTTCCCCTCAAGTCTGTAAGCCAAAATAAACTTTCTTCCCACAAGCTGCTCTTGATTGGATGGTTTCTGCCAGCAATGCGAGCCTGACTGCAACAAAAGGCTATCTGTTCAAAACTGCTGAACTAAAGCTATAGCAGGTGTGTCCCACCTTCTGACACTTTAACATAAAATTGTCATCTACAGAGTTCATCATTGAGAACTGTGCAATCAAGTTACAAAAGGAAACCACACAAGTCTCAGGGTTGGGGAGATAACTCAGTGAGTAAAATGTTTGCCTCATAAGCATGAAGATGAGGTCAATCACTGGAACACACATAAAAAAGCCAGACGTGGTGACCTGTGTTTGTAATCCCAGCACAAGGAAAACAGGAACAAGAGCATTCCTGGGGCCCAACAGCCAACCAGAGTAGCCTTGCTGCGGAGCTCCAAGCCAAAGAGAGACTTGTCTCATCTGGGAAAAAAAAAAAAAAAACACACACACACACACACATGCCAGCCCAGGCATGATAGCACAAGCCTTTAATTGGGAGGCTGTGATAGGAGGATCACTGGGAGTTCCAGGTCAGCTTGGGGCTACAGAATGAGTCGGTCAGCCTTGGCTACAATGAGACCTTGCCTTGTAAAACAAACAAAAATAAAACAGGTTGTGTTCCTAAGGATGATAACTAAGGTTGTCCTGTGGCCTCCATATGAACACACACACACACACACACATACACACACACGTGGATTTGCACATATGCACAGAGAAAATTTACAATCTAGAATAGACATATGATATACTAAGTAAGTAAACATTGACCAATCTTAAGTGATAATTGCATATAAGACTAAAAAGTATCCTTCCAAAGTTATCCACATCCTAATCTCTGGAATTTGTGAATGTTACCATATATGACAAAAATCAATTACAGATGTGATTACATTAATGACCTGGAGATGGGAGAGCACCTTGGCTTATACTGGGCTCCTAGAACACAGTGCCATATATC
The DNA here is from genome assembly GCA_036346955.1 of Dipus sagitta. Lineage (NCBI taxonomy): Eukaryota > Metazoa > Chordata > Mammalia > Rodentia > Dipodidae > Dipus > Dipus sagitta. The sequence continues at coordinate 82,175,632 of CM070775.1, forward strand.
CTTACAAGGGGAGGCCAGTGGGGTATTTGATATAGACATACACAGTAAAAAATGTGCTGTGACTGATGCAGGCTTTTGGGGTTTAGGACAGGGCTCCATAACTTATGAACCCCAAGTTTTGAGTCCTATCTTTAATAAAGCATTAATAAAGGCAGACCCAAGAAGGATAAATCATGAATTATTATGTCTACTTAGGGGGAAATCACAAATTGTAGGGTTTATGTAAGTGATATTGGGGTCTCAGAAGGGAGGCTAAACACGGGAAGTTGGAAATATATCTTATATGGAAACACTGTGTAGTCTGTAAGGTCTATTTAAGAGAAATTGAGGTCTTTAGAAAAAGACTGGGGCAGAGCTGCAAACATGTGGGATCTGAGGCGTTTAAAGAGAGACTAGAATAAAGTTGCTGCCATGCGGAAAGTAGAATCTAGGAGCGTGTGTAGAGAAACTTGGGAAGAACCCACATGGCATTTGATGTGTGCTTTCTAAGAGGGAAACGATCAAAGCAGAGAACAATAAATTCAGAAGAGAAATGGTTAATGAAAAGAGTTACACTTGTGGTTACACTAACCTTAGAGTAGTTACATAGGTAACAGGCCTGGAGTTAGAGAAAGCACCCACATAGTGGATCTTAGAGTGCAAGAAGGATATGTACAAAGCAGATTCAGAGACCAGAGAAAAATCAAACATGTAATCAAAGTGAGAAGTTACCCCAAACTACAAAGCAGAGACAAGCAGACCAAGAAACAATATTATGTTCTCCCACCCCCATCCAGCTGGGTAGGGTTAGGGGCCAGACTCACGTGTGTCCGAGCAGCACAGGGTAAGAGCCAGAGAGACCCCCATATACCTGGGGTTGTGCCAGAAGAGAGGGAGGGGCTGGAGGGCCACAGCCTTTATAACATCAGATTCAGGTATGTAAGGGGAAGACGTGATTGGCTAGTAAATTTGGTGAGTGGATCTCAGAGCCGGTCCACCTGTGCATTTTATTTTGACAGCCTGCTAGACTGTGGGCAGCAGGGGGGTGTTATGGATCAGTCTCAATTAGATATGAGTTCCATTTTTGCCAAGTTTCATTATTGTGCCAGGGTGAGGTGGCATGTGGGGTGGTACCTCTTGGTTCTCTTTGAACCTCAATCCCTAACTGAAACTGCCTAAAGAAAGCTAGCTTTCTCCTATCCTCCTTCATGAGGACAGAGGAAGAGGTCAGAATAACAGCCGCCACCACAACCTGAAGACACAAGACATAATTTCAGCCTATAGTAATTGATTTTGGACTTCTGACACCCACAGCTGTACAAGGACAAACTTCTGCTATCTTCAGCCACCAAATCATGACCATACTATGGCAGCCACAGGAAACTGGTACAAGCACCATGAAGAACGGAGTACAGGAGAGGTGGAGTGTAAAGAGGGGGACAGTTAAAGGGATGGCTGTTCCAAACTAAAGAGCCACAGACACTCAGAGATGACAGCGAGGGAGAGAGAGAGAGAGAGCCCAGAGCAGACAGGGAGCAGGGCTCAGAAAGGAGATGAAACCAACGACTTTGGTGAGCTATGGTTCCTCTTCCTGAGAACACTGTCTGTGGAAAGATGAGACCTGCCTGTATGGGGTGTGTTGAAGAGGAACAGAAGACGAACTGGAGTCAAGGTAGAACAGACTCTACTTTTGAAGAATTTTGTTCCAATAGAAGGGTGGGGAAAAAAGCAGGGGGAACAATAGGAGGGAAACACAAAGTCGAAATCCATCTACATGTTGTGTTAATATTCATAATGACAGAAAGCCAATTAAACTAAGGCTTACAGAGGCTCTGTGCCTTGTCATAATGAGAGTAAATAGTAGGCAAAAATTCAAACATTTTAAAATTCTTAGTACTAAATTCTTAATGCTATAATAACCAAAGAAATTTTTAAAAAAGTTTACACCAGGGTAAAAGTTAGCTGAGACTTGGGTAGATAATGTGACCCTGAGCTACTATAAACAAATGAAGACACAGGGCTCACACCATCAGCTCAGCCTGTTGCAAACCCAGAGAGAAAATCCCATCTAGTAAATTGGCCAGGAACTACAGGTTCAAAGAATGAGGGAGACGCAAAGCTCTCCTCACATACTGCGTGAGAACTCCAAGGGTGCTCAGTGAAGACAACATGGTTGCTAATGATAAGAAGAAAATATTTTGGTTATAAACATTAACTGACTAGTCATCAGAGATGAGCGGAGGATCTGTGGCACATGTTCCAGTGTCAGAGGAGGACCTCCAAGGAGGCAGAAGAGAAGGAAGAATGTGGATCTCACAAGGAAGTCAGTCACAAGCACTCGGCGGGTGTTCTGATCGGCTTGTGTAAGAATTCAGCAGGTTTTGTGAGATTCTGCAGGCATCCTCACAGTGCTGAAGGAAACAGAAGATAACAGAGGGCTAACATTTCACACTTGGACTCTGTGAAGTGTTGGTAAAAGTCTCTTCTACCCAGACTTGCTCCTTGTTAGCTTCATCACTCACGAGCCTTAACGCCTTCCAAGATAGGGATCCGCACACCCTGGGTACCCCACTTCCTCCCCTTTTCCTGCTAGTTCTGCTCCTGTTACCCTGGTCTTCTCTTGTTCCTGGAACTTATCCTGCTAACCCTCACCTGAGCCCTCGAGCTGGGATGCCATCATCCCTCCAGAGGGTGGAATGAAGGATGCCCTCTCTCCACCTGAGTGTAATAGAATACCATCTCAAAAGAGTATTTCACAGCCAGGCACTCCCAGAGGCAGAGGTAGGAGGACCTCTGTGAGTTCAAGGCCACTGTGAGACTACATTTTGAAGTCCACGTCAGCCTGGGCTAGAGTAAGACCCTACCTCGAATACCTAAAAAAGAAAAAGAAAAACAGGATTTCACATTAAACCCATTCCCAAGGGTTATCCTAGAGCATAGAAAACTGTGTGGTGCACTCATTAACTACGCTTACCTTTATCTGCATCCTGTATCCCCACCCTAACAATAGCAAAGGCCTGACTTGTCATATTTCTTGCTTCTCCCCTGACACAAAGAATACAATCCAGCACAGACTAGCAGTCAGTAAATATTTGGTGGAGTGATTCCTTATGTACTGAGTATAAATATGCACAGCTACCCCACATACGGTATTACAGGTCAGTTGTACGGCAGGTTGCTGCTGGGACAAAACACCTGACCAAAAGCCGCTGATGAGTCGTTTTGGCTTACAGTCTTGGGGGAAAGCTTCGTGACGGCAGGGGAAGGGCGGTAAAGCAGAAGCTGGCCATCACTCCTTGCCACAGCAGGTGGAAGGAGGTGCCAGAGTGAGCGGGGCTCTGGCAAGGAGGAAGCTGGGCTGTAACACGCCAAAGCCCAGCCCCGGCAGCACAGCCCCTCCAGCAAGACTCCATCTCTCAAATTGCCACCAGCTGGGAACCAAGCATTCAAAGCACATGAGGCCATGTGGACATCTCATTGAAACCACAACAGAGTATAAAATATTTTAGGTGACTATGTAAACGAATCTGAAAGCATATGCTCCAAGTCAGGTGGTGCTGGTTTAAACCCAGCCAGGCCGCTGGAGCTATGGAGTCACATGTAAGATATCTGTACTCTCTATGCTATTTTTCCACCTCTCAGTGGAATATGAGAAGGATTTGCCTGGAATCATGAGCATGCATGAAGTTCTCCACGTCTAGCATGTAGCACAATGCTAGATATTACATAGTCAACTCTGTACCTGTGAACAGATACATCCTTTTGAGCAACATCATTATCATGCAATACTTAGCAAGCTATCATGACTATAGCAGTAAGATCTTAAAAAAGAAAAATGCAGGGGCTGGGGAGATGACTCAATGGGTAAGAGCACTAGGGGCTTAAGCATGAGGGCTCAGGACCACGTGAGTTCACTTCTCCAGCATCTATGTAAAAACCTGGACCATGTAAGTCTGTAATGTAAGTGTAATCTCCATTTTATGGGGGTTGGGGAGAGACTGGAGAACTGTTGGGACTTACTGACAAAACACTGCAACTCTGGGTTAAGGGAGAGATTCTGGCTCAAGGAAATATATGGATGAGAAATAGAGGAGGACACCCAACATTTTCTTCAGGCCATGTACATGCATGAGGTTTGTGCATACACACACACGAACAGAAAGAAAGAAAGAAAGGAAGGAAGAAAGAAAGGAAGGAAGAAAGAAAGAAAGAAAGAAAGAAAGAAAGAAAGAAAGAAAGAAAGAGGGCTGGAGAGATGGCTTAGCAGTTAAGAGCTTGCCTGTGAAACCTAAGGACCCTGGTTCAAGGCTCAATTCCCCAGGACCCACGTTAGCCAGATGCACAAGGGGGCGCACACGTCTGGAGTTCGTTTACAGAGGCTGGAAGCTCTGGCACGCCCATTCTCTCTCTCTCTCTCTGCCTCCTTCTCTCCGTTGCTCTCAAATAAATAAATAAACAAAACAACAAAAGAAAGAAAGAAAGAAAGAAAGAAAGAAAGAAAGAAAGAAAGAAAGAAAGGCAAAATCTATATCCTGGGATATATAGTTGCAGTGGTGAAAGGTCACTAGAACCCTGAGTTTTACAAAAATCGAAGGTTCTACCTCATGTAATACAAAAAAAAAAAATTCTTTGGATAACATTTCAAAATTGGATTATAAAAACTAGTAGTAAGAGTAATATATCCAGCCAAGCATAGTAGTACATACCTTAATCCCAGAACACAGGAGATAGAGTTAGAGGGATCACCTGTGAGTTTGAGGCCAGCCTGGGCTGAATTCCAGGTCAGCCTAGACTAAAGTAAGACCACCACCTCAAAAAAAAAAAAGAGGGCTGGAAAAATGGCTTAGCAGTTAAGGCAGTTGCCTACAAAGCCAAAGAACCCAGGTTCAATTCCCCAGTACCCACGTAAGCCAGATGCATAAGGTGGCATATGTGTCTTGAGTTTGTTTGCAGTGGCTGGAGGCCCTGGCATGCCCATTCTCTATCTGCCTCTCTCTCTCTCTCTCTCTCTCTCTCTCTCTCTCTCTTTCTCTCTCTCTCCCTCTCTGTCAAATACAGAAACAAAATGTTTTTTAAAGACAGAATAATACATCTGAAATATTGTGAAAACCCATCCTTACTAGAAATCCCTTACTGGAAAAATATGAGAGACCTCCAAGCCTCACTATTGTTCTGTGAGTTGAACCAAGCCAAGATTCTTCATGGTATCTCCTGACCCCAAGCTGGACAGTGTGTCAGAGTCTAGCGATCAATTTTTTTCAAGTTAGATAGAACACTCTGGAAGTTTGACAAGAGAACAAATAAGCATTTTCAGAAAACTAGAAGCCTGCTCCCAAATCTGGGGACCTGGACCTCACTTGTAGAGCTGGCATGTGGAGGAAACTGCCTTGTCAGAAATGATCAAAGGATGATCAATCAGATGTGGAGATTCTCAAAGACACAGAAGCCAGAGAAGCTGGGCACGGTGGCACACATCTTTAATCCCAGCCCTCAGAAGGCACAGGTAGGAGGATCACTGTGAGTTCCTAGGACTACAAAGTGAGTGCCAGGTCAACCTGGGCTAGAGCGAGACCCTATCTCAGAGGTAAACAAAAAACAAAAAAACAGAGGGATGGAGAGATGGCTTAGCGGTTAAGGCACATGCCTGTGAAGCCTAAGGATACAGGTTCAATTCTCCAGGTCCCACATAAGCCAGATGCACAAGGTGGCACATGCATCTGGAGTTTGTTTGCAGTGGCTAGAAGCCCTGGTATGCTCATTTTCTCTCTCTCCTCTCTCTCTCTCTCTCTCTCTCTCTCTCTGTCTCCCTCTGCTTCCCTCTCTCTTTGTCTCAAATAAATAAAAAGAAATGTTAAAAAATTTAAAAAAAAACAGATGCCAGAGCCTTCCAGGTGAAGTGTTTGCCTGGTGCCTCAGGCAAGCCTCTAATGACCAAGGAGTTTAACTCTGTCAAGCTTCTTTCTTTAGTTGTTAAATGGCTTTTTAAAACTCTTGTTCCTGGGGCTGGAGAGATGGCCTAGCCATTAAGCACTTGCCTGTGAAGCCTAAGGACCCCAGTTCAAGGCTTGATTCCCCAGGACCCAGGTTAGCCAGATCCACAAGGGGACACACGTGTCTGGAGTTCGTTTGCAGTGGCTGGAGGCCCTGGCGCGCCCATTCTCTCTCTCTTTCTGCCTCTTTATCTCTTTGTCTGTCTCTCTCAAACAAATAAACAAACAAACAAACAAAACTCTTGTTCCTGACATTGTTAGTTGTTAGTTGTTAGGAATATCTGCAGGAGACTGCATATTGTCACCAGCTCTGGCATGCTGATTTCCCTCCAGTTGCAGCCTCTCTCCCATAGAATCTCTCTTTGGGCCTTACCAAAAAATTAGACACAGAAAAGCCCTATGACTTGACTTGCCCATGGTAGAATTCTGGCTTTGAGTCAGGCTTCCCGCACCTCACATCAGCATGAGCTCATTTTAATAACTGGCAACCTGGCTTTAATCCATTCACAATCCCCTTGACTAGGGGATGACAGCACAAGACACGGTTCCTTTTGAGACCTACATTTGTATATTCAGAGCCAAGAAGAGGATGACTCAGTCCATGCAGGTATAATAAAGAAGAGCGATCTTATCTTCCCTTTCAAGCCTTCGGAGTGGTCCACTCCTGAGCTGTTATTCAGTTTTAATCATCACTTGGCTTCATTGCCCTAACTCCCACCATATGACTGGGCCAAGTTCAAGAGTGATTCCACCATCCAAAGCTTTCCTAATTCCCCTCTACCTGTCCTTCCACACTGGTTTTCACCAAGTCGTGAGCATCTTTGATGAGACTGGAACTTCTCATGCTATCGGGGTCCGACTCCCCAGACTGCCATCAGAGGCCCTTCAGATTCCCTGGGGGAAAGCCACAAAGCACTGCTCCTGTCCCTGTCATTCATGCCTCAACCCCACAACCTTCCACTGTCTCTCAGCCTTTGAGACACCCACCTCCCCAGCACCTGCTTCTCCCTCACCTCTGGGGTCCCCAGCATCATCCTTTGAAGAGGCTCAACACGTTCAGAGAAGAAGAGGAGGCACTGACTTCAAGCAGCTTCTGCTTTTTGGTCCTGCAAAAAATCCCTCAGGCAGAAAATACTAGGGGTCTAGCTACCTAATAAGAATGCAGGAGAGGAATAAAACATACAGCAAACAAAATTCAGATATCTCAAAACATTACTTGGCCTCTCTAGCACAAGGCTATGCTGCCTCAGGTTCCCTGGTGCTATCAAATTAAAATGTTAAAGAATCATGGGAAAGACCTGTGACAAGACTCATAGTTCGTCTTTTGTATATGGGTACACATACATACACTTAATTTTTGAATAATACAATATTTGTGTTGGCATTGTCTATATAGTTTTTTAAAGATCTCTCTCTATTTCCATAGATCTTCAGAACAGTGTCTCAAAGGGACACTGAGTTATTTTGAAAATACTGTATTGAGCCAGGTGTGGTGGCACACACCTTTAACTCCAGCACTTGGGAGGCAGTGGTAGGAGGATTGCTAAGAGTTTAGGCCACCCTGAGACTACATAGTGAATTCCAGGTCAGCCTGAGCTAGGGTGAGACCCCGCCTCAAAAAAACAGAAATAAATAAATAAATAAACAAACAAACAAACAAACAAACAAAATACTGTATTGATATTACCATAAACTCTATGTTATTCTTTTTATATTTTAATTTTATTTTACTTACTTACTTGAGAAAGAAAGAATGGGCATATCAGGGCCTCCATCCACTACAAATGAACTCCAGATGCATGCATCACCTTGTGTATCTGGCTCATGTGGATCTTGGAGAATTGAACATGGGTCCTTTGGCTTTCCGTGGAAGTGCATTAACCTGTAAGCCATCTCTCCAGCCCCAACTCTGTGTTATTATAAGTCTGATTTTGTGTGTGTATCTTTAAGTTTCATGCCAGAGACAGTTGTGCTGCTTGGGAATATGCACTCCAGTTGCTCAGCTAACATTTCAACAAAAGTCACTGTTGTAGGTGTTGCTGCCATAAGCTCTTAGGTGTCCTTTACTCCTCAGCATTAGACATGTTGCTAATGATACTAGTGGATGTTCAAATTGGGTTCCCATTAGGAAATCACATGGTCTTAAACACAGGTTGGGCATCTCTTATTTAGAAATGCATCTCACTTAGAAATGCTTCAGACCAGAAATGTTTTGGAATATTTGCATGTACATGGTGAACTATCTGATGGCCGAGACCCTAGCCTAAATGCAAATCTCATTACATTTCATCTGCATTTTCTAGCCCCAAGGTACTTATATGCAATATGTTTAATAATTCAGTGCATGAAAGAAAGTTACATGCTGTGGAACTTTCCACTTGTAGTGTGTTAATGTTTAGATTTTGGAGCATTTCAGATTTTGGGTTTTCAAACTAGGAATGTTCATCCTATACCTGTGCAGTGACGAAATACTTACAGGTGTCCAACCCCTCAATAAATAGGGATTAAGAATATAGAAGTGGGGCTGGAGAGATTTCTCAGTGGTTAAAGGCACTTGCTTGAAAGCCTTATGGCCTGGGTTTGATTCCCTAGTACCCACATAAAGCCAGATCCACGAAGTGGCACATGTGTCTGGAGTTCGTTTGTAGTAGCAGGAAGCCCTGGCATGCCCATACTCACTCTCTCTGTTCTTTAAAATAAATGATAAGGGGCTGGAGGGATGGCATAGCAGTTAAGGCAATTGCCTGCAAAGCCAAAGGACCCAGCTTCAATTTCCCAGGACCCACGTAAGCCAGATGCACAAGGTGGTGCATGCGTCTGGAGTTCATCTGCAGTGGCTGGAGGCCCTGGCATATGCATTCTCTCTGTCAGTCTGTCTCTCTCTCTCAAATAAATAAATTAATTAATAAAAATGAAATAAGTGATAAATATTAACAAAAAAGAATATAGGACTGTGCTGTTGAATGTTACCACTAGCCACAGCACTGATGGAGCAGTTGAATGTAACTAGTTTCACATGTTAAAATCATAATGTATCTGATATCAGGGTTTACATAAAATTTTACTTCAGTCATACATGTCTGGTTTTTTTCTTTGTAAATAGAAGTTTTATTTCTACTGGGCAGCACTGCTCTTAAAGGTATCCTATTTCAGGCAATGGTGCCTGGGTTTAATCCCTACATGGTCTTCCCTCTGTCATTGGCCTAGCATATTATAGGAACCAAATAGCTTTCTGTCATAGATTGAGCTTAATCTGTCCCAGGAATAATATCTTATTGGTCTCAGGCACCATGCAATATTGTAGACAATGAGGTAAATAGGCCACGGTCAAAACAATTAAAATATCAGCTTTTGCAGATCTTTTGCAAAAGGACTTTTGTGACAAGTTTCCAAAATGTGACAATATAACAAAATTTGATAAGAAAACCTGCTTCAGTCATAACCTAGTACTAAAGGTATAAAGAGTAGAGCTAAACTCCTCCTATTCCTAGGAGTCCTTTCACCCAAGAGCTCTGGCCCTGGGTTCAATATCATAAAAGCCCTGATCTGGCTATGCCCTTTCCCAAGGCAGCTGAATATGCCAGAACCCTGGTGGGACTCCATGCCATGCTGCTTGCTGTGAGCAGATGAGAGAAGCAGAATATCAGCAGGTCAGATGTATGTCAACATCCAAAGCTTCAGATGCCCCAGTGATATATATATATATATATATATATATATATATGTGTGTGTGTGTGTGTGTGTGTGTGTGTGTGTGTGTGTGTATGTATATATGTATATATATATATTACCTTAGAACTGGAAATACTTTATATATATGTATATATATAATATATAATACCTTAGAACTGGAAATACTTTAATTTTACTATGAAGATGAAGACTAAGATACATATGTATATATGTATATATATATATATATATATATATATATATATATATATATATATATATATATGTATAGTACCTTAGAACTGGAAATACTTTAATTATATATATATATATGATCTATTATAGTGATATGTAAATTATATACATATATATGTGGGGAGCTATGTATATGTACCTTTATGTATGTATATGTACATATATATGTTCCATACCCTTACAGCAATAACGTCTAATGAGTCATGCTTTCTAGTATGCATGCCCTTGCTAATCTCCTATTTCAACACCAGCTTTGGTCATATAACTTGTTTTGGCCAGTGAAACACCAGCAGATGGGAAACATGCAGATGCTGAAGAAACGTTGGGGTACTGCAGCTTGCTCTCTTGCAACCCAAGGCCAAGGTGAGGAAGCTCAGGATTTTTGGAAAGGAAATACCTCTTGTCCCAGACGAATAAGTGAGTTCAAGTGAGAACAGCAACAGAATCTGCCAGAATGGTGGGAAAAATGGTAGATGTTGGTTTGAAAGGACTAGGCTTAGGCTTAAACAGTAAGAGGAAGTGAATGTGAGCCCCCAGCTAGGTGGAGACAGCTTTCTGACCTCAGAGGCGTTTATGCTTCTCTGTATCCCATCAGGACTGGTAGAAAGGTAGAAGGTTAAAACCAAGCATTTATTAATTCATCAAAAATGTTATTCTGAAAATATTAATATTAATTAAGGTTGCTCATCTGCATTATATAAAGATACTCTTTAATATGGAAAATGTCATCCTACCTATAGTATTTGACGTGTTAGTTATTCATGTTAGCTTAGGTAGCTGTGAGCTCAGTCTACAACTCACTAGCAACTTTGCCAAACTGAAAAAAATCTTAAAAACACAAATTTAAAATTTGTGTTTAACTAAGAAATAAAGTCCTACTTCTGCAACATTTAAAATAATTATGCCAACCACTTCTTTACATAGATCTTACCTCTCTTAACTAAACCATTAGAAACCTAGAACATATGTCTATGTGCAAAATCAGTAAACAGAGATAAGAACACTGTGTGCATTTCAGAAAAAGGAGACACTTGGGCCAGCAAATTGTAAGCAAGTCCCTTTAACTGTTGAGCCTTACCCGTAACCCCCATGACCTGACTTTTACATGGGAAGAGACAGCCCCCAAAACACTAGGTGTTCATAGGCATTTTCTACTGTGAGAGACAGAAGCAATCATAGAGAGACTTAGAGAACAAGAGGCAGTGCAGGCAGCTAGAAAAAAAATCTAAAATGATATAATTAATATCCTTAGACAACTTCACAAAATATTTCACATTCATTATGTTATAAACAAGATGTTGGCTTTAAAAAAAAATGCTCAGAGGAAAAGATGAGAAAATTAAAACAGTCAGAGATATTTTTTGAAGTCCAATAGGAGGTTTGGAAGACAAAGTGAAAACAATGTCCCAGGAAACAGAACACATTAAATGAGGTGGAAAATGAGAAAAATGAAACTTGAAATTAGTTTCAAAGGTCAATCATCCAAATAAAAGGAGATACAGAAAAGAAAGAGGGAAGGGGAAAGAAAATGCTCACTAAATAAAGAGCAGAAGCTTCCAGACTGTGATTATGCAGAGAACTACAACAAGATGCATGAAAGAGGGGCACCGTGTGAAGGCTCAGAAAACCTCTGGACAGCAAGCATCTTCCAAAGGTCTCCAAAAGAGAAGGGGGAAAGGTGAGAATAAGAGTCAGGAATGAAAAAGCTGCCCACTTTTTCCACAACACAGATAGTTAAAATAAAATGGAACAATGCCTTTAAATTCTCAGTAAAAGTAATTTCCAGGTTAGAATTCTACACCAGAACAAATAATCAATCAGGTCTGATTGCAGAATAAAAGCTTTGTTCTGATAAGTGAGGGCTTGGAAAGGTGACCTTTCTGGTCATTTTCCTCAGAAAGCCAATAGAGTTTGTGCATTAGCATAACAAGGGAGCAAACCAAAAAAGAAGCCCTCTAGTTCAGGGGAGAAGTCCAGGGAATCCAGGGTTAGGAGTGAGGGGGTGCATCATCTAAGGATGTTGTTGCAGTCAGGTTCACATTGCTGATAGAAATCACCCAACCAAGAGCAGCTTTGGGGGGGGGAAAGGGGAGGTATTTTGGCTTACAGACTTGAGGGAAGCTCCATGATGGCACGGAAAATGATGGCATGAGCACAGGGTGGACATTACTCCCCAGCCAACATAAGGTGGACCATAGCAACAAGAGAGTGTGCCAAACACTGACAAGGGGAAACTGGCTATAACCCCCATAAGCCTACTCCCAACAAAACACTGATTCGAGGTGTTAATTCCCAAATCTCCATCAGGTGGGAACCTAGCGTTCAGAATACCTAAGTTAATGGGGGACACCTAAATCAAACCACCACATTCTGCCCCTAGCCCCCATAAACTGATAACCAACGCATTCATCCAATTTTAAAAGCCCCCATAGTTTTTATCAATTTCAGTGATATTCATACATCCCTATAATCCAAGGTCTTTTAACTGAGCCATAGTACCAAAACAATAACCTCAAAAAACCCATAATAGCACAGAATAAACATTCACACTGCAAAAGATGGCACTGGGTATAGCAAAGAAATATTTAGCTAATACAAGAGTTAAAACAACCAGGGCAAACATCAAACTCTGTAGCTTCAAATCCAACAACTCTAGCTAGTGACAAATCTCCAAGTCTGATAATTCTACCTAGCAATAAGTCTCTAGAGTTCCAATTCTGCCCCTCCAGCTAGGCTACTCACAGCCCTGGAAAACTTCATCTGGGGCTGTCAGCTTTCCTTAGCAGCCATCTGGTGGTCCTGGCATCTCCAATGGGTCTCCACTGCAATCCATGGTTCATCCTCATGACTCTGTGGTATCTCCATGCAGGCATCCAGCAAACCTGCTTCACACTGCCCATGGCCATTTCCAAAACACAAGACCATGTTGCAACTCAGTGACCCTCTCTTTCCTGCATTTCTTATACTCCACAATACCAGGTAGGGTGCCAATTTGTTAATCTAGGAGGCATAAAGCAGACTTTGAAGAGCAGGAGACTCCTTGATCCCTCAGGCCCCTTCAAAAGAGTCTACATTCTTCCTGTTAGCCCAGTGCAGGTCAGCTGGCCCAATCTAAAAGGTTGTAAACTCTCATATAATTACAGCTGAATGGGCAGAAGTTTCAGACAAAAGATTTTTTTCTGTGCCTTATCCCTTTGCTCATATCAGTCCATTTCTATGCAATACAACCCTGCACAAATTCTCAGGACATGGGCATAACAGCAAGCCTCTCACACAAACTGGTTCTAGCCCAGTCCAGGCAAAGCTGTTTCTCACCTTCATAAACCAAACCTCACAGTCCATAGTTCTTATTGCATTCAGGCCTTTCAACTCTGACCAGAATAGTCCATCAAGCTGTACTTATAGCACGGCAAGGCACCTCTTAGGCCAAGGTTTCAAATCCTTAAACATTCCTCTTGTAAATCAGCTCCAAGAGGCCAAAGCCACACAGTCAGGTGTCTCACAGCAATGCCACTCTGAGTACCAACTTTACTGTTGTGGTCAGGTTTGCATTGTTGGTAGAAATCACCCTACCAAGAGCAGCTTCTGGAAAAAAAGTGTTTCAATATTAAGTTTGGTCCTTTCTTTCCTCAGAGGGACCTGTGGCCTTTTGCTAAGGGTAACTGTACACTGGGAAAAGAAAATAATCAGACCTTTCAGGAGTGACTTGACACTGGCTCTGCACTGACATTGATTTCAGGAGGCCCTGAACAGCACTGTGGCCCTCTAGTTAAAGTAGGTGCTTATGGAGGTCAGGTGATCAATGGAGTTTTAGCAAATGTTAGACTGACAGTGGGTCCCCAAATTCATCCTGTGGTTATCTCCCCAGTCCCAGAATGCAAAATTGGGGTAGGTACACTTAGGAGTTAGCAGAACCCCCACATGGGTTTCTTGACTTGTGGAGTGAGGGCTATTGTGACAAGGGCCTAAGCTAGAAAAGGACATAAGTGACTCCATATTGTGAATTTATACAAGGAAGTTCAACTTAGCTGTGCCACAGGTTATGGTCTCACCTACAATTGAACTTTATGCTTGGCTTGCTTTAACACATTGGGTCACCACAAGACAAGATGTTTTTCTCACTGTTGCTAAATGAAATCTTTAGCTTTTGTATTAACTGCTGCTTGCTTGCAGTTGCAGGAGAGGAAAATGCAGGGAGGGGAGATTCCAGAAAAGTTCCTGTTTTTTATAAAATCAACTGAAATTAACTCTTGGGTTTTGTAAGATTATGATTATTGAACTTCTGAACTGTAAAACTAAGATATGAAATCTTATGGAGTTCTCTTATAAAAGGAGTCCTGAAATACATTCTGGTATTACATTCAGGCTCCCAAGTCCTAGATGTGGTCCCAGCTGGCTAATAAAGCTTCATTTCCTATTCCTTGGTGTCCATGTGGTCTTCCCTGGGAGTCCTCACCATAACACTATTATGGTTGGAAAGGTCAAATGGAAGCCATTGGAATTCCCACTACCAGGGAAAATAGCGATCCAAAAACAGTATCACATCCCTGGAAGAACTGCAGAAATTAATGCCACTATAAAGAACTTGAAGGACACAGATGGGGTGGTTCCCACCATGTCTCCCTTTAACTCTCTTATTTGGCCTGTTTAGAAGACAGATGGATTCTGGAGAATAACAGTGGATTATCAGAAACTTAATCAGATGATGACTCCAATGGCCACTGCTATACTTGGTATGCAGCTATTGATCTTGTAAATGCTTTCTTCTCCATACTGGTTCATAAGGACCACCAGAAGCAATCTGTCTTCAGCTGGCAAGGTCAGCAGTTCTCCTTTACTGTTTTACTTCAAGGTTATATTAACTCTCCAGCCCTGTGTTATAGCTTAGTTCGCAGGATCTTGATCTCCTGCCCCTTCCACAAGGGGCCACATTGGTCCATTATATCGATAACATTATGCTGATTGGATCAAATGAGCAGGAGGTGGAAACCACACTGGAGTTGCTGGTACAGCATATGCACATCAGGGGATGGAAAATAAATCCATCCAAAATTCAAGGACCTTCCACTTCAGTTAAATTTCTAGGAGTTCAATGGTGTAGGGCATGCAGGGATATTTATTCTTTTAAGGTGAAGGATAAGTTGTTGCACCTGGCCCCACCTACCACTAAGAAAGAAGCACAACATCTAGTGGGCCTATTTGGATTTTGGAGACATCACATTCCTCACTTGGGTGTGTTACTCTGTCCCATATAGCAAGTGTATTGGAAAGCTACTAGTTTTCAGTGGGGCCCCAAACAAGAGAAGGCTCTTCAACAGGTCCAGGCTGCTGTGCCAGCTGCTCTGTACCTTGAACCATATGATCCAGTAGATCAGATGGTACTTGAGGTGTCAGTGGCAGATAGGGATGCTGTTTGGAGCCTTGGGGAGGTCCCCATAGGTGAATCACAGCTGAGGCCCTTGGGATTCTGGAGCAAGGCGATGCTGTCATCTGCAGTCAATTATTCTCCCTTTGAGAGGAAGCTGTTGGCCTGCTATTGGGCCTTAGTGGAAACGGAATGCTTGACAATGGGCCATCAAGTTACTATGCAACCTGAACTGTCCATTATGAGCTGGGTGTCATCCAACCCACCAGGCCATAAAGTTGGACATTCCCAGCAGCAGTCCATGATCAAGTGGAAGTGGTATATATGTGATTGGGCTTAAGCAGGTCCTGAAGGTATGAGTTAGTTACACGAGGAAGTTGCCCAAGTGCCTATGATTTCTACTCATGTTACAATGCCTTCTGCCCCTAAGCATGCACTTATGGCATCATGGGGTGTGCCCTATGACTGAGGAGTAGAGGACAAGGTCATGGTTTACAGATGGTTCAGCACATTATGCAGGCACCGCCCAGAAGTGGACAGCTGCAGCATTACAGCCCCTTTCTGAAGGACTGTGGTGAAGGGAACTCTTCACAATGGGCAGAACTTCAGGCAGTGCTTATGGTTGTGCAATTTGCTTGGAAGGAAAAATGGCCAGATGTGCAGTTATACACTGATTCATGGGCTGTGGCCAATGGTTTGGCTGGATGGCCTGGGACTTGGAAGGAGCACAA
Organism: Dipus sagitta; assembly: GCA_036346955.1. Classification (NCBI taxonomy): domain Eukaryota; kingdom Metazoa; phylum Chordata; class Mammalia; order Rodentia; family Dipodidae; genus Dipus; species Dipus sagitta. Next base: position 82,191,624 of record CM070775.1, read on the forward strand.
TTGGAAAATTGGTGAGAAGGGCATTTGGGGAAGGTGTATGTGGATAGAACTCTCTGAATGGGCAAAGGATATAAAGATACTTGTGTCCCATGTTAATGCTCATCAGAAGGTGACCTCATCAGAGGATGACTTTAATAATAAAGTAGATTAGATGACCCGTTCTGTGGATAGTGATCAACCTCTTTCCTCAGCCATCCCTGTCATTGCCCAATGGGCCCATGAACAAAGTGGCCATGGTGGCAGGGATGCAGGTTATGCATGGGCCCAACAACATGGACTTCCACTAACTAAGGCTGACCTGGCTACAGCTGCTGCTGAGTGCCAAACATGCCGGCAGCAGAGACCAACTCTGAGCCCCCGATATGGTAGCATTTCTCAGGACCAGCCAGCAACTTAGTGGCAAGTGGACTACACTGGACCTCTTCCATCATGGAAAGGGCAGCGTTTTGTCCTTACAGGAATAGACACTTATTCTGGGTATGCATTTGCCTTTCCTGCACATAGTGCTTCTGCCAAAACTACCATCCATGGGCTTACAGAATGCCTTATTCACTGTCATGGCATTCCACACAGCATTGCTTCTGACCAAGGAACTCACTTCACAGCCAAGGAAGTACGGCAGTGGGCTCATGATCATGGAATTCACTGGTCTTACCATGTGCCTCACAACCCTGAAGCAGCTGGCCTTGATAGAATGATGGAATGACCTTTTAAAGGAAAAGCTACAGCTGCCAACTAGGTGGCAATAGCTTGGAGGGCTGGGGGAGTGTCCTCAGCAGGCTGTATATGCTCTGAATCAGCGTCCTATATATGGTACTCTTTCTCCTATAGCCCGGATTCACGGGTCCAGGAATCAAGGGGTGAAATAGGAACGGTACCACTTGCCATCACTCCAAGTGACCCATTAGCCAGATTTTTTGTTTGTTTTTATTTTTGTTTGTCAAGGTAGGGTCTTGCTTTAGCCCAGGCTGACCTGGAGTCTCAAGGTGGCCTTGAACTCACAGTGATCTCCTACCTCTGCCTCCCAAGTGCTGGGATTAAAGTTGTGCACCACCACACCCAGCTCAGATTTTTGCTTCATATTCCCACAACCTTATGTTCTGCTGGCCTAGAGGTCTTGGTTCCAGAGGGGGGAGTGCTTTTTCCAGGAGGCACAAAGAACATTCCATTGAACTGGAAGCTAAGACCCCTGGACACTTTGGGTTCCTTATGCCCTTGAGTGAACAGGCTGAGAAAGGAGTTACAGTGGTAGCAGGGGTGATTGATCCAGACTACTAGGGGGAATTGGACTGCTCCTCCACAATGGAGGTAAGGAAAAGTATGCCTGGAGTGCAGGAGATCCTTTAGGGCATCTCTTGGTGTTGCCATGCCTGTTATCAAAGTCAATGGACAACTGCAACAACCCAATCAATGCAGTGTGATGGCCCAGATCCTTCAGGAATGAAGGTATGGGTCAGCCTTCCAGGTAAAGAACCAAGACCTGCTGAGGTGCTTGCTGAAGGTGGAGGAAATGCAGAATGGGTAGTAGAAGAAGGCAGTTACAAATACCAGCTAAGGCCATGTGACCAGTTAAAAAATGAGGATTGTGGGCCTGGCGTGGTGGTGCACGCCTTTAATCCCAGCACTCGGGAGGCAGAGGTAGGAGGATCATGGTGAGTCCAAGGCCACCCTGAGACTGCATAGTGAATTAGAGTGAGACCCTACCTCAAAAAATGAAAAAAAAAAAAAAAGATGATTGTGATTGCAAAGAATGTTTCTGTCCTATCTTGTTAAGAGTGTTTGTACATATCTACACCAATATTAAGGTTATATCACTAGTTAACTGTTGTTGAATTTATATTTAACCTATTATATTACAGATTAAGCATTCCTTAAAGGACCTTGCTTTGTGTTTAAGGGAGGATTGTATATTTCTGGTTGTAGATGGGATAGTTATATCATGTTAGGTGGGAATTATGACCTTGTTACTGTCTTCATTTGGAAATTAAGTATGCTGTAAGGAGATACAGTTTGGTGTCAAGTTGACAAGGGGTGGACTTGGGATGGTTAAGTTTTGTGTCAACTTGATCTGTTTGTAATCCACAGACATTTCTCATAAGTGGGTCTCTGAGGTTGCTTCCAGGAAGGATTAACTGAAGGAGGAAGTCCTTCCACAGGGTGAGCCCTTCTCTCAGAGTGGGCGGTCCTTCTGAGAGGGGGAATTTATGCAAGAAAGCTCTGGGAGAAAATAATCCCTTGTCCCACCTGGCTATAGTGCTGCTTGCTGCCTTCCAGCGTGGATTGAAGACAAGCGTGGACCTAAGAGCAGCGTCTCTCCAGGATGCCTCCAGGCCTTCAGTGCCGGATTGGGACTGCTGATGCATCCAGCCTCATGGACTGAGCAGCTACCGGGTTCCTTGACTCTTGGGCCTGCAAACTGATATTGTTGGACGGCCATAAACTAATCCAATAAATTCCCTCTTAATACAATTCATTCTATGAGTTCTATTCCTCTAGAGAAGCCTGACTAATACACAGGGGTAGGGGAGGTTGGTGTGTGTACGTGTGTGGTGTGGGTACATGTGTGTATTCATGCTCACGTTTGTATGTATGGGGGTGCGTGAGTGTGTGCAGAGGCCAGAAATGGACATCAGATATCTTCACTCTCTATTTTTTGAGACAGAGTATCTTGCTGTTCACCTATTTGGCTAGACTAGCTAGCCACTGAGCCTCAGAAATTCCCTGACTCCGCCTCCCACGCACTAGGATCAGAGGCACATGCCACCATGCCTGGCATCTTTTCATGGGTGCCAGCGATCTGAACTCAGGTCCTCGTGGTTGTGCAGCAAGCACTTCACCCACTGAGCCATCTCTCCAGCACTTTCCCCCACACATGGTTTTCAAGTAGATCAGCGTTTTTGACATGCGCACACACTGCCTGAGACAGAAAGTAATGGAAATACTCAACTTTGTCCAGTGGCTGGTTGGTCTGCATGGTGACAGCACATTGCCACGTAGCAACAGTGCTTCAGACTCATTTGCCTCTTTACCCAATTATGTGACTATCCTCTAAAAGGCATTCAATTTTTTTCCCCTAGATACATACAAAACCAAGTAAGATAAGAGACAATCACTGGTGGGTCCAAAATCAATTCGTGATAAATTCCTTTGAAATTTGGAGCTTAATATAATAGGAAAATGGTAAACTTGAGACAGAGGATTCAAAATAGAAATAACATTTAAATTTGTTTTCAAAAAAATCAAATTCTGGGTCTGGTGGGTCAAGAAAACAGGAATGTCAAATCCTGCCAAGGTTTCTCCTCCTAAATTACCCGGTGGATTTTCAGATGTAGTCCTGTAGCTGCTAGATATAGAAGAGGTAAGAACAAAACCGTAGCCACCACCAGATGAGCAGTTTAAAAGACAAATCCAGCTGACACAGCCCACGGGTGTCAGGGTGACTCGAAGAATAGAGTCCGTGTAAGAATGAGGGCCAGAGTTGTGCAGGAGAATGACCCGCAGCAAGTCAACTTCTTCCACGAGGACAGTATCAAAGCCAGCATTGAGCATCCTTCAAAGTCCCCCGACGGCAGGGGAGGCGCTCCTGGCATGAGGGGTGACATCAGCAGCTAAATGCAGGGGTTGTGCCCCTTAATTTTATAGCCTTGGAAAACCAGGCCATTTCATGACCGCTAGTAATATAGGCGGAAAAACAAAGACAAGAAATCTTTGCTTTTGAACGGGAATCCCCACAGGAGGCCTGCTTTGCTCTGGGTAGGCTGAAATGGAGTTGCAAGAAAACGGTCACAGGTCACATCCCCCAGCACTTTTATCTCCCGCTGCCTAGCAGCGCTCACAGGTAGAGTGGGGGGGGGGGCACGCAGGCAGCTCGAGGGCGCTGCTGACAACCTCTGGAAAGTTCTGGGCCGCGGCCTCCTGTTCCTAAGTCTTAGGATATCAGATCCGCTTTGGGGTTGCTTCTTTGGGCTCTTGGGCTGATTCTGAACCGGCTCCTCAGCCGGGGAAAGAAATCTGGAGCCAAATGAATACTATGGTTTAAAATCAAGCTTAGTGGTGGACATAGACCCGAGAGGGAAGTTACCACTGTTCTTCGGCTAAATAGATAAACTGAGCCTATCAAAATTCTAGGCTGGCCGTGGTGGCGCATGCCTTTAATCCCAGCACTCGGGAGGAAGAGGTAGGATCACCGTGAGTTCGAGGCCACCCTGAGACTATACAGTGAATTCCTGGTCAGCCTGGCCTGGAGTGAGACCCTGCCTCGAAACAACAACAACAAAAATAACTTCTACATGTACAACATTATGCCCACTGTTCTCACCTTTGGTTAGAGAAGCTTAATTTTACAGATGGCGCTGAACACTGAAGAAACCCAAGACTCATCAAGGTGGCATGAAGAGAAACCCCAGTGCTGAGCACTGGAGAAGCCATCGCTACCACACCTGTCAGGGGTAAGGAAACATCGCAGAGGAGGCGGAGGCGGTGGGAAGAAGAGGCGCTGCTGTCATCGCTGGCCAGGGAGGCGTCTCCGTGGAGACGGTGGAAGCACTGAGCAAACGCAGACCTAACGAGACAGTAAGAGGATTTGAGGCTCAGGGACACTGCAGAGGAAGGGTGGAGAACAAATGTTAGAGCCACAGGGCTGAAGGCGCACTTTGGCGCACTGTCATCTGGGCATGAACTGACTGGTGTATACATGATCTCACAGTGGTTGTTGTTCCCACAAGATCTATACACTTCTGAGCTCACTAAAATTTTGACATAGAGGATAAAGGCAGACAAAAAGAAGGAGACATCAAAACCCAAGGAGGTGCATTTGCAAAGAGGAAGATGTTCACTGGAATAGGGGCGGGAAAGGGTAAACAGAAGAGGGTAATGGTGGGATATGATCAGATTACAGTATGTTCATGTATTAAACTTCTCCATAAAAATATTATTCAAAGAAAAGGAGAAGCCAAACTTGGTGACACACGCCTTTAATCCCAGCACTTAGGAGGCAGAGGTAGGAAGATCGCTGTGAGTTTGAGGCCAGCCTAGCACTAGAGTGAGTTCCAGGTCAGCCTGGGCTAGAGTGAGATCCTGCCTCAAAAAAAAAAAAAAAAAATTAAAAAAGAAAACATGGTTTTGAAAACTATCTTAGTGGCTAAGGCACTTGCCTGTGAAGCCTAAGAACCCATGTTTGATTCCCCAGATCCCACATAAACCAGATACACAAGATGACATGGGGCAAGATCACAGGTGCACAAGGTGGCACATGTGTCTGAAGTCTGATTGCAGTGGTTGGAGGCCCTGGCATGCCAATTTTCTCACGCTCTTACTCTCTCTCATAAAAAAAAAAAAAAAAGGCCAGTCTGTTGTGCTTACCTCAAGAAAAAGAAAGAAAAAGAGAAAAAAAAAGAGAGAGAGAGAAGCTGGATATAGTGTGCATGCCTTTAATCCCAGCACTCAGGAGGCAGAAGTGGGAGGATTGCTGTGAGTTTCAGACCACCCTGAGACTACATAGTGAATTCCAGGTCAGCCCTGGCTAGAGCAAGACCCTACCTCAAAAAAAAAAAAAAAAAAAAAGAAAAGAGAGAGAGAGACAGAGAACAGAGGACTTCAGAATTCAATAAATTTTAAAAATAAATAAAAGAATAAAAATAAGTTTAATGGCTGGGCAGATGACTCCATGGGTAAAGTGCTTGACATACAAGCATGAGGACCTGAGTTTGAATCCCCAGCACCGACATAAAATGCCACTGTGGCAGTGTGCACCTATAGTCTCAATGCTGGGGAGATGGAGACAGGAGGATCTCTGGGACTTGATGGACAGCTAGACTACCTCAAGCAGAGAGCTCTAGGTTCAGCCAGAGACCCAGGCTCAAAGAGTAAGGTGGAGAGCAATTGAGGGAGACCCCAACATCAATTTCTGGCTTCCACATACATGCACACACATGTGCCAACACAAACACATACACACAGAAAATAAGCTTAGCAGCATCATTTTCTACCAGCTTCCAATCTGGTATCTCAATGTGGCAGTCCCTGTTTTTGCTGGTGCCAGGTCAGTGGAAGTACGGTTTGACTTCTCTTAGGCTCATCTCACTTCTGCACCTTAATCTTGAACCTAAACATGACCTTTGTGAATTCTGAAGAAGCAGCGATACAAAGAAAAGGAGAAGAATAATGGAATTGGAAATCCTGCCTTAGGCAGAGATTAGAAGAACCCACCAGTGACAAAGCAGGATTTTGTTCTTTTTAGAAGATCTAAATGGGCCTGGAGAGATGCGTTAGTGTTGCCTGCAAAGCCAAAGCCCCAGGTTCAATTCCCCAGGACCCACATAAGCCAGATGCCCTGGAACACCTGTTCTCTCACTCTCTCTCTTTCTATCTGCCTCTCTCTCTCCCCCCCACCCTTTCAAATAAGTAAAGAGAAAATAAAATAATTTTTAAAATATTTTACTTATTTATTTATTTGAGAGAGAGACAGCAAGAGCACTAGGGCCTCCCTGCAAACGAACTCCAGATGCATGTGTCCCTTGTGCATCTGGCTCATGTGGGTCTTGGGGTGTTGAACCTGGGTCCTTTGACTTTGCAGGCAAGTGCCCTAACCGCTAAGCCATCTCTCAAGCCCTAAGAAATATTTTAATTGTTTTGATTTAAAAAAGACATGGTTTTAAATTTTTAGTTATGCTTTGCTTTTTAAAAGCACTCAAACTGAAAATAATTTAAAAAAATACAATAACCACTGGAAAATTTATTAAAATATTTATTCACTTAAGAGAGAGAAAGACAGAAGAAAAAAAGAAAATAAAAGAGATAGAGAGAGAAAGAATGGGCACACAAGGGCCTCCATCAAAGGAACTCCAGATACATGAGCCACCTTGTGCCTCTCTTCTTAGGCTTTGAAGGCAAGTTCCTTAACCTCTCAGCCATCTCTCTAGCCCACTACTTGAAAAAAAAAAATTTTTTTTTTTTTTTTTTTGGCTTTTCAAGGTAGGGTCTCACTCTAGCCCAGGGTGACCTAGAATTCAGTACGTAGTCTCAGGGTGGCCTCTAACTCATGGTGATCCTCTTACCTCTGCTTCCCAAGTGGTGGGAATGTTGGGATTAAAGGCATGCGCCACCATGCCCAGTTGAAAAAAAAATTTTTTTTTTTTTGAAAAAATTTTTTTGAGGTAGTGTCTTGCTTTAGTCCAGGCTGACCTGGAATTCACTGTGTAGTCTCAGAGTGGCCTCAAACTCATGGCAATCCTCCCACCTCTGCTTCCTGAGTGCTGGGATTAAAAGCATCCAGACCAGACCTACTTGAAAATTTTAACAACAAAGAAATTCTTAGCTGGGCGTGGTGGCGCACGCCTTTAATCCCAGCACTCGGGAGACAGGTAGGAGGATCATCATGAGTTCAAGGCCACCCTGAGATGACAGAGTTAATTCCAGGTCAGTCTGGAACAGAGTGAGACCCTACCTCGAAAAACCAAAAAAAAAAAAAAGAAATTCTTCGCTCAGAAAAAAAAATAACGCTTAAGCTAGAGGCTCTTCAGAAATAAATAATTAACATATTGATTACTAAAATTAAGCATTAAGTTGTTTCCTATGTGTCAAAAACTTGTTTTAAATACATCCTATAATCCATATAATTCCCATAACAACTCAAGGCAAATACTGTTATCTTTATTTTCTCTTTCAGATGTTAAAATTCAGACACAAAAAAGCCTAACAATTTGCCCAAGGTCACAGAGCCAGTAAGTAGCAGGCAGCCTATTTAAAAGCCTATACTTACTTATCCAGTATAAACTACACCACTACCCACAACTCACAGAAATGACCCCACCCCTAAGGAAAATCTGTCTGTATTAGCACTTTACATTTTAGAAGTGGATTGCAGTGTGTGATCCAAGCTTACAATGTGACAGCAGACTTTCAGGAGGGGTCACTTCCTTCTGCATAGAGAAGGGGAAAGCAGGGGAAATGACAGTGGCATTGAGGGACAAAGGGAGGGGGCAGATAGTAAGGGACAATGAGCCGCGTGTGTGTGTGTGTGTGTGTGTGTGTGTGTGTGTGTGTGTTTATGGGTATGTCCCAAGATGGTGGGGAGTGCCGCCTACACCCTGGTTCTTCTCTCCTGGGAACAGAGGACCTTTCTAGGCTAGTGAGCTTGTTCAACCAGCTTGCCTGGACATATCTGAGACATGCACAGTCCAAGATACACCATGGACCAGTCAGCACCGTTGTCTTCTTCCAGTTGATGAATCTGGAGAACAGGCAGAGATGTTCCCCTCACTCAGTAACAGCCCAGTCCCCACCGCAGGAAGGCAGACTGCAGCTCAACATCCTTTCTTTTCCCCAGGAGTCCATGTCTCTGCCTTGACTCCTGTTTTAACTAAAACTTTTGGGCTGGAGAGATGACTCAACAGTTAAACATGCTCGCTTGTCAAGCCTGCCAACCTAAGTCCGATTGCCCAGCACCTACATAAAGCCAGATGCACAAAATGGCACATGCATTTGGAGTTGGTTTGCAATGGCAGGAGGCCCTGACATACCCATACAATCTCACTCTCACACATACTCTCCCTCTCTTCTCTTGTCTCAAATAAATAAAAATATTAATAAAAAATGCTTGTTTTGCTTAACTCATGCTTTTGAATTCTTTAATCAGTGGAGAATACAAAAGTACCCCTAGATGTTAACAGCATCCCTCCCACGAAGGACTTGCCAGAGTCCATGTTGATGGTGCCCAGAGAAGAGTGGGTCTGTGGACGTAGCTGGCTGGCACGGGAATCTGGCTGAGTGGCAGTGCCATGAGTATCATAGCATCTGAGCATATTGAAGCCACAATTATTATTTCTCCACATATTGAATCAAAATTGAGTTCTAGGTGATTTCATCTCTAATGATTTTTTTTTTTTTTTTTTTTTTTTTTTTTTGGTTTTTTGAGGTACGGTCTCACTCTAGCTCAGGCTGACCTGGAATTTACTCTGTAGTCTCAGGGTGGCCTCGAACTCACAGTGATCCTCCTACCTCTGCCTCCCGAGTGCTCCCACCATGCCTGGCTCTAAATGATTTTTAACTATAGTTACTTGCTAAATCTCTATAAATGGGAAATGCTGGCCTGGGCTGTGGTGTCAGGCCGGGGCTTGGGGCTATGGCTGGGATGTCTCCTGGTTTTGTGACACTGGTGAAGTTAGGCTCACTTTCCTCTTACGTAAAATAAAAGAGACAATAGCTATCACCAACTCACTACCATTTCCTGGAGTTGTGGCAAAGACAGATTATAAACACTGTGTATTTTGCGTGGAGGACAGCTTCTTTCTGCTGCTCTATATACATAAAATACACATACAGCCCTAGGAAGAAATTTCTACTAGCAGATCAAAACTAGAATAAGACAAATCTTCCAAAATCAGAAAGCAAAGAGAAAAGAAATGTCCTAAGACCTAGATTCTCTGCAATAATGGCCTAAGGCTGTAGAAAATCCCTTACAGAAATAAAACAAACTTCAAACTTCTGATTCAAGTGTTAGGAAATGAAAGACAGGTATGCCCTTATGAAAAGTAAGAGGAGCTAAGAACATAGGAAAGGAGCCTGGGACAGAGACCACAGGAGAAAGGTTGGGGGTTTTCTAAGACCATCACCTTCAAAGAGCTCCATGAATTTCAAGTGAAATAGACAAAGATGAGCTCATGGCAACACATGGCATGATGGAAATGCTGGAAACAAAGACAAGAATCAGAAATAAAGTCAGAGACAATCACAGGTTTTCTTTCCTGGTTCTTTTGGCATGTGTGTAGCATGTGTAATCTTGTGTGTGTAGCATATGTATAGTGTAAGTACATCTGTGTGTGTAGATGGACATACCCCATGCTCACATGTGCAAAGGCCGGAGGAGAATGTCAGGTGTTCTCTACAGCCCTTCCCTGTTGTTTCCTCAATACAAAGTCTCTCACTTCTAGAGCTGCCTACTTTTAAATTTTTATTTGTTTGTTTTGGGTCAGACTAACTGACCGGCAAAGACAGGAATTCTCCAATCCCCACTCCCCACACTAGTTCAGGGTGCATGGCCACACCTGGCTGTTTCCATGGGCCCTGGGGCTTGAGCTCAGGCCTTGTCAGGCCTTCGTGAGCTCTGTAACCCACTGGACCATCTACCCAGCTCATCCTGCCCTTGTCTTTTAGGGAGGGTCAGACTGATCTCCCCCCCACCACCCCCACAACAGAAAATATTTCCAGAAGCAAGGTGAAATAAAAGTGTTTTCCTTTCTAAGGAAAAGAAACTTTAACAGAAGCCTCACAAGTTAAATAAAAATGTTCCAAAACACAAGAGATGTGAGGATCTGTAAAGTTCATCTGAATAAACATAAAAAGATACATATACATAAAAGATAAATACATAAAAGATCTCATGGGTTTGAAACACAGAAATAGAATACATGACGGTAGCATATAAATTGGAAAAGGAGTGTTTAAGTTAAATATTCCCAGGTCACTGAATTTTCCAAAGCAATGATAAATGTATCAACTCACTTTAAATTTCAATACATATTGTAATTTTTAGAAAAACATCAAAAATAAAAAGGAAAATTAGATAGACTGTCTGAACTATCGAAGAAAAATATAATGAAAAAAAACATTAAAAACTGCAAGAAAGTAGAAAGACAGAAACAAAACAGCTACGAAGCACAAAATAACTTGTTAGATTCAATCCCAAATCAAACAGTGATCACATTTAATTTAATGGAAATATATACAAAAGGGAAAGGAAGATTTCTAGGAGTTGATACAGTAAACTTTCAGAATTTAAATGAAAATATCATTTAAAAGTTTTTACCATTTTTGTGTAAAAAGGAAAAATCAAGAATGTAAAAGGGATTTTTTTGTTTGTTTGTTTGTTTTTTTGCAAGATAGGGTCTTGCTGTAGCCCAGGCTGACCTGGAATTCACTATGTAGTCTCAGAGTGGCCTTAAACTCACTACAATCCTCCTACCTCTGCCTCCTGGGTGCTGGAATTAAAGGAATGCACCACCACACCCAACTCAACAGTTTATTTATTTATTTTTTTTAATAAAATGTTTTATTTATTTATTAGAGAGAGAGAGAGAGAATCAGATAGAGAGAGAATGGGCATGTCAGAGCCTCTAGCCACTGCAAATGAACTCCAAATGCATGTGCCACCTTGTGCATCTGGCTTACATGGGTTCTGGGGAGTCAAACCTGGGTCCTTGGGCTTTGCAGGCAAATGCCTTAACCACTAAGCAATCTCTCCATCCCTCAAAGGTTTATTTTTAATGCATTTCAACCCATTGAACATTCAAAAATAATGGATTTCAAGCTGGGGGTGGCGATACATGTATTTAATCCCACCCCTCAGGAGGCAGAGATAGGAAGATTGCTATGAGTTGGAGGCCACTCTGAAACTACATAGTGAATTCCAGATCAGCCTGGGCTACATTGAGACCCTACCTTGAGAAACAAAACAAAATGAAAAATAAAACAAAAATAATGGGTTTCAGTGTGATATTTTTATACAACTGAGAGCATGTCCTCTAAAAATAGGACTGAAACAAGGGTATACATTCTCTCTGCTCTTATTCAACACAGTACCTGAAATCTTAGGACAATAAGGTAAGAGAAAGATATTTAAAAGATACAAATAAGTAAGGAAAGAAGTCAGATTGCCTATTTGCAAAGGCTGCTTTTGCAAAAGCATACTTAAAAGATAAATGAAATAAACTTAGCTATCTATCAGAGTGGACATTGTTGATAACTTTAGGGCAAAATGTATAGAAAATGTAATACAGCTTCTTTGTATGATTTTTTTTGTCTTTTAAACCATTTAAATACTTTCTGTGTTCAAGAAGTGAATTGAAAACAAGAATAGGTATGATGGTTTGCATGTAAAATATCCCCCATAGCCTCATGTGTTTATGATTAAGCCTCACACTCAATCCCCAGCTGGTGGAACCTGTGGGAGTTGAAGCCTGGTTGGAGGAGAAGGCGGGCCTTGTGCTTTTATAACCCAGCCCCTTTGCCAGTCCTAGCTAGCTCACTTTTGTTGTTTCCTCCTAGCTGATGTGACAAGATGTGATGCCCTATTGTCAATGTTTGCCATGCTTTCTCTGCCATGATGAAGCTTCCCCTTGAAACTGTAAGCCAAAATAAATCTTTTCCCTCCTTGAGCTGCTTCTGGTGAGGTGTTTTGTCCCAGCAATGAGAAGGTAACTGCTACAATGGGGGGAAAAAAACAAATCAACTACAAATATAAGCTGAAATATTTATCACTTATAAGATAATGATTGGGCTGGAGAGATAGCTTAGCAGTTGAGGCACTTGCCTGCAAAGCCTAAGGACCCAGGTTTGATTCTCCAGGTCCAATGTAAGCCAGATGCACATGGTGTCACATGCATCTGGAGTTTGTTTGCAGTGGCTAGAAACCCTGGCACACCCATTTTCCCCCATTCTCTTTCTCTCTCTGACTGTAATAAATAAGCAAAAATAAAATCTTTAAAAAATAAAGATTGTTACAAAAAGCTAACTAGATGCAATCTATAAGATCCATATTTAAACCTAAGAACACTAAAGTATTTAAAATAAAGATTAACAAAAGAAAACTTAGATAGTTCTATAAATATCAAATAAGATTTTTTTAAATCATTACCAGAAAAAGAGTATTATCTCATAACTGTTTTAAAAGGTTCAATTCATGAAGATATAAAAATATTCTAGGGCTGGAGAGATTGTTTAGCAGTTAAGGTGCTTGCCTGCAAAGCCAAAGGATCCAGGTTCAATTCCCCTAGCCCATGTAAGCCAGATGCACAAGGTGGTGCATGTGTCTGAAGTTTGTTTGCAGAGGCTAGAGGCCATAGCACACCCATTCTCTCTCTCCATCTGCCTCTTTCCCTCTCTCTCTCTCTCTTAAATAAATAAATAAAAAAGAAAGAAGCATTGATATGTTATTATAAAAATAAGAAAAAATTCTAAATCTGTATATGTCTAATAAAATGGCTTTAATACATAAAGAAATACTGACACAACTACAAAGGAGACTAAAAATATATACTCACCCCAAAGAGCCATAGCATTCTTAAGCAGAAAGAGCAGTACTTAAAGATAGCACAGTACATGATCTCAAATTACACTACAGAGTCATGGTGACAAAAACTGCATAACACTGAAATGAAAACATATAGACCAGTAGAAGAGAGGACACTGAAATAAGCTCACACAGCTACAGACACAGAATTTCAACAAAAGTATCAAAATCAAAATTGGGGGCTGGAGAGATAGCTTAGCAGTTAAGGCATTTGCCTGCGAAGCCTAAGGACTCATGCTTGACTCCTCAGGTCTCACGAGCATGTAAGACCACACATGCACACTAGGTGGTGCGTCTGAGTTAGACTTCAGTGGCTAGGGGCTCTGGCATGCCAACTCTCTCTCTCTCTCTCTCTCTCTCTCTCTCTTCTTTCACACACTCTTGCTCTCTCCCATAAAGAAAAAGGCCAGTCTATTGGGCTTGCCTCAAAAGAAAAAAAAAAATACATTTGGGGAAAAGAAGACAGCCTCTTCAGCAAAATGGTACTGGGAAGATTGTATGTCTACATGTAAAGGAAAGATGCTAGATCTGTATCTCTGACGCTGCAACAAAATAATTCAAAATGGACTAAGACTTACTGGGAGAGCGGAAACTTTGAAACTGCTAAAGGAAAACATAGATGAAATATTTTAAGTTTAGGCATAAGTAAAGACCTTCTGAAAAGGACTCCAATAGCACAAGAAATAATCCCCAGGATTGACAAATAGGATTCCATGAAATTAAAAACCTTTTGCACAGTGAAGGGAACAGTCACCAGGGTAAAGGGTCAGCCTCCCTAATGGGGGGGGGGGTGTGAGGGAATCTTTGTCAGCAGGAAATCATTATGCTAAGTCAAATAAGCTAGACTCACAATAACAGATACCGTGTTCTCTCTAGTATGTGGCCTCTGGCTCCGAGTGTGTGTGATGAAACTAGAAAGGGGATCATGAAAGGGGAGGGGAGCTCTTCAGTGGGCAAGAGGAAAGAGAGGGGAAGCGAACGCACATTACATAATACAAAAGAAAGAACTATTGGAAGGAGGAAAGGGACCAGAACAAGGGGGCAGAGGGAACTGGAGTGGGGAGAAGGTGAATCAGAATTAAATATAATGACACAAATGTATGGTGTTGCCATAATGCAACCCGTTAGTTTGTCTAATAACTTTAAATACTAATTGTAAGATCCCCGCATTCATAGTGAAAGATTTTAAACCAAATCTCAGTTACACGTAGAACAAATAGTCAAAGAAGCATTTAAATACAAGGTGGATACTCCAAACATGCAAAGACCTGAAGCTCAGCACCCGTGGGTATCTTCTGAAATATAGTGAGGGGTGATGTCTTGTTTATGAGAACATGATAGAAAATGCAATGGCTGTCTGGGAACATAGCCCAGGGGTAGAATACTTTCCTCATAGATAGGAGGCCTTTTTGAGCCTCAGTACTGAGGGGGTCAGGGTATTAATAACAAAATAACAAAAAAAAAAAAACAAAAAAAACACATATCAATCAAGAAGGCAACAAATGCCAGGCGCACACCTTGAATCCCAGCACTCAGGAGGCAGAAGTAGGAGGACTCCTGTGAGTTTGAGGCCAGCCTCAGACTACAGAGAGAATTCCAAGTCAGCCTGGGCTAGAGTGAGAACCCACCTTGAAAAAAAACAAGAAGAAGAAGAAGGCAACAAAGCAAGATGTCCATGTTTATTGCGGCAGTATTCACAAGAATTTATGTATTATAGAAAAAATAACTCCCAAATTGTGATTATTTTAACTGGCTTTATGAGATCATCTTCATATGAGAAGTGGTTGGAGTACAGGAAGAAGAAATTAAGGTCAGACATTCTTGTTTTATGTGAGAAGCTGTACATTCTGATCAAATCTAGATAGGAAATGTTTAAATTTAAGACCAGAGGGCTGGAGAGATGACTCAGCAGGTAAGTGCACTTGTGAGCAAGCATAAGGGCACGAGAGGGCCCGAGACTGCCCGAGTTCAATCCCCACTGCCACATGAAAAGCTGCGAGTGGCCATGTGTATCTGTATCCCCAGTCCTGAATAGTGTGGACTATGGGGAATCACTGGGGCTTACTAGTCAGCCAGTGTGACTGAAAAATACAGCAAGTTCAGAGAGAGACTCCTTCCATCCCAAGAAAAAAGAAAACAAGAGTGATGGAAGAAGACATGTATTCTCCTCCAGCCTCTGCATGTATGTACATGGGGTATGTGCATCTGTGCACACACATGTATACACCACACTAACAGCACACATTACACACATACACACACAATGAGGGATGGGGAATTAAGGCTAGAAAGATGTGGGGAATTAAGGCTAGAAAGATATAGGGTATTGTTTCTAAATCATTTCAGTAAAAAATAAGAAGAAGCCAGGCGTGGTGCTGCATGCCTTTAATCCCAGCACTCGGGAGGCAGAGGTAGGAGGATCACCATGAGATCGAGGCCACCCTGAGACTATATAGTGAATTCCAGGTCAGCCTGAGCTAGAGTGAAACCCTACCTTGAAAAAACAAAACAAAACAAAAACAACAAAACATCTCTATCAAAACAAAATATCTCTATCTTCCAAGGGTCAGGGTCCATTGTGGAAGAGATGGTGCAAAGAGCCAAAGGAGGGGTAGGGCTGCTTACAATGCAATCGTCCAGATACAAATTGGTCTTGCCTCAGTGCCTAGCAATGCCTTCACAAGACCCCCAAAATAGGAGGAAAAGATGATGACATCTAAATAAAAGAGAGACTAACGGAGAGAAAGAAAGAGATATGATGGAGAGTGCATTTGTGAAGGGGAAAGTGGGGGAGAGGAGGGAATTATCGTGGTCTATTGTCTGTAAGTATGGAAGCTGTCAAAAAAACAGAACAAAAATAAAAGCAGCTGGGCCAGACATGGTAGCACACACCTATAATCCCAGCACCCAAAGGACTGAGGAGAGAGGGCCTTGGGTTAGAGGCCTGCCTGGGCTGTGTAGTGAGACTGTCTCAAAAAAAAATAAACAGCAGTGGGCTGGGGAGATGGCTCCATTGGTAAAGCCCTTGCTGCCCAAGCACGGGGACCCAAGTTCAATTCCCAGCGCCTGGCATGTACATGCGTGTGGGGCATGGCAGCCTGCCTGTAATCCCAGAGCTCGGGAGGCATCATCAGACAGGGATCTGAGGGCAGGCTCACTAGTTAGACTAGCTGAGTCAGCAAGCTCTGAAAAGGTGGAAAGTGAGAGGAAGAAAAGCTTAAGCCACCACAAGAGATACCCTGAAAGTAAAACATGACATAGAAGTCACAAATAGACTTTTTAAATGCCAGAAAATACTTATTCTGAGCAAAATAATACGGAGGGTAAGGAGAGTACTGAGTGTAATATTAAGCTGGCTGAACTTTTATTTTGTCCATGATCACTGAAAGAAAACAAAGAGGGCAGTTTTATTTTTAATAACAAAATAACAAACCACACGTAAATAAATAAATTGTAAAAAGCACAAGGAATTGTATGCCCCCCAGCACCGCGGGAGTTCAGAGGACGCAAAGCACAAAGCTGGGCGGAGGGACACGACCAATTACTACTGTGGCCTAACACCCTGAGAGTCCACTCCCACGCGGATTTTCTCCAGGGGCTCCTGATCTGCAAGCACCATCTTGTAATTCGTTTAGTGTCTATCTAATTTATTTCTTCCCAGATCATAGTATATGCATGTCCCTGGAGCATGGTGAGAATTGACCGGAGTTATAGGGGAATGGCAACACGGGACAGTGGTGGGAGGTCTGCAGGAGGACAAGACTTCCCTTTTGAGGCATCTGTCCCAAGTGGGGCTCCCACAGGATTTTCATGCAAAAGCAAGCTAGTCTTTACATCAGAGGCAAGGAAGTACTGCTGGGAAAGAAGCTTGAGTGAGGGGGCATTAGAAGCTTGCCAGTGCTATCAGAATCTAAGCAGATGGTCCAGTTTCAGAATACCATTCTTTCCCATTCAGGCCTTTAAATTTTTATGTGAGAAATTTGGAACACTGAGAATTTATTATAATTCAACAATCCACACAATTATATGTTCTTATACTCAGCCATTATCAGCTCTACAGCCAGAGGAAATCATTCTTTTTTTTTTTTTTAAGCTAAAATAAGAAACTCTCTGGTTCTCAAGACCGCGGCTGGAACTGAGAGTTAAAGGACCTGACCTTGTCGTTTTCACTCAGTAAATGCCCTAGTCAACTCCAGAAAGTTCAGCGCTGTCACAAACCATGCAGTTATCACAGTAGTCAAGGCCCTCAGGTCAAGCGGCGGCCCAGGATTCCGAGGATTTCCGCATCCATTGACATTTCATCACAATTGACCACAGGTGATAACTTGATCTCTTGTACCGTGCCCAGTGCCAGCATCGGGCTTCCCATTGGCAAGCAGAGGAACGCTGCACTTAACCCCAGACAAATCTCTGCACTCCGGAGGAGGGACCTGTATCCAGCCTGCGACAGACACTAGTGATGGGAACAGGGCAGGTTTAACACAGGGAGTTAAATGGACTAGACAGCAAGCACACTTGAGGGCTGAGGAAGGGAAGCCGCGAGGAGCCGAGCTTCGGAGCGAGGCAGGCATCCAGACCTCCTTGGAGAGGGTGGGTGCAGCCCGCGGCGCGCTGGGTCTCCGCTGAGCCCAGCTCCAGAGCTCGCTGCTGGAGGCCTCCCACTGCGGGAGCCCGCGCAGCCCTCGGGAAGGGCTGGAGGCGGTCAGACCTGCTGACGGATTAGCACGCCGCGATGTCAGGGCTGCGAGCAAGCTGCTCTGAAACCAGGTCCTGTGGGGTCTCTAGCGTGCTCCACTGGCAGCGTTTAACATGGCGTTGATGGAAGATGAAAGGTAATCTGGCTCTGTAATGGCCGGTGAGGGCTGGGAAGAGACAAACCAGTGACTGTTTAATTTTCTCCTGACCATGGCAGCTCACCTTTCCTTCCCCGGTCTTCACCTGGACGGCAAGCTCAGCCTCCACTCCGAGGCTGTGTCCCGGGCCACTAGTGCTCCCAGGGAGTGTTTCTAGAACTCTGTCAGCCTTGGAGAGATGGCTCAGTGGTCAAGGCACTTGCCTGCAAAGCTTAAACACCCGTGTTCGATTCCCCAGGACCCACATAGAGCCCGATGCACAAAGTCGCACATGTATCCGGAGTTCATTTGTAGCAGCTGGAGGCCCTGGCATGCCCTTTGTCTCTATCTGCCTCTCTTCTATCTCTCTCTGCTTGCAAATAAATATATTAAATATAAATATATTAAATATATAAATATTTAAAAATGTATTAAAATATACTTTAATATATTAAATATATTTAATAATAAATATAAATATATTAAAAAATAACTGTCAGCCTTCACTCTGGGACACAGTAGTCCAGGGATGAGCCCCAGAGGAAGCCCTGATATCTCTCACCCACGTTCCTCTGAGTCCTCCTTGGGGGACAGTGACCCTGACTCCCCCGCACAGTCTCATCTATCACTCCAGCTGACTCTTATTGTCACTCATTTTTGCCCATTGACCTAACAGTGACTCTGAGGCTACAGCCAGATGCCACCCAACTATGACTGCCTCCTGACAGAAGCGCTTGTCCTTGGGCACTAAACTTCTAAGCTTGTAAGTGGGTTTCACGTGAAGGCAAGGTTACTGCGGAGGCATCTGAGGCAAAAAGATTGGATAGTTTACACAGGTTGCAGTTAGAAATGGCTGACCTGGAGATTAAAAGCAGGTTTGACTCCAAAGTCCTTGTTTCCCTCACATGTTGCTCCCAACTGTCCACCAGGCTTCTAGGGAGCACTGATTAATTAAGACAGTGGCAGGCTCAAACATTCCTGTGCCCTATCTCTTGGCATCTAAAAGCTCACCCACAGCTGTGCCCAGCTGCCCATGCTACTCCCTGACTCCGTGTGCAATGCTCAGTGGTCACTCACTCATGCCAAGCATGTCAAACCCACTGTGGCACAGTCACGCCTGGTATCCTTACCTTCTGTCTGAGCTAAGCCTTTTCCAAGCCTGGAAATACTGTAGCAAGGAGAGACTAGCTCGAGCCCAGACCTTGCCAGTTGAATCCCCTCACGTCCAGCCTGTGGCAGAGGGCACCAACCCAGCTAGACTGGCTTAAGTGTGATCAGAGTATTTTTGCAGAAAGAGCCCCCCACCCTCAAGGCAATGGGAGAGAGGCACCACGAGCTGACCTTTAAGGAACCTGGAAGCCAGGCTTGGCAAACTGGAAGCTTGGGCTTCCTGATGTCTAAATGTCACCACGACGCTCCTTTGCAGCCCCCAAAATTGCACCTTTGTGATAGTTTCTGCCTCTGTGGCTCACTCGTGGCCGTGGGAGGGAGCACATGGCTGGGATTTGAAGAAAACAGTAACTTCAACCTACAGTAGACACGGAAGTATTTTTTTTTTCTTTTTGGGCAGCTGGCCATAATCTAATAGAAAAAGAAATGGCCATGATGTAATTATTCTCCTTGAAGATGAAACTTCCTAACCACATTACTTTCATTTGTACAGGCCATGCCAAGGCCAGGCTTCAACGTGAGTTTTAGAGACAAGATCGGATTTGGGCAGTATAAGTGCTCTCACAGTCAGATCTTACTCATCTACTTGGTCCACTTCTCCCCCCTGCACCCCCCCTCCGCGCTCAGCAGCCTTGGGAATGGAGGAAAAGTGCCTCTTCTGCTGCTACCCAGCAGGACGTCCCATCTCCCCTGACAATCCTTCCAAGTCCCCAGGAGCCAGGTATTGCTGGGCTCTGCTTGGCACTGACGACCGCAGCCTGCTTCCTACACCTTGTGCCTAAAGCCCAGGTTTCAGATGGTGAATGGAATTCACAGAGCCGCACTTAACACAGAGAAGCAAGCAGGCACCTTTCCTACCATGGTGGTAGTTATCTCAGTTTTATATTTGCTTAACAGACATGACTATTGACATGCACTGTTGTAAACACAATTGAGTTTTATTATCTGTCTCAAAGGAGTAGAGTCACAGAGAGGAAAAGGAACTTACCCAAGGTCACACAGCCAACAAGACAAGGTCTGTTTTAAAGGCTCCCTGCCTTCACCTACTTCCATACATACAAGTGCTCAGAATGGGAAGTGTACTGTGCATATAAAATTAGAGAAAATGGCTAGATGCAGTGACACATGCTTGTAACTCCAGCACTTGGCAGTTGGTGGTAGGAGGATTGTTCCAAGTTTGAGGTCATCTTAGAGTGAGACCCTTACCTTCTCCTCTAGACCTGCCACCACACCTAATGAGAGGGAGTGATTTTAGCCCCTATCTGGCAAAGTGATCTCTCACTCTTCCACTGTAATGGCATACACTATTAAAGGTTGAACCCATGAGACCCCCTGACATTGGACTGTGAGCTAGATAAGCCTCCTTGCTTTATAAAGTTACCCTGCTTCCATTATTTCATCCTAGTGACGAAGTATGTACTAAGACAATATCCAGACGACAACTAGAGGGGATAAAATAGATCCCTCCATCCTAAGAAACTACTACAGATTAAAACAAAGAGCCTTGTTTCCATATGCCCATCATAGTGTGGTAGTGACCACAGACATACTGCAGGAGGGAGCTAAGTGAGACTTGAGAGAGAACTGGTCCATTGAGAGCAAAATGAAGTTGGAGGCCATGAAGTTCAAGTCCCAAGAAGCAGCATCCCCATACAGGCCACCCCCTCTGGGGAGTGCAGCCAAGACAAGTTGCTGTGAGCCTACCCCCCCATTCCCCAACCCCCCTTCCAGGTTAAAACTTCCTCCACACTCTAGAGTTGTTGGAAAGTTTCAGCCATACCCATATTTAGTTATATTCGAGGAAGGGGAGTGTGGGGCCAAAGGCTAAAGAGAAAAAAGAATGTATATATACTTAAGTGCTGACAAAAGTTTATTCCCAACATATTTGTCTGGGAAAGCCCAGTTGGAGGTCACGTGATGACCAAACTAAAGCCCTTTCTCTTCATTTTGGGGAACAACTGGCTACTTGGATTAAATTAAATCTGAACATTATAGTGTTATCTCCCTGCGCTGGGTCACACTGTGGGCGTCTTAGTGGCTACGCGGCATTTGCTGCTGGGAGACCCTCCCTCCCTCCCATGCTGATCATCACAAGTCACAACTGTCTTGTTTGTTAAAAGGGGGATTCTTCATCAAGATAGCATAAATTTACTAAGGAAAATTTACAGACAGCCCAGAGAGGAAGCCAGAGGTAAAAGTGAACAGCCCTGCTGCTAAAAACATTGGAGAAAGCTTCCCTGATGTAGGAAGCCATACCAGGTTCCCAGCTCCCAGCCCTGCTGCTCCAGGTTGGCAAAACCCTGGCACAACAATCCAGTCTCTAGAGGTTCTGCTCACACCTTTGGAGAAAACCCCAGAGGGCTGAGTAGTGTGTGGGCCTATGAAAGTAAGAAGCCCAGAGGGCAGACTACAGGGATTGGCTAAAAATAGAATTTATCAGATGAGAATTAAGTCCTGAGAATGTTATCTCTCACCACAGGAGGGTGGAAAAAAAAAAAGGAAAAGAAAGGAAAAGAAATTGCACGTCAGGGAGACCACAGGCCACAGGATGAATAAGCAGAAAAATGAGAGGAAATGACCAAGTGAATGTGCAGGCATGCGGGGCCGGAGGACTTTGGTGCCTCACGCCATCTAGGACACCTAGAATTAGAGAATTAAGGCAGAAAGCCCTGGGGGCGTAAGGAAGAAACTGTCAGAGGCCATTTCTGAGGGAAGACTTTTTTCTCCCTCTATGCTTTTCCAGAATGGTTGTGCTTTCTCCATTTTCTTATGTATTGTCTTTACAAACAAAAGGAGAAATGTCTATGGAAAAGTTTCTTGGGAAATTCCCACTTCCCAGCATTCTGTGGTCCATAACCTGACCCCCACCCAGAAAAGCTCCAAAATAATTGGATAATTGGATAATTGGTGAGCCCTTAGGTCCCACAGCGGTCTGCTGCTCCTCACCTGTCTCCAGCCCTGAAGGACGCTTGCTAGGGAGGGCGCCCTGTGCTCAGAGGCCCGAGAACCAACCTAACAGATATCCCAGAGCACTTTCACGTACTCGCATCCCACATCAGGGCCCCTCTCCCTGTCTCATTTTCCCAAAAGCCTTCATGTGGTAAACGTTCCTTCCACTCCTTAATCCCAAAGCACCTTTTCATGGACACACATACCGTATCATGCATCAGTCACAAAGGATGTGAGGATGGGCTGGTGAGATGGCTCAGCGGTTAAGGGCATTTGCTTGCAGAGCCTGCTGACCCTGGTTTGATTCCCCAGTACCCATGTAAAGCCAGATGCACAAAGAGGCACATGTGTCTGGAGTTTACAGTGGCGAGAGGCCCTGGTGTGCCTATACACACACTCTCTCTCCTCTCACAAATAAATAATTAAAAACAAAAGAAACAGACACAAAACCTAGACCACCTGTTCAATTTTTGTTGTTGTTGTTTTTTGAGGTAAGATACCACTGTAGCCCAGGCTGACCTGGAATTCACTACGTAGTCTCAGAGTGGCCTCAAACTCAGCCGTCCTCCTACCTCTGCCTCCCCAGTGCTGGGCTTACAGGCACCACCTCTCCATTTTTAATGGACCCAGTGTTTATCCAACTTTTAAAATAATTTTACTTAATTTCGGTTAAATTTGTTAGCAAAGGTTTTTCAATATTATACAACAGTATTCTCTAACTTGATGACATGTCTTTTGAAAAAGAACCACAAAATGACCTTGGTAAATTTTCCTAAGAAATTTTGGCATTCAAGGACATATGCAAAGACGACTTCCAGAAAGTTGACTCGCCCGAGTGTCAAGTTCATCAAAGATCAAATAGACAAGGTCCAAGGAAGATCCACAGCCTTGTTTCAACATTCATAGTCTTGCATACTTCTCAACAAAGCAAAGGGGCTGTGTATTTTAAAGAAATTAAGATAGCAACCTTCTATAGGTTACCTTAAAAAGATTAGGTACAGCCAGGTATAGTGGTGCATCCCTGTAGCCCCAGCACTTAAGAGGCTGAGGCAGGAGGACCTCAGACTTAGGGTAAGTGAGAGCTTATTTTATAAATCTGGCTCATGGGGTAAGAGTGCTTGAGCACAAGCAAGATCACCAGTACCCGTGTATACGGCCATGCATGCCTATAACCCCAGCCCTAAGGGCGCATCTCACATGCGTATAACCATCTGTTCATACACTCATGTGCATACACACACACACACCACACACACACATAACATAATTCCTAAAAATAACAATTAGGGGCTGGAAAGATGGTCCAGCAGTTAAGGTGCTTGCTTGCAGGGCCTGATGGCCCTGGTTCAATTCTTTAGTACCCACAAAAGCCAGATGCAGTGGCACATTCATCTGGAGTTCATTTGCAGCAACAAGAGGTCCTGGTGTGCCCATACTCACTCTCTTTACAAATAAATAAGTAAAAATATTAAAAACTAAAATAAAAATTTGGGGCTAGAAAGATGGCTTAGCAGTTCAGGCATTTGCCTGAAAAGCCAAAGGACCCAGGTTCAATTCCCCAGAACCCACATAAGCCAGATGCACAAAGTGGCAGATGTGTCTGGAGTTTGTTTGCAGTGGCTAGAGGCCCTGATGCACCCATTCTTTCTCTATCTGCCTCTCCATCACATAAATAAATAAAAATTTAAAAAATTAGGTAGAGATAGCTCAAGTGCCTTTAAAAATTGAAAATATAGGGCTGGAGAGACAGCTTAGCTATTAAGGCGCTTACCTGCAAAGCCTAAGGACTATGTTCGACTCTTCAGATCCCATGTAAGCCGGATGCACAAGGTAAAGCAAGCACACAGGTTGCACATGCGTACAGGATGGCACACGTGCCTGTAGTTCGATTTCAGTGGCTGGAGGCCCTGACGTGCCAATTCTCTCACACACTCTCTCATAAAAAAATTAAAAATGTAAATTTCCACTTGGTGCGACTTGATAAAAATACTCCAGTCACTCTTCAGGTGAACTGTCAGCAGCAGAGCTCTGACATCTCAGCTTCTCCTCAAGCCTGGAGGGTAGTGTACCTCGAGAAAAAGAAATGTTTCCTTTCCACCCTGCAGAACTCGTCTGACAGCAGGGCACAAGGATGACAGCTTGCACACTGCCTCAGTGTTCCATGTGCCCAGTGGGAGATACCCAAACTGCATCCGGGAAACCCCAGAGTTTGCCATTCCAAATGACTCAGGCTGTTTGACACTAATTGGAGGGCGAGGGCACACCCCAAACAGCTTATGTCCTGCATTAACAGCCCAAGAGACCAATGTTGGGCGGAAACCCAAAGTCCCTTCACAATCTTAGCAGACAGTCAAGAAAACTGAGGCATGAAGCTGGGGCTTTCTGCGTGTGTGGTTGTTCTTGAATAACGGATACTTCTTCATTACATGTGCTCAGCGTGGCGTCCTTGGGAGTGACCCACCATGAAACAAGAATCAAGCGGAGAGCATTTGAAGCTCTGCCTCTCCCCACTCCATTCACTCCTGCTCTTTTGTTTGGCATCTGGTCTGCAGGAAGGAGATACAAATGCCGAGGAACTGGAGGTCTTGAGTCAAATCCTGGTGTGCTGCTCCATCCCTGTGTAATCTCGGACACACCACCACCTCGCTGTTCTGAGTGCGTTTCCTCAGCTGGGACAGAGGAAGAGCTGTCTCATAGCGGTTGCAAAGAACAAACATGTGAGTGCACGTAGAGCAGCCCAACCCCCCATAGGTATTCCCTGAGTACTGAGTCAACTTGCCCATTGTTATCAGCTTCTGTACATGACTCTTTGACCTCAGAGTTTGGCCTTGCTAATGTAAAGATGACCTAAGGTAAACTCAGTCCCTCAAGGCCCCACCTACTGGTGAGAAGCAACTTATTAAAAGTCATTGTTTGAATGGGGTAGATCAACTAGTCTGGATCTATAATGTAAATCAGCATTTATTACCCAATGGAGTTCAAGGATAGACAGCCTCATCTAAAAAGAACAGTTACTTTTCGCTTGGTTTGCCTCACTAACCAGTATTCTTTCCATGCCATTCAGAAGATTCAAGACAGGGACTGGAGAGATGGCTTAGTAGTTGCCAGCAAAGCCAAAGGACCCAGGTTCAATTCCCCAGTACCCACGTAAAGCCAGATGTATAATGTGGTACATGCATCTGGCATTCATTTATAGTGGCCCTGGCACACCCATTATCTCTCTTCCTTTTTTTTTTTTTTTTTTTTTTTTCGAGGTAAGGTCTCTAGCCCAGGCTGACCTGGAATTCACTATGGAATCTCAGGGTGGCCTCGAACTCACGGCAGTCCTCCTACCTCTGCCTCCCAAGTGCTGAGATTAAAGGTGTGTGCCACAAGCTGGCTCCATTTTTTTTTTTAAAGTGAGAGAATGAGAGAAAGAATGGGTGCGCCAGGTCCTCCAGCCACTACAATCGAACTCCAGATGTGTGTGTCACCTTGTGCACATGCGTGACCATGCACATGTATCACCTTGTGCGTCTGGCTTATGTGGAATCTGGGGAGTCGCACATGGGTCCTTAGGCTTTGCAGGCAGGTGCCTTAACCACTAAGCCATCTCTCCAGCCCACCATGCTCTCTCTCTCTCTCTCATTCTGTCTCTTTCTCTCATAAGTAAATAAACAATAAGAGATTCAAAACAGAAGCTGAGTCAACTTCAGTGAGGCTGGGAGGACAAAGCACTCACCACATAAGCACGAGGGCCTGAGCCTGGATGCCCAGGACCATGTAACAGCTGGACATTTCGTAGCAGGAGTCAGTGATCCCCGCACGCCTAGGAGACAGGGAGGCAGAGGGAGAAGCATCTCCTGAAAGCCCGGGAGCCAGCCAGCTCCGTGGACACAGTGAACGAGAGACCCTCCCTCACACGAGGGGAAGGCAAGGACTGACAGCCAAGGTTTTCCTTGGACCTCCACACACGCATCGTGACATGTATAAGCCTATGAGACACACATACACTTCACTCAGAGCAACCATTATTCTTGACCACATGGGCAAGGATCTGATCTGACAAGGCAACTCCTGGCTTACACAACTGCTAACCCAGCGTGGCATTTCCCATCACTGCTTTCTAAAGCAACACAGGAACTTTCAAGACTAAGTGGCCAAAAGAAATTAGGGTGACCTAGTCTTTAAAAAACCTGAGTTATTTAAAGAAGAAAAACAAAATCATGTCTAAATGGATAATTCATGATTTAGACAGCCTGAAATTTAATTGGTATTAACTACTCTACTAAAGAGTTTTTTTTAATGCACTTAGGTAAGACTTTTTATTCCCATAAAATTGGATTTTGCTTCAAAATTTAATCTTATTCCAAGGACTCTGCTCTACACAGATGATGTAACAGTGAGGTAGGCTCTTAACATTTCATTGCCAGGAATATAAATTAAATTGTTCAGATCATTTGCCAAATAATGTTTCTTCAGTGGGACCAAGTCCTCCCCTAAGTGGGCTGTGGAAGAGGAGCAGGGGCAGCAGACGCTCAGCACTGAAGCTTCGTGCTCCAGCTTCATCTCGCAGGACGGAAGTCAACCATGAGAAATCAGTGCGCATGAAAAATCGATTTGTTGTATAGCTTATTAGTTTAGAGGACCTTTGTCTGGAAAGAAGACACAAAGCCCACAGGGTCAGATCTTTTGCCAAGTCAAAATATTGACTAGCATAAAAGATAGAAAATACAAAGCACACTATTTAGGCTACATGATAGTCCTTCAGAATATTGTCACTGTCACTCTCCTGACATTAGTAATCCTGAAAACAGTAGTTACAGTTTTAAACAATATAAAAATCCTTGAGCTGGGAGATAGCTTAGTGGATAAAACCCTTGCCATGCAAGTGGGGGTACCTAAGTTTGGATCCCCAGGTCCATGTAAAAGCCTGAAGCTGTAGTGCTTAGCATGTATAATCTCTGCATGTCTAGGGCAAGGAGGGAGGCTGTTGTGTGAAACTTTTTATCTGGGGAAGCATGAGCACACTTCTATTCACCTCAAATAGGGTTCAAATGACAGACCAAAGCATAATTGCACCAAAATCCAATTTTGGTGAACCAGTGAATTTATTGGGGTTACTTACAAGCCAAGGGTTACTTACATCATGGGTGACTCAAAAGCAGCTACATCCCTTCCTCCCCACCCCCACATCATGTTTGGTGACCCGATGACGCGGCATCGCAGAGTCCCCATTCTGGTTAGTCCTCTATTTCCTATATCATCTAGCATTTCCCATGATCCCTTGCGGCTAGGGAAGGACAGGAGAGAACAACAGCTGGAAACCCAGGTGAGGGTCTGGTGACCTTCTCCTCTTCCATCAGGAATGTCAACACTTCTATTACCAGGACTATCACTGTATTGTTCACCTCCAAAACTGCAAGCTACCCAGACAAAGCAATCTCTACTCCAGGACAGCATCCTATTATGCCTGGAAGAAACAGTGTCATACACAGAGGTAGGAGACACCAGGAAGCTCTTGGGTCAACTCGCCTGGAATGCAGTGGTGAAGTAGTGACCCTGCCTTGTGCCTGGTATGGAAGCACAAGCTTTTAATCCCAGAGATAGGAGGATCATTGTGAGTTTGAGGCTAGCCTGAGACTACATAGGGAATTTCAGGTAAGTGTGGGCTACGGCAAGACCCTACCTCAAAAAAAGAAACAGAAGGCTGGAGGGATGGCTTAGTGGTTAAGGCGTTTGCCTGCAAAGCCAAAGGACCCAGGTTTGATTCCCCAGGACCCATGTTAGCCAGATGTACAAGGGGCACATGTGTCTGGAGTTCCTCTACAGTGGCTAGAGGCCCTGGCATGCCCATTCTCTCTCTCAATCTCGGTCACATAAATAAAAATAAAATATTAAAAAAAAAAAAAGAAAAAGAGAGACCCTGTCTCAGATTAGAAAGTTGTCCTCTGACCTTCACTTACGCACCCTGGCACGCACGCATGCACATGCGCACATACACATATCTACTTTGCTTATTGAATTTAAAATATATATATATTCTGAGCCGGGCGTGGTGGCGCACGCCTTTAATCCCAGCACTCGGGAGGCAGAGGCAGGAGGATCTCTGAGAGTTCGAGGCCACCCTGAGACTCCATAGTGAATTCCAGGTCAGCCTGGGCTAGAGTGAGACCCTACCTCGAAAAACCAAAAAAGAAAAAAAAAGAGAAAAGAAAAGAAAAAAATATATATTCTGTAGAAAAACTTTCTGCTATCTTATCAGAAGCTTCTCTCTGTTACTCTTATTCCACTACTACTAAATTGTCACAAACACCATTCCTAGGAACGGCCTGTTCACAAGTAAACAAATATGAAATGATAGTGTGACCAAAGCTTTCTAAAACTCTCCACCTAAATTTATGTCAGCAATAGCAGAGGCTGTGATGTAGTTCAGTGGTAGAGTGCTTGTCAGGCTCCAGAGTCAAACCCCACTGCTGCGTAAATAAAGAAGTGCAAACAGGCAATCAAAAGGGTAGAAGTGAGTGTATGAAAGTTCTAGCAAGGCCTTCTTGTCAAAGACAGAGAAAAGGAGTCAAACCGCTACAGAGGAGACTGAGTTTATTCAACAAGTGTCTACTAAGTCCTTACTATTTGCCAGGCACTGGTTTAGGTGCTGAGAATATATTGCATTGATTGAAAACATACAAAATCCCTGTCTCTGTTGTGCTTAAATTCTAGATGGAGGAAACAAGACAATAAACATTATAAATAAGGAAATTACATGGTACATTAGAAGGTGAGAAGTACTACGATGAAATAGAGCAGTTGTGCAAATGAAATTTTCCAAAAACCAGAAATGGAAAGAATAAACGTCCTTCTTGGAAAAGTGTGTAAGTCTGTATGTGATAAAAGAAAACACTTACATCTCTATTACATTTGTGATATTTTAGCAAGAAATTTAAAGGATTTTAAGGTCTGAAAGTAGACTTGGAAACTAGGAAGGGTTCCTTTCATAAAACAGGTACTCAACAGAGTTCTTGAGGCAGGAACATCTGCTTCCTGTAGCAGTAGAACCTTCCAGAGGTCTAGGTAAATTCCAAGATTCTGGCCACATTACCAACCAGTTGCTCTCAAGTGTCAAGTGACTGAAGAAAGACTGGTAGGGATGGACAATGTGGAAAAACTCAAATAGCTTTGAGATATTTTTATTTAAATTTCCTTTTGAAAGTACAGCACCCTTTTCTTTTGTTAGAGAAGGATGAACTCATTAAAAAGAAACACTGCTAAGAAGGGGACCACCCACATTTCCAGCTCCACCTTCCCCTTCAGTAGTTCACCATGCATATGGGTGCCTAGCGTTGGGGCTCTTTGCACACTATCGCCAGAGGCCAACACTAAATTACCAGGTAGGTCTTTGTCCTTTGATTTAAATTCAAATCCTCAACCCAGCAAAACAATCAAAACCACAAATGTCTACTTTTAGCCTCTGTGTAATTATTTTCTCCAAGAAAGAAGTGAAAAGAGAAATCACCAGTGTTGTCATTTTCAATCCTAAAGTCATTAATTTAGCAAAATAGGGCAATGACAGAAAGTTCAGGTTGGAGGACCAGAAAAAGGAGTGTCCATCCCCATGGGGCACTTATATGACAGCAGCTCTTGCTAGAGGTAATAATGTCATTAGGTCGTAGTAATTCTCCAGAAACCCCAACAGCCCTGTTTTAACAACATCTGGAAATTGTTCAGATGACAAATGTCTGTTTCCTGCTGTTAGGGCTTCAACGATGCCTCTCTGTGGCATCTGTCACCAACTTTTTTCTTTGCAAACCTCCTCCTTTCAAATCAGGAAGTATGCATAAAGTGCAAGTAAAAGTCACTCCTGGGCCCCTAGGCCCTTGTTCTGATAGCCAGTTTTCCCAAATCTATCATTAAACCGCTGGCCAACAAGTATGTCTGCTGGCATTTCTTGAGTTAGCAAATGAGTTCATCCAGCAAAGAGAGTGTCTGAAAGTCGTTGCAGTCCTGGCAAGAAAACACGAAGTACCACACACAAGACAGGGATGTGAGCGATGGAAGCAGTACGGGGGGAAATTCATGGTCACTTTAGCGGCCATCTTTGGATCTCAACTCTTAGAATTCAGGAACCATCACTAGGATGAAAGAGACCAGCGGATTTCAGATTACAGTCAATCTTCAGAAAGGGCAGATTCAGTTTTCCCTGTGTTAGAGGACAGAAAAGAAAATAGAGTCAAATTTGATGAATTGTATGTCATAATGTCAAAGGAAAAAAAAAAAAAACTCAGGTAAACACTTCCCCATTTATGAAGCATTTTCAGCCTCCTGATAGAACTCTGTAGGATGTTTTCTTTGCTATCAGGCATAATGTCCAAACAGGTCATGGACTAGGGCAGTGTTAAATGCATTTCTTTAAGGCAAAACTTTTTTTTTTTGTTTGTTTTTGAGGTAGGGTCTCACTCTAGCCCAAGCTGACCTGGAATTCACTATGTAGACTCAGAGTGGCCTTGAACTCATGGTGATCCTCCTACCTCTGCCTCCTGAGCGCTGAGATTAAAGGCGCGCACCACCATGTCTGGCTCAAAGCAAAACTTTTTAAATTTATGTTTTCATTTATTTTGGTAGTGCTGGGGTTTGAACCTAGGATTTTGCACGTGCTAGGCAAGTGTTCCATCACTGAACTACATCCCTGCCTTTACTGTAAGATATCTTCGAGACTTAATATGCTAATGAGCTGTCACTTTTCAAGACAGGAATACAATATGCATCATTTTCTACATTTCAAGGGCCCAGAGTCTACTTTTTAATAAACCAACTTGGCAGAATTAGTGTTTTTTTGTTGTTGTTTGTTTTTTGAGGTAGGGTCTCACTCTAGCTCAGGCTGACCTGGAAGTCACTATGTACTCTCAGGGTGGCCTTGAACTCACAGTGATCCTTCCACCTCTGCCTCCCAAGTGCTGGGATTAAAGGCGTGTGCCACCAACCTGGCCAGAATTAGTGTTTTAATGATACTTTGGGGGAGGTGGGAACTGTGTCTGAGACAGTTTCACTACAGTGGCTAGCCAGGCCTCAAACACGCTTCTCCTTCTTCAGTCACCAAAGTAATGGGATAGTAGACATGCGCCACTATGCCCAACTTAGTTCACTGTATTTTGTGAAATGTTTTGTAATGTTGGTTGGAGGGGACAGAAACGATGTTAAACCATATTCAATTTATAGTACATCAGCCCTGCTTTTCAAGTGAATCCTTTCAAGTTTATCCTCTATCAATTTAATAAATTAGCCATCATAGCTAGGTTCCACTATATTTCCTTTGTAATGTGCCAAAATTATGGACAAAATTTAGTATAAGTGTGACTGGTTAACAATAATGAAAAAAAGTTAATTACTTCAAGTTATCATAAAGCATCATGCAATCAGTAGACATCCTCAGGGAATGTCTTTTGCATTTTTTTCTAATTTTTCTAAGAGCGTGAAGGTCAAGATTTCAGATACCATTAAGTATGAATGGGCTGGAAAGATTGTTCAGTCGTTAAAGGTGCTTGTTCGCACAGCCCACTGGCTGGGGTTTGATTCCACATTATATATAAAACAAAACTACAGGTGAGATTAAAGCATGTACACTACAAAATACATACAATTAAAGTCATATGTTGACTTGATCAAAAGTCACAGAAGTAGTTGGGCTTGGTGGCGCACACCTTTAATCCCAGCACGGGGGAGGGTGAGGCAGGAGGACTGTTGTGAGTTTGAGGCCACCCTGAGACTACATAGTGAATTCCAGGGTAGGCTGGGCTACAGTGAAACTCCTATCTCAAAAAAAAAAAAGAAAAAAAGAAAAAAAGAAAAAAAATTTAAAGCCACAGAAAATGACCAAATACATACTAGTTAAATTCCTAAATTTCTTTTTGGCTTCTGCTCTTTCTTCAGCATCGAAGTACCAAACAGTCATAGCGTATCTGTGAAAGACAAGCAGGTATAAGAAAACATTATTACCAAAAAGAAAAAAAAAAATTGCTATTTGAACTTTACATTAACATCATTTATAAATCTAACACTTGGTTTTTTTGTTTTTAAAGATTTTTAATTATTTATTTGAGAGAGAGAGAGAGAATTAATGGGTGCCCAGGGCCTCCAGCCACTGCAAATGAACTCCATATACATGCACCACCTTGTGCATCTGGCTTATGTGGGTACTAGAGAATAGAACCTGGTACTAGAGAATCCAACCGCTAAACCATCTTTAGCTCTAAAGTTTTAACTATTACTAGAAGGCCATCCCTATTTTAACTAATTTAGAATTACTTTCTCGAATTAAATTCCATGTAAATGTATAAAACACAAAAGGAGTCTCAGGTATGTCCTGAGCACTGGGAATTCAAAGGACTTGGCACTAAACCTTCTTCTTTGTAAGGCTGGTGGTTCAAGAGACAGTGCCACAAGGAGATGTGACCTGCACAGAGATGACTGAAGGAGATTCACCCTGCTAAAGACTGGGAAGCTCAAGTTAGTGGGGAGAGAACAGAGAAAAGCATGGGATATGTGAGTGACTGGCTTGGTTAAGCTAAAGAACATCTAAAATGCATGGTCCACCTTCTCTTGTTTTGGACACGGGGCTGAAGATGCAGTTGGATGAATATGGCTGCAAGCTTTCTCTGCTCTCTGATTGTTTCCTTAGACCTATCCACAGGACAGACTATAATAGGAGCCATTTCATGTTTGGGTTTTGTTTTTTTTAATGATGTGTTGATGTAAAAATTTTTTAATTTATTTATTATATTGTACTTATTTGAGAGAGAGAAAGGGGGGAGGAGAGAAAGGGAATGGGCATGTCAGGGCCTCCAGCCACTGTAAACGAACTTCAGAATGCCAGATGCATGCACTCCCTTGTGTATCTGGCTTACGTGGGTCCTGGGGAATTGAACTGAAGTCTTTTGGGTTTGCAGGCAAGAGCTTTAACTGCTAAGCCATCTCTCCAGCCCTCATGCTTATTTTTTTTTTAACCATCCCTTTATAATTATTAGCCATAGCATTTCTACAGCACTTGGTCCCCCATCCCCATCCATGGGCTTCCAATCTCCCTTTGCTAATGTTTTCACTGGTAGGTTAGTCATCGTGACACTGGAGAATATCTAGAGAATTGTGCCACAAACAACAGGGTACATTTATTGAACCCAATCAAACAAACCATAAGCAGACTTCATGGTAGAATAAAACCAGCTCGGGAAGGGAGGGAATTACCATGGTTTGTTGTCTGTAAGTATAGAAGTTGTCAATAAAAAAAATTGTGTGTGTGTGTGTGTGTATGCATGTGTGTATAATCAAAAAGGAAGAAAGAAAGAGATGGGGAGGGAGAGAGGCTTGGGAAAAACATCTAGGGACTTACTTAAAAATTTAAGAATCATGGGCCTGGGCAGATTTCTCAGTGGTTAAAGGTGCTTGTTCACAAAGCATGCCAGTCCAGATTGACTTACACAGTACCAGTGTAAAGCCAGACGTACAAAGTGATGCACGTATCTAGAATTTGACGCAAAAGGCTCTAGTGAGCACATTCTCTCTCTCTTTCTGCTAGTAAATAATTTTTTTTTCAAAAAAAAAAAAAATTTAAAAAGCAGCTCATGTAGACCCTATGACAATGCAGCTGGATTTGTAACCGGGGCGCTGGGAAGTGGTATCTGGAGGGCCACGCATGTGATTTTAATCAAATCGGGCTTGTCCTGCCCAGCCCTCTCTCTGCTCTCAACTGCTACGCCTGCACACGCTGGCCCCGCTTGCCACTACTGCCTGGTTCACAGCGACACCAGGAGACAGAGGGAAATGACAGGTAGAGACAGGGAGCAAGATTTTCATCAAAACTTTCTACATGAAGATTAAACAGCCCCACTGGGCACGGCAGCACACGCCTTTAATCTCAGAACTTGGGAGGCAGAGGTAGAGGATTGCTATGAGTTCAAGGTCAGTCCTGAGACTATATAGTGAATCCCAGGTCAACCTGGGCTAGAACAAGAACCTATTTCAAAATAAAATAAAATAAACATCCTAAGTTGTTTGGTGACTCTGAAGATCTTTACATCCATGTGTTTTTATAAAAATGAAGAGAAAGGAGAGATTTTAAAATGACCAACTGTTGTAACATGTATGTGCCGTGGATACCACTAGCCTACTTTAAGCTAATAAAGGTAAAAAGTCTAAAAAGAAAGAATGAATTACTCTTTCTTTTCTCTAGATTCTTTCTCTGCTCAAATCTGGCAGTTTGTTAACTCATCAGACAGAACTTTTGTTATGTGACAGCCAACATTATCTAGGAACTCAGCATCAGATTTTGCTGTTACTTGTCTGATATAGAGATACTTGTTAAGAGATCTCTCTTAATCCAATTTGACATATCTCACTTAACCCAGGCTGACCTTAAACTCCGGATCCACCTGAGGCCACTTTCTGAGTGCTGACATTACAGGCCTATGCACTATACCTGGCCCATGTCAGACTTTTTAAAAGCTGAGAGAGGGGGCTGAAGAGATGGCTCAGCAGTTAAGAAATTTGACTGTAAAGCTTAATGACCTAGGTTTGACTTCCCAGTATCCATGTAGAGCCAGATGCACAAAGGGGTGCATGTGTCTGGAGTTCATTTGTGGTGGCTAGAGGCCCTGGTATGCCCATTCTCTCTCTCTGCTAGCAAATAAGTAAATAAACATAAAAAATACATGAGAGAGAAAAGGAAGAGAGAAAGGGGGAGATCACAAATACCGTTAACAGTTATTTCAAACTTTCTCTTTAATTTTTATCCTTCCAAACAGTTTTGCTATCAGCTTTGGGGTACATTCGCCGACCCCTCCCCGTACGCACAGGACATGAGTTCAGAGTTCTGGGACTGGGGTTTATATAAGCTCTGGTACGGAGGCACGGTGCTGGCTTTACCTGGTCGCATAGGAAGGCTGGAACTTCGTGTGGGTTCCTGCGATCTGACCAGAAGAACAGTAGTCTGTCAAAAATGGGTTCCACATCTGCTATGAATGACTTCCCTTCTGGAAATATCCGTAGGATCCCTCCATGTATCTAAGGACCAAAAAGCAAATGAGTGATTCCCAGGCTCACATGCAGTATATTGGTAACTCTGGAAACAATGCCACCTCTACCTCCACTTCAAGTGGGTTTTGCCCCTAAGTCTTTACTTCTACCCATACATTGAATCAAAGCCTATTTCAGACTCAGCAGGCAATGTCTCCTTATTCATGTCATCCTAGCATCTTCCCACCTCCAGGTCACAAAGGCCCGTGGACACAAAACAGAACTTTAGGTTGCATCACACAGAATTGTCAGTATCAGACTGTTTTGACCTAAAAGGCAAACAGAAAAAAAAAAAAAAAAAATCCCTAGCAATTTTACATGGCTGTGGCTAGTATCAGCAGTTTGCTATATGATCATATGTAACTTCCCCTGCAGTAACAATGTTTAGCTTTCTTCTGAACTATTCTTACATATGTCTGATGTCATTAGCTTGAA
This sequence comes from Dipus sagitta, assembly GCA_036346955.1. NCBI lineage: Eukaryota > Metazoa > Chordata > Mammalia > Rodentia > Dipodidae > Dipus > Dipus sagitta. The sequence goes on from CM070775.1 coordinate 82,227,117, forward strand.
CATTGCATGTCCTTTTCCCTGCATCCTCAAGTCACCTTATTTACACCTTTTGTACCATTCTCCTTCTTTCACGTTTACACAATCTGTCCTACTAGAATCACCACGCTCTGGGTAGAAATCAGGCGCCACACATCAGTGTTCCCATGTGGCACATGACAGGAACTCAAGTACTTGTTAATTTCATTCTTTGTCATTTACTATTATTGACTTAGTAACCTAGTAACTTTCCTCAACACAGCACCCCAAATGACTTTAAAAAGGATCTAAGGGAGGCATTCCAGCCATGTCACCAAGCAGGGAGAAGAGATAGCCTTTCCACCACCTCACTGGTTTCCAAAGCTTCATTTTCCTGACCTTAGATAAACTAAACTGCTTTATGACGGCTGGAGATCGCCCTAGTGAAGGGGAAGTGAGACGTAGAGGGTTCAAACGCCAAATAAGCCTGCAAAGGTCTCTAACTTCCCATACTCCTAAGTCACTCTTGACTTTCAGAGAGGGTACAGAGTACAGGCCTAACGTCCATGGAGCATGGCTGTAGCCCTGCACTGTGTACAACACAAAAGCAAGCCACAAAGCTTTGCCAGTCACAGACCATAGCAAGCAAGCCACAGCAAAAAAGCCACCAAAGAGACATGTCACCCTGAGAAGGAGGAATGTGTGGAAACTCTCAGACACGGTTTCATATCACCCAGTTCTAGTTTTGTGGAACTCTCTCAATGTTGCTGCTGGAGGGAAACGTGTGCATCTTATGCTGTGCCAGAAGTCACATCAGCTCTAGCCTCATATGATCTTCCTGACATCAACCCATACCTTAGGAGTCACCATACCCTCCCACCAAATTAGTATCATTGTCACTACTTTTTTTTTTTATAAAGAGAGAAAGAGAATTGGCGGGCCAGAGCCTCCAGCCACTGTTCTCTCCAGAGCATGAGCCACCTTGTGCCCTTGTGCGCACGTGCGACCTTGTGCACGTGTCACCATGTGCGTCTGGCTTATGTGGGATCTGGGAAGTCAAACCTGGGTCCTTAGGCTTCATAGGGCAGTGCCCTTAACCACGAAGCCATCTCTCTAGCCCACGACTAACTTTTTATTCCATCAATTCTAGTACTAACTCCATAGGTGAAGGGAAGAAAAAATATAAAAGGATTAATCCATGACAGGCAGGGCTATTAGAAAGGCCAAAACTCTTCCCAAAGTTACCTGACCTCTTTTCCTGGTTGGATATGACATGCCCTTGTCTGAATTCTCAGTCTCTCTTGTCTGCACCCTTTCTGACACAGAACCCCACACGAGTCCCCCATCATTCCACAGCACAGTACCTTGGCATCCCAATTCTTATTCAGGTAGTAGATGCAAGTGATGCAGCGGCCGTCACCATTGGGGTTATCTACATGGCGCACATAACCTGTTCCATTTCCAGGATAGCAAGCCACCATCGCCTGTAGAGAAATCCCAAGGAGGTGGTTAACAAAAGTGAAGTAGTCTCCTGCTGGCTGGCTTCACACCAATTTATATAGTACATCAATTCACATCATGGACATGATGTAAAATTAAGTTACTCTTTAGCTTGAAAGCACAAAAGACAGGTTATGCCTTATGACTCAGTCTAGGAAAAAGTGGCTCAACAATAGTCCGACAGTTCTACAATATTTCCAGGGTTTTTAAAGTAACCCATCTACATCACCAACAGGCTGCCCTGCCTTCTTTCATTCACCCAATCCCAAAGGGAGAAAAAGTCAGGCTTACTCAGCAAAAGGCTTAGGACAGAGAAGGAAGAGAGAGGGGTCAGTGGGAAGCCAAGGCCTTAACTTGTTAGCACAGGCATCACAGGAAGGCCCCCAGGGGGTGAGAGCCACATATTCTAGTGAGTGGTTATGAGTGCTTTTCTCTTCCTGGTATTTATCAAACCTGGTGAGAATCCGCGGTTCTCTTCCTTTATGGTCTACCTGTAACCACCAGGTGGAAGAATGAAGCAGAAAACCATGTCAAAAGCCTACTGAAGGGATGGAGAGATGGCTCAGTGGTTAAACGTGCTTGCTTGCAAAGCCTGATGGCCTGGGTTCCATTCCCCAGTACCCACATAAAGCCAGATACACAAAGAGGCACACATGTCTAGAGTTTGTTTGCAGCAGCAGGAGGCCCTGGAGCACCCATTCTCTCTCAAATAAACACTTTTAAAAATCCTACTTAAACTTACTATTAAAGGGTGACACATACCTTTAGTACCTTCATGAAAAAATTTATGACAAACATGGGGGGGGAGCAAAGAACAAAAAGTCTTTTCTTCACAGGACATTGCTATATTAAAGAGAATATTTTAGGGCTGGAGAGGTAGCTCAGCAATTGAGACGCTGTAAAGTCTAAAGACCCAGTTTCAATTCCCCAGTACCCATGCAAAGCCAGATGCACAAAGTGGAGCCGGGCGTGGTGGCGCACGCCTTTAATCCCAGCACTCGGGAGGCAGAGGTAGGAGGATCGCCGTGAGTTCGAGGCCACCCTGAGACTCCACAGTGAATTCCAGGTCAGCCTGGGCTAGAGTGAGACCCTACCTCAAAAAAAAAAAAAAAAAAAAAAAGTGGCCCATCAATCTGGAGTTTGTTGCAGCAGCTAGAGGTCCTGATGCACCCATTCTCTCTGCTTCTCTTCTTTCTATGTCTCTCTCTGCTTACAAATAGATACAAAATTTTTTACAGAAAGAAAAAAATATTTTAATAGGGATTCAGTATGGCTGAGGAAGATAATAGACTTGGTAAAAACATAAAATGAGAGCAGGAAACTTCCTCCCTGTTTATCAATATGATGATCATATAGAAAATGTCCATTGAAAATCTAATGAATAAATCAACTTCACTAATTGATTTCAGGGCCCTTTGTCTAGAGAATATGATCAAATTCTACCTAGATCAACAACCCTATACCATAGGTGAGGATCCAGGCCATAATATTCCCTGATAAATGGCAGGGCTACTTCGTGGGTAAAATGACCAGATGGACAGAGCCCCAAACTAAGGCACTCACGGGTCAGCTTTAGTATGGCTGTCCAGTGAGCCCCAACAGAGCCTAAAAACATGGAGCTCAGCATCACATGCCGCATGCTAGCATGTAAGGCTGAGGGGTCCTGTGGCTTTACAGTGAGTGACCTTAAAAGGCTTTAACTCAGTGCCTCTCTCACACTTTACATCCTGATGCAGCTGACAGTGCCCATCGCCTGCCCATAAACCTTGAAAATGTCAATGCAACGTCCTTCTTAGGGCTGAAGTTAGACTGTCAGTGTGAACATCTTCCCGAGAGGATTTTTGAGGTGACTGCAATAGAGATCTAACAAATGATGGCACCACCAAGCATGCAGCCATGGCTTGGGGAAAGGTGATTGGGAGCTGGCAGAAGTGATGGGCCTCACTGAAGACAAAGAGGTGAATGAAGTCACCTACAAATGAGTAGGGAATTACCTATGCCTGGAAGCAGCTGTTGGGATTGTAAGAGCCAACACTGAAAGGCACTTAGGCACAAACAATTGCTGGCTGATTCTTTAGCAGCTCAGCCTCCACACTATGTGTGCCTGAAAAGAAAAAGTACCCCATCAGTCAGTGCTAGAGCTTTCTATTCCTAAACAGCTCTACTCCCAGGAAAAGGCCAGCGGTCTGGATGCCTGCCACCTAGCTCACTCCGCCATCGCGTGATCCCAGCTTCTTTCCGGTAGGGGCTTGGGTTACAAAGAGCTAAGATTTAACAGAAGCATCAACCCCCAGAGAAGCAACAGCATTCTCTAGGGCATTATAAGCACTTATCTGACTCAGAAGTCATCTTGGATTAAAATACAGGAGAAAAACACATCGTCTACTAATTGCTGCAGGTATAAAACGCACACAGGGAGCCGGGGAGATGGCTCAGCTTGCAAAGCCTGATGTCCTGGGTTCAATTCCCCAGTACCCACGTAAAGCCAGATGTACTAAGTGGCAGCATGCACCTGGAGTTTGTTTACAGTGGCAGGAGGCCCTGGCGCACCCATATTCATTCTCTCTCTATCTTTCTCTCTCAAGTAAATAAATTGAAAAAAAATTTTTAAAAGAACCATACACACAGAGAAACAGCATGATTTCAAAGGACTTGCTATCAGGTCAAAACCCCTAATGGAAGCAACTGAGTGCTAAAGAGTCAGGAAGAGATCATTTTTCTGGCCAGAGTGACTATTCACCCTCTCTCTGATTCCAGAAGCTATGCACATCACGTTGGAAACAATGGAAGGAAGCCATGGCCAGGCTCAGGGGGCCTGGCGCAGTCGCTCGGGCCAACTGCACCTCTGAGATTCTGGATGAGTGCCACAGGAGATGGGTCTCGGCTTGGGCACATTCCCAACTTTTTGCTGCACAAAGAGGTAACCCTCACTCAGGAACTGGCCTCACATCTGAGCCAATTTGTGCACAGGGCAGTAACACACTCCGGAAACTGATCAGTTCAGCAGAGCTGCTATCTCAACCTCATCAAGCCTGCGAAAGGATTCAGGCTGTAGACGGAGGTGCCTTATTGTCAGCAGAGCAGAGCTGAGTTTAACAAACATACAACAATGGCACTGACACTTACCAGGAAGATGACTTTATTACAGGCCTTTCATTTGCTAAGACTTCCTGACAGGACTGCTACTTGAAATTTACAGAAGTTTGACAGCACTAGTGTCACTGACAGCAGCATATGCAGTATAGCCTTAGTCTGTTCTTGGATGTAGAGATGAATGCACACACCCTTATGTCCTGTCCACTGGCCCCTCAGTGCCACCCGGCACACACACACACACACACACACACACACGCACACGCACGCACACACGCACACCCCATCACCAGAAACCTCAGCATGGCTCTGCAGCTACAGGAAATGAGAGAAATGAATCAGGTGTTCTGAGTCTGGCTGTGTACCAGAGATATGTGTATTAAACATCTCAGTGGCCAAGTTCAGGCAGGAAATGTGTATGTCTTCTTTGAAGAGATTCAGACACACAGAACTATAACAGATAGGTCTATGTATAAAATCTACTTTCCAAATGAGAAAAGAAAAATGGTGGTTCTATTAGACTTGCTGGTGAATCGACTAAAAAAAATTGTATCTCACCAAGCCCAGATGTAAAGCTGAAAAATACAGAGTATAGGATTTCCACCCTAAACAGAAAACTCCCATGTATAGCCAACCACAGCTTAGGGTAGGTACAAACCATTTTTTAAAACTGGTATCAGCAACCTCCATGTCCATTCAGCAATGGTGATCCTTGTTCAGACACTAGACTTCTCTAATAAATAACACTGTGTTGCAGTGGAAGAGTACTCAACTAACATGCTATGCAGGAGGCTGCAGATTCAGTTCTCAGTTCCAAAGAGGGAAGAGAGAGGAGGGAAAAGAGAAGAAAAGAAGGTTGTGTGCACAGCATACAGTGAATGCAATACAACCTATCTACAGGATAACCAATGCTCAATCTCTTCGCATCTCAGGTTGCTCATCTGTAAAATGGGCTTAGAGGGCTGGAGAGACGGCTGAGCAGTTAAGGCACTTGCCTGCGATGCCTAATGACCTAAGTTCAACTCCCCAGAACCCATGTATGACATGCATCTAGAGTTCCTTTGCAGTGGCTAGAGGCCCTGGCGTGCCCATTCTCTCTCGCCTCTCATAAATAAGTAAATAGATAAGTAGATAAATAAATAAATAAAATGGGTTTAGGGAGAATGAAGAAAATAAACCATAAAACAGTCCAAGACCTGGTATGCACCAGGAGAATCACTGTCATTTGCAATGAGGGAAAATCTTTAGCATTTATGAGAATCAAAGCCATCATTATTTTATGTAAACTCTCCTAAATACTGTTATTCTCAACTTTCTAGATAAGGCCATTAAAGAATGATATTAGCCTGTACTGAATATCACTGATGCTTCCCAAGAATTAAGCTACTTGGAGATGGGTCCTGAGATAAGTAGGCATCTTCCCCACCTGTCATTACCAGGCTCAGACATACCTCACCAAATGACAGTCACATCTATAAGCGCTATCCACAGTCTACATGCCTCTTCCATACCTCCCCGATCTAACCAGGTCTACTTTATAGAACAATCAGGACCTAGGGCCTTTTTCTTCTCTATCATGGGCATGGCTGCAGAGAATGGGATATGTAAAGAAAGAGTGGGGGAGAAAGTAGAAGATACCACACACCAGCTTTAGCTTGTTAGATAGCTCAGCGATTCCTCATCCAGGTCAAAGCAGACTCACTTATATTTACTTCAGGTGACCAGCACCTATGTGACAAACTTGCCACAGCTTTCAGTTGTGTGCGGGCAGAGGGACTGAAGGCTCTCCTTGGAGGTGGGAACCGTGTTCTGCATGTGTTCTAACTCACTCACTGAACATGGACAGTGGCCAGTGCCACTCCCCCAACCTAGTGCACTATGTTCTGCATTTGTGAAGGTACCCTGCTCAGGAAGGGCCCATGACATGATTCCCAAGGCAGAGGGAGGATATCTATGGATGGGGCAGAGACCTGGAAAAGACAAAGTCTTTGATATATATATTCCAAAAATCCTATGCAAATTTAATGCAGAGGGCCAGAAAGCTAACTGGAATTGTTGCTTCAGCCTTCAGTGGTTTCCTTGTCCTGAGGTGTGTGTGATCTTTCAGGACACTTGGGTGCTACTATGAGTAAGTTTCTACAGTACAAAAGTCATAAGGCTTCTTAAGACGGTGGCAGCTACTCAAAGGCTTTCTCGAAGGTTAAAGAATATACCAAAGTCCACACTAACCACCAGTTGGTCATATCCATTGTCCAAAATGGAACAAAAAGTAAAAAAAGCAGGGAGCTGGAGAGATGGTTCAGTGGTTAAGGCGCTTACCTGCAAACTCTTAACGACCTGAGTTTGATTCCCTAGTACCCATGTAAAGCCCAATGCACAAAGTGGCACATGAGTCTGGTGTTCATATGTAGTGACTAAAAGGCCCTGGTGTGCCCATTCATTCTCTCTCTCTCTCTCCTTGCAAATAAAATGGGAAAAAAAAAAAAAGAAGTTTAAAAAAAATAAAATAAAATAGACAGCCTGAGCTAGAGTGAGACCCTATCCTGAAAACCAAAAAAAATAAAATAAAATACAAAAGAGGGCAGGAGAGATGACTCAGCACTTAAGCCTGTGGATCCAGGTTCAAATCATCAGTACCCAAGTAAAGCCAGATGCACAAGGTGGCACATGTGTCTCGAGTTCATTTGCAATGGCTAGAAGCCGTGGCATGCCCATTCTATCTGCCTCTTTCTCTCTCTCAAATAAATAAAATATTTAAAAAATAAATAAAAAATCCAGGTCCCCCTTGAGAAGGAAGCAACGCTAATGGCAAGCAGGAGAAGGGCTGGAGATTGTCTACACATACATTCTGACCAGGACTGCAATAAAGAAACGAGTTACAGAAACGTAAGTACTGTAGGGAAACAGGAACACGCAAACTCTCATTAGCCATCATGGCGTCTCACTTGTTATCTATGCTGTATGTTCAGATCACGCCTGCCCGTGTCTGTCCTTCCTTCAGGTACCTCAATGGAACAAAATGAAGAGGAAGAAGAAATGTGCGTGGTGGGCCCAGCTTCCTCATGCCCCTTCGCAAACTTTCAAGATGCCAAAGCCAGACAGTGAAATATCTGTGGAGTTAGGAATCCGTTCAATAAACCCTAAGTCACTCCTAAAAAAATGTTTTCTATTTTCTACTATTCTATTTCCATACAGAAAACTACTTCTGCCTTCTTCATTTGTGTTAAATCTGTCAGACACAGGCAGGGCCCCGGGTTAAAGCAGACCTAAGCTATCAGACACGACTAGGGCCCGCACAAATCTCAGTCCCGAGACCGGCAGAAGTAGGGCCATTCTCCCCCCTCAGGCCAGGGTGCCTGGACATCCTGATAAGACTTAGGCTTCCCTCATAATCCTGTGACCTTTGGCCAGGTGCCTAGGAAACTCCTTATATGGTATCAGCCAGCAGCCTTCACACAATCCATTCCCCTGTGACCTGTACCCTATACCTCTTCCCACCACTACATAGCTCACCTGACTCTCCCTTTGTGCTGGAATGAATGTCCCTATATGGCAACTAGGCATTGGCAAGCAACCTTTGAATCCACCAAATCCCCTTAGGACCCTCTTTCTGCTCTCTCTCTCTCTCTCTCAACTGCTTATAAAAACTCAGTCCTCTGACAAATAAACAAGCTGTTCTCTGAAGCTGTCTCCCTGGTGGTTTTCCCCCTCACACTCATGGCCACTCAAGACCCTGCTCCACAGTTGCCTGGACACCTCCGGGGAGCCGGTGCCCAAAGACCCCCTGAGGAACCAGGGACCCACAGCTGGTGCCTTTTACATGGCGCTGAGGGTGATTGCTCCCCCAGAGCGATAATCATCGTCTAGGGGGGCACTGGCCCCCTGTGGCCTGTGCCTCCACATTCTGAAGGCTGGCAGGTTTCTCTCTTTCCTCCTTTACTTTCAGTTTGCTCCATCGCGAGGGACCATATGTGACGAACGGGCAACTGATGTCTCTTGGCTGAGGCCACTCTTTGGCATGGACTGAAGGCCCATAGTCCTCTGTCTGGACTCTGACAGCCCGCTCAGGCATTGGCAAAAACCCTCTATCTTTTTCTCTTGAACACAAAAACAGGTAACGCATCCACCTCTTAAAATCCTCTAGGGCGGTCGCTACTCTCTTAAATTTGTGGATAGGCTTTGCATCTGGACCTTTGGGGAATCCCCCCCTGGTGCTAGTCAGCCCTCGGGAACTGGTCTTGCATTTCCACTCTTTTTCTATCATGGGCAATATTGCCTCCCACCAAAAGGAATCACAGATTTGTGGATTAAGGGCTCGCCTGAAGTTAGGGGAATTAAGCTCTCCCAAAGAGAGGCTATCACTTACTGGGAAGAAGTCCTCCAGATTAAACCCTGGGTGATTTCTGGGGACCCATATGACTCAGAAACCTAGACCCATATAGCTTACTTAGCCAGGAGATGGGAGGTTCAGGAAGGACCCCCCTCTTTTCTCCCAGTCCTATCAGCTGTTAAGCAATGTATTAGCCCACCTAAGACCACCTCCACTCAAAAATCATATGATAACTCTGATAAGGAGAGTCCTGAGGACCAGCCAGTGGTGGACCTCATTTCCCTTGAAAAAAAATAGAAGAAATTAGAAAAAAATGCCTCCAAAACTCCCCTACACCCACTCCCCTTTATCTACCTTTGCCACCATACCTGCCTCCCGATCTGGGCTGCCCCCCTCTAGACTCATGTTACACATGCCAAAAGAATCCCAACATGATTAACTCCCTTGGTCATGACCCCCCTCCATTCGTACCCCCCCCCATTTACGATCACACAACTATGTGATGTGAGGCCTGAGATAACAATAAAAAGGCATTCAATCAGGGATTAGCAGCCTTTCCTGTTAATGTTCAACCAACTTGGGCTCAGCCCCTAGATTGGTACCCCTATCAAGCTAATGATCTTAAAGAGCTCAGTCAGGGAGGATGGGATCGATGCGCCATGAACTAAGTCCCTCCTCCTGAGCCTATAGGGCTCCATTAATACCCCCTAGGACTGGCGTGATATCTGCTGGTCCTCACTGCCGTGTTCCTTCAATGGGAAGCCCTCTATAGAGACGAATGCCTCCAACAAATAAAAAGAAACCAAGGGCTGGAGAGATGGCTTAGCAGTTAAGGCGCTTGCCTGCAAAGCCAGAGGACCTCGTTTCGATTCCCCAGGACCCACGTTAGCCAGATGCACAAGGGGTTGCACATATCTGGAGTTCATTTGCACTGGCTGGAGGCCTTGACATGCTCATTCTCTCTCTCCCTCTGTCTCTGTCTCTGTCAAATAAATAAATAAAAATAAAATATTAAAAAGAAACCAAAATGAACAGAACATTTTCTAGGAATTTGATGAATTATTCGGACAGGGAAATTTCTCCACAGGCCTTCAACAGGCCCAACAGCCCCCAGGGTTCTATGACCAAGTTCGCCTCTGCACCCTCCAGGCATGGGATAGAATACCGACCCCCCCCCCCCAGCACCCAGGATAATACCCCTTCATACTGTCTCTTCATTAAAAGTCAGAGGAGACCCTCTGTGATTTTTTATTAAGGGAAAAAACCAATTTAGAGAGAAAAACCCATGACCCAATGGCCAGAGACCTCCTCAAAAGCATTATTTGGGAAGGTATGACTTCAGAATGTAGGCTAATTTGCCAAAGCCTCAAAGATGAACATCATGATAAATGGATGGTCGCCACTCGGGATATCGGGACTGCCTCATATAAGGCTGCCTCTCTGGTACAGGCCTTCGCCACAGCCTTTTTTTTTTTAACCTAGAGACAAATGCTTCAATTGCGGAGAAGGAGGATATTGGAGAGGGGAATGCCCTCAACATCGGGCCGCTATAGGCATCCCCTTCCCAAAAGCAATTCGCTCTAGATGTCGCAAGGGGTATCACTGGAAAAAAGACTGCGGCTCTGTTTACGACAAAGATGGCAAACCTCTAGAGCCTTTAAACTCCAAAAGGGGCAACCCTCAGCCCTGCCAAAAAGAGGGAAAACCCATAATATACAATGGGTAACAAGCATCCTAGAGGAAGCCCACCCAAGGTTGGCCTTAGAGGTTGGAGGAAATTTTTTCAAATGTTTAATCGATACTAGGGCAGATAAGACAATCCTAAAGTGATCTGAAGTTCCCTAAAACTGAGAATTAATTCCTGGGCCCCAATTAATGGGGGTAGGCGGTCCTTTACAGGACATGTTACCAAAAAGCCTTTAAGTGGAAGGGCCCAGATGGAACTACAGGTCTCATCCGACCCCTAGTGGTGGATATAACAACTAACCTGGTAGGGAGAGACATCTTTGAGGCCCTAGATGTAGTTATTGCCAGTAATATATAGAGAGAATGCATTGAGATAGAAGACTAAGAGAGATACCTTCGCTGATGTCACCCCCAAACCTAAAAAGAACTGTTAAGTACAGAACTCCCTGCCTAGAGCGGCTCTCTGACGAGCCAACCTGGGTTGAACGGTGGCCTCTGCCAAGGGAGAAACTTGAAATCTTGAATCAGAACAACTCCAACCTAATCACATCCGCCCCTCGCGGAGCCCATGGGACACTCCTGTGTTTGTAATTCAAAAGGGCTCAGGAGGATGGAGGTTACTACAAGATCTTAGGGCCATCAATAGAGCCATGCTCATTTAGGGAGCCCCTCAGAGGGGACTGCCCCTTGTGTCAGCCATTCCAGCCAACACCCCCCCCCTCCTTGCTATTGATATTAAGGATTGTTTATTTTCTATCCCCCAGCACCCCCTTAGATCGACAAAGCTTCACCTTCTTGGTCCCCTCTATCAATGATGCAGGACCTGCCAAATGCTTTCAGTGGATGGTTCTGCCCCAAGGTATGGCTAATAGTCCTACTATATGCCAACGAGCAGTTGCTACGGCATTAGGGCCACATTTAGTTCAAGGCCTTAATATCCTATCATTACCTAGATGACATCCTAGTATGGAAAGACTCCTCCACCTCACCAGCCGAGCTAAGGGATCAATTAATACCTTCCCTCACTAATGCAGGCTTCAAAATCGCCCCAAATAAAGTCCAACTTATCCCACCTATAACTTTCCTGGGGAAAGAACTCTCCCTCACCTCTGCTGGGCCTCTTAAACCCACACTCTCCTTTCCCCAGAAGCTCAATTGGCTCCGAACATGGCTTCCTATTCCCACCAGATTTACAACCCTTATTTGACATGTTAAAAGGTGATAAAGACCCATCCTCTCCCCACCGTCCTAAGCCCAGAGGCAAAACAGGCATTAACTAAGATTGATACCGTATTTTCTGATATGGCACTTGCCCGGTACTCACCAGACAAGCCCGTTCAGCTTATGATATTTAACTCCTCCCCAACCATCATGGGAGTACTATACCAACGCCAAGGAGTCCTGGAATGGCTCCACACCCCCACTGGCGGTGGCCCACGCATATTAACAGAGATTGACGCCCTCGCAGCCATGATCAAAACCGGGCAAGATCGGGCTCTCCAAACCTTGGGCAAAGAACCTGACACTATCATAACCACCTTCTCCCTCGCTAGTATGCAATGACTATTCAGGAACCACTCCTGATTTGCAATCAGCCTAATAGGTTTCCCCGGTCAAATTGACAACCACTGCTCTAATGAAAAATGGATTCTCCAATACCCCTTTTAAAATGGCTCTTTTCAAAAAAAAAAAAAAAAACCAATCCCGGAGGCCCCTCCCCCCATTTTTACAGGGGTGGGGGGAAGAGAGGAGCAGTGGTAATTCTTTACCACCCAGGGGATCAACCTCCCACCATCATTTTTAAGGAACTTCCTGACAGATCCCCACAGTATAAGGAAGTATATGCCATCTACCTGGCACTCCTAGAAGAAGGCCCCTTTAATCTCTTTTCAGATAGCATCTATGCCGTTAACTTACTCCCCGCCTTGTTTGCTCAAATATCTGACTAGATGAAAACCCTCTTTCACCGCTGTTGATGAAAGTCTCCAACCTCATTTGCAAAAGAAGGGCCCCCTTGTCTGTGCAACACACAAGGTCTCACAGCCCCTTACCTGTCCCCCTCACTGAGGGAAATGCATTAGCAGACTAGGCGGCCTCCTATGGAGACCCAACAGACCTTCCTGGCCACCCTTGAGGAAGCAGAAAAATTTCATGGATTTAAGGGATTATAATCACACTTCCCTCTGATTCCCCAAAATCAACTCCAACATATACTAAAAACATGCCAGTCCTGTGCCTCACTAATAATATCATCTGCCCTCAGACGATGGGTACTAACCCCCAAGGCCTCAAGGGCAAAGTCCTTTGGCATACTGACGTCACTCATATTCCCCAATTTGTTCGTCAGAAATATGTCTGTGTGACAGTGTACACTTACTCCCATTATATATGGGCCATACAGGCACAAACAGGAGAGAGTGCAAAACAGTTACACATCATATGCTTTCTACCTTTGCCATCAGGGGTGTCCCCCATCAAATAAAAACTGATAATGGCTGGGTATGGTGGCGCACACCTTTAATCCCAGCACTCAGGAGGCAGAGGCAGGAGGATCGCCGTGAGTTCCAGGCTGGCCTGGGCTAGAGTGAGTCTCTACCTAGAAAAGCAAAAAAAAAAAAAAAAAAAAAACTGATAATGGCCGGGCTTTTGTCAGTTCCTCATTCAAAGCCTTTTACATGAAATGGAAGATTACTCATCATACAGGAATCCCACATAACCCACAAGGCCAAGGTATAATAGAAAGGTCACACTAAACCTTAAAAACCCAATTTAAACAAAACAAGGGCCTAATACCTATCCACCCAACCTTCATTTCACCTTTAAACATTCACAATATATCCAAAAACTCCCAATAACGCCCCCCCCCCATCACCCTCCACTGGCATACACCAGAGACTGTCCCTCCCATTCTGGTGCAGTAGCGAGATCCCTTAGATGTAACATGGAAGGGACCAGACACCCTCCTCACCACAGGAAGGGGATTTGCTTGTGTCTTCCCACAGGACCAGCCCAGGCTCCAAATGTCCGATTCCACCTCACCGACCAAACAGATGGCCCCACCTGATGTTGACATATCAGAGACAGAAAAAAATGGAGGAAGCACAGTCCCTTCAGGCACCACCTGAGTCAGAAAAAGGGAGCCCTCTGGGGGGATGTCCATTACCTCATGGACACAGCCAAAGCCATATATGCCCGCTACAGGCCTCCCTCTCGGCCAATTTGTTGGCGGCTTTAACAATCTTACATCTCTCTTATCGCCCTCCTCCTCCCGCCATCATGGAGGATGGTGCTTTGAAGCCTGAGAGACGTATCAAGGGGTCAATAAAATCATTGGCATAGGATATTGTCCTACTAAGGGCTGCCAAGACACTGTCACCTTCCGTGTCTATCCTAAATCTGTAGTTTGTGTGGACAGCACGGCATGCTTTGCCTATCGCCAAACCAACAACGAGTGCCTTAAAGACCAGGACTATTATGGAGGATGCCAATGTGATTACTGTGTCATTGACAGCTTTAGGCACTCAGATGCTGTCTTTAAAGCCTCCTGGAAAATTAGAGAATGTACACTCTCCACACGAGACCCCTGGAATGAACGCTGGAGGATAGGGGCAACGGGAAAACTCTATGCTAATATCTACTACTCATCATCTCCTTCTGGTACTCTTCATATTTCTAGAAAGTATATCCCTGCTTCCCACTCAGTGCAAACAACCGTCATATTCTCACACAGGAAAAACAAGTCACAGAAAAAATACAAGCCACTATAACATGGACACAATATATCCAATATGTAGCCAACCTTCTCCCCTTTACTAACGGCCCTAATGACTCTGACTACTTCTTTTGTGCATCTCCTAGCAGTCCCCTGCTATCTGCAGTCCCTATTAATGCCACCCTAGAATACCCTACATCTATAACAAACTATTCCCAACCCCGCCTTACTGATATTCCCCTTTCATTCTGGCCATGGTGTGCCTCTCTGCCTGTCCAGCTCCAAGCCGACCAGAGCTGAACACCTCCTCAATATTTCCATAACCAGGACCACTTGTGTCAAGATACCCGCTCTCCTATGGTGTGAAGGGGTGACCACCCCATGCGTAAATGTTTCCTCTCCCACTTATTGTTCCTTAATCTTGATTGTTCCACAGGTGTATCTCTACGGGGAGGAAGAAGCAGCCTACCAGCTCTGTCTGCACCAACCGAGAGAGATTTTCATCCCGCTACTGGTAGGCATCAGCATGACGCTGTCCCTCAGTGCTTCTGGTACTGCCGGAGCTGCTCCTGTCCAGAGGATTTTCAAAACAAGCTTAATCAGGCCATGATATCTACTACCAGCCTCGAGTCTCTCCAGAGACAACTAAACTCTCTCGAAGGTGTAGTACTTCAAAACCATAGAGCCTTAGACCTCATTACTGCTGAACATGGGGGAATGTGTGGTCTTGGGAGAATGATTTTTTGTTAATGAATCAAATATTGTTGAACAAAATGTTAAAACTTAAAAAAAAAACTCCACAAGGAGCTGCTTGACTGCTACAAGCCTGAGGACCCCACCACCTGGTTCTCTAACCCTTTAGTCACTTTGCTTCTGCCCCTCCTTACCCCCCTCCTTGCTATAGGAACCCTATTACTTGTACCCTTATCAAATTTCTCAGACAACAAATAACTAATATTGCTAGAGTGGCTACTAATCAGGTCCTCATGCACCATCTAGCTCTATCTGAACCTATGATAGACTATAAAGATCTCACTCAGTATGATGACACGCCCCGTTATAAAAACAAAGGGGAGGCTGTCAGATACGCAGGGCCCCAGGTTAAAGCAGGCCTACGCTATCATACACAACTAGGGCCCCAGCCTACAGAGAGGTCGCAACAGCCTGGACCCCCAGAGCCCGAGCCCGGCAGAAGTAGGGCCACTCCCTCCCCCCCACCTTAGGCTTCCCTCATAGCCCTGTGACCTTTGGCCAGTTGCCTAGGAAACTCCTTACATGGTATCAGCCAGCAGCCTTCACACAGCCCATCCCCCTGTGACCCGTACCCTATACCTCTTCCCGCCACTACGTAGATCACCTGACTCTCTCCCTATGTTCTGGAATGAACATCCCTATGTGCTGGAATGAACATCCCTATATGCCAACTAGGCATCGGCAAGCAACCTTTCAACCCACCAATCCCCTTAGGACCCTCTTCCCACTCTCTCTCTCAACTGCTTATAAAAACTCAGTTCCCGGACAAATAAACAAGCTGTTCTCTGAAACTGTCTCCATAGTCGCCTGGCCCCCTGAGGAACCAGGGACCACCATAAATCCACACTAGAAATCATATCATGTGCTGCACCCGCATACCCAGAACACTGCTACACATTAACCTCATCCCCATCGCAGGACAACACTGAGCATGCCCAAATACCTGAACTGTGCAATCTAACTAGTTCAGAGCTGCTTTGGTCAAGTGGGTCTTCCTGCATCTCCTGGTCAGGCACCACTTCCAGGTCTGTCTTCAGATGAACCTGACTCTAGCTCAGGATCTAAAACCTTCTAATTTTTATTTTATTTACTTGCACGTACGTGTGCATGTGTGTGTGTATGCTCACGTGCCAGGTGAGTGCATACCAGGGCTTCTTGCTACTGCAAACGAACACCAGACACATGCACCACATTTTGCAACCATACGCATGGGCCACTTTTTGACTGCCAAGCCAGCTCCTCAGCCCCTGGAAGCTTTGATTTAGCTGTTCTGGGTCAGCAGTAATAGACCTGTCAGGAAGCAGGTACCAGAGTGAAAGGTGCCTAGGCAGATAGCAGGCTTGGAGGTCATTAAAGGACAGACCCAACCTGAAGGTAACATTAGAAAGGGAAAGATCAGTATTTGCTCATCCATAGGGTTTTAAAAAGCCTATGAATGCATTAGCATAGGATGGAAGTAGTCAGGGTTTTGTTGAGGGAAAGGTGATTTGAGTTTTACCTCTGGCCCAGGGTGGGGACATGACATTCTAAATGACCCAAAACATAGATTACAGTCCCCTCCCTTGAGCTTTAATCCAACAGAGGCGGGGCATTGGCTATCCAAGAGACTACAGGCATGCTAAGAAGGTGGGAGGAAGTTACCCATTCCCTGAATGAGATAATGTACTTAACCCCCCCCCCCCCCCCCCCCCCCCCCCCCCCCCGTGGTTGCTCAGACTTGGAGTTATAACTCAGAAAGTGTGACTTGTCCTCTCCCAGTCCCCCCTCTCCCCCAGCTTTCTTTCTCGTCTTGGGGTGCTGGCTCTGACACTTTGGGACTTTCCCACCTTTTTTTATTTCCCAATAAATCCCCTTGCCTTACTGAGGCTTCTCCTGTGTGCCTGCCGAATCTTTCACATTCATAAGACAAAGCACTCAACAGTGTGAAAATCTGCAACAAGTAGCCCCCCCTTCAGATCCTTACTTTAAAAAGATGGGCTCCCATCCCACACCTTGATAAGCACGTGCGCACACACAGACAGTGGAAATCTGCACGAGCAACAGCAGGCTCACAGGTCCGTAAAGTCTAGCAGTACAAGGTCAAGGTTCTACTCTGACTGGCCATGTCCTGAACTTCACACAGGGACTTCTGACTGAATCACCTCCCCTAACAAGCCACTGACAGCCTCAGCAGGAAAGGAATTTAAGAGACAAATGTCTTTCCTTTCTCAATTGTGGCTAATTCCTGAGCTTGGAGGGGATTCAGCCTGAGTCCTGCAATTAGGCACAGTAAACAGGCCCAGCCACATCGACATATCAATACAGGCTGTTTGGGTTTGGGAAGGCAGCCCTTCCCGTGGAGGCCTGGCTGCTGGCCAGCTGCGTGACGACTGGGTGACAGGGCTACGTGCGCTTCGTGAGGGTGGCAGCCAGCCCACACCCGAGCACACCGCCAGGCAGCCTGAGGAGGGAAGGGACACTGGGAAGCCCTCGCTCCTCCCCCATCACCGCTGAGAAATGCATGCAGCAGGGGTTTCCTCCCAGCAGTGACAAAATCAGCTGTCAGTCAGGCTGGCCGGAGCACACAAGTGAGCCGGGCAGTTAACTATATCCTCTCCGCTGCCTTTCATCAAATATTAACAGCTGCCACTTGCCGAGAGAGCCTGCACCTAGCTGGCACTTCCATACATCTTGTTTAATTTCCTGGTTCCTGGAACGGGGAGCAGTCGTGCTCATAGGTCCTCAGCAGGAGTCATTAACCCTGTTATCATAGGGACTAGAAGTTATCACATCTCTACAGAGAACAAATTCATGAGTCATGGGGGTAGGGACTCGCAGCATTCAACTTCCTTTACTGTGAGAAAACAGCTTCATGGGAAGACTAAAACTTCACCTACAGGCCTCTAAAGGCTCTGCACATAATAAAGAAATGCTGGCTTGTCAGGGAATTAAGCAAATGAATCCTAATACTTAAAGGAATCCATGATAACTTAAATACAATTATTAAGACAAGACTTTATTAACAGATAATATAGCAAAATACAGTTACCAGTCAAAACATATCAGGAGCAAATGCCTTGAGGCAACATGTAGGAGACAGGAGAAACCTACGGTTGTATTTCAGCATGTGGAAGGATGCGTCTGCTAAATGAAGAAACCATTCACACACACACACCCTCCTCTAGTGAGAACTCAGGAAATTCAGCGTCGTCCTTCCTAAACAAGCACTAGATGGGTGCTATGTGCCTGATACTGTCATGAGTGTCAGCACATTCATTTCATAAACCCCACTGGGCGAGAACACGCCTCCATTTTACAGATGAGGAAATGGAGCCAATGTGCCTTTCCGAAATTAGTCTGGCAAGAGTGTGAGGTGGAAATGGCCAAGTTGTGCTCAACAGCAAAGCTTTCCAGGCTGTGATGTGACCCAATCTGCTCCTGCCCTTTTTTGAGGATGTTCAGACCCTTTACATATAAAATGGAGGAGGGCCTGGGGAGATGGCTCAATGCTGCATAACTTTGAGGACCACAGTTTGGACCCTCAACACCCACGTAAAACCTGTTCACTGGGGAGGCAGAGATGGCAAGCTAGACAGTCTAGCAGAATCAGGTGAGCTCTAGGTTCAATTAAGACACCCTTAAATTCCCCCAAAATAAGGTGCTTGAGTAAGACACTCAATGTTGACCTCTAGACTTCACATACACACATATGCACACACACCGACACATACACAGGTGCGCCCACCCACATATGAACACACATACACCCAAAAAATGGTGGAGATTGAATATAGTGTATTCATACACCCCCCCATGACTTTACAGAACCTAACACAACTGTACGTGCTATGCAAACATCTGTCACAATGTATTGTTTAAGTAATCATAATTTAAAATCATACATTTTCAATATAGAACAAGCTTTATTATAAGACAAGGCAGGAGAGATGGCTCAGCAGTTAAAGGCACTTGCTTAGAAAAAAAGAAGAGACAAAAAAACTTTACACAAATATAAAAATTTGAACTAAAAGTGGGAGAATGGAATATTAACAAGAGCCATAGGCAAAGGAAATGCCTCTGGATCCTGTGGCAAAGCAACAGTGCCCTAGCTGGGGCCTTGGTTTTGTGTAGGGCTTGTGAGACGATAGGGACAACCTCAGCCTGGGCATCACATCCGTTTCCTAGCAAGGTTCTCTCCTTCCCCCTCTCCCCCTGTTCTCTTCTCCCTCCTTTCCACACATGCCAGCCTCCATCTTAGGCCAGGGCCAGCCCATGCCTGGACTGCTCTTCCCCCCAGATTCTACGGGAGGACATCAGTCCCTCTCCCTAGGACCTTCCTTCATGAGGCCAGGTCAACACCATCAGCTCAATTTCCAGACTTGTTTCAAAGTCAGGAAAGTGGCCAAGGCAGGAGAAAAAAAAAGTAAAGGGCACTTCCCTTGGGACAAAAGCAAGAAGCACCCAGTACAGGAATCCCAGCATACAGATCAATTTTCCCTACTCAGGTAGAAAACGTGCTTTGGAGTCAACTGAACTCTGCTACTTCCACATTAATCAGGATTCAGGGAATGCAGACCTTTCTACAGTTACATTAATTAAAATTCACTTGAAGCAACTTGGCGGCTTAGAGGAGGGCTTACATCCAGAAGATCTGTGATGGGGGTAGAAAGTAGCATGCCCTTCTGAGAGAAATGCCTCAACTACTTTGAGTGGAAAAGGAACTAGAAATAATAGTGCCTGGGATTGGGGGATGGGCAGATAGTTCAAATGTTCCTCATACATACATTTTACAAATGTGAGAACTTCCTTCCTAGTGTGGTGTCACACACCTGTGGGAGGCCGAGGGAGGATGGCCAGCCTAGGCTACATATTAAGATTCTATCTTAAAACAACAAACAACAAAACACAATAAACAAATGTGGGAACTAAGAGACAAAAGAGGAAGGTATTGGATAGTAAAGACCTAAGTAAATAAGCCAGTGTTCTAAACCCATGGTCTCTCCACCACTAAACACTGCTTCCAAAATATTAGAAAAAGGTATAATCTGAAATGCATGCTATTATTTCTAGAGGAGCTAGGAATGAACTCATATTTCCTTCAACTCCAAGATAAAACAAAGAAGTAACACATAGTGGCACACACCTTCAATCTCAGCACATAAAGTGGAGGTAGACTGGTCAGGAGTTCCAGGCCAGTCTCCTAGGCCACATAGCCAAGTTCAAGGCTAGCCTGCGCTACCAGAGACTGTCTCAAACAAAGCAGATATGTGATAAAAGAATCTCAGGTCTTCTGACTTGACCAAAAACAGGTTAAAAAAACTTAGTGTGAATCAAAAGCATCCAGACTTAAGGAAACGGAGGCACGTGGCAGCCTGCACACCCACTTGAACCCAGTCTAGCAGTTTTTCTGCCTAAGAATCCCAAACCTAGGTCTTCCCCAACTTTCTGAAGATGAATATGCTGCTTGGAGGGCCAGAGATTACAGGATTCTAAGTGATGTTCACAGCTGGCAAATAATAGATGCTCATTTTTCAGAGAATTTTTTGCTTGCAAGATACTCGTTCCCAATTGATGCTTATCCAAAGTCATTCTAAATATTTCTCATTTTTCTCTCACAAAGGTCACTAACATTTGTTTTCCCCTGATTCACCAGAAAGTTGCAATCAGCGTTCTGGAAAATTAAGTTCATCGGTATAAATAATAGAAAAGTTATAAGCATGTGTTACGCACATGTACTTTCCCAAAACTCTCACAAAAAAACTAAACTTGCCTGTTCTTTTTTAAAAATTATTTACTTATTTGTAATTAGAGTGAGAAGAGACGGATGGGTGTGCCAGGGCCTCCTGCCACTGCAAACAAAGTGCAGATGCATGCACTACTTTGTGCATTTTGCTTTATGTGGTACTGGCGAATGGAACTGGGGTCGTTAGACTTTGGAGGCAAGCACTTTACCTGCTGAGCTCTCTCTCCAGGTCTCTTTGTTAGTTTTAGCAATGAATAAGCTCAGATTGGATCAACTGAACTCTGAGTTTCTTGTTAAAGCAAAGCTTCACACAATGGCTCACAGCCATGGCACGTCAGTTAAGTACTAAGTACGGGGGAAGCGCAGGTGTTCTGGATTCTGCATATTTGTGGAAACCTGTGACTTCGTGTATGGGAATGAGACACTGCTAGCCCTGAATGTCTGAGAGCCACCATAATTCCATGTCCAAACCATGAGTTTACACTAAATGACAAAAGGTAAATAAGAATCGGTCAATTGCTCCAGTGACCTTGGGGAAGAGGGGAGGGCAGGAAGTGAAGAATCCTAGCGTGGTTTCTTATAACCCTAGAAGATACAGTAGTAATGTTCATATGTTAGAGAGCATATAGAACTGAGTAACCTAAATCACTGATAAAAGGCAAAAAAGTATAAAATTCCAACCTAGGGGCTAGGAACAGATACTGACCAAATTTAAGTTAAAATATGTAAATATCTAACTCCCCCATAAAAGAAGTGGAAACTGAGATTCCGAGAAACCACTTCACCAGGGGCTGAGCAAGGACCCGAATTTAGGGCTCAACGCCTCAGAGTCCTGAGCTTCTCACTTCGCTGAGTCAGACCTGTCTGTAAGAGCTGCCAGGCTCTAGGTGTTTTTCAAGTATTTCAAAGGGTGAAGCACAGAATTTCTGAAGGGAAGAAAATAAATTCCAGGACTAAGGCCTTCGTGTGGGACGACCTCTCCTAGCTTGTCAACACTCCACACCCTGGCATAATCAAAGTCCATACTCCTTTATCTCCTAACAAACCATTTCCAGTTTAATATTTTATTTTTATTTATTTACTTGAGAGAGAGAAAAAGAGGCAGACATATAGAGAGAATGGACACACCAGGGCCTCTAGCCCCTGCAAATGAACTCCAGATGCATGCACCACCTTGTGCATCCGGCTTATGTGGGTCCTGGGGAACTTGCAGACAAGTGCCTTAACTAAGCCGTTTCTGCAGCCACATTTCCAGTATTTTTTGTTGTTGTTGTTGTTGACATGCTGACATCCATTAAAATCAAAATCCTTTCTGAAGAAGAAATGAAGCCAGTCTATGATTTTAAAATCTCTACAGTCAAGGACTTCTAAAGTAATGGGGGAAGGCAGAGTAAGCAGGCAAGTAAATAAATGTGCCAGGGCAACCCAGTCTGTGCCACCCATTGAATTCATGGAACAAAGGACAAACTTCCTGGGCAGGCACTTCCAGGCTCTGAAAATGGACTGTGAAAAGTAGAAAACAAGGGGCTGGGGAAATGGCAGAGTGGTTGAAGGCACTTGCCTGCAAAGCCTGATAGCCTGAGTTCGATTCCCTGGTACCCACGTAAAACCAGATGCACAAAGTGGTACATGCACCTGGGGTTCATTTGCAGTGGCAGGAGGCACTGACATGCACACACATGCACACCCTCTCTCTCTGTCTCTCTCTCACACACACACACAAATAAATAATATTAAAAAAAAGAGTAAGCCAGGCATGGTGTCACATACCTTTAATCCCAGCACTCAGGAGGCCGAGGAAGGATGATCATCGTGAGTTCGAGGCCACCCTGAGACTCCATAGTGAATTCCAGGACAGCCTGGGCTAGACCTCGGAAAAGCAAAAAGTAGAAGACAGTGGGGAAGCTCTTTGAACCTGGCGAACCCCCTTCTAGCACTCAGGGAATGGAAAGGCAGGCAGGCAGTCAGCTGGAGAGTAAGTGTAGAAAGGTCAGCTGAGGTCAGGCCAAGGCCACCGTGGCTCACCAAGAAGTTCAAAGGGTTATACGGTGGCGCAGCGCTCCCGTGGGGCTTGCACGTGGGACTAGACTCTAGTGAAACACAGATGATGGGTGACAGGGAGGATAAGCATTCAAGGCAGCTCACTGTCTTCTTAAAGATTTCTACTGAGAAAGGGAAATTTTAGTTGAAAAAGGAAAAGACAAAAAGTTGAGGTTCTGTAGTGAAACTAAAAAAACAAAACAGGGCAAATTCTGGCCAATAATCACACACATCTCATCCTAAGTGGTTGTGTGTATATTTTGTGTTTAAAGAGAGTTTACTGGTCCACTCCAATCATTCAAATTAACCCACAAAACAACATCAATTTAAAAAAAAGAAATAAGAAAAATGGTATCAGTCGCATGAGGCTTCTTCTGCATACTAGCTTGTCTGGACGCATGAGTGTGAGGCCAGAGGAGTCACAGGGAGGGGAGCAGTGTCTATTGTCCCTATAGCGAATTCCAGAGCGAGCGCCTGAACACTGTACTTCCAAGAAATCCTCAAATGGAAAGAAAGCCCCAAAGCCACTTAAGTTCTCCAGTTAGAACCCAAACCAGATTGGATTTGGGCTGGCAACGCAGTTTCCCTTTTCTTCTTCCTGTTGGCAAATAATCAAGACTATTATCATTGAGTCTATGTATTTTAGGATTATTTTTCTATGGCAATGGTCAGTATTTTTTTTAAATATTTTATTTGTTTGAGAGAGAGAGAAAGAGGCAGGTAGATAATGGGTGCACCAGGCCTCTAGCCACTGCAAATGAGCTCCAGAAACATGTACCACCTTGTGCATCTGGCTTATGTGGGTACTAGGGAATCGAACCTGGGTCCTTAGGCTTCACAAGCAAGTGTCTTAACTGCTAAGCCATCTCTCCAGCCCTATAGTCAGTGTTTTTTAAGGACAAAATATTTAATATGAGAGAGACACATTGATTAATTACTTTTCTTATTGCTCTCATCAAATACCTAACAGGAAGCAATTTATGAAATAAAAGGTGTTTTGGCTTGCAATTTGAGGAAATTCTATCCATCATGGTGGGGGAGAAAATGGTGGGAGGAGCATGTAGCAGCTGGTCACACAGCTTGCAGTCAGGAAGCAGAGATGGCAGGAAGTAGGGTAGGACTATGAAACCTCAAGGACCACCCCCAGTGACCCACTCCCTCTAAAGAGGCTCCACAACCTTCCCAAACAGCACCACCGGGGGGAGGGGGAGGGCTGAGGGGAGCCAAGTATTCAAACAGATGAACCTATGTCATTGTTCGGGGCCTAAGAGATAACTGAGTAAGAAGGTAATAAACTCCAATAAAATGCTTCAAAGGCTACATTGTACAAGACATCCTAGGGGTCTACAAGGCTGGGGTTGGGGTTGGGCAGGGAGTGGAAAATTATACAAGAAGTGACTACCCGCTCATCAAAACCATAAATAGAAAGTCACCCACCAGTCAATATTGCAAGAAGATGTAAAATTAAAGCCAGTGTCATACTGATTAAGATAGAAATAATTGAGAGAAAGGGGTAGAAATTCTATGTATAATTAACCAAGCTCGCTAATCTTGCTTGGCAAACAGACATGGAGCTCTGAATCAGAGCCAAATCAATGGCTGCTGGCCATCTGCCAAAGCTGAATTCTTTAGTCTGGCATCATAAAACGATCTGTCTGTTGTATTTACAATTCCAGTGCCTCTGGATTTAGCTACCCACTGGGCACCCCTGGCAGATGCCCAGCAGAACACATCGGAACTATCATCACTGTCAGAACATGAGCATTTGACAAACACCACATGAGAGTGACACTGGCTTTGTACAACAGCAGTGGCAGCAACTATCCAGTGCCGTTACAAAGGAAGTACCAAGTCTGCCGCTGTAATAATTAACAGAAAGCTAATGGCCTGTCTGTAGCATTCACCTGTTCACTTGGTCTTCAATGGGCACAGGTCAAAATGTCACTTATTTACCACGGGCAGAGGCCTGGCTAAACTGACCAAGCATGGCCCCAGCTGAGCAGCCCTGAGCTTTGACCTGGAGCATGCCTTGGGCTGGCTGGGCTGCTTGGAGGTGCTTCCAGGATGAGTTCTGTGTGTGGGTGTGTGTATGGGGGGGGGGTGCTTTAAGCCTCATTAGAGGAGTTACAGGATGAAGCCCTATGATGCAAGGTTGGTTGTTATTTATGAAATTTAAAGACTTTCTAGCCAGCATTGGGAATCAAGAAAAACTTTACCAGTTTGCCTAAGCTAAATCAGACCAGAAAGAGAAATAATTACTGACATCCAAACACCAGGAAAAGAGATAAGAGACGTAACTCCACTTAAGGATGTTTATCAATTTTCAGTTTGAACTATATTTAAAAATGCAGGGGCTGGAGAGATGGATTAGCGGTTAAGGTGCTTGCCTGCGAAGCCTAAGGACCCAGGTTTGAATCCCCAGAACCCACATAAGCCAGATGCACATGGTGGTGCATGCATCTGGAGTTCATTTGTAGTGGCTGTAGGTCTTAGCATGCCCATTCTCTCTCTCATAAATAAATAAAAATAAAATATCTTAAAAGCGCAGATGCAGCAGACCCCCCCCCCAACCCTGGGACACACAGGCTGAGCACAGAGAACCACCAGCCAGCGCAGCTTTCTCCGTGAAGCACCCGTTTCTCAGACCCAACACATAGCCCTCGCCCTGCCCAAGGAAGTGCTCCCTCCTACAGGAACAGCTTTCCTGGGGTGAGCGAGATGGCTCTGTGGATAAAACTCTTGCCACATAAGAGTGAATCCCTGATTGTAGGTCCACAAAACCCACATAAATTCCAGGTGGGTATGGTCACACTTCTCCCCATAATCCCAGCACCCAGAAGGAGGAGATGGGATCACCAGGACACACTGGTGAGCTAGACTGGCTGTATCAGCAAGCTCTGGGTTCAAGTGAGAGAGGCTGCCTCAATAAATAAGGTGGAGAGTGATGAAAAAAGGACACCTGCCATCAGCCTCTGGCCTCCACATATGCACACACATGTGCAGGCAGACCTGCACACACACATATTTGAACATGCATATACATACACGAAAATGAGGGATCACAGAATTGTTGATACTTCTCTAGCTGTAAAAAATTAAATGTGGGCCGGGCGTGGTGGCGCACGCCTTTAATCCCAGCACTCGGGAGGCAGAGGTAGGAGGATCGCCATGAGTTCAAGGCCACCCTGAGATGACAGAGTTAATTCCAGGTCAGCCTGGACCAGAGTGAAACCCTACCTCAAAAAAAAAAAAAAATTAAATGTGGTACTGGAGAGATGGCTTAGCAATTAAAGTGCTTGCCTGCGAACCCTAAGGAACCATGTTCAACTTTCCAGATCCCATGTAAGCCAGATGCACAATAGGTGAGGCAAGTGCAAGGTCGCACATGCCCACTAGGTGGTGCAAGTGTCTGGAGTTCAACTGCAGTGGCTAGGCCCTGGTGTGCTAATTCTCTCTGTCTTCTCATGCTCTCTAAAAAATAAATTACATTTAAAACAATTAGGGCTGAAAAGATGGTTCAGCAGTCAAAGGCACTTGCTTGCAAAGCCAAACTGCCAGGGTTTGATGGCCCAGTACCCACATAAAGCCAGATGTACAAAGTGGTACATGCATCTGGAGTTTGTTTGCAGAGGCAAGAGGTCCTGGCATACCCATTCTCACTGTCTTTCTCTCTCTCTAAAATAAGTAAATAAATAATTTTTTAAAAATTTACAAAGCTAGGTATGGTGATTCATGCCTTTAATCTCAGTACTCAGGAGGATGAGGTATGAGGATCACTGAGTTTGTGGCCTGTCTGAGCTACAGAGTAAGTTCCAAGTCAGCCTGGGTGAGAATGCTTAAATAAACAAATAAATAAATGACATCTTAGATAATGCTGATCATTTATATTGGTCATTTCATTTCAAATAATAGAGGAATTAGAGAATGCCCAAAGAGAAACAATGACTAATGGGTGCAAATGGGGTTTTTAAAAGTATTTAAAGCCTTTAATCCCAGCACTTGGGAGGCAGAGGTAGGAGGATCGCTGAGAGTTCGAGGCCACCCTGAGACTACAGAGTGAATTCCAGGTCAGCCTGAGCTAGAGTGAGACCCTACCTCGAAAAACCAAAAAAAAAAAAAAAAAAAAGTATTTAAAAATATTTATTTATTTATTTATTTATTTGCAAGCAGAAAGAGCTAGAAGACAGAGAGAATGGGCACACCAGGGCCTCCAGGTGCATGTGCCACCCTGTGCATCGGGCTTTACATGGCCACTGGGGAATTGAACTTGGGTCGTTGGGCTCTGCAGGCAAGTGTCTTAACCACTGAGCCATCAAGTTAGAAAGGACTACTGACAACTCTTGGTTTCCTTCTTGTGGCTTTCTAGGCACTGCGCTCCTTTCTTCCTCGATGTATGTGTGTGTCTTCTGCAGAGCAACTGGGTAAGCCACCTGATGATTTGTGACTAAATCACTAACCTGGTTTCACTAGAAGATTGTGGTTGAGGAGCCAGCAGCCCAAAACTGAGTAAAAGATAGCTCACCCTGTGAAAAGCCTTCCTGTCATTCACTGGACTGTATTTTGTAAATCATTTCTTTGGAGCTATTTTCTTCCTCTAGAAGCCATTGGCTTTTTTTTTGTTTTGTTTTGTTTTCTTATTTTATTTATTTACTTATGATAGAGAGAGGGAGAGAAAGAGAGACTGAGAATAGGCACACCCGGGCCTTCAGCCACTGCAAACCAACTCCAGACACATGTGCCACCATTTGTATCTGGCTTATGTGGAACCTGGAGAATCAAACCTGTGTCGTTAGGCTTCACAGGCAAGTGCTTTAACCACCAAGCTATCCCTCCAGTCCAGAAGCCGTCATTATTTTGTTTTTCGAGATAGGGTTTCACTCTAGTACAGACTGACCTGGAATTCACTACGTAGTCTCAGGGTGGCCTCAAACTCACCGTGATCCTCCTACCTCTGCTTCCCTAGTGCTGGGATTAAAGGTGTATGCCACCACACCCAGATTGAAAAGCCATTATTTTGTTAATATTTTTATTTTATTTTTTTATTTGAGAGAGGGAAAGAGGCAGAGAGAGAGAGAGAGAGACAGAAAATGGGCATGCCAGAGCTGCCAGCCACTGCAAACGAACTCCAGATGCATACGCCACCTTGTGCATCTGGCTTACATGAATCCTGGGGAATCAAACTGAGGTCCTATTGGCTTCATAGGCAAGCGCCTTAACCGCTAAGCCATCTCTGCAGCCCCATTATTTTTAATATAAAGTTTTTTCTAGGAATTGTTACATAAAGATGGTCCATACTTAAAACTCATTGACCTCTTTCCCTAACATACTTTAGTCACAGATACATTTTTCAGATGTTAATTTCAGAGACAGTATTTCTGGTGGTGTCCCATCCACAACCTCTGTGCTGTAAGAACTAACGATACTCTCATGGCCTCTAGCAAACGTACTTGTGACATGATGCTACGTGTCTCCCCGCACACTCCCACCAAGGCTCACAGGTCCCCTGAGTAGAGGTGAAGACAGTCAGACTTTCTCCAAAGCGATGAAAACAGGGAGGGATTCCAAGCTGCCACTCAAGCCTCCTCCCATCTTGACCGGAAGGCTAAAGCCGCCAGGACAGGCCACCATGTTGAGACCTGGGCAGCAGCAAAAGCTGAGCTAGAAGGAGAGAGGAGAAACAGAGAGAGCAGCAGAGAAGCAGAAGCGAAGGCCTCACTAATACACAACCCATACACAAGCTGGCCTGGACATGAAGCCCAGCTAGCTCACAAGTGCAGCCTTCTGAGAATCCTGATGGCATTTCCTGCGCGTGGGCCTGAGAGACCCTAATCCTTTCTTCCTTTTTATTTATTTATTTTTTTCGGTGTTTTGAGGTAGGGTCTCACTCTAGCCCAGGCTGACCCAGTATTCACTATGTAGTCTCAGGGTGGCCTCGAATTCCGAACAATCCTCCTACCTCTGCCTCCTGAGCATGCGCCAATACGCCCGGATCCTAATCCCATTTTTGCTTAGATTGCAACCAGGATAAACTCCATCAGTAATAGGTGTTCCTGACATCGTGAGAAGCGTGGGCCACACTGTTAGTGCTCAGCAGCGGGGCAACATGCCCACCACCCTGCAGCGCACTTTCCTTCACTCACTCGTGTTCTGTGCTGTTCCAGAAAGGACGGATCTTTGTTCGCAAAGCAACCCCATCCCCCTATCATCCAGAACTGCTCTGCTCAGGATCCTACACAATCCATCTTGTTGATAAATACTTTTCTTAAAAATAAGCAAATATTTGCACAGCATGTCATTTCTCCTTCAAATATATTTGACCCACTTCAATGTTTGAATGTTTGGAATGTTTTCTTTTATTATTAGTATTATTATTTATTTATTTTATTTTATTGGTTTTTCGAGGTAGGGTTTCACTCTAGCCCAGGCTGACATGGAATTCACTCTGCAGTCTCAGGCTGGCCTTGAACTCCCAGCAATCCTCCTACCTCTGCCTCCCCAGTACTGGGATTAAAGGCGTGCGCCACCACGCCTGGCTTGTTTTTCTTTTTTAAGCTTGGGACAGAGTCAAGGGTGAATTACAGTATCCTATAAGTCAAAGGTATATGTGACAGGAGGCTGGCTCACAAGTGGACCCTAGATCCCTGCACAGAAGCTCAGAATGAACATGGTACGTGCACTTGCTGAATACAGGACAGGGTGACAAGGAGAAGCACAAGGTTAACAGCACATAATGGAGTCAGCTCCAAGTTAGACTCTCAAATCTCACGACAGTCTTCTTGTGTGGCTTTGTTTTTCGAGGTAGGGCCTCGTTCTAGCCCACGGTGACCTAGAATTCACTATGTAGTCTCAGGGTAGCCTCGAACTCACAGTGATCCACCTACTTCTACCTCCCAAGTACTGGGATTAAAGGTCTGTGCCACCATGCCCGGCCACTACAATCTTTTAACCAAAAGGAAGACTCGGACTGATAAAAATTTTATGTTCATAATCAGAACGATCCTTTCCCTCAAAACTCCTCAGGTATTACTGTCCCTTGTTTTACACTTGGTGAAACCTAAGCAATTTACTTACAACTAGAGAAGGTTTAGTAACTCCAATCCTAACCCTCCAATCCCTTTCATAATCTGCTTCTTACCACTGACTTTGAAACTTTAAGCCAATTATTTAAATTACTTATCTAAGAGCTTAATTTAAGACTGTGGCTCTGATTAAGCAAAATGCCATTTGTCCAGTACTTAACACAGTGCCAGACAGAACAAGCTACTCAGAAAATGCTATTTATTATCACTAGTTACTAGCCGGTAAGTCTACAATGAATGGCTTCAAGCAGAGGGACACTTGGTTCTATAAATTTACACGTTCTCTGGAAAACAGCCATTTACAAGAACTAGGCAGCCAAAGAAAAAGGAGCAGACTATAACCAGTATTTATCTTGGATATGGTCTAAAACCCTCAGAAGGGAGTAACAGATAAGAACTCCTTTGCTAGCATGAAAGCAATGACCTCACTTGAGGTTAGGGGGCGCCATGCTGCTGAACTTTATAGGAAACCACTTTTCCCATAGCGTCTTCAGCACCTGATTATTCTCCACAAAGATGAGACAGTCAAGTTTTGTCCAATAAAAACTTTTTTTTTCTTGGTAGAGAGAGAGATAACCTAATAGTTCTTCCAATACTTTCCCACAATTTCACTTTTAAGTTTAGCATATATTTTTATCCATTCCCAATACCTTGGCTATTGCTTCATATCATGAGATAAAAGGCACTATGACATTATTCAATGACCTTTCAAAGTCTAGCTCCCCCCCCCACAAAAGTAATAAGCTGTATGCATTTGTAAGTACAACCCTTGAAAGTTGCAAATACCTTAAAAAAAAAGAAAATCAGTCTAAATGTACAAAACCAGCAACTGCTGAAAGTGAGTGATGGGAACTCATCATAGCACTCTATCTACATTTGTAGGTTTGAACTTTTTGTTAATAAAAAGCTACGAATATGTTTAAAATTTGTGTACAAGTTCTCTTTCTCTCTGAAAAATTAATCTATTTTTCACTGCAAACTTGTTGAAAGAACACAGCTGTTAACTAAGTCATTATCGGTGTTACTCCTCCAGGAGGCCACACGAAAGCACGGGCCTCATGGAGAGAGGAAAAACATAGCAGGCTTGTGAAGGGAAGCTAGTGTGAATCCTACAGAAAAGGGACATGCATCCACAATGTGCTGACAATGAACTTAGAACACACTTCTTGACAAAAGCAAATCAAATTTTAAAAAATGCTATACTAATTGTTGAAGCGTGGTTTACTTTTGGTTCTAATTAGCCAGGGAAGATTCCAATCTACAGGCGAATTTTCTATTTTTTTTTTTCTTACTCTTTTATAGTTCTTGAGCAGGGCATCTCTAGCCCAGGCTGACCTGGAACTCATGGTGATCCTCCTACCTCAGCTTCTCTTGCTGGGATTACAGACCACATTCAACTTGAAGGTGAACTTTCTAAAGGGTAAGAATGAGCATCTTTGTACCAAGAACAGCCAATGTAAGCTGGCGTCTGAATAGAAGAAGGTATCTTTCCAGTGGGCATGATGATCTCTCAATTTGTGTCATCATCTTACACAGTGAACTGAAAAGTTACTTATTCCATCCAAAAGATAACCTGGAATTAAGGGATCCTTTCTGCAGATCTTGTTTTCCTTACCTGGATTTCCAGGCTGCTTTTCTTTCCCTTTGAACTGAATTTTTGCCTGGGACTCTACAGTCACCTATTAAGTCAAAGCTAAATAAAAAATATTTCACTTTCAAATATGTTAGTGACACCACCAATAATTCCAACCTCCCTCAGAGAAAACTCTGTTGCTAAGAATATAAAATCCCTGGTTCAGAAGAAACTTATTTTTTAAGAAAATACAAAAACTGGTAAGAAGCCATTTGTTTTCCAGGTTCAAGTTACAAGTGCCTCAGCCACCCCAAGACAACACCAAGGGTCGAGCAGTAAGGTTATTCAATGCCAAAGCAAAGCAAATCAGACCACAAATGACTTTCTCGTACACCTCCAAACTGACGGAAGAAAAGCATACTGTAGTCAGTTTTCTACAGAGTTCAGCTACCTCAACTGTTCTCAAGTCAAAGTAAAATTCAGAAAAAAAATTTTTTTCTTCTAATATTTACTTGTATCCGTCCATTCATAAGAAGCTTTCAGATGGTTTACCTCCTAGCTTGATCGTCTACAACTCCTCACTCCACTCAATCATCTTGACCCCTCCACTGCTACACATTTCCAGTCTCTACCAGTTGCCTTTTATGGAAATGCTCCTTTCACTGGTGGGATATACGAGACAATACTTCAGCCCAGGCTGACCTGGAACTCATTCAGTAGCCCCACGCTTGGCCTTGAATTCACTGTGCTCCTCCTACCTCAGCCTTCCTAAGTGCTGGGACTAAAGGCGTGCACCACCACACCAGGCTCCAAGATCAAAGTTACACTGACAAATATTACACTTACTGTGAACGAACAGTACACAGGTGACTGTTTAGCCTCCCACGGGGGATGGTTCTTGACCAGACCACAACATAAGGGGAAATCATTCAGAATAGGCCCTGGAGTACAGGCTGCACTGCCCTTGGAGGAAGAAAGATCATGAAGCAAGACAGTCCCTAAGCAATGTGCATGCAACCACACCATGTCACCGACATGGTCCCAGGTGTCTGTCAATCCACCTGTGCATGTTTCCAAAATTACCACCCAGGGAGTCATTCTGGCTGTGTACACAAAAGCAAGGTTTCTTTCCAGAACTACTTCACTACTCTCTCCTGAGACCTGGCTGGTTGTTGTTGAATGGACTTTGTGAGTTGACCAGGAAAAGGAACGTGGTGGTGTAGGGCTCAGGCGAAAAGAAGAGAATTTTGAGGCGGGCAAATGGTCTCACAGTGTCCTGAGCCCCAGGGTCAAGGACAGCACTCAGAGGCAAAGAGTTTTACCTTTCCAGGGGTCACATTCTTCCTTTTCACCACCCCCTGGCAAACTCGGCAAGCAAAACCACACTTGACAATGAAAGGGCAGTAGTGGGGTGGCCTTAAAGCAGACACTTCAGGTCATTATAACATGTGTCTCAGACCATGTTTCTGCGATCCTTTCTCTCGTTTGGATCTTTGAGAGCCAAACGCCACAGCCGTCCTGTGGGAATCCCCAAGAGAGAGCGACTCTTTCAAAGTCAACCGAAGGTCGTCATCGGGATACACCTGAGCCCCTTTACCCGGGAGCTGGGCCCGGGAGGTGGAGAGAGCGTAGCAGGAAAACATACACCCAGGATGACTTCTTGGTTTCAACAAAAAACAAAGTTCGCTGCAGCCCAGCGCAGGCGACATCCTATGACAGACTCCGCACGCCTCCCGTTCCCCGCCAGCGCCGCAGCCGCGTCCTACCTTGGACCTCTCCTTGACATAGTATTTGCCCAGCCGGCTCCCGCAGTACAGGACCAGCCTGTCGATGAGGGACAGGAGGAAGTGGATGGCCTCGCAGCCCTCCTCGTTGCCCCCGATCCACGTGATCTGGTCGCCCCGCAGGTGCCGCTTGGAGACGCCGGCGCGCGGCCCGGCCAGCTGGCCATCGCGCAGGGCCCCGTCGTGGTGCAGCCGCTTGACCCGCTCCAGGACGCAGTCGCCCACCACCTCGCCCAGGAAGTTGTCCAGGTAGCAGAAGCCCACCTCGTGCAGGCAGGGCACGATGTACTCCAGGGCGATCTTCTCCAGGTCCAGCCTCATGATGTGTCCCAGTGGCATGTCGCCCGCCGAGCCGAGGTCGGGGACCCCCAGGGTGCGCACCACGCGAGCGGCGCGCGGCCGAGGTGCGGGCAGCGGGGCCCGGGGCTCAGCAACCTGCGGCGGCCACCGTGTCCGAGCCACCGTCGCGATCCGGGCCGGGAAAGTTGCTCGCAACTCAAGGGAGAAGGGGGTTCCCTGCTCCTCCTCCTCCCCGGGGACGAACGCGAGAAGACCAGTGCGGGGACTCCACCACCCGGCGCCGGACTGGCCCAGCCAGGACTCCCGGGGCCCCTTTTGCAGACGCCGAGCCACCACTGCGGCGGCGGCGGCGGCGGCCGGGGGCGGGAGGCTGAGGCCACGCCCCCAGGCCGCCGACCCACGTCACGGGCCCCGCCCCCGACCCGCCCCCGGGAACAGCCCGGGCCCCTCCCGCTCCCTTTCCGCGCGAGTCCTCAGCCACGGTCCCCTCGTGGAGCATGCCGGCGAGCTCCGCGCCAGCCTCGCTTGCATGTGAACACACGGAATTTTTGTTTTATATTTGCATCTAGTATTTTGCACAAAAGCCTGTAACAAACTTGACCATCTCAGATCCCAGCTCTGAAATGCGCTTTAACTTTTAACAGTTGACTGCCACTTTCCGGGCTACCTCACCTCTCTCTGGCTTCTGGGCAAAATGATAAAAGTGGGAGCAAGCGTGTTTATGACACAGTGATCTAGTTATAACTTTAGCTGGTGCATTTCCCTACGCCCCTTTCCTCTGGCCAGGAGGTTCGAGGCGCTGAGAGACTGGAAGGAATCTAGTTTTAACTAAAAGTGACATTAACGCACATTCCCTGGGGCCCTCCTGCACGGGAGGCCCCGTGTGCTTCCCGGAGGGGAGAAGGGGTGGGCATCAGCGAAGCCTGCAGTCTATTTTGTCTTGCTGGATATTTTCACCCACTCGTCATTCAAGCTTCTTACTAGGATAGGTTCTGAAATCCTACCTTCAAAATTAACCACAGGCTCGTGTAACTGTAGACACTGGCATGCACCCCGAAAGACACATACTGTGTTTCAGGTCTCTGGCTTTTCCACAAGCAGCTGGAGACTATGAGAGAGGCCTGGCGGCTGCCTAGAAGACTTTAATTATCCACAGATAAGCTGATGGCTTTAGAGATTTCTAATGTCCTTTCCTTCAGGATACTAGTGATCAGAATGAAAACAAAAGGGGGGGGGAGGCATGCAAAGTCATTTTCATTTATCAAATGTTATGTCATTGTACAGCCTGGCTCTTCATTTAAGTGAAATGAAAGGCCTTCCTGGTGCTGTTTATTTTCAACAGTCTCTATAGCCTTTTGACTTTTATTCTCCCAACAGCCCTCTCCTCTGCTCCAGAGGGAGAAGTGGAGGGCAGTTCAGGCCAACAACAGGGGCGGAAGAGGAAAGAGTTCTGTCATGGGGTGGAAAGAAACTCATGACCACCAGAGTGTTGGAGTAGTGGATGGGGAAGGTCTAAGAGGCTTTGGTGGAACTTCTGATTATATTGAGAAGAGCAGCACCAAACCAGTAGCAGGTTGGCACCTTTGGTGCAACCATCCAGAGGAAGGTACTCCCCTTGGGAAAAAGCTTTTTGACCAGAGCTCAAAAAGCTATCTTCTAGGGCTGGAGGAATGGCTTAGTGGTTAAGCGCTTGCCTGTGAAGCCTAAGGACCCCGGTTCAAGGCTTGATTCCCCAGGACCCACGTAAGCCAGATGCACAAGGGGGCGCAGGCGTCTGGAGTTTGTTTGCAGTGGCTGGAGGCCCTGGCGCGCCCATTCTCTCTCTCTCACTCTCTGTCTCTCTCTCTCTCTCTCTCTCTCTGCCTGTTTCTCTGTCTGTCGCTCTCAAATAAATAAACAAAAATAAATAAATAGCCACTCTGAGCTCCTCCAGGGACTTGTGGGTAATGGGAAGCCCAAGAAGCTTGCTGTGAAGCCACCTGAGCTGGGCCCTGGTGGAAAGTGGCTGTGTGGCTCTGGAGACTTGTAGACATGAGGCAGCTATCTGTGAGGAAGGCCAGAACAAAAAGGGGAGGAATGACAGATAATCCTTGGTAGCCAGCCAAATGTCTTCCAGCTGACAGTTCTTGATGGCTACAACTCTTTTTCTAGGAATGATTAGAAGGGAATTTACGAAGGACTGGATGCCTACAATATAGATGGAGGAGGTATTGATCAAGGAAACACAGAAAATCATATACCCACCTCCCCAAATGAGCATGTTGACCCACAGCTTTAAATCCCAGGACTAATTAACCTGACTGACCATTCAGATAGTAGTTCAACAATTTTAAAGCAAAATGGCAGCTGGTGCACTTGTAACAAGAACAACAGTCAAAGCAAGCTCTGATGACTGATGGCTCTGCATTGTTCTAGATGACACTGGTTCCACCTTGTGCGCAGTTTGGGAAGGAGACCAGTCTTGTTGTGCCATCCTTGCTTGGCAGAGGAACTTACTAATCAAGGGCCTGCCAATCAGCTCAGAGCTACAGAACTGTGTGAAGCAGAGGAGCTAGTGATACTGTGACGGGCAGAAGTTAGTGTGATGACACGGAGGCCCAGACCCGCACAAGCCCAACAGGGTCTGAGGCAAAACCCAAGCAAAGTGTTAAAGTACACTTGTTTTCATTATTTGTCCCTTAATTTGTGTCATTTCAAAAATGGATATTACATTACCTAGCTTTCCACTGCTATGACAAAATACTTGAAGGAATGAACTTATGAGGAGGAAGATTTATCTTGGCTCATGGTTTCAGCACTTGGTCTGTGCCCTCTTGGCTCTGTTGCTCTGGGCCCTTGGCAAGGATCATGATGGAGGAGAGTGAAGCAGAGCAAGGTTGTTCACCTCATGCCAGCAGGGAAGCAAAGACTGAGAGAGAGAGAGGAGAGGAGAGAGAGATGCCAGCGTCCCCATGTCTGATTTAAGAGTATGCCCCAGAGCTGGGCGTGGTGGCGCACGCCTTTAATCCCAGCACTTGGGAGGCAGAGGTAGGAGGATCACTGTGAGTTCGAGGCCACCCTGAGACTACATAGTGAATTCCAGGTCAGCCTGAGCTAGTGTGAGACCCTACCTCGAAAAACCGAAAAACCGAAAAACCGAAAAACCGAAAAACCAAAAAAAAAAAAAAAAGAGTATGCCCCAGAGATCTATTTTCTTTCCACTGAGCCCCACCTTCCAACACTGTCACAGGCTGGCAACCAAGCCGTTAGCATATGGGCCTTTGGAGGATATTTATGAGCCAAGCTATAACAAATATCAAATTATTATTTCATATTAATAACTAAAATCAGCTTCCCTGTCAGTCATGACGTTGTTTATGTTGTTTTCAAGCCCATGGATGATAAGGGGAGAAAGGGTGTCATATTTCCTTAACTTGGAACAGACCTCACAGGTCATCTCGTTCAACTTTGTGTTCTTACAGACAAGGAAACAAAGGCCGAGAGGGACTGGACAGTCATAACTTCCTACGACATCTCAGATAAATGGCAGAAGAAACCTCAACCCTTCTGCTTCACAACTATTACAAAAAGAATGCACTCACGTGCCTATTTATGTCTACTTTGCATTTGATTATAATAACGCAAATTAAGAAAACATAAAATCAACCATTTCAAAGTAAAAATTTCAGTGGCATGTAGTACATTCAGAATGGTGTATGACCACCACCTTTTTTGTGTCCAAACATGCTCACCACCACAAAAGAATACCCTATGCCCAGTAAGCTGTTTTCCATTCCTACCTCTCCCCAGTCCTAGCAATCACAGGTCTGCTTTCTGCCCTCATGAATTTTCCTGGGAGTGAAATCATACCATGCATGGCCTTTTGTTGCTGTTGGCATTGTTACCACTGTCTTCTTTCACTTAACATAGGGTTTTGTTTGTTTGTTTGCTTTTGGTTTGGTTTTTCAAGGACGGCTCTCACTCTAGTCTAGGCTGACCTGGAATTCACTATGTAGTCTTAGGCTAACTTAATGATCAATCAGATACTGTGCCATAAGTTTTATAAACATTATTTCAATTAATTCCTTAATAAGAGTTTATTTATTGAAAGTTCATATATGTCCTACCATTGTCCTCTTTAGTCCCACCCCCACTGAACCCCTTCTTCTTCTCAACTCCCCTCCTTCTATTCCCATATCTTTTTTTGGAACCAAAACAATTTAATTAGAGTTCCTTACATGAGCATGAGTGGGGTGGGTATTTATAGAAGCATGGACATCTTAGCAGTAGCTATACCACGAAAGAAAATGACTCCTTTCCCCTAGCAATTATTAACTGCCAATACCTCCTCAGGGATGGCAATTAATTCTTATAACACCAAGGAATAAATATTATTAATGTTTCCCATTGTGACAAAAATAAGACATGATGAGGCTAAAGAATTTGTCAAAGCTTACAGTGGGAAAGTATAACAACAGAAAGGAAGCAGTAGGTTCCAACATAAGATCAGGGGGAAATGTTAAGCCATGTTTTTGACATAGAAATAGCTTGCTTTAAGTGTTTGTTGTTGGGACACTTTCACCTGTGGTGTTGGTTTTAAAGACTGGTGCTTGTTGCAGAAGGGACAGAAGCAAAATGCACCATAAAATTATTTTGTTGACTACATTGAGTCAATTTTCAAACTAGAAGTTAGGATTTGCTTTTTTTTTTTTTTTTTTTTTTTTTTGCTTCATCTCAATTATGTGCCATGATTTCCAGGATGCAAATATGAATTTAGTGACAATACTGGCTTGTTAAGCACAATCACTAATAATGAGCAACTTCTGGGTCTAATAGGGTACATGGGGCTCATCCCACAGGACACAGGATGTCAGCTCATTTCAGGGCAGCAAGTGAAACAAGGCTGAAGTGAATTTATGGTGTTGGGCTCAATGGTATAAATTGGGTTTACAGAAGGAAGCATTCATTCAATTGCATCTTTTTTCCTGGAGAAGTTAAGCCATTTCTTCTTCCCCAAGTCTAAAAGGATGGCAAAGAAAGTGGCTTTCAACATCAGTCCTTAATTGCTTCTCAGCATACAGGCACGTGTCAGCCCCTCTCCTTTGCTCTCTGATCATTCTGCCATGTTCTTATTCGGAGAAGTGTAACATCAAAAATATCCATTAAGCCAGGAGTGGTGACGCACACCTTTAACTCCAGCACTTGTGAGGCTGAGGTAGGAGGATTGCTGTGAGTTCGAGGCAGCCTGAGACTACACAGTGAATTCCAGGCCAGCCAGTGCTAGAGTGAGACTGTACCTGGAAAAAAAAAATCCATTAATATTTTCAAATTTGTCTCTTACTTGTGTTGAAAGGGAATAAAAACAGTTTGCAGAGGCTGGAGAAATGGCTCAGCAGTTAATGTACTTGCCTGCAAAGCCTAATGACCCAGGTTTGCTTCACCAGTACCCATGTGAAGCCAGATGCACAAGGTGGCACACTCACCTGGAGATCCTTTGCAGTGGCTGGAGGCCCTGGTGTTCCGTTCTCTCTCTCTCTCTCTCTCTCTCTCTCTCTCTCTCTTCTTTCTCAAATAAATAAATAATTTTTTTAAAAAAAGACTGCATTGGTCATAAGAACACAACAGTGTCGGATTTTAGGATGGAGCCTCTTTAATAACCTTTTACTGAATTTTATAAAGGATTCCCCAAAGGAATTTCTAGCCATTAGAGTTTACATCACGTTGTATATTTTTAAGAATAAGCATTTTTGGTATGTGTGTGATGTGTGTGTATGTCTGTGTACGTGTTCATGTGCGTACATGCAGACGCACACATACTGTGGTACCCATGAGGAGATCAGAGGACAGCTTTGGGTATTTCTGCCTTACATCCTATGTGAGAGAAGGTCCGCTGATGTGCATTGCTGCATATGCCAGGTGACCTGGCCTGTGAGCTTCTGGGCAATTGCTGAGATTACAAATGCCAGATCTACAGCTTCAGCTTTATGTGGTTCTGGGGATCCAAGCTCAGGTACGCATACTTGCATGGAAAGCACTTTATCCACTGAGCTATCTCCCCAGCCCCAAGAATAAACATTATTTACCATAGTTTTAGGTTTATAGGAAATGTTTATGAACATTTATGCAGCTCCTAA
This sequence comes from Dipus sagitta, assembly GCA_036346955.1. NCBI lineage: Eukaryota > Metazoa > Chordata > Mammalia > Rodentia > Dipodidae > Dipus > Dipus sagitta. The sequence goes on from CM070775.1 coordinate 82,266,757, forward strand.
ATACCCCACAGTCCACTTTCCCTCCTGTAACATCTTCACATCAGTAAAGTACATTTCTCATAATTGATGAACCATTGTTGATACATCATTATTAAGCTAAGTCATTATTTTGCTCAGATTTCCTTTGCTTTTGTGTAATGACTTTTCCTTTGTTTTCCAGGATGCTATTGAAATTGTGCAGAGGTTGAAAGGAGTCTGCTGCATTTCCAGAGATGCACCTACTGAGTAGGTCCTTCCAGCCCTGAAGATCCTGTAGCAACTGGTCCAGATGCCCTGGGGTAGAGAGGAATGAGGAGCCACAGCACATCCTTGCTTTCCTGGAATCTTCTCATTTTGGTGGCTGGGGATGGGTAGAACCATTGGAAGGCCCTTCACACATAGCCAGGAGGAATCTGTGGTCTTCCGGTAGCTGACCTTCTCCTAGCCTAGTGAGGCGTGATAGTTGAATATGAACTGTCCCCCATAGACTCAAGTGTTTGTGATTAAGCCTCATACTCAATCCCCAGCTGGGGGAGTCTTTGGGAGGTAGAGCCTAGCTGGAGGAGGTATGTCATTGAGGGCAGACCTTGAGGCTTATTAGCCCAGCTCCAAGTTCAATGCTAAGAATTTTTCCACCCAGTGACATGTGACAGCTTCCTGCTTGTGCCATCCATTTTTCTGTCTTCAGGAAGCTTCTCTTTGAAATAAACCTCTCCCTCCTATATGCTGCTTTTTTAAAAAGTATTTATTTATTTACTTGAGAGAGAAAGAGAAAGGAAGAAAAAGGGACAGAGAGAGAGAGAGAATTGGCACACCAGGACCTCCAGCCACTGCAAATGGACTCCAGATGCATGTACCACCATGTGCATCTGGCTCATATGGGTACTGGGGAATTGAACCTGGGTCCTTTGGCTTCTCAGGCAAGGTCCTTAACTGCTAAGCCATCTTTCCAGCTCTATATGCTGCATTTGGTTGGGTTGTCCCAGTAAGTAGAAGTCAGCTGCAACAGGAGGGGAGGGCAGAGAGTGGAAGGCCCAGTAGCCCTTGGCGTCGCTGTCTATCAGAGCTCTGCTTTGGCTGACCTGCTTCCCTGTTCCCTTGTGTGATAGTTAAGGTGTTGTCAACTTGATCTGTTTAGTAATCCACAGAAATCCCTTTCGGGTGGGTCGCGGAGTTTGCTTCTAGGAAGGATCAACTAAAGGAGGAAGTCCTTCCCCCAGAGTGAGCCCTTCCCCCAGAGTGGGCGGCCCCGCTCAGAGGGGGACTTGATATAAGGAAGCTCTGGGTAAAAAGAGCCCCTTCCTTCCTTCCTTCCTTCCACTTGGCTGCCGGAGCTGCTCGCTACCTTCCAACGTGGATTGAAGACCAATGCAGACTAAAGGCCAGTATCAACTGAAGACCCCCGTGGATAGAAATCCAGTGGCTCCTCAGGAAGCCTCTAGGCTTTCTGGCACCATCTGCAGTGCCGGGTCGGGACTGCTGAGGCATCTGGCCACGAGGACTGAGCAACTACCAGGTTCGGTGATTCTCGGGCCTGCAACTGCTATTGGACTACTGTAAACTAATCCAATAAATTCCCTTTTTAAAATAATTCATTCTAGCAGTTCTGTTCCTCTAGAGAACCCTGACTAATACCCCTTGCTGAAGAGTAGGAGCTCCACTGATCTGAGACAGAGAGAGAGAGTCTCAAATTTGAGGACCCATCAGACACCCTGGCAAGCCTGTGAAAATTTATAGATTACTGATTCAGTAGTCCTGTAATTAGCATTTCGGACAAGATCCCAGGAGCGGCTTCTGCTGCCCTGAAACTACACTTTGAGAACCACTGTCGTCATCCAGTCAGGACACTGTTTCCATGGTAACTGAACATTGGTGGTCTACAATGCGCAGGAGGCCTCCACTAGCAGAGGTTCAGAGCCCTCTGAACTCATGAATTACTTGGGAGCTTCTAAAAATGGCCCCCATTTGGGCCCCATCCCAGATTAATAAATTCGTTTATTTTGGGGGGGGTGTTGTTTGTTTTTTTGAGTCTCACTCTGCTCCAGGCTGACCTGGAATTCACTATGTAGTCTCAGGGTGGCCTCGAACTCATGGCGATCCTCCTACCTCTGCCTCCCCAGTGGTGGGATTAAAGGTGTGCACTACCACGCCCGGCCCTAAATTCATATTTTTGAGATTACGCTTAGGTATAGCTTAATCCTTAAAAGTTAAATAAGTAGCCACCTTACCTTGAAAATCAAAAAATGTTAAATAAATAAATAGTATTGCATAGTAAATTATTATCTAAATAAAATTATCAACATATAGTAGTTTCATTGTGGTAGTGAGAATAGAAGAGGATTTACACTAGAGGGAAAAGTCCTTTTCTTTCCTGTCAAATGCACAGAAAGGAATGCCTACCTTCGGGGCTGCGGCAGTGCCCTGGCCTAATGAAGGGTGCCTAGTCTCAGCAGGAAGCCAAGCCAAAGCCAAGCAGAGCAGAGCACTGAAGAACTGGCACCTTGGCAACATCTTTGAGCTGCTTGTCTTACAGTTCCTGGAGCCTGTCTTGACCTGGGGACTTCCAGTTATGGATGATAAAACATTTCCTCATTTTAAAAACCAATTTAAGTTACCGTTTTCGGCTGTTAGTGGTTAAGAGCATTCTAACAGATAACACTCTAGAAACATGAGCACCTGTAATAGTAGTCATATGCAGCATCCACACTTGAAGACCCATTGCCTGGGTCCTGCCTCACACACACTATGGAGAACGGGCATTTGGATGAGAAGTGTGATTCAGGAGGGACAAAGCACACAATGACTGAGGGGAAGGGATCTGGTGTGGGCAAGTAAACACAGTCAGTGTTCCTCTTCACCTCCACAAAGCATCTCCAGCCCGGAGGGTCCAAGAATCCCTATCAGAGAATAGGACACGCCAAGACTTGGCTTTCTACATTATGTTTAAAAGCATTAGTCTTTTATTTCTACCTAAGCAAATAATCTAATAACCATCAAATAGGTGTTTTATGATTATATTCTTACATACATTTTCTTAATTCACAGACTATATATATATATATATATATATATATATATATATATATATATTCACTGGAATTTACTATGTAGTTTCAGGGTGGCCTCAAACTCATGGCTATCCTCCTATCTCTGCCTCCCAAGTGCTGGGATTAAAGATGTGCACCACCATGCCCGGTTTCTTTTTTAAGTATCTTATTTATTTATTTATTTGCAAGGAGAGAGAACGAGTGCATCAGGGCCTCTAGCATCTTCAGATGGACTCCAGATGCATGCGCCACTTTGTGCATCTGGCTTTACGTGGGTACTGGGGAATCAAACTCAGGTCATTAGGCTTTGTAGGCAAGTGCCTTAACCACTGTGCCATCTTTCTAGCCCACACATTATATTCTTATCGTATTTTCTTAAGTCACAGACTGTTTTCAGGCAGCAATTTCTTTTTCATATTTACAATAAGAAAATGCAGCAGACCATACTATTCAACGTTGGGAGATAATTGGAACCAAGTAGCATGTCTATCAGATGCTTTATTGTATACACTTAATGAAGTGGGTTACAAAGCAGAATATAAGGTAAGGGTTTGTTCGGATATGCGTCTGTGTGTATGAGAGGAAGAAGAGCTAGATGTTATTAGTGCCTGTGGGTCAGTAATGAGTTTTTGATGTCATGTGTTCTTTCTACTTTTATTCTAATGAGCACATATTACTTTTATAGAACTGAGGAGAAAATGTAAGGACCTAGGCTTGTTTTTTTCTATTTAAAAACAAATCTCTAATTCCTCTGTGTGCTGGTCAATGGCTTGTTTGAGCAAGGCGCCCTTCCTGACTCGTGCTTGGTTGGAGGTGACTAAAGTCCCGCGAACTGCATTGCCCAGGGTTCCTTCCAGCTGGCCCAGCATGATGCTGCCAGTGGTAGAGAACTGGACAAAACGAGGGGAGATTACATGAGGCTCTGGCAGGGGTAGGCTTCCAGGAGCCGTCAGCAGCTCCAGCATCAGTATCAAGGGTGCGCACAGTGGCCAGCTCCAGCAGCACAGCGTCAGAGGCCAGGTGCTCCTGGGCCCTGATAGCATCACACCTCCCTTTATTCCTCCAGCCATGGAGGTGACAGTGACTTCCTGTAGATACTTATCCCTGCGTTGCCACACCTTGCCCTTCTTGCTCCTCCAACCTTTCCAACATTTTTATGACTGATGACGTATGTCAAATTCCCTGTTTGAAATACCTCCAGTGGTTTATTTTTCCAGCTAGGCACAACCGATACGCTCACCTATCCTCATGGGCTGCAAAGAACGCACCAGCAAGTCCTGCCAATCACCGCCGCTTGTGACTCCTGCCGCCTCTGTTCTCCCTATTGCCGCATCACCAGTCCAGCTGGCCGTCTTCCTCCACACTCGAAACTTCTGCAGACTCCCGCGGGCCTCCCCAACTCACTGCATTCTCTATACAGAAGGCCCAGCCAGCACTTGGGACATAGATTAGATGCAACCAACCTCTCTCTCTCTTAACACCTCTCTCTCTCTCTCTCTCTCTCTCTCTCTCTCTCTCTCTCTCTTTTGAAGTAGGCTTTTACTCTAGCTCAGGCTGACCTGAAATTCACTCTGTAGTCTCAGAGTGGCCTTGAACTCATGGTGATCCTCCTACCTCTGCCTCTCAAGTGCTGGGATTAAAGGCATGTGCCACCACACCAGGCTCTCTTATTTTAAAAAAAATGCATTTTAATGGGTTATCTATTTGCAAGGAGAGAATGGGTGCTCCAGACAAATGAACTTCAGACACATGTACCACTGTGTGTATCTGGCTTTATGTCAGTACTGAGGAATTGAACCTGAGGCCATCAAGCTTTGCAAGCAAGTGCCTCTAACTGTTTAGCCACCTCTCCAACCCACAACCACTCCCTTTTGGTGAAACCCCTGCATTTGAAATTCAAGGCTCATGGTAAAGCTTACCTGTAATCTTTGCACCTGGGAAGCAGGGAGTTTGAGGCCAGCCTGGGCTACATAAGGAGACCTTGTTTCAAAAATATAGACATAAAGTAAAATTAAAGCCTCGAACCGGGGTCCTTAGGCGTTACAGGCAAGCGCTTAACTACTAAGCCATCTCTCCAGCCCAGTCTCACCACTTTTCTTTCAGGTCTTGAACCAGACCGAGCCTTTTACCTACTGTGTGATGCATATATATCCCTGCCCTTCATAGGGTGTCATCTTCTCATTTCTTTTAAGATGCTCCCTGTAGACTGCAGAGATGGATTAGCAGTTAAGGTGCTTGCCTTTGAAGCCTAAGGACCCAGGTTCAATTCCTCAGGACTCACGTAAGCCAGATGTACAAGGTGGCGCACGCATCTGGAGTTCATTTGCAGTGGCTGGAGGCCCTGGTGCACCCATTCTCTCTCTCCCTCTCTTTCACTCTCCCCCTCTCTCTCTGCCTCTTTTTCTCATTCTCAAACAAATAAATAAATAAATAAAAATTTTAAAAACCCAAAGGAAGATCAATTAAGGAAGACACTTAATACCACCCTCTGACCTCCACATGCAGCCAGAAGTTGGAGGCAAGAAGATCCACAGACTGAGGTCAGCCTGGGCCACACAGTGAGAACTTGTCTCAAAAACAAATGACCAACTTTAAAAAACAAACAAACAAACAAAAAAAAACTTCTCTGTTTCCTTTTTTTTTGTTGTTATTATTATTATTATTATTTTTTTGAGGTAGAGTCTCACTCTAACCCAGGCTGACCTGAAATTCACTCTGTAGTCCCAGGCTGGACTTGAACTCATGGCGATCCTACCTCTGCCTCCCAAGTGCTGGGATTAAAGGAATGTGCCACCACCTCTGGCTTAAACTTTTTTAAAAAAAATTTTTTAATTTATTCATTTATTTGAGAAAGAGAGAGAAAGAGGCAGACACAGAAAGAGTGAGTATGGGCATGCCAGGGTTTCCTGCTACTGCAAACAAACTCCAGATACATGCACCTCTTAGTGCATCTGGCTTTACATGAGTACTGGGAAATCAAACTTGAGTCCTAGGGCTTGGCAGGCAAGTGCCCTCAACCTCTGAGCCATCTGTCCAGCCCACGAGTGAAGTTTTATTCATATGTTTAAGTGACGCGCCTTCTTCCTCTCTCACCCAGGAGTGGAAAAGCAGGAACATGTCTGCCCCAGCATTTCAGGACCCAGCTCAAAGCCTGACACGAGTCACCACACACTGGATAGACATTCTACATGCCTACGTATTTCCATATTCATGGTAGGCATAAAGGAAATTTGGTTAATTTCAATAAATTCCATATTATTAGATGTTGAAATTGTTACTTTTGTTTCTGGAGAAAAATTCCCAAGTTTATCAAAATCAAAGAAAAGTAGGAAGGAAAAACATTGTTTTGGAAAACAGACCAAATTAATAGTCAATAAAGAGCTTAAAAAAAAATCTGCGGGTGGAGAGCTGGCTCAGTGGTTAAGGCACTTGCCTGCAAAACCCAACAACCCACATTTGGTTCCCTTGTACCCACATAAAGCCAAATGCACAAAGCGGCGCATGCATCTGGAGTCTGTTTACAGTGGCTAGAAGCCCCTGGAGCATCCATTCTCTCTGTCTGTCTCTCTTCTATCCCTCTCTGCTTGCAAATAAATAAATAAATAATATCTATTTAATTTTTTTTCCTATAAGTACAACCATTTTTTTTTAAATCAAGTAGGTTAAAATTCTTCTGTTTACAAACTTGCTTTTGCCTACATTGATTTAACTCCATTAGCTACAGCTGACTCACTTCTACAGGCTAGTTAGTCTCTTAAGTCACTTTTAAGGCCGGATGAAGGACAGCCAGAGAATTTCTCTTATAGTTGGGTCTCATTCTTGAAGCAATTTTAGCTCTTGCTTTCTGAAGTTAGGCATCCATTCCATTCATTCATTGAATCGATTAACAAATGCTTTCCTAGGTGCCTCAGTGTGTCCTGTACTGTGGGCCAGAAGCAGAGGGAAGATGACAGACGGGATTCCTGTGCCCAGGGGACCTGCCTACCAAAAGGAGTATAGCAGGAAGTCTGTGAATAAGCACAGCAGTTTCAGGTAGTCCTTAGGTTTGGCGAGAGACTCAAGCAGTGGGATATGTAGGTGGTGGAGGCCACCATCAACGCTGTGGTATCTGTGAAGCCTTCCTTGAAAAGGTAACCCTTGCCTTAGGCCAGAGCTTGCCGGAAGGAATGGAAGGGTCAGGCTTTAAACATGGAGAGATGATGGCGTCTCCCCTCCCTCCCACTCAAGCAATTAGAAAGAAACAAAACTAATCCTTAAGTACAAACGTCAACAAAATTCTGTTTTCTCCCTAGTGGCAAGTACTTGAGTGCTTTTACGGAAATATCTAAAATCAAATTCTTTCCAAATTATTTTCTCATTTTTAGGCATTTCTTTACTAATTCAACAAATATATATGTCCGAGTCATTCATTTGGGGCTGTCCATGGGAAAAACATAACTGAGGAAGGGTGTTTCAAGATGAGAGTTGAGCAAATGTAGACTCTAACATGAGAGTTGGTGACTATGACCCGTGGAACAAATAAAGTTTTATTGAAACAGCCAGGCTTGTTCTTATACATATTATCTATGGCTACTTTCTCACTGGGATGACTCTGAGAGTGATGTCTTCCCCTCTTCATTGCAGGCACAGTAGATGCATGACCATGTGGCATGTAGCAGAGTAAGTGGGCCAGCTTTGGGCCATTCTTTGTGTATCTCTGAAGCGAGAACCGGGGTGCTGCACAATCCTCAGCTGTGGAAGATACACAGTTCATTTCCAGTTTTTAAACAGTGATTTTGGGGTTGGAGAGATGGTTCACCAGGGAACAGTGCTTGTTGTGTGAGCATGAGGACCCGAGTTTGATGTCCAGCATTGATGGAAGAAGCCAGGCGTGACTCCACATGCCTGTAACCCCAGCACTGAGGCCGGCTGAGACAGGAGGATCACTGGGGCTCATTGGTCACCAACTCTAACCAAACAGTGACAAGCTCTGGATTCACTGAGAAACTGCCTCAAGGCAGTAAGGTAGAAGAGAATCAGAGAACACTCTTGTGGCCTACATACATGTGTGTGTAACACACACACACACACACACACACTGACTCTGGAAGCGATAAAGAAAATGGATGTGGTAAGTGCCGCTACACACACCTTTAATCCCAGCACTTGGGAGGCAGAAGTAGGAGGCTCGCTGTGAGTTTGAGGCCAGCCTGAGACTAGTAGTGAATTCCAGGTCAGCCTGGATTAGAGCGAGATCCTTCCTTGAAAAACAAACAAACAAAAGAAAGTGGATATGGGGGGGGGGGGGTGGCAGAGGCAGAGCCCAGGTGGCTCTGAAGCTGAGGTGATGGTAACACGGGCTTCTTGGAGTTACAACATGGGCATGTTTCCCCCTGAAAGGGCTTCGGGTCTCAAAGCACGCAGCTTTTCCAACTGTCTCCACTGAAGATGCCAACAGCAAGCAGAAGGTTGTTACTGCCCTTCCCACAGCCTGGCTGCAAGTCAGTTCCCAGGGCTCCAGGAATTCGCTCGGATGACTCAAGCATTCAGGGAAACACCTGTGAGCAGGCTGCTGAAGTGGCTGATGGAGCAAGATAGGGGCGGGGCAGAGCTTCCAGGCCTCCGGGGCACGCCACCCTCCAGGACCTCTCTACGTGTTCAGTGTCACAGCAGCTGTGGTTTCTAGAGCTTAATCTTCACTGTCCCCTCCCCTTTTCTTGGAGGTTGTGGGTGGGGCCGAAAGTTCAACTCTAATCCTCTCGCCGCAGGTCACCCCATGCCAGGGGAACCAGGGCCCACCCTAAGATAGCTCATTAGCATAAACCGTGTTATCTGAAGGGATTATGATAAATAACAAAAAAAAATACTCCTATCATTCTGTAAATTCCAAGAGTTAGGATAGTGGTGACTATAACCAGGTCATAACACCAAATGCTGAGCCTTCTCTGCAGGTTAGTGCGGTGGCCAGGACGCTGAGGTGCCTCCTGGCCTGCTCCATGCCTTCACCGGGAACCTTTGGGTCACATTTCGTTCTTTGACACTCGGGGCTTCTGCCAGCCCTCAGAGCCACAAGGAACAAACTCCTGGTTGTCCTTAGCTTTTTCTGGGACCAAACTGATGAAGATGCTGGGACACCAAGGTGTGGTCCTGAGATCCCCAGCCACTGCCACCCTCCATCCTTCCCCATGGCCCTCACCGGGGTTCAGAGAGCTCAGGAAATTTCTAGCTTGTTAGAGGCTTCACTGCCTCTGAAAGAGGCTACACCCGTGCTAAATAACCTACAAGGCTGATTGACTAACTAGGACTTCGATGCTTATAGGGAGATGGAATGTTACAGATAGAGAGCCAAATTACCTTGCACTATTTTTGCCCATCTCCTTGTGTGATGTAACATCCTGTGACTATTAGGTTAATCTATTTGGAATGTTCAAACAGACCCTTAACTTCACCTCCACCAACCCAAAAGCTAAGAATGTCATCAGATAGGACTGAGCCTATAGCAGAGATTTCTCTGCTTTGTTATAAGCCACACATATGATTTTCAAAAATTTTTCTGACTTATTTATTTTTATTTATTTACTAGAGACAGCCGGGCGTGGTGGCACACGCCTTTGATCCCAGCACTCGGGAGGCAGAGGTAGGAGGATTGCCTGCGAGTTCAAGGCCACCCTGAGAATACAGAGTGAATTCCAGGTCAGCCTGGGCTAGACTGAGACCCTACCTCGCAAAACCAAAAAATAAAAATAAAAAATAAAAAAAAATATTTACTAGAGACAGAGAGAGAGGGAGAGAGAGAGAAAGAATGGGCACGCCAGGGCTTCCAGCCACTGCAAATGAACTCCAGATGCATGTGCCACCTTGTGCATCTGGCTTACATGGGACCTGGGTCCTTAGGCTTCGCAGGCAAATGCCTTAACCTCTAAGCCATCTCTCAAGCCCCACTTACATGTTTTTAAACTACCTTGACTAATGATTTTCTTTGTTCTTTAACTGTGTAAACTTCATGAAGTTGTTACCATGTTGGAACATGTTATTTGGGCAACCTGTTATTTGTGTTCCCAGGCCATGGTCATTCATATTTAACTCCAGAATAAACTATTCCTTTTTTAAAATTTAGAACCTCAATAGGTGAACATCCAAGTTTGATCATATTTCCCTCCCATTATCCTCTTCTGTCCCCTCTGCCCTGCTCCCATTCCACTGAGGACCCTCCTCTTTCTAGGTAGTCTTTCCTCTGTTGCCTCATTCCTTTTGTCCTCCTCCATCTTCTATGTCAGAATGTTGATGAGCTCAGGACAGTGCAGGTCTTATAGGGGTATCAGTACTGTGAATGCACCACTTGGTACACGTCTGGGTGACAGTGCCCTAAAGTACCTTCCCAGAGTTGTGCATTGACACTTAAGAGCCAAGGCAAGCTTGCTCTCCGTCCCGGGACCCACAGGAGCAGGTCTCATCTCTCTAACACCAGCTCACGCCCTGGGGCCCTCCAGCAGGTGCCCGGCTGGCTTTCACACCACACCTGCTTCTCTAAGGAGTCAGGCCTTGGATAGTGATGTGGGCCAGAGTGCCAGACACAATTTCCTTGCTTGAGCGGAGCGGCCTGCATTTCATTCCTCTCTTGTTCACTCTCAATATACTGATTTCAAGACTCAGTTCAGGGAAAACAGTTTTCTCCTAAATCTGGCGGATGTAGGTCGCAATCTTGGGCAAGGGGAGTGCTGGCTGGTGCCTTCACCTTGTAAGTATGAAGGCAGCAAGTGAAGGCAGAAGCAAGGCTCCACAAAAGCAGAACTCGGAAAAGTAAAACCCTATGGAGTGGCTTTAACTGTTTATTTGAAGGAAGGAAGGGAAGAGAAGAGATGGGAGGGGAGAGTTGTAGGAGAGTAAGCCCAATCACTTACGTACTTGGCGATGCCTGCCCTGATCTGCTACTCCACTTTGTTGTTGTTGTTGTTGTTTTCTTTGTCCCTCCCCCACCCAGGTAAGGTCTCTCTCTGTAGTCCCAGGCTGGCCTCAAACTCACAGTGATCCTCCTCCTACTTCTGCCTCCCTAGTGCTAGGATTAAAGATGTACACCACCACACCTGGCTGCTCTTCCATTTTCCAAATGTTCTCTGTTGCCCTTATTCATTCATTTAATTAATTTACTTATTTATTGAAGCAGGGTCTCATGTAGCTGGGGCTGGCCTTAAGCCTCTGATATTCTTGCCTTTACTTCTCAAGTGTACACCATGCCCCTGTCCCATACCTTCTATATATATATATATATATATATATATATATATATATATATATATATTTGTTTGTTTTGTTTTTTTCAAGGTAGGGTCTCACACTGGTCCAGGCTGACCTGGAATTCATTATGCAGTGTCAGGGTGGCCTCAAATTCTTGGCGATCCTCCTACTTCTGCCTCCCAAATGCTGGGATTAAAGGCGTGTGCCACCACGCCCAGCTTAAAAGATATTTTTGATGAACTGGTATCTTGCCTTCTTGAAGGCTTCTTGATTTATGTGTTATAACCACGCCCACTGGTCAGGTTTCCTTCTTAACCTCCTCAAAAAGTTCTCCAAACTTCCCCAGCAGCACCACCTGTTTTGTCTGGAAACCCACAAAAGGGAAGTGCACAGGAAGTTACTGTCCAAGTGATTTTTAAAATTGTTATTTATTTGTGAGGAGGGCGAGAGGGAGAGAGGGAAGTGTACATGTACACCAGGGCCTCTTGCCACTGTGAACAAACTCCAGATGCATGTGCCACTTTGTGCATCTGGCTTTATGTGGATACTAAGGAATTGAACCATAGCCAGAAGGCTTTGCAAACAAGCACCTTTAACCACTGTGCATCTCCCCAGTCCCCAGTAATTTTTAAAAAGATGAAAGCTATGTGTTAACTGCTTGCCTCTAAGAAGGGCAGCAGCTTAGGGAAGGTCCTGGAAATGTCTTCCATACTATACTATCATCTTTGTTAACTTAGTAAACCTCACTTGCTTCAGAGAGAGGTCAGAAGCCAAGGAGAATAAGTGATGCTTGAGTGAGGTTGGGCTACCCAGTTTCCTGAGACACTTAAAAAGCTGAGAGAACTAAAAAGCTAAAGGCAGGGAGGCTTGCCTACAGATTTCTTTTTCTTCCTTTGCTTTTTCTTTTCTTTTCCTTCTTTCTTTCCTTTTCTTTTCGTTTTTCTTTTTTCTTTTCTTTTCTTTTTTTTTTTTTTTTTTTTGAGGTAGTGTTTCGCTATAGCCCAGGCTGACCTGGAATTCACTATGTATTCTCAGGGTGCCCTCCGACTCATGGTGATCCTCCTACCTCTGCCTCCTGAGTGTTGGGATTAAAGGCATGCGCCACCATACCTGGATATTGCCTATGTTTTTAAAATAGCATTAAATTTACCCTTTAAGAACAGGCTGAGCCGGGCGTGGTGGCACACGTCTTTAATCCCTGCACTTGGGAGGCAGAGGTAAGAGGATCACCGTGAGTTCAAGGCCACCCTGGGCCAGAGTGAGACCCTACCTCGCAAAAAAAAAACCAAAAAAAACAAAAAAAACAGGCTGTTTTAGCTATGGTCATCCATGAAGGCTCCTTTTGAAAGAGTTCCCTTGAATGGAGAGATGGCTCAGTGGTTAAGGCACTTGCCTAAAAACCCTAATGACCCAGTTCAGTTTCCCAGGACCCACATAAAACCAAATGCACAAAGTGGCACATGCATCTGGAGTTTATTTGTGGTGGCTGGAGGCCCTACTGTGCACATTCTCTCTCTCTCTCATTCTCTCTCTCTCTCTTTCTTTTTATCTCTCCCTGCTTGCAAAAAAAAAAAAAAAAAAAAAAAAAAAAAAAAAAACAATGAAAAAAGTTTGTCCTGAAATGGAAACCTACATTTCGTTCAGGGAGCAGGAACAGGATCTGCACTCTGTTCTAAAGGCTCTGGGGCAGGAGGAACTGCAAGGAGCCCTGGTGGGCACAGTACGCAGAAGGAAGAGGCTCCAGGCAGGGCCAAAGCATGGTAGAATTCAAATCCTATTACAGCAACTATGCTAGATTATCCCGGTGGAATGAGCTCTGGTGTTCATCAGGGAGTTGCCTATCAATGGTTTTATTTTTTTTTTTTTGAGGAGGTTTTGAGGTGGGTCTCACTCTAGCCCAGACTGACCTGGGCTAGACTCAGGATGGCCTGAAACTCACACCGATCCTCCTACCTCTAACTCCCGAGTGCTGGGACTAAGGGCGTGCACTACTACTCCTCGATGGGATTTTTTCAGATTTAGGTGAAAACATTAAAAGGAAGCTGAATGAGCCGGGCGTGGTGACACACGCCTTTAATCCCAGCACTGGGGAGGCAGAGGTAGGAGGATTGCCATAAATTCGAGGCCACCCTGAGACTACATGGTGAATTCCAAGTCAGCCTGGGCTACAGTGAAATCCTACCTCAAAAAAAAAAAAAAAAAAAAAAAAAAAAAAAAAAAATTAAGCTGAAGCTTTGGTCGGTCAGGTTAGGTTAGTTGACATCTTTCCAGGCATATCAAGATTCTGGGAGTGTCTAGGCTGCTTGCACTTCAGCTTGTCTCCTTTCTCATGGTGTCTCGCTTCCTTCTCCACCCCAAGTGCTTTCTTTTTTTCCATTATCCTCTTCTACATGATAGTCCTGCCAATGATTTTCTTCTTGCCTCCACCCATAGCATTAAAGGTCAAGATTACATAGTGTTTACATGGAACTCATTCCATTTTTTTTTTGTGATATCTATTTTTGATTAGCACTTGATATACCTGACCCTGGATCCCTCTTTCACCTAGGAACTTCTAAGGACAAGAGACACATCCTTTCCTTCTGAGCCTAATTCTGGTGCAGAGCCATTGCAGACCTATAAGGTGCTGCGTAACCAGCCTCCATTCCAAAGGTGCTGAGGCAGGAGGATTGGCAAGGGGCCTATCAGGTGAGGCTGCTTTGCATACATTGGCCATGTTTGTGAACATGGCTAATTGCAGATGGCATGGCTTTTTTGCAACGCTTGTGATCTCAAAACAGTAAGATAAGACTGGTTTGAGGAGTCAAAATAGGAAACTGATTGTGAGCCTATCATGGCCACCATTACCCATGGGGTCAGGAAGGCAAAGGGCAGGAGGGAGGATGCAGAGGGGCATAAAAATAAGGTGTCCCTGGCATCCCTAGCTTAGGAGCACATGAAGCTATCACCTAACACTAGACTTGGAGAGAGACCAGGTAGTATCTGACACAGAAGAGAAGAAAAACAAATGAGTGAACTGGCCCAGAGTTGCGGCTCCCAGAGCCTGGGACAGAGCTTAAGTCAGCTTGGGGATTTGGTGAGGGAGGAGACATAGCAAGAGGTTGGCAGGACTGAGCAGAAACTACAGGCATTAGAGATTCTTTTCCTTGTTTAATTTCACAACAACTCTGCACATTAATAAAGTATTAGCCCGGTTTTACAACTGCGAAGATGAAAGCTTGGGAAAATCAAGTGGCCTCTCCAAGACACAAGCCCTTGAGCTGTGATGTAGACCCAGTGGGATTCCACAGCCTCACGCCTTCCACTCCCTCCGAGAAGAAAGGAAGCTCTTCTGGTATCACACACCCTTGTCTGACATAGGAGCTCCAGGGCCTTGGGTCAGCAGAGGGCGTGGTCCCAGCCACGTGGACTGTACCGCAAAAGATGTTCTGCTCCTACAGTCATTGCTCTTCTCCACGGCGCTCCCACACCACCCAAGTTCACGTGTTTGTTCTAAGGCCATATTTTATCCAAATAATATCTTGAGTTTCCTCCAAGGAAGATAGCAATCATTGTGCTTAGTCTGGATGCACCAGTTTCTTTGTAATTTCCTGTTTCTCTGAGGTACATTCTCTTGACAAATTTATCTTTTATACACGACCACCGAGCTCATTTGGGGAACTGAAATCCTGTGCAAAGAGAGATGATTCCTAACAGGAAGACACATTCTAACGTTTCGTTAAGTCTAGGGGCTGGGGAAACAGCTCAGTGGTAATGTGCTGGCTGCACAATCACATGGACTAGAGTTGGGACACAGACACCGTGTAAACGTCAGGTGGGCATGGCAGTGTGCCTGCAATCCCGGAGCTCAGTAGGGGGAAGCAGGCTCACTAGACTAGCCAAATCAGGGAGCTCTGGATCCACGGGGTAGCCCTTGCGTCAGTAAGCAAAAAGGGCAACAATCGAGGAAGACACCCAGGGTCAACATCTGCCCCCCATTCACACTTGGCCACACGTTCCCACGTGCATCAAACATGCACACACACACGTACACCAAACACACATAAGTAAAAGCAAAGTGGAAAGAAAATGGAAAAAGTCTACCACAAGGCTGTATGGCGGTATATGCCTGCATCCCAGCACTGCGGCGGCAGAGATAAGAGGCCTAGGCAAACAGAGAGGCCAGCCTGGTCTACATATTCAGTTCCAGGCCAGCAACCCTATCTCCAAAAAAAAAAAAAAAAAAAAAAAACCAAGACAACAATAAAATTTAAATACATATATATAAATTTGCAAGGAGAGAGAATGGGCACACCAAGGCCCCTGGCCACTGCAGAAGAGTTCCAGATGCATGCACCACTTTGTGCACCCTGGCTTTATGTAGGTACTGGGGAGTTAAACCTGGGCCAGCTGGCTTTGCAAACAAGCATCTTTACCCACTGAACCGTCTCCTCAGCCCAACAACAAAAATTCTACTGATTTAGTTGGAGTCGAGAGTAGTCCTTCTTCAGACATATTTACATACAATAAGATAGCTAGTATTTTGATTTTTCTCATTATGTAATATTTGCATACATGAACAAAAGAAAACTCATAAATTGGGAGGAGGTGTGAGCAGTCAAAACTATACCAGGCTCTGCAGAGTGGTTAAGGTTCTTGCTTACAAAGCCTCCTGGTCTGGAGTCAATTCTAAGCACCCATGTAAAGTCACATACAAAGTGGGCCATGCACCTGCGATCCCACCACCTCTGACAATGAGAGACAGAGGCAAGAAAATCCGAAGCTCTGGGCTAGCTAGGCTGATGGCCCTTTGTAGTCGGGCAGTGTTTCTGTAGCAGCAAGACACCCTGTCCCAGAGAAGGTGGTGCACAGACACCTTGAAGTTGTCCTCCCACCTTGACACCTGTGCTCGCTCTCTCTCTCTCTCTCTCTCACACACACACACATACACATGCAAATAAATAAAACTTAAGGAGCTGGGAAGATGGCTCAGCAGTTGGAGGCGTTTGCTGGTGTAGGATTCAATTCTCCAGCTCCCATGAAACCTGGACGCAAAGAGTGGGACACACACACACACACACACAAATATTTTTACTTTAGTTTGCTTGTTTTTGAGTCAGAGTCTCACTCTATCCTAGGCTGACATGGAACTCACTCTGAGGTTCCAGGCTGGCCTTGAATTTACAATCCTCCTACCTCAGCATCCCATGTGCTGGGACTAAAGGCATGAGCCACCACACCCTGCTTCACAAATATTTAAAAATGTAAAACAAACAAAACAAAACAAAAAGGACCATAAAACAAGAGTTCATTTTCTGCATTAAAAAAAAATGAGGTTCTCCTTTGGACAATTTGTTTTCCTCGTGCAGAAGCCAGCTAGAACCAAGGCGATAAACAACCCCTCATTCATCAGCCAGGGGTCCAGGTGGAATTATAGAGGAATCGGTGAGATGAGCGAGAGTGCTGCTTCAGTGGCGAGCCTGACAACCTGCACTAGGGTCATGGAGACAGACACTGAGGACACTCAAAACTTACCAGAGCAGAAATTCAGAAGCTGCTGACAGCACAAAACTAACGTAGACTTAAGACACACCCACCACGGCTCAGGGAATCTTGTGGAAGAGGGACAGAAAGATCGTAAGAGCCGCAGAGCAGAAGGGAATCTCCAGAGGCACTGCCCTCACCTTACAATGACTGACTGATGTTCTCACATCTCATAACCCGTAAACCTAGGGGGAATACCAGCAATCCCACTGAGGAGGGCCCCCAGCAGAATGGGGGCAGAGAGGAGGGAAATGATAGTATTAACATTTGATATGTCTATGTAAGTTTCTACTTGGAAAAAAAAAATGACTGGGGCTTGAGAGATGGCTTAGTGGTTAAGGTGTTTGCTTGCAAAGCCAAAGGACCCAGGTTCGATTACCCAGGACCCACATAAACCAGATGCACAAAGGGGATCATGTGTTTGGAGTTTCTTTGCAGTGGCTAAAGGCCCTGGCATGCCCATTCTCTGTCTCCCAAATAAAACTAAATAAATAAATAAAGTTAAAAAAAGAGGGCTGGAGAGATTGCTCAGTGGTTAAGGTCACTTGTTTGCAAGGACCAATGGCCTGGGTTCAATTCCCCAATACCCACAAGAAGCCAGATGCAGAGTAGTACATGCATCTGGAGTTCATTTGCTTGAAAATAGATAACAAAGAAAAATATCTTGAAAATGTTTTTATTTTTATATTTTTATTTATTTTCAAGCCAGCGGGGGGGGGGGGTGCAGAGAAAGAGAATGGGTGCACCAGGACTTCTTGTCTCTGTAAATGAACTGCAGCCACATACTCCACTTTGTGCATCTAGCTTTACATGGGTTCTGGGGAATCAAACCCAAGTCATCAGGTGTCACAAAGCAAGCACCTTTAATCACTGAGTCATCTCTCCATCCTAATAAAATTATTTTTAAAAAAGTCAGAGCTAGGGGTCCCTTCTCAGTGGGATTACTGATATTCACTGTGGGGTCATGAAGGCCTCAGTCATTCTCTGTGGGAGACAATGCTTCAGGGAATTCCTACCCACGATGTGGCTTTTACAATTGCGCTGTCTCTCCTTTACAAAGTTCCCTAAGCCACAGCAGGGCCTGTTAGTGGTCTTATTTCATGTGGAGTTCTCTGCAGCCTCTGAATTTCTGCTCTGATGGGTTTTGAGTAAGCATCTCCCTGGAGCCGGACGTCGGGCTCACAGTGGGAGCAGCGCTCTCGTCCCTGCTTCCTCTGCAATGCTTCCTTGACCCCGGCATATGTGGTCAAGGTGATGTCTAGGAAGGCAACCAGCTGTCTTTTCATGTTGCATTGATGGATTTTGAGAAGCAGGGTGTATTGTGTATCTTTCCTCTTTCTCTCTTCCCACCCCTGTTTTTTTTTTTTTTTTTTTTTTTTTTTTTTTTTTTTTTTTTGGTGTGGCTCCTATTCCACCATCTTTTTTTTTCTTAATTTTTATTAACATTTTCCATGATTATATAAAAAATATCCCATGGTACTACCCTCCCTCCCCCCACTTTCCCCTTGAAATTCCATTCTTCATATCCCCTCCCCATCTCAATCAGTCTCTCTTTCATTTTGATGTCATGATCTTTTCCTCCTATTATGATGGTCTTGTCTAGGTAGTGTCAGGCACTATGAGGTCATGGATATCCAGGCCATTTTATGTCTGGAGGGAACATGTTGTAAGGAGTCCTACCCTTCCTTTGGCTCTTACATTCTTTCTGCCACCTCTTCCGCATTAGACCCTGAGCCTTGGAAGGTGTGATCGAGATGTTACTCAGTACTCCAGTCACTTCTTTCCAGCACTATGATACCTTCTGAGTCATCCCAAGGTTACTGCCATCTGAAAAGAGAAGATTCTCTACCCAAAGTGAGAGTAGCATTAATATAAGGGTATAAATATTAAGAAAAGTGCTTACTGGGCAGTTTGATAAGCATAGTATATACCTTTTTCCAGACATCAGCAGATGTTACACCCCTAGGGCTCATGACTACCCCTGTTTTAAGTTTTCAGTATCAGGGATGTATTCCCCCCATGAAGCGGGCCTCCAGTCCAATTGGAGGGCAGTTGGTTTCCACCATGACAGACGTGCCACTATTGCACCCGTTGGCTCATTTGGCCTGGCTGGCCAATTATTAGATATTCCACCATCTTAACCAGAAATCACAGTTTCTACTTAATTTATTTATTATTTTTGTTTTAGTTCTTTCAAGGTAGAGTCTCACTCTAGCCCAGGCTGACCTGGAACTCACAGCAGTCCTCCTACCTCAGCCTCCTAAGTGCTGGATTAAAGGTGTGCACCATCACACCTGGCTCCTAAAGTTTCTATGTTCTAAGTCTTCAGATGTCAGCCCTTTTCCAGTCACTACCAGCTAATATGACCCCAGGTCTGCCACTCAGTAAGTGTGTAAGTTCTGCAATGAGTCACTTCCCCTCACTGGGTCTCAGGGCCCTCACCTATCTTTAAGTGACACAGGATTTGTCAGACTCCTCCAGATAGTGCTGCCCATGGTTTTTGCAAACTTCACATTCCAACAACTTTTTTTCCTTTCGTGTTATGGTCTAAGCAGTAGCCGCTTTGGTTTAAGTGCCTCCTACAAAAGTCGTGGGTTAGAAGCCTGGTCCTCAGTGTACCACATGGAGAGGAGTCAAAGAAGGCCCTGATGACAGGTCATGGAGGAAGCTGCCCTCAGAAGTCATTAATCTGTTCTCAAAAGACCCAGGTTAGATCCACCATGAATGAATTGTTACAAAAAGAGGCAGCCTTTTCTCTCAACCCTTTCACTTCTTGTTTCTCCATGTGATCCCTTCCATATGCATTCTTGCCATTATGATTCAACTTGCCTTGGACCCCTCACCAGAAGCCAAACCATCGGGCTACCAAATCTTGGACTTTCAGCCTCCAGAACTGTGAGATTCTCTCCTTTATAAACTTCTCAGCCTCAGATATTTTGTTATAGCAACAGAAAATGGGCTAACGCACAAGCAACACTAGGATTCTGTGGATCACAGAGGGGTCCAAACTATTGACATTGTAACATGACATTGTCAAGTACAGATGTGTTGGGAGGTATTCATAGCTTTCCTAGAACACATGCAGCCCATGGGCCACAGGTTAGATGTGTGTGCATGCAGAAATAAAAGCAGTATTATCTACACTGCTGGTGTCTGACCATAAAATATGCAGCGTCAGGCAGGCAAGGGTCCTTCTGCATTTTGTCCTCAAGTGCCAGGCAAAACTGCAATTTCTGTAACATGATTACTTGACTCTGATGTCATCCCATTTGTCATGTTGTGAACCCAAAACCCATAGCTTAAGTTTATTTAAAATCAAATCTGGCCCAATGATAAATTATTTCACATATGAAATTACCTAAAAATGAGTTGTTTTGCTAGTTGTTCCATTTTTTAAATTTTATTTTCGAGAAAGTGAGTGAGAGAGAGAGAATTGGCATTCCAGGGCCTCAGCCACTGCAACTGAACTCCAGACACTTGTGCCACCTAGTGGGCAGGTGTGACCTTGCGCTTGCTTCACCTTTGTGCATCTGGCTAATATGGAATCTGGAGAATAGAACATAGGTCCTTAGGCTTTGCAGGCAAGCACTTTAACCAGCAAGCCATCTCTCCAGCCCTGTACCAATTTTTTAAACCAACATATTTTTATTTATCCTTTGACACTAATGATAATAATAGTACACTTCAAAATTTCTGTAATTTTTGTGTGACATTTGTGGTAACATTTGAGGCGTGTGTCCATGTGATGAACTTTGGCAGGCATCCTCAAGGCAAAACATTATATTGAAAAAAAAAACTAGAAGTTTATCTTTAATTCCTGCTTTAGACATGTTATAAACTTGAAAATTTATATCTCAGTTGATACAATCTGCCATCACTAAATCTTTAGGGAAAATTACAGGAATGGAGATAAAATCTTGGTAATTTATTCTATTTTATCACTTCTACTGATCCCATAAAAAGACTCCATCTGTCAAATTATCTTTTCTTAAAAAAAACTTTTCATCATTTTCTTTATATGGGTATGTTGAAAACAAGTACTTTAAGTATCTGTGTCAAGAAACTATTGACGTTCCAATAAAATCTGTTCTTTTTAAATGATTTGTTCTTTAGCCTCTTTAGAGATGAGAACTTCAGTTTCCATCCTATGTTTATCATTTGCTCATGCAGCGTGGGATTTATTGCTTTGGATGAATATATTATGGCATGTTTGAGAAGTGTGGAATAAAATATTCACATGCTAACATACTCTGTGACTTGGATTCCAATCCAGAATCAGTACATCTTTCTTTTAAAAATATCTGCCTGGATTTTCTTGAAGGCCCACGTGCTAAGAGAATAAAGAGGAGAAACCTAGTTAAAGTGTGTCTTTAGTCATGTACTTGTAACCTTGTGCCTATAGTTATAGGCTGTGAGGAAGCCCTGCATCCCAGAGCCTGAGTTCCATTAGAGAAGGCTCGCCCCTGCTGTGGGCCATCTGCTTTCTAACCTTCACTGAGCCCTCAGTATCGTAATCATTGGTTGTATCATAATCATTGGTTGGCTCTCATCTACTCAGGGCCAGAGCTCCCCTTTTCTCTTCAGTACCTACCTGCAGTTGTGAGGCAGAATATAGAGTATCCGGTTAATTGTAGATTCAAGATCCTAAAATAAACTGAAAAATGATCTATCCTATGCATAACTTATATATATATTAGAGAGGGGGGGAGAGAGAATTGGCACACCAGGGCCTCAGCCACTGAAATCAAACTCTAGATGCTGGTGTCACCTAGTGGGCATGTGTGACTTTCCGCTTGCCCTACCTTTGTGCCTCTGGCTTATATGGGATCTGGAGAATCGAACATGAGTCCTTAGGTTTTTCAAGCAAGCACCTTTACTGCTAAGCCATCTCTCCATCCCTCTTTTTCTTTTTCTTTCTTTCCTTTCTTTTCTTTTTTTTTTTTTTGAGGTACGGGCTCACTGTAGCCCAGACTGACCTGGAATCCTGGAATTCACTCTGTACTCTTAGGCTAGCCTTGAAGTCACTGCGATCTTCCTACCTCTGCCTCCTGAGTGCTGGGATTAAAAGCACATGTCACCATGCTTGGCTATGGCCTATATATATACATACATATATATATATATATATATTTTTTTTTTTTTTTTGAGGTAGGGTCTCACTCTAGCCCAGGTTGACCTGGAATTCACTGTGGAGTCTCAGGGTGGCCTCGAACTCATGGCGATCCTCCTACCTCTACCTCCCGAGTGCTGGGATTAAAGGCGTGTGCCACCATGCCCGGCTCTTATGGCCTATATTATTTGCTAAGTCTAGAGCCCCTATTCCTAATATCTTTTCCTTTCACACGTAACTCTGTCTCATGGTACAAATGGAAGTCATTAGCAGGAACTTCCTTTACTTTCTATATCTATGCCCTGAAGGTAAACCCTTACCTGTCTCCCACACAAGTTAGTGGCCTGCTTCACACAAGCCTCCCTGCTGAGGTCTTGAGCAGCCTCCCTGCCCCCCACTGGGGTAGATATCCTGACCCAGGAGAGCGAACGGTAGGCTGCTTTCCAGTGTGGACCACTCTCCAGAGCCCACACTGGGTGAATGGAAATGTGTGGAGCCAGAACTCTTCTGAAATCTGTAGCATAAATAAGAAAGAAATCAAGAATCCCAGTGCAATCTGCAGGTATCAGGGTTTGATAGGGTTCCAGGTTCCTGTGTCCAAGAACTGGACATGTTGATGAGTGGACAGATTACCAAAACAGTATAAGGTCCAAGGGAAGGAGTAGGCTGGAGCACGAGAAAGTTTAGCAGCTCAAAGGGCAGACCAGGGATAGGGCCTTTATGTCACATGGTATATAGGCTTTTGGGGTCATTTGCATAGGGCAGGCTTTCTCACACATGCTTTCATATAGTTTTGTTGGTTCTCCACACAACTTGGGTTAGTCTCTTGAATTTCCACCCAGGGGCTGTATCTATTTTGCCACTACAATGAGCCCAACCACTCTCAGACACTCAAGAGTGCCTCTGCTCCTGGCTCTTTGCCAACAGATTTTTCTCCTATGCTAATCTAGCAGCCTTTGTGCAAGGTCTCCTGGACCTCATGCTCCGCCCTGCTCTCCTGCCTCACTAGCACTAGGAAAGTCAAAGCAAAAGGATTACAAGTTCAAGGCTAGTGTAGGCTATATAACAAGTTACAGGTCAGCCTTGACTACATAGTGAGACCCTGTTTCTAAAAAAACAAACGAAACCAAAAGAATAGCAACACAAAAACAAACAAAAGAGGAAAAAAGGAAACCTCAGACAATCTTATTAGCACAACACTCTAACCAGTTGAGCTAACTGGCTGCAAAGGGAAGCTGGCCTCCCCCGTCTCCCACGTGACAGACAGGGATACTCACTACTATACTGATGAGGGTGGCCTCAGGTAATCTTTTTTTTTTTTCTTTCTTTTTATAGAATTTTTATTTTATTTTATTTTATTTATTTATCAGAGACAGAGAGAGAATGAGAATGGGCATGCCAGGGCCTCTAGCCACTGCAATGAACTCCAGATGCATACACCACCTTGTGCATCTGGCTTATGTGGGCCCTGAAGAATCGAACTGGGGTCCTTAGGCTTTGCAGGCATGCGCCTTAGATGGCCTCAGGTCATCTTAAACAGTTACATGGCATTGTCCATACAGGTTATGATGCGGAAAGCTTTTTTTTTTTTTTTTGAGGGAGGGTTTCACTCTAGCCCAGGCTGACCTGGAATTCACTATGTATTCTCAGGGTGGCCTCAAACTCATGGAGATCCTCCTACCTCTGCCTCCCAAGTGCTGGAATAAAAGACATGTGCCACCACACCTGGCTGAAATAAACTTTTTATTTATTTATTTATTTATTTGAGAGAGAAAGAAAGAAAGAGAGAAGCAGAAAGAGAGAGACAGATATAAAGTTGGTGCGCCAGGGCCTCCAACCACTGCAAATGAACTCCAGACACATACGTCACCTTGTGCATCTGGCTTACATGGGTCCTAGGGAATTGAACCTAGGTCCTTTGGCTTTGCAGACAAGCGCCTTAACTGCTAAACCATTTCTCCAGCCCTGAAAGAAACTTTCTTAACTATTAGGCTTTAGGACAGACTAAATTACTTTCTGTATATCTGCAGCAGAAATGAGGCAATTAAGAACTGTCAAGCCAAATAAAGCAGGGACAAAGGTAGTCAACAAACATTTTTGGATACTGCAGTTTTCTTGATTTTGTGATGCTTGTGGTATTTGTTGACTTTTTATTTATTCATTCATTTATTTATTTACTTTTTGTTTTTTTGAGGTAGGGTCTCACTGTAGCTCAGGCTAACCTGGAATTCACTATGTAGTCTCAGGGTGGCCTCGAACTCACAGTGATCCTCTTACCTCTGCCTCCCGAGTGCTGGGATTAACGGTGTGCACCACCCCACCTTGCTTATTTGTTGACTTTTAAAATTTGTAATTCTTTTTCTTAACTTAAATAATTGTCTTTATTTTTATTTATTTATTTGTGAGAGGGGGGAGAGAGATTGAGAATGAGCATACTAGGACTTCTTGCCACTGTAAATGAACTCCAGACACAGATGCTACTTTGTGTATCTAGCTGTATATGGGAATCAAACCCAGACCATCAGGTTTTTCAAGCAAACACCTTCAATCTCTAAGCCACCTTACCAGCCCCTAAATTTATAATTCTTGCCTTTTTTTTTTTTTTTTCCTGAGGTAGGGTCTCATTCTGGCCTAGGCTGACCTGGAATCCACTATGTAGTCTCAGGGTGGCCTCGAACTGACGATGATCCTCCTACCTCCGCCTCCTGAGTGCTAGGATTAAAGGCGTGTGCCACCACACCTGGCGATTCTTGCCATTTTTATCTCTCTTTTTGTCTTATTATTATTATTTTTTTCCTGAGGTGGGGTTTTACTCTAACCCATGCTGGAACTCACTCTGTAGTCCCAGACTGTCCTGGAACTCATACCAATCCTCCTACTTTGCTTCCACAACACTGGGATTAAAGACATGTGCCACCATGCCCAGTTTAGCATTTATTTTCTCAGTGTGAATGCATGCTTGATTGTTTGCCTACTTCTATACATATAATTTTGTGTTCTTTTTCTTAAAATGGGTCTCCACCATTGTGCAAACCTCAAAGTTCCATCCAGTTCCCATCCTGAATTCCTTCGTGTCTGGAGGAACACCAGAACTGGGAGTGCAAATTGAGTCATCAATCATGGCAAAGACTGTAGGGAGGCCCCACCAGGTAAGAAGGTGATTTCCTAGGCTAAAGATCTGGAAAGTTCTCTTGGGGGAAGCAAGACATGAACTTGACAAATTCTAGACAGGAAACACATGGGCCTTTGGCAGTCCTTTAGTCATTCCTGAAGTTCTTGTTGAGAAAAATGGCTCCTCCTTTTGGACCGCCTTTATGTCATATCCTCCAGGATCACTCTTTCCTCCACACAATTAGGGAGCTAACCACGTGTTCTTCTCCCTACTTCAAATCAATGCTCTTTCTAGGACCCTCCTCTTCCAGGCTCTTGCTTGCTTAGAACTTTTGGAGGCAATTTTCCAGCACATGGTGACATCTAAGTATGATCTCCCACCATGTCAGGAGGTCCTGACATCCATTTGGTATTCCTACCTGGCAGCCCCAGTTGGTTGAGTCTCGAGTAGCCATTTGACTAGGCTTAGTCAGCTAGCCTTCCTGTCTCTGTGAATTTAGGATTGGGAAAGAAAGGGAAATGTCCACACATTTACCCTTTCCAGAGAGCTGTGTGTGTGTTAAGATGAGCTGCAAAGGTGAGTCCTACCCAGGGTAACCAGCATGCAGGGTGTTGTACATACCTTCTCCTTGCTGGGACAAAGCATCTGACCCAAAACAACTGACAGGAGGAAAGTTGTTCATTTTGGTTTATAGTCTCCAGGGAAAGCTTCATGATGGCACAGGAAAGGCATGGCCTGAGCAGAGGCTGGACATCACCTCTGCCACAGCAGGTGGAAAATAGCAGCAGAAGAGTGAGCCAAGCTCTAGGAAAGGGGAACTGGCTATAACACCCCTAAGCTCGCCCCCAATAACATACCTCCTCCAGCAAGTCCCAACCTCCTAAACTGTCATCATCTGGGGACCAAGCATTGAAAACACATGATTTTATGGGGAAAATCTAATTCAAGCCACCACATTTTCCCCCTGGACTCCACAAACACACCACCCATGGTATAAAATGCAATGAGTTCAGTCCAACTTTAAAACTCCCCATAGCTTTTATCAATCCCAACACTGTTCAAATATCCCCATAGTCCAAGATTTCTTTGTGAGATGTAAAACCATAAAACACATAATGGCATAGAGTAAACATTTCAAAAGATGGCATTACAAAGAAAGATCAAATTCATGCAAGAAGTAAAACACAGTAAACATTAAATCCCGGTAGCTCTAAGTTTGACATGTCTAACCAGTGACAAAATCTCTGGAGTTTCAGTTCTGCCTCTCCAACTTGGCTGCTTACAGCCCAGGGAACAATCCATCCTGAGCTGGCAGCATTCCTTGGCAGCCAGCAGTTCTATAATTTCCATTGCAATACACGATTTATCCTCATGGCTCCGTGAAGGGAATCCAACAACACAGCCTCTTATCACCCAGTGGCATCTCCAAAAGAACTGCTGTTGTAAATCAAAATGACCTTTTCTTTCTTGCATGTGTTCTCCTCCATAGTACCAGGTGGGCTACCAACTTGTTAATTCTTTAAAGAGGATCTTTAAAATTCTTTAAAATACTTTAAAGAGCAGGACATTCCAGCATTCAGACTCCTTCTTTTCTTTTCTTTTCTTTTTTTTTTTAATTTTTTTTGTTGTTATTTTTATTTATTTATTTGAGAGTGACAGACAGAGAGAGAAAGAGGCAGATAGAGAGAAGGAGAGAGAATGGGCGCGCCAGGGCTTCAAGCCACTGCAAACGAACTCCAGATGTGTGCTCCCCCTTGTGCATCTGGCTAACGTGGGTCCTGGGGAGTTGAGCCTCGAACCGGGGTCCTTGGGCTTCACAGGCAAGCACTTAACAGCTAAGCCATCTCTCCAGCCCCCCAGACTCCTTATTTTCAAGAGTCAGCAGTCTTGCTGTTGTCCCAATGCAGAACAGCTGGCCCAATCTCAATGGTTGTAATCTCTCAAACAATTGCAGCTGAACTGGCTCTGGCTTCAGCCTGAAACTTTCATTTCTTTCTGTGCCATATCCATCTATTTATACCAGTCCACGTCTACACAATGAAATCCTGCACAAGTTCTCACAACATAGGAAGAATGCAACTAGACTCTCACACTACCTACTTCTAGCCTAGTATAGACAAAGTTTTCTTCCCCTCATAAGCCAAACATCACAGTTCACAGGTCTTATTGCATTTAGGTCTTTCAACTCTTACCAGAATGGTCCATCCAGCTCTGCTTGCAGCACTGTAAAGCATCTTTTAGACAAAGGTTTCAAATCCTTCCACATTTTCCATACAAATCAGTTCTAAAAAGGCCAAAAACCACACAGTCAAGTTTCTCACAGCATCAAGCCCACTCCACTCATATTGATTTTTCTATTAAAGTTACCTTCATTTTTTTTTTTTTTCTGGGGCAAACATCAGACTAGAAGCAATTCATGGGAGGAAAGAATTTAGTTTTGGCTTACAGCATTTTGGAGAATCTTCATGATGGCAGGGAAAAGATGATAGAGCAGAGGCTGGACGTTACCTCCTTGCCACAGCAGGTAGCAAATAACAGGGGGAGAGTGAGCCAAGCTCTAGAAAGGTGAGCTGGCTATAACACCCCTAAGCCTGCCCTCAACAATGCACGACCTCCTACAAGGCTCCAACTCCCAAAGCCAAGCACTCAAAAAGCATGAGTTTATGGGGGATACCTAATTCAAACTATCACACAGGGAAAGTAAAAAATTGACCACATAATGGAGAAGCAGAAATGACCATGACCCACATCCAGGATGGGTGCTTGGCCTTGCAGGCCTTTGAATCAGAACTTCTCCTCCTGCTCACAGGACCCCATTGACAAGCATCTTGCACTCTATAATACATTTCTTCTCTGAGCTTAAGATATCATGAGCTGATCTCTGATATTTGTACCCAGAAAGATATTTCTTTTTTTTTTTTTTCTATTTAAGAGAGAGAGAGACAGAGAGACAGACAGAGAGAGAGAGAGAGAGAGAGAGAGAGAGAGAGAGAAGATGGGAACACCAGGGCCTCTAGCTATTTAAAACAAACTCTAGACACATGTGCCACCTTGTACAGCTGGCTTACATAGGTACTGGGGAATCAAACCTGGGTTCTCAGGCCTCACAGGCAAATTTCTCAACTGCTAAGCCATATCTCTAGCCCAAGATACTTCTTTTTAAAAATATTTTATTTAAGAGAGAGAGAGAGAGAGAGAGAGAGAAAGGGAAACACATGGGCATGCCAGGGCTTCCTGCCATTGCAAACTCTAGATGCATACACCACTTTTTGCATCTGGCTTTATGTGCATACTGGGGAATCAAACCTGGGCCACATAACTTTGTGAGCAAGCATCTTTAACCACTGAACAATCTCTCCAGCCCCCAGAAAGGCACTTTTAACAGTTGTAGATAGTTACTAGGCCATGGCAAACTCAGATAATCCACAAGTATGATGAATAGAATTATCTTCCAAACATCACATTCAATAATTAGAATCCTTTTGGGAGCATCAGAAATTCTTTCTGGATAGAAGCTGGGGTGCTCACTTCAGTTTGATTATAGAAAACTACATGTTTAAGTATCGTATCAGCTTCATTACAGTCATTTGGATCACAGCCCAGCTGGTTTTTTATGGGGACATAACCCGATGTAAATTGAATTTCTCTATAGGAGATTTAGATTAGTCTATATTTCCTGGAGTGATAGAACGAGCTTCAAATTGATAAAAATTATCCTTATGGGGTCTACCAATAATAATTATGGGAAATATTTTTGTAATTTGTCATATTACATTGACTATAGGCAAATAAAGCCTTTATTTAAAATTTTAAGAACTGACTTTACCTAATGATGCAAAGTGTAGTATTGTTTTGATGATCATTTCCCAAGTGACCTTATAAGTGTCTCTTAGAGAATTTAAGAATATGAAAGAAAATTACCATAGGTGTTAAAATGTATAGTAGAGTGGTTAATTTCAAAAGCCTTCAGGAAAGGGAAACTTTTAGAACTCTTTTTACAAGACAGATGGACTAGTGTACTCATTGCAGTATTATCTAAAATTTGGAGACACACTTCAAGCATCCAACAATGGGATGCCAGTTAAGTAAGTTACAGGATTCTATGAAGATATTAAAAATGATAATGCAGGTTTGTAATTGTTAATATGGATGGAAATATATCCAGTAAGAAAAATGAGTTGTAACTTTCACTCCCACTTTCATAAAATAAGTAGATAAAATAAATATTGTGTGAATACAAAAATTCAAATAATATGTATGAGATTAAGTAGTGGTGCTTTTCCTTGATGATAGAAAATATACAATATGCTTCAATGTCTATATTATCTTTTGTGTACTATTCTTTTTTTTTTTTTCTTCAGACATGTGAGAAGTCAAATTCATACTAGGCAAGCATTCTTTTTTTCTTTTTTCCTTTTTTTTGGTTTTTCGAGGTAGGGTCTCACTCTGGCCCAGGCTGACCTGGAATTCACTATGTAGTCTCAGGGTGGCCTCGAACTCATGGCAATCCTCTTGCCTCTGCCTCCCGAGTGCTGGGATTAAAGGCGTGTGTCACCACGCCCGGCTAGGCAAGCATTCTTATCACTTATCCATCCCTTCTCTGAATTTTTTGAACAATACATACATATTATTTGACAGAACCAATAGTAGTAGTACTTTCAGATTTAAAAATCTCTTTACTGAATAAAATCTCTTTATTTCTGAAGCGTAGAGACAAAGAGTTATGATGTAGCATGACACCAAGAGAGTCCATAATCCAACTCCCATCCAACATCCCCTTACTGCCTTTGCAGGAATTCATTTTGAATGTTTTGGGCAGATGGTCACTCATAATTAATAGGAACTCTATCACTCAAGCTCGCCATAATTCTGATAATATTTAATTTTGGTAGATAATTCTGTTGGCACAGTTCCACTGAGAAAGGGAAGAGAAGTTGGAGCAGAGCCAAATACTTAGGGAGTAGTCTAGGTATGATTACACCCTAAAAGCATAACTGTGTACTCGTACAAAAGTGCTCCGTCTGAGGTGAGGAGAATAACGTGTTGTTTTTCCTAAAATGAGTCTGAGAGAAAGATGAGGAGAGGGCATTTCCTGGAGTGGAGAGAGGCTGGGGCTCCCATCCTTGCAGTCTCACAGCAGGGTCTGCTAGAAGGCCTTCCCCCGAGCTCCACAGACTCTCGTTCTGCTCTCCCAGCTGGATGGACATCTCCTGGGCACCTTTGCTTTATCTTTCCCCACCCTGCTCTTTGTAAAAATCCAACTGGTGCCGGGCATGGTGGTGCACGCCTTTGATCCCAGCACTCGGGAGGCAGAGGTAAGAGGATCACCATGAGTTCGAGGCCTACCCTGAGACTTCAGAGTGAATTCCAGGCCAGCCTAGACTAGAGTGAAACCCTACCTTGAAAACCAACAACAACAACAAAATTACAACTGGCAAGGAGTTGTTCTTATTGTTGTTGTTTGTGATCTCAATTCATGTCGCAAAACACACAGAACAATTAAAAGCAGGCACCTGGAATCAGTATTAACCCCAAGACAAGAATTTGCAAAATCCCAGGGACTGCCACTTGGTGGAAATGGGAAATGAGAGCCATCTGTCTTAGATGTGAACAGACACAGGCTCGAGGTGACATCTGAGCTACACGGGGTGCATCCTCCCATTGCTTCACAGGTCTGCTTCTTCTAGCAAAACCTGCTTCTGTGTATCTCCATCTCTGCCGCCTATAGCACAGTTGGCTTAATCTCTGGTCCAAATAAGAGATGAAAGCAGCATGCTACCCTTGAAACACTAAGCCACAGCAATTTTCATTCCCCACAAGACGCAGTGTCTATGACCCCTCTCTCATTGAATCGATGGGTTCCACCACTTCAGGGGAAGGCTGACTGCTTAACTATAGCAAAGCCATTACCAGGCTTAGAGTGTCAAACTAAATGTCTTAAGTTCATAGCAAGATAATTCCAGGCTTTGTTACGAGAAAAAGGGTTCTACCTAAATCTAAAAAGTTTTCTTTTTCAACATTTTAAGAGTGATGTTCAAGGTTGTGGTCTTCACATGGCCTGTGTGTACCTCTGACAGTCCATGAACACTTTCTGTAGGTGAGTACTGGAAATCTTAACAATTTTTTATTGTTGTTGTTTGGTTTTTCAAGGTAGTATCTCACTCTAGCCCACGCTGACCTGGAATTCACTACGTCATCTCAGGGTGGCCTCAAACTCATGGAAATCCTCCTAACTCTGCCACCATGCCTGGCTGAGAAGAGATGGTTTTTAACCACAAGAGAATCTGTTTGGTAAGTTTGGTTGTTTTGGACCAAACTTGAATTCTCATACCTATTATATTTTGGTGCCTAGTTGAAAATACAATTTTAACTTTCTGTTGCATGTTCTTCTTCTGCCTCCTCAAGACTTTCTGTCTTCCAAGGATGGCATACCTTAATGCAGAACGTTGTATCGATGGCAGAGCTTCTGTGTTTTGGTCTGGCAACACTGCCCAATAAAATCCTGAATAGCCTTATGTATAATGAGAAATTATGATATTTTACACACAGTTTTAGCCAATGAGTGTATGATAAGATAAATTATTTATGAGATAAAAATACCTTGGGTATGGCAGCAGTCAGCTTCAGGTTTGCTGAGATGAACTTCCAGACCAAGCACAGTTATGGACGAAGGGGTTTATTGAGGCTTACAGATCCAGGGAAAGTTCCATAATGGTAGAAGAAGTTGGCCCCTCTTAAAGGACCAGGCAAAAAGAGGAAAAGCTAAAAGCCAAAAGCCACACAGCACAGCATACTTCAGGAACTCTAGCTAGGCACACTAGTGTATCTTTAGATTGAAATCTCAAACCCACCACCACACGTTAAGATTCGGCCAGTGACACCGCCTCCAGCCTGGCTTCAGATCCAAACTACAGGTTAACAAAACACTGAATATAATGGGGACCATGTATTCAAACTATCACAAGTATGAGCTAAAAATTCCAAATTCATAAATATTTTTAAAATTTCTAAATATTTCTAATAGCTGAGTGTATTATGCAGGTATAAATAGTCTGGGATGAGGTATGTTCTGTCAGGTTCAAGGCACACTACTTCAGGAAGGAAAATGACAAACAGGAGAGCAAAACTAATCTATAGGCATAAACAATATTTAGAGGGCAATTTGATGGGCACAACATATCTAGCCAAGCAACAGTAGCAGCTTTCCCACTAGGGCTTATGACCTTTCCAGCTTTATCTTTTGACTAGGTTTTCAGTACGAAGCATGAATTCCTTTCCATGGAGCAGGCCTCAAATCCAATCTGTGAAGAACAGTTGGTTATCCCCATAACAGTCATTCCTCTACTGTACCAGTGGACATATCTTCCTTGGCTGGCCAACTGTGCAGCTCTGAGGGTCCTGCTAGTTCAGACTGTTGGTAACTTTTCTCCTCAAGCAGATTGCACAGCACTTTCCAGCACAATGACAACTAGCCAGTAGGGTGGAGGCTTTCAGCTCAGTTCACAGAGCCCTTGTATTTAAATGACCACATTTGTTTTTCAAACCCCCAGTGTCGAAAGCCAGGAATCTGTGCACAGCTGAATGGGGTTTTCTACCTCAGGGATGTCTGTTCTCTGGAAGGTAGGCTTCTCCAGTGGTCTACTCAGCATGTGAAAACTAGCTGTTGGCTGCCCTCAGCCACCTGGGCCTCTCCACAGTGCAGCTTAAGAAATGGCTGTTGCTTTAACAGAGAGAAGGCAAGGAGAGAAGAGAGGAATGTGAACAAGCAACCCGGTCTTTTGTCATCTAATCTCACAGTGACATCCCGTCAGCACTACTGTGTTTTACCTTTTGAAGCCAGTCACCATGCACAGCCCACAGTCCTGACTAGGGAATTGTACAAGGTAGCCGGATGTGTGCCAAGGAGAGTCTGGGAAGAAGCCGCTTCCCACGACTTGAAGGAAGGCTCCTTTCCCAGCTAGCCTACGTTGAACCTCAGCTTCAGGTCAGAAAGTACATGGGTCCAGTGTTACCTAGCTAGATAATGGCAGAACTAGAGATAGAGCCCACGTTTCCTAGCTTTTTGGTCAATTCACTCTTTCCTGCAGCTCATGAGACTTCATTAGCTAGCACAGGCATGTGGGGCAAACAAAAGATTTTGAACTTCAAAGAACAGTGCCATGGCTTCTGAGCAGGACAAAGTCATGACATTTTCAGAAAGATTACTGGGCACTTGGAAGGCTGAGGCAGGAGGATCATGAGTTTGAAGCCAGCCTTGGCTACAAAGCAAGACACCGTCTGAACAAACAAGTAAACACAAAGAAATAAAAGAGAGAAATGCAGAGGAGAACGGGGGCGGGGGGAAGACAAAGAAAGGGAGAAATAAAAATATTGAAAGCAAAAGAGAGCAGGTGGGGGGAGAGAGGGAGGAGCAAAAGGAAGAAATGCAGAAGAACAACAAAACGGGCCGCGTGCGGCGCACACCTTTAGGGAGGCACAGGTGGGAGGACCTCTGTGAGTTCCAGGTCAGCCTGGAACTACAGTGAGACTCTACCTCAGGAAAAACAAAAC
Organism: Dipus sagitta; assembly: GCA_036346955.1. NCBI lineage: Eukaryota > Metazoa > Chordata > Mammalia > Rodentia > Dipodidae > Dipus > Dipus sagitta. The sequence goes on from CM070775.1 coordinate 82,300,292, forward strand.
AAAAAACAAAGAAAGAAAAAGGTTAAAGACTTACCTGTAAAATGAATCTGAAAGGGAAACACGAGCACTTACAGGAATTACATTAACTCCTGTTTGTTTATTTACAGTTGGCATAGTTATGGTCTAGAGCAGAGGCGTCCAACCTCTTGACATTGTAACACAATTTGTCATCTATTAATGTGTTGGACTGCATTCATAGGTATCTTGGGATGAATATAGCCCATGGGCCACAGGTTGGACGTGCCTGCTAGAATTCTATATCATTTTATTAATAAAACATTTCTTTGAGTTGAGCGTGGTGGCGCATGCCTGTAATCCCAGCACTTTGGAGACTGAGGCAAGAGGAACATGTGTTTACGCACACACAGGTTGCATAGTAAGACCCTGTCTCCAAAAGCTCCTCCCCCATGCAAATTCCATGTGTTTCTGTAATTCTTAGCAAAGTGGTCTTTGAAAGTGGTATTTGGGCCAAAGACATATCAAGTAAATTATTACATTAGAAAAAAAATCTATGATTAAATTTTACAACAATATGTTTCCATGTGGATGTTGAGTTAAACCTCCAAGACTCTCTCCAATAAATACATACAAGAATTTCCAGAGAAAATAGTTTCTATCAACAAAGGCGACTTCCTGGAGAGTCAGTACTTTGTTTTTGTTGTTGTTTGTTTTGTTTATGCTTTTCTTCTGAGGATCAAACTTGGGGCCTTGTGCGTGTTGAGCAAGTGCTCTACCACTGAGCTACACCCCAGCTCTGCCTTCTTGTTTTAATTAAATGTTTTCTGAGGGTTGCTAGGACCCCATGCCCAGCTGACGCCACATTTCCCCAAATCTTTTATGGTAGGTACAACCACTAAGTTTTGGCCAGTGGAATATGAGTGGGGCAATGTGAGTCTTTGCTAGCTGTGCCCTTGACAGGAAAGGAATGTGTTCCTCCTATGCTGCCCTTTCTCATTGGTTGGTATGCAGATGTCAGTGATAGGAACTGACAGTAGCCATCTTCCTTGCAGCCAGAGATGAAAGCACCTTTAATGGCTTTGGATTATCTTTTTCTAGAAATTTCCATGATTGTTATAAATTCCTTATGTAAGCCACTGAATGTTATTGTTGTTTGAGGCAGGGTCTCCTGTAGTCAAGGCTGGCCTTGAACTTCTGATCCTCCTCTGCCTCCACCTTCTAAGTATTGGGAAGGTGGAGGCAGGCTCAGAATTGTGCATCATGCTTGGGAAGCCACTGAATTTTGGTGTCTGTAGCAGTGAGCCTCAGGCACAGTTATGGAAGGAAGGAAATTTATTGGAAGCTTACAGATTCAGGGGAAGTTCCATAATGGCAGAAGAAGCTGGGCACCCTCTCACAGGCCCAGAAAAGCAACCATCACCAAAAGCAAGTAAGCACATTTGAGGAACTCCAGGCAATGCTCCAGTACTTTGCATATCTGTGGACTGGAATTCCAAATCCACCCCCACACCTTAGGGCTGGATCCGAGGATCCACCCGGTGACACCTCCTCCAGGCAGGCAGCTGGAGATCTAAATTACAAGCTTTAATAAAACTCCTGAATCTACTGGGGGGACATCCATTCAAACCACCACAGTGCCTATATGTTACAAGAGTCTCTGAAACTTGTCCACCTTCCCTTTATCTTGGTTCTTTACCCAAAGAAATCATAGACAGGTGCCTAGGTAGAAGTGGTAAGGAAGAGAGGGTATTGGGTTTGTATTAAATTCTTATCATCCTCTCCTGCTTACCTGTAATACCACCAGGATCATAATAGCAACAGCAGACTCCTAACATTTTTGGTAGTTGACGTTGCTCTTTCTCTTTATGTGCCACTAGAGTGGCAATAGAATCATAGGACTGTCTTTCTAATGAGCCAACAGTGAGTTTGAGCTTCAGTCTCTTAGGTATGACTGAGGTCAGGGACTAGAGATCGACACTGGTAAACCAGCCCTGATTGATAGTGTTTGCTAATTTTATAGTGTAAATGCTTCACCACAGGCTGATTTCAAAGTAGCCATATGATAATAGCATCATGCCACTAATCAGATGATATATAATCGCTTCTTGCAAGCCAGGAGTATTATCCACCCCGAGAATACCATGGAGAGCTAACCATGTGCCTTCTCACATAGGACTCCAGGGGGATTCTCAATTCCCAGTGAAGGGCAGCATGAACAGCGAAGAGAATGGCATGGCTCTGATGGTCTTTGCACTGCAGAGCTGGCCTCACCTTCAGCTGACCTATAACATTTCTGCAACACTAGTTCATCCTTTTGGTTTAAGACAGTGGCTGGCAAACTTGCCTGTTCATTTGAAACAACTGGGGAATTTTAAAAATGAGCAATGACTGGGTTTCAAGCCCCAGAGTTCTGATCCAATTATCAGAACTTCGATATATTTTAAAGCAGATGATTTTAATGTTTAAACAACTAAGGTATCTCTTACTTCTGTGTCCAGTGATTGGTGTTATTTTCACTTCCAGCATAATGAAGAGAAGTCAACTCACATGGCCTGGCTCTAAGGCAGGAAGTAAAAGAACCACACTGGGACAATCCCATAACTGAGAGGCAACACTGAAGAGACGTGTCTATACTCTGTTTCCTATATGGACCTGAAAAGAAGCTGAAATCGTTTTTTTCTTTGTTTTGGTTTTGGTAGAGTTTCTGGCTCAGGCTGACCTGGAATTCACTATGTAGTCTCAGGGTGGCCTCGAACTCTCGGTGATCCTCCTACCTCTGCCTCCTAAGTGCTGGGATTAAAGGCGTGCGCCACCACACCTGGCTGAAATAGTTTTTGAGCCTTCAGAAACACTACTGACTTCTTTTTCTTCTTCTTCTTGTTAATTATTTTCTCATGCTCCTCATTTCTTGCTATGGTTGCCCAGGATGGCCTTGAATTCTAGATCCTTCTGCTTCTGTTTCTGAGTGCTGGAATTACAAGTGTGTGTGACTGTCTTTTAATTGGATATTTAACCATAGGACATGTTGGAATCTTAGGAAGCTGTTGCAGATAATATAACTATCTCTGCTATAGTTTATGCTATGCAGTTCCCCATTCCCACAAATTATGCAGTTGAGTTTCCTGCATTTGGGGAAATCACAGGGGTCAGCACATCCAGAGAGCAATGGATAAGCCTCGCCCTGGGAAAACCACCTTCATGATCATGGCATCTCCCTGCTAGGTGACACAGTTGGGATGATAAGGAGCTTCCGAGCGCAGCCTGGGGTCAGTAGAGCTGAAGAGAGGCAGCGTGACAGGAGGAAGTCGGGCCTCCATGCTCCTTCCACAGTGGCCAAGTCTGGTGCACTTTCCTGATCTATAAACATGAGGGCATAGGGCAAGGTGAATTGGTGTCTTTGACTTTAGAATCTTGAAAAGATGTCCTGAGACTGAAACTACATGGTGTCAACGAGCCATGTACCTTATAAATTCTTTCCCCTAATTTGGTGGATGCTGACAAACTCTGAGGACAAGTGAGAATATTTCTGAGTTTTTACTTTTCTGAGTTTATACTTCTACATGAGAGCTTGCAACAGTTTCACCTTCAGGGACCATCCTAGTTGACCAGTAATAACCTCCCAAAGCACTGTGTGGAGGTTTCTGATTCCAGGTCTAAACCTGGTCAAGGCTCAGAAAGCATGACTACAAAATGACAGTCTTGGTCATTTTGGTCAAGTAACAATTCACGTATCCCACGATCCATCCTCACTCCCAACTTTTCCAGTTAGAATTCAGATAGTACACCCTTCTTCTCCCATTAGGTACTTGTAAGTAAAAGGAATTGGGGGATTTTGTGTTCTGACTTTCTAACTGGGAAAACTTCCCACATCATCACATCAGCTCATTGACTCAGAAAGCAAACCAACAGTGAAAATTTAGCTCTGCAGTCTTTGACAAGCAGCTTCAATGTATGTTTTTGTCTTTATAATCATCAAACAACTGTGAATAGACTCATTTAGAGAACTAATCTAGTTAAAGAAATTAAAAACTTGTTATTTAATATTATTTTGGCTAGGACCAAAGGAAATAAAAATTCTTTTGATGCCTTTACTTTTAAGCCAGCCCCTTAGACATAGCCTACAAGATAAAAGAAATTGTGACCATCCTTCCCTTCCACCTCCTTGAGCCGCGGTAGCTGTGGTTTTCTCTTTAGGCCACATGACACTCCAATATGGTCTGAAAAGTAATTAAGTATTTCAGAAGTTAATCCAGCATAAACTTTGAAGCAGAAGCAATTCCATCACTAGTAGATGCTTGGCAGAAAAGTTCTTCCTCCTGGCTCTTAAAATTGTATACAGTAATTGCCCTGGAATCTAAAAAAAAAAAAAAAAATCACCTGGGGAATTCCTTGTTCCATATTTGGGGCACAAGCAGATACTGACTTGGAATGCTGTAGTGTGTTTTCTGTGTGTGTGTATTTCCATGTATGTGCCCAGAATGGGAGATAGTGGTCTCAGAATCATTATGTGGATAAAGGATATAAGGATGGTATCTTCTCACTATAAAGATCTAAAATTTTTTTATCTGACCAGACTGTAAAAGTAAGTGTCAAGACAAGACAACTGCTAATGTCACAGCACATGGCAGGAAGCACTTTTTCCATGAGTGGTCTCAGACATAGGGGCCCCTGTGACAGTTGCCCACCTTCTTGTTGGTGTGTCATGACTGGTAGGCTTTGGGGTAGGGATAGAAGCACCAAGACAAACACAGTTTTCATGTGTGTGTGTGTGTTTTAAAAAGGCAGTTTGGGGAGGGGACAAACCAGTGGAAGGACAGCTACAAGCAGGGCTGCATGCCATTGTGAGTATCCACCAGGGCTAGGCACCATTCTAGGGTGGCTGCCTGAGAACCGTCAAAGCAGGGGAACATCAACAGTGAGCAGCCAGTCAACTTGGATTCTACTTCTCACACCCACCTTGCAAGCCCCTACCCCAAAATTATCTGAAGAAGGGCTAAAGCAGAGAGCAACTATTTACCAGCTCTAGCCCCCAGGAGAAGCTTGGAGCTAATTTCACTCCAAAAAACCAGACAACAAATAAGACTGGAAGAAAACCATCCAGGTTGGGCACCAGGAAAGACAGCCTCCAAAGGCCTTACCCAGATTTGTTGGGAAGTGGCACACACAAAGTAGATCCTGCTCAGGCTCAAGTGCACCCACCTTAGCCCTGTGGATTGTCTTCAACCCCACATCCACTTTGATCAATATGCACAAGGTTACCCAACACATGCCGTGCACAAGTTGCTATAGCTACATCCTCAGTGAGACAACTGATCTCGAGATGGGCAGAGCCTGATGTGAAGCAACTGGGAAGAAACTCGACAAAGTGTAGTCAAATAGGAACTCCAAGAATGGCTGATGGAAATGCAAGAAAATCAGCAAAAAGAATTCAAATTATAAATTAAAGGTTGGTTCAATAAATTGGGAAAAATGTAACAAAAAGAACTCAAAGGATGGAAGAAGGAAGAGGAAGATAATCAACAAGAACAACTCAGTCTATGGCTGAAGGGAACCAAAGAGAATCAGGAAACAGTGCTCCATAGACAGATTAATGAAATAGAAGAAAATTAAAAAAGAAATCAACAAGCCAGGGGTGGTGGTGCATGCCTTTAATCCCAGCACTCGGGAGGCAGAAGTAGGAGGATCACCATGAGTTCGAGGCCACCCTGAGACTCCATAGTGAATTCCAGGTCAGCCTGGGCTAGAGTGAGACCCTACCTCGAAAAACAAAACAAAACAAAACAAAAAAAAAAAAAAAAAAAAAAAGAGATCAACAGAAAGATAAAAGAATTTGAGGAAAAGCAATGAATAAATGAGCTCATGGGCCAATGGAACAAGCTCAACAAGAACATATCCAAATGCAGGAATGTTCTCTAAGAGATAATAAAAAGGCCAAATCAAGAAATGAAAATGTGGCTGGAGAGGTGTATTAGTGGTTAAGGCACTTACTTGCCTGCAAAGCCACAGGACCCAGGTTTGATTCTCCAGGACACACATAAGCCAGATGCACAAGATGGTGCATGTGTCTGGAGGTCATTTGCAGTGGCTAAAGGCCCTATGACACCTATTCTCTCGCTCTGCCTCTCTCTCTCTCAAATAAAGAAATACATTTTTAAAAAGAAATGAAAACAGAATTCAAGCAAGAGATGAAAATGCTAAAGAAAAAGTTAACAGAAAACAGAAATCCAATAACCCTCTTAAAAGGTTCCTAAGAAAACTTCATCAACAGAATAGACAACATGGAAGGCAGAATTTCAGAACTCAAGAGCCAGACAGAGGAATTCGATCAGGACTCCAAAAACATTGTCAAGTTAAAAAAAAAAAAAAAAAAAGTGTGAGCTGGGTGTGGTGTCACACACCTTTAATCCTAGCACTTGGGAGGCAGAGGTAGGTGGATTACTGTGAGTTCAAGGCCACCCTGAGACTACATAGTTAATTTCAGGTCAGTCTGGGCTAGAGAGTGAGATCCTACCTTGAAAAAAAAAAAAAAAAAAAACTGTGAACAGAATATGAGGAAACTTTGGGACCCTGTAACTATACAAATATTCAGGTCAAAGGCATACAAGAAGGGGAAGAAATAAAGGCCAAGGGCATAGGGAATATCTTTAACAAAGTTATTGAAGAAAATTTTCCAAACCTTACAGAAGAGAGACCAATCCAGGAACAGGAGGTGCACAGAACACCAAGTAGATAAGACCAGAAAAGAGATACCCCAAAACACTAAACACAGAAAACAAGGAGAGAGTTCTACAGGTTGTAAGAGAAAAACAGCTCATTACATACAGAGGAAAATCCATCAGAATCACCTTAGATTTTTCACTGGAAACTCTTAAAGCCAGAAGAGCTTGGAATGGAGCAGTTCACAAGCCAAATGACCATGGCTGCCAACCCAAACTACTATACCCAGAAAAATTATCCATCACAATAGGAGGTGAAAGAAAAACTTTTCATGATATAAACTAGCTGTATGATTATATGAGCATCAAGCCATCCCTACATACAATACTGCATGGAATACTCCACACCCAGGAAAGGAATAAACATGCCCATGAGGAGAGAAAAAGAGTCAAAACTAGAATGGACATACATCATGCAAAGACCAGGAAACAACAAACTCCAAAAAACCTTCAACATGAGCGGCATTAACTCATCCCCCACAATTATAACTCTGAATGTTAATGGGCTCAGCTCTCCAATGAAAAGACACAGGTTAACAGGCTGTATCAGAAAGTGAGACCCATCCATTTGCTGTCTACAAGAAACCTACCTTATAGTTAAAAATAAACACCACCTGTATTAGTAAGGGTTCTCTAGAGGAACAGAACTGATAGAATGAGTTGTATTAAAAGGAACTTTGCCCAGCATGGTGGTGCATGTCTTTAATCCCAGCGCTTGGGAGGCAGAGGTAGAAGGATCACTGTGAGTTTGGGGCCACCCTGAGACTACATAGTGAATTCCAGGTCAGCCTGAGCCAGAGTGAGGCCCTACCTTGAAAAACAAAATAAACAGCAACAACAAGAAAAGGGACTTTATTGGATTTTCTTATGGCAGTCCAACAATAGTTTGCAGGCTCAAGAGTCAAGGAACCCAGTAGCTGCTCAGTCCATGAGGCTGGATTCCTCAGCAGTTGCAATGTGGCACTGAAGGCCTGGAGGCTTCCTGGAGAGCTTTTGGTCTTCAGTGCATGTTGGTCTTCAGTCCATGCTGGAAAGCAGGCAGCAGCACAGCTGCCAGGTGGGAGGAAGAGATTCCTTTCTTCCAGAGCTTCCTTAGATAAAGGCCCCCTCCAAGAGGGGCCACCCACTCTGGGTGTAGGTTTCACTCTGGGGGAAGAACTTCCTCCTTCAGTTAATCCTTCCTGGAAACAACCTCAGAGACCCACTCAAGAGGAATGTCTGTGGATTCCTAAACAGGTCAAGTTGACAACAAAACTTAATCATCACAGCACCTTAGAGTGAAAGGATGAAAAAATATATTCCAAGCAAATGGAAACAAGAAATAAGCAGGAGTGGCTGTACTAATTTGTGACAAAATAGGCTTTCAACCAAAAATCATCAAAAGGGAGAAAGAAGGCCACCTTATACTCATTAAAGGAACAATTCAGCAAGAGGACATTATAATCCTAAACTTATATGCACCAAACACAGGGACACCTAATTTTATAAAGCAAAATTTACTAGACAATAAAACAGATATAAATCCCAATGCAATCATAGTAGAAGACTTTAATACCCTACCATAGTCAATAGACAGATCCTCCAAGCAGAAAATAAACAGAGAAACAATGGAGCTAAATAACACCATAAATCAAATGGACTTAACAGACATCTGCAGAACATTCTACCCTAATTCTTCTGAGTACACAGTCTTCTCAACAGCTCATGGAACCTTTTCCAAAATAGACCATATATTAGGGCATAAAGCATGTCTCCACAAATCCAGAAAAATTGCCATAATTCCCTGCAATAGATCTGACCATAATGCATTAAAACTAGAAATCAACAACAACAGTAAAAACAGAAAATACACCAACTCCCAGAGACTGAACAATTTACTATTAAACATGAATGGGTTGCTGAAGAAATTGGAAAGAAAATCCATAAATTTGTCTAAGTAAATCACAGTAAAAACACAACATACCAAAACATTGCACACAATGAAGGCAGTTCTAAGTTTACAGTACTGAATGTTTACATGACAAAACCAGAGAGATCTCAAATAAATAACTTAAGCATACATTTGATGACACTGAAAAAAACAAAGCAGTCCAAGCCCAAAAGTAGTAGATGGAAAGAAATTAACAAGTTCAAAGCAGAAACAAACTAACTGGAAATAAGTAAAGAGTATCATTTTTTAAATTGATGAAATGAGCTGATTCTTCAAAAAAAAAAAAATAAGATTGATAAACCATTGTCCAAATTGATCGAAAGAAAAAAAGAGAAGTCTCAAATCACAACTTTAGAAATGAGAATAGAGACATCACAACTGATGCCAAAGAAATTAGAAGACTATCAGCATATTTCAAAAACCTGTATTCCACAAAATTGGAAAACCTAGAAGAAATGGATGAATTCCTGGACTCACATCACCTTCCAAAACTAAATCCAGAACCAAAAGACTTCCTAGACAAATCTATTAATTCTAATAAAATTAAAAAATAATTTAAAAACTCCCAACAACAAACAGTCCAGCCCCACATGGATTTTCACTGCTGAGTTCATCAAACCTTCACTCAAGAAGTAAAATCATTTCTTCTTAAATTATTTCACACAATTGAAAAAGAGGGAATACTCCCAAACTCCTTCTATGAAGCCTGCATTACTCTAAAACCTTGACAGAGATACAACAAAAATAGAAAATTATAGAACAATATCCCTAATGAACTTAGATGTAAAAATTCTCAATATAATCCTGACAAATTAAATTCAAAAACAAACCAAAAGTATCATCCACTTCAATCAAAGAGGTTACATCTCAGGGATGCAGGGATGGTTCAACATATGGAAATCAGTAAGTGTAATGCACCATATAAATAAACAAACACAAGTATCACGTGATCATTTCAATAGAAACAGAAAAGGCCTTTTACAAAATACAATACCCCTTCATGATTAAAACACTGGAGAAACTTGGTATAGAGGGATCATATTTCAATATAGTAAAGGCTGTTTATAAAGCAGCTAAGGCCCAGATCACACTAAACAGGGAAAAACTTGGAGCATTCCCATTAAGGTCTGGAAAAAGATAGAGGTGTTCATTCTCACCATTGCTTTTCAACATAGTACTTGAAGTTTTAGCTCAAGCAACAACACAAATTATAGGGATACAAATTGTCCTGGAAGAACTCAAACTAGCCCTATTTGTGGATGACATGATTTTATATATAAGTGACCCAAAAGACTACACTAAAAACTTCTAAAGGTGATAAATCTTTCACTAAAGTGGCAGGATTCAAAATCAATAAGCAAATATCAGTAGCATTCCTACATGCCAAAGATAAACATATGGATAAAGAGATAAGTGACACTATACTGCTTTCAATAGCTACAAAACTTAAATACCTTTGACTGTAACTAGCCAAAGAAGTGAAAAACATATACAAAGAAAACATGAAAACACTAAAGAAAGAAATTGAGGAGGATATGAGAAGAGGGAAAGACCACCCATGCTCATGGATTGGTAGAATTAATATTGTGAAAATGGTCATCCTACCAAAAGCATTATACAGATTCAATGCAATTACAATAAAAATTCTAGCAATGTTCTTCACAGAGATAGAAAAAAATTCTCAAAATTCATATGGAAGAACAGAAGGCTTTGCATAGCAAAAATTTTCTCAACAAAAGAAATATGTCTGGAGATATCACCATGCCTGATTTCAAGATATATTACAAAGCCATAGTAACTAAAGCAGCAAGGTACTGGCACAAAAACAGACACATAAATCAATGGAATAGAAGACCCATCTCTAAGTCCAAGCAACTATAGCTACCTCATCTTTGACAAAGGGGCCTAAAATACACACTTGAGCACATACATATCTTTAACAAATGGTGCTGGAGAAATTGGATAACCAATTGGATATGTAGATGAATAAAATTAGGCCCACTTCTTTCACTCTGTACCAAAGTCAACTCCAAATGGATTAAGGACCTCAATATAAGACCTGAAACTGTTAAAAAAAAAAAAAAAAAACTAGAAGAAAAAGCAGGGAGAATTGTCAAAGATATAGGTGTAGGGAAACACTTCCTGAGTAAGACCCCAGTAGCACAGGAAATTAGATTAATATTCAACCATTGGGACCTCATGAAACTGAAAACTTACTATATAGACAAGCAAATAATTAACAGAGTCAATGAACATCTCACAGAATGGGAGAAATGAACATCTCACAGAATGGGAGAAAACCAGCTAGACCTCTGACAAAGGTCTAATATCTTGAATCTACAAAGGACTCAAAAAAAAAAAAAAATCAAACAACCCAATAAAAAAATGGGGTAGATGCCAAGTGTGGTGGTGCACACTTTTAATACTAGTGCTCAGGAGGCAGAGGTAGGAGGATTGCTGTGAGTTTGAGGTCAATCTGAGGCTACATAGTGAATTTCAGGTTAACCTGGGCTAGAGTGAGACCCTACCTTGAAAAACAAAACAAAACAAAACAAAACAAGATAGGAGCATCATAGAGATTTGAACAGAGAATTCTCAAAGGGAGAAATGCAAATGGCCATTACACATTAAAGAGATGTTCAACATCTTTAGTCATCATAGTAATGAAGATCAAAATAACTCTGAGATTTCATCTCACTCCGGTCAGAATGGCACTCATTCATTAAAAAATTGAATGACAATAAAGGCTGTGGGAAAAGAGGAACCCTTACCCACTGCTAGTGGGAGTTCAAACTTATACAACCACTGTGGAAATCAGTACAGACTCCTGAAAAAATAAAATAAAATAGATCTACCACTTGATACAGCTAGCATTCTGACTAGCATTCTACAAGAGATAACCACCAATAAAGTGTAGGGGGTGGGCAGTCTGGACAGAAGGCAGAAAAAGCTTAACCCTAAAACCATGAACTCTGGGCAGTAAGTCCTAGGCCTAGAATTGGGTTACCCCCCACCACCACCACAGTGAGCTGCTGGTCAAGGAGAACATTGCCAAAACACTTGATTATCTGGGCATATGCCCAAAATGCTCTACTCTTTACCACAGAGATACTTGCTGGGCCATGTTTGTTGCTGATATATTCACACTAGCTAGGAACTATAATCAGCCCAGATGCCCATCAACTGATAAATGTTTAATGAAGGTATGGTACATATACACAATGGAATTCTACTCAGTGGTAAGGAAAAAATGAAATAATGAAATTTGCAGGAAAATGGATGGAATTGGAAAAAATCAGTCTAAGCAAGGTCACACAGACACAGAAAGACAAACACCCCATGTACTCTCTCATATGAAGTTTCTAATTGAATCAATTGGAGATGAATGCAAATGGTAATAAATGTAAGGAAAGTTGAAGAGAAAGACAGCAGACTTGAACTGCGGCAGAAGGAAACCCTTTATTGCCAACATGATAAACAGTGAGGGACAGACCTCTGTATGGTCTAGAGGCTGTCTGTGTCTCACCAGAGCGGACGTGAAGCTTATAAACATACAGATCAGCCAGGCGTAGTGGCGCACGCCTTTAATCCCAGCACTCGGGAGATAGAGGTAGGAGGATTGCCATGAGTTATAGGCCACTCTGAGACTACATAGTTAATTCCAGGTCAGCCTGGACCAGAGTGAGACCCTACCTGGAAAAACAAAAAACAAAAAAAAAACAAAACCAAAACAAAACAAAAAACCAATCAGATCAAAGGAACAGGTGTGGGTGGGAGTCTAGAGGGCATTTGAAGGTACTTTCTGAACAGTGATCCAGACGTTTCAATGCCATTAGGGGTTGCTTGTGGGTCAGAATATAGATTGATTGTTTCTCTGTGATTTATGGGTGACTTATGTCCACATTTGTTCATGGGTCATGAATTCAAAGAGGCCCTGCTTTCCTTTCTGGGCAGGAGGAGGGTCCTGTCCTTCATATTCAGACTCTGAAAGGATATAGGAACCTGGACCAAAAAGGGAAAGGCAAAGGTCATGGGGGTGCCCTCCTGCTGAGAGGGGTTGTAGCCTTCTAGGGATGGTGATAGGTGAGGTCCAATGAGGAGTAGGGGCTGAAGTCTTCGAGGCACTGGCCATGAAGAATTCTGTCACTCTTTGTGAGGTGAAGCATGGATTCTTTTTTTTTTTTTTTTCTGAGGTGGGCTCTCACTCTGGTCCAGGCTGACCTGGAATTAACTATGTATTCTCAGGGTGGCCTTGAACTCACGGTGGTGATCCTCCTACTTCTGCCTCCCGCATGCTGGGATTAAAGGTGTGAGCCACCACGCCCGGCCTAAAGGCATGGATTCTTTCCTGGAGAAAATCAATGGGACATCTGGAAACACAGGGACCAATGGTATCAAGTAGCAGGATTATAGTGATAGGTCCTACAAAGGGAGCCAACCATGGGCTCCAGGAGATTCAGGTTTCCTTCCATTAGGATTGTTTTTTGAAGCCATATATGGTTTTTCTATCTTCTAAAAGTTGTCTAGTATTCTCCCTGACTATGCCTGATTAGTTGGCATAGAAACAACATTCCTCATTGAGAAAAGCATAAATACCCCCTTTTTCTGTTGTCTTGAGATCAAGTCCTCTCCTCTTCTATAACACCATTTCAGCTAGGGAGTCAAGTGGGTTTTGGAGGGTGACTATGCTCTGCTGGATCAGGGAGAGGTCTTTCCTGACTTGGTAGGTGAGTTAATGGGTCCTCTTTTGTTCCTGAGCATGGGTGTCAGATATTGTTTGATTTTATGACCTGGGAGAATGTCTAGATCTGGGGCTGAAAGGGCATGAAGGTCCCTTGTAAACAAAGGATCACAATGGCATCCAGCAGCTGGCCAAGGTTGCTGATAGGTCATGTTGTTAACCATGTGTCCCTCAGTAGATCCTCCAGGAAGAGATGAAATTGATAGAGGTCCAGTGACATCTGAAGAATCTGCAAGAGGTGACATGTGTATTGTCTGTTCGCTCTTCAGGGATGAGTAGAAGGCATGAGATCTTAAGATTAGTGGGTCTCAAGGTGATGGAAGAGAGAACAGAAGGTGTCTTTTTGAGATGTGAAAGATGAAACCAAGAAATGATATTCTGAAGTTTTGCAGCCGTGGGAGTGAGAAGAATGACTTTATGGGGGCCTTGCCATTTAGGTTGTAATGAGGGGTGGGTACCAGAGGAGATATAGACTAGGTCTCCCACATTAAGAGCTGGAAGGAGGGGGTGTTTGGGACCAGTTCAGGGAGACTGATGTAGGTCATTTTCCACAGCTCTGCCCTGAGAAAATAAAGGAAATCCTGGGCAAGGATAGGGAGTAGGTGGGACTCAATGGGATGAGTCCCAGGGGAATGATAGGTCTGCTGTACATCAGATCGAGTGGACTGATGTTAGTTAGTTTTTGAGGAAAAGCACGAAGGTGAAGAGCTGGGAATAGGAGTTTTACCCAATCTAGCTTTAGTTCTAGGGTTACTTTAGTCAGGATTTCTTTGAGAGTTCAGTTAGTACTTTCCACTTTCCCTGAGGATTGGGGTTGGTAAGAAATGTGAAATTTCCAGGGGATATGGAGGGTGGAGACTATGTGTTGGGTGATGGCCAAGACGAATTCAGGGCCATTGTCTGATTGTAAGGAGGAAGGTAGGCCAAACCTGGGGGCTAGTTCTGTTAGGAGGCGATGGGCTAGAGTGGAAGCCCTTTTGTTAGTGGTGGGAAAGGATTCTGTCCATCCTGAAAAAGTGTCTACAAGGACCAGAAGGTGTTTAAAGCATCTTACAGGAGGCATGTGAGTGAAATCAATCTGCCAGCACAAGGCAGGAGTGGTGCCCCTTATTTGGTGTGCCAGAAACTGGGGAGGTCGAATATTGGAGTTGGGATTGTTTTTTTGGCAGGTGGTGCAGGAAGAGGTTAAGTTCTGTAAGAATGGTTTGTCATCAGGTGAGAGGTTATAAGAGTTCTTGAGGAAGGAAAGTAAGGTATGGGTGGAAAGATGAATTAGAGTAAAGGCAGGAGAGGATATCTTCGGTGGATGGTGGGTCTGGGGAGTGAAAGGCTTGTTGGCCAGGAGGAACAGGTCAGCATCTTCATGTTCTTTAGGTGGCATAGAGAGAGCTTTGTGTAGGGAGCACTGGGGGCATAGGAGGACTGGGTCATATGCTTTGTGTCAGCTAAGTTGTTAAGTATGGAAATGTATTCTTTGTCCCTTTGAGGACCTTTACAATGGAGGATGGCAGCTTGGGTAGGGAGCAGTGCTTCCTCTACAAGTTCCTGAATGTAGAAGGAATTAATGATAGAAGAGCCCTTTTGGGTGAGGAATCTCCAAATCACAATGTTGGAGTGGATGATATTATAAGCGTATTTTGAGTCAGTGTAGATGTTGATGCGGTGGGTGGCAGCCCAGGCTACGGCCCTGGTCAGGGCTCTGAATTAGCTTATTGGGAGGTGGTACGGTGTGGTAGGGATTTAATTTCTAGTACATGGAGGTTATGTGGGTGAGTGGGGTCTCCCTGGAGGATGCATAGGGTTTTTGTTCAAGGCCATTGCCTTCAATGAACCTTTTGTTAGTGGTGGGAAAGGATTCAGGGGCATCAGGCAAGGGGGTGTCCTGGATGTGTGAGATCGGACTTAGGTAGAGGTCAAGCACTTCTGACCATGAGTGTGAGAAATTATATGGGGGTGGTGAAGGGCTTTGTTGGGGGTGTCATGGAGGACTTAGCAAACAGGAGAGTTGTGGGATTTAAAGGGGGGGGAGACTGTTCAAAGGTAAGTTTGGGATGGAGAAGGTAGACATGGAGGGTATGGATTTGGGTCAGTGGGAGAGAAAGAGAAATCCGATGGCTGAGTAGGTCCCTGAGTGAGTGTGTGGAGAGAATGAGCAGAGGCCTATGGAGGGAGATCTTGTTGGCCTCAAGGACAAGGAGTGCTACCGCTGCAAGGGTTTGGAGGCATTGGGGCCAGCTCCATGTTACTATGTCTACTTGTTTGGAGAAGTATGTGAGAGGATGATACGTGTTGCCTCCTTTTTGGCAGAGGATGGTTAAGGCTTGTCCCTTATTAATATGCAGAAAGAGGAGAAAAGTTTGTTAATGTCTGGCAGGGACAGGGTGGAGGCGGTGTACAGGGATCATTTACAGAGATTGATGGGGGCTTGTAGGGAACGTGGGTTTAGGAGTTTGGTGGCCTCATCTAAGGGATGAGCAAGAAGGGAGAAGTTTGGAATCTAGATATGAAAGAAACTGGAAAGTGACTCTCGTTTGGTGTGAGGTGGAGGGTACTACAGGAGGTCCTGCATTCTGGAAGGTGGGGTAGCTTTGCCCTCCTTGGAGATGGAAAGGCCGAGATAAAGAACAGAGGTCTTATAGGACTTTGTCTTGAGAGGCTCGATAGCCCCATACAGCTACCTAATCAAGCAGGGTGGTTGCATGTTTATGTTAAGTTCAGCAGTAAGGCTGTAGAGGAGGAGGCCGTTGACATACTGGAGAAGGAAGCTGGGTTTACTGTCCAGGGAAGCCACAGGGACTGACTGAGGCCTTTATAAGCCCACAGTGAATACCACACCCACTGAGGAGGGCCTCCAGGGTAATGGGAGCCAGGACAAGGGGATAAAAGAGTATAACCTGCTATAATATATATAAAATAAAATTTAAAATAAAGAAGGCAGTTTGTCTCAGTAGTACCTCTATTTCCCAGTCAGGGAACCATCTGTTAGAGTTTTGGGGGTCTTTATACAGGGAGAGAGGCAAACACATGTTTTTGAATTTAGGACTATTGTAATGAGGGAGAAAGGAGGGGAGGGAGAGAGGAAGAGGGAGAGAGTGAGAGGAAGAAGGAGATGGAGAAAGAAAGAGGAAAGAGAGGGAAGGGCTTACATGCACAAGGGGAAACCAATAGGATTCAGGAGAGTGAGAGATAGAGAGAGAGAGGGGGGAGAAAGAGGGAGATAAGGAGGAAAGAGAGGACAGAGGGGAAGATGCATGCACCTGGGGCAGGAAAGCCTGGAGAAGGTTTTATGGAAAGGAGGGCAACTGCCTCACAAGGGAGGGCCCTTGGGTGATGTGCTGAGGTAGGGGCTGGAAGTGGGGTGGCATTTCCTCTACTCTGCCCAGAGGCAGCCTTAATTACCAGAACCTCAGGCCTAGTTAGAATGTGTCCAGATGAAGTTAAAGGAGAGGGCTTGGAGAGGCCAAAGGGAACAAGCAGGCATTCCCAGTGAGGCTTGACTAGAACAGAGCCATGGGGCATGAGTGGTGACCAGCAAGGTCAGTGAGGCAGCCAGTTTGTTTAGGGCAAGTGGAGGGAAAGCAGAGACTTAGGAAAACCTGGCAAGAAAGAGTCAAATTACACAGGACCTTTAAGGCCACACAGAGAAGCTTAAGGTTAATATGCTAAGAAACCAAGAGCTACTGAGGGTTTCAATCTAGGGACTGATATAACAATACAATGTACAATGAAGTATGAAGTATGACCCAGGACAAGACACCAAGTTCCTTGTGAGGTGAAATAGGACCTTCTGACTATGGTGTGGGGCTGTGGGAGGAGAGACAAGAGATAGCATGAAGTTCAGCCACTCCTGGTGTCTGGCTGGGTGTGAGGATAAGGATGGAATAAGTACACTGAAGTAGGTGAGGTGGAGGGAGGAATTAAGGACAGAAACCTGGGGAGTCGTGGAAAGCTTTGTCTTTAAACACGGTGAGTTTGAAATGACAGCAGAGGGTGTAACATGGTAGAACGACAATGTGAGGAAGTCATGAGCCCCTTTTCTTTTTGAAAAGTATTTGTTTATTTATTCATTTATTATTAATTGATTTATGAGAGAGAGAAAGGGAACGAGAGAGAGAATGGGTACACCACGGTCTCCTGACACTACAAATGAACTGTGGACACATGCGGCACTTTATGCATCTGGCTTTATATGGGTACTGGGGAATCAGACCTAGGCTGTCAGGCTTTGCTTACAAGCACATTTAATGGTTGAGCCATCTCTCCTGCCCTTTTTTGTTGTTGTTGTTTATTTATTTATTTATTTTTTTATCAAGGTAGGGTCTCACTCTGGCACAATCTAATCTGGAATTCACTATGTAGTTTCAGGGTAGCCTCGAACTCACAGTGATCCTCCTACCTCTGCCTTCCCAGTACTGGGATTAAAGGTGTGTGCCACCACACCCAGCCTGCCCCACTTTTTTTAAAAGTTTTTTTGAGGTAGGGTTTCACTCTAGCCCAGGCTGACCTGATATTCACTATGTAGTCTCAGGGTGGCCTTGAACTCATGGCAATCCTTCCTACCTCTGCCTCCTGAGTGCTGGGATTAAAGGCATGCGCCACCACGCCTGGCTGCCCTACTTTTTTACAACCCATTACATTTAGTCTCAGTGAGCAGGGCAGTAGCACCTGATGGCAAGGCTGGGGAGCTGACTGATTGGTGAAAATGTGGACACATTTCCTAAAGCGCTATCCAAATGCAGCCTTTAGCATCTTACTGTGCATGCATCTCCCCAGGTATTAAGAATGTTAACTTTTTAACATTCTTTTTAACTGGTGATGAATTCTAGGTACTCAGAGGCTGAGGCAGGAGTATGGCAAACTTAAAGCCTACCTGGCAACTTAGTTAGATCTTTTCTCAAAACAAAAAGCAAAATGGGCCTGAGGATATAGCTCAATGGTAGCGTGCTTGCCTAGCATATACAAGAGGATTTAGGTTCAATCCTCAGTACCAAAAATGAGCAAACAAAATCACCTACAAAACTCCTGCCCATAAATTTCAGTCCAATATGGTTTTTAAAATATTTTTATTTATTCATTTGCAAGCAGAGAGAGAGAGGGGAGTGGGGGAGAGGATAGGTACACTAGGGCCTCTAACCACTGCAAACAAACTCCAGGTGTATGCATTACTTCATGCATCTGGCTTTAGATGGGTAATGGAGAATCAAAACTGGGTCATTAGGTTTTGCAGGCAAGTGCTTTAACTGCTGAGGCATCTCTTCAGCCCTCCAATCTGGTTTTATTGAAGTATATAACTTCTGGCAGCGGGGGGACTGGCAGGAGGCCACAGAATAAAGCAGGTGAGACATGCTGCAGAGGACCCAGCCCAGGGTTTGACAGACTCAGTAGAGCTAGGTTGACAGCTGGCTTTGCAGGAGGAAATGACAGAAGGTACTGATTGACTGGATGTGGGCAATGAGTAAAAGAGATGATCCTAAGGTGGAGTCCAGGCTTCTGGTGTTGGCAAATAACTAATCGTAGCCTAAATTATTGAGATAGAAAGGACCGCAGGAGAAGCTTATCATGAATTTGGTTTCAGACAATGTGACAGTCAGGATAATGACACCACCTCCCCACAAGCTGTTCACATCCTCACTCCCCAACCCTGCAAAGACATCACTTTAATGAAAAAGGGACTTTGTAGATATGATTTAATTAAGAATTTTGAAATAAGGAGATTATCCCAAACTGTCTAGATGGGCCCAGCAGAGTCCCAAGCATGCTTTAAGATGAAAGAGGCAAGCAAGAATATAAAATCAATGATGAGAAGTGAGAAAGATGGACTATTGTTGGCTTTAAAGATGAGATCACAAGCAAAGGAATGTAGGCAGTCTCTGCAACTGGACAGATTCTGTCCTGGGCCTTCCAGAGGAAACACAGCTCTGCTGGCATCTTAATTTTAGCCCAGTGAGACCTACTTTGGAGCCCTGATCTTCGGAACTGCAAGACACCATGTGTTATTTGAAGCCATTGAGTTTGTATGAACATTTTTTAAATTTATTAATTTATTTGAGAGACAATGGGTACACCAGGGCCTCTAGCCACTGCAAGCGAACTCCAGACACATGCACCACCTTGTGCATCTGGTTTATGTGAGTGCTGGGGAATTGAACCTGGGTCCTTAGGCTTCAGAGGCAAGTGCTTTAACCATTAAGCCATCTCTCCAGCCCTGAATGAACATTTTTACAGCAGCAACAAAAAGCTAACACAGATCCATTTCATTTCAGTCTGAGGTATGGGGAGTTACCCAAGGAGAGATTTGAAGGACAATTTTATTTTATTTACATATATGTTTTTTACATAAGTATAGTCTTATATCTCCTCTCCCCCAGTCCTCATTTCTCTGAGGGCCTCCTCAGTAGGGTTATTAGTGTTTACTGTGGGGTAATTAGGGCTTCTAGTCAGTCTCTAAGTGGAGGGGGGAGGGCTATGCCTCAGGATATTTCTACCCACCCTATGGCTTTTACAATCTTCCCTCATCCTCTTCTGCAACAATACCTGAGCCTTAGATGTGTTAGCAGTTTGTTTTTAGTGTTGAGTTTTCTGAAGCCTCTGTATTTCTGTAACAATGCTTTTCAGCTCACCACAGTGTTTGTTGCTATTTCCCTGGAGGTGGTTGTCAGGCTAGCACTGGGAGCAACGCCCATGTTGCCACTTCCTCTGAAGTTTCTTCTGGACCCTGGTTAACGTAGAGATGACACAGCTCGTAAATATATTAACGGATCTTGATTCTCCCCAGTATTCTCTGCCATCTGTACAATAAAGCAGGTTTTCCAACCAAGGATGAGAGCAGCTCTGATTGAGGGGGATAAAAGATTTTGATGAAGATACCCACTGAATTTGTGAAGAGAACAATGGGGGCTTCTCTATGGGGGTCATGAGCTTCCTGTCTGTGGGGTGCTAACTTGGTTCCCAGTACGATATGAGCTCTCTCTGTCTCTCTCTCTCAGTGGGCCTCATGTCCAATCAGAGGACAGTTGATTACCCACAAAGGCTGTGTGCCACTATTGCACAAGTGTGTACTTCTTGTCCAGCTGGTGGATTGCATAATTTGCAGGGCCCTCTGCTTTTTTTGTGCTGCTGGTGACCATTGTCACCCTGTTGTTTCCATAGCACTTTCTAGCACCATGAGGATTTGCTAGGAGAGGACCGGCTTTCTTCTCAGTTTCCCATGGTTTCTCAGTGTCCTAAGAGAGCAGCCTGTGGTGTCTTCAGCAATGGCGTCTTACCTTTTAGCTCTGTTGGGTGACCAAGTGCTTGGCAATGGCCTGCATTGTTTTGGGGACCTCACAGATCTCCCTGGGCAACTGCTCACTAGGAGTGGAGGGTAACCCAGATCTGGCCCTGGGAGTCACAAGCCAGAGCTAATGGTTTTAAAGTTAAGCTTTCTCCACCTCCTACTGGGCATTTTGGTCTGGTCCATTGAAGAACAATTTTATCAAATGATCTGGAATGGAATTACAGAGTTGTGACTTTTTGGCACATGTCATATATAATATCTATTTCACTTTAACATCTCTAAAATGGCATATCTTACAGTGACACTATCTCATGATATTGGCAGACAATAGACTTACTGCCTGTGTATAGCAAAGTGACTGGACTGGACAAATGTGACCGTCTAGAGATGTCAGCTAACAAAACACCTAAGGATTGTGTGGGTTGTTGTTGTCTGACAACTTCTGTTAATGTGTTTTGGGAAGATCAAAAATGGCCCAACCTGGGCTGGAGGAATGGCTTAGTGGTTAAGGCGTTTGCCTGCAAAATCAAAGGACCCAGGTTCGATTCCCCAGGACCCATGTTATCCAGTTGTACAAGGGGGCACATGTGTCTGGACATCATTTGCAGTGGCTAGAGGCCCTGGTGCGCCCATTGTCTCTCTCTCTCTTTCTCTCCCTCTTTCTCTGTCAAATAAATAAATAATAAAAATAAAATGGCCCAACTTCAAAACCTTCAGAGTGAGTGTCAATGACTTACTAGAATATATGAGACATTCGTAGAGAAATCCTCCAATGCTGACTTATCAGTACTTCTGAAGGTGCAAGAGACAACACCATGATGGTAAATAAGAATAAAGATGACTTTCAGTTAAAAGAAAAGTAGCTCCAAAGGTTTGGATTCTGAAAAACATCAAATCATACTGTAGTCGTCAACTTTGCCACTACAATGAAATGTCTGAGGATGCTAACCTATAAAGAGAGGTTGATTTAACTCACAGTGTTAAAGGTTTCAGGACATGACACCTGCATTGCTCAGTTCTAGTGGCATCATATAATGGCAGAGCCATGATGAGGTGTGTGCAGGTGCAAGAAGCGGCTATGTCTTTAACCAGGAGCAGAGAGGACTAAGTGGGGCTAAACTCAGGTTTTTATAACAACCGCCTCCCAAAAATGACTTAAGGAATCCCATAAGAGGTGCCTTCCATGACTCGCCTCCATAAGGACCTGCCCCCAGGCCCCCTCCCACAGGATCCACCCCTCCCTGTGGCCAGGCCTTCAATCACAATGTGCCTTTAGGAGACACTGCACTCACAGCCAAGCCATAGCAAGTACATGAATGAATTTTGTTTGTGCTTCCTTCCTATAAGTGTATAACACTCTAAAATATATTTTTGATCATTATGAAATAAAAACGTTAAGTGATGAGCACCAAAGTAACCTCATTCTTCTCTACTTCTGTCATTTTTAAGATAATACTAAGTTTTATAGTTGAATGATGTCATAAGCGTAATGGGCTTGGTAGATATGGGGAAGGGGATACAGAGAAATAATACACCCTAAAAATAACAGAGGAGCCAGAGAAAAAATATTCTGAAATAGTAATAACTAATGTAACAAGATACATCTGAAGTCATTTCAATATATTTAAGACTCTTTTATCCTGTTTTGGGTAACTCATCCCAAGGAAGTGAGCAAAAGAAAGAAAACTCTATTAGGAAGTGGCGGTGACTTCCATGGGAGAGTGAGGCAGCCATGGAGAACAGTTTCAGGAGTGGGACTGTGCCCACGAGTCCCAGCCCTGGGACACCGGCCAGCGCACCAGGCTTCTTCATGAATCATGATATAGTAGTAGTTCTGGTAAGTCAGCAGCTTTGAAGTTCTTATCATCTTTTCCCTCTCCAAAAGCATGCTGACTTCTCTGAATAATATCACATTTCTACTTACCAGACAGAGAAGGAAATTGGGTCACTTTGATATCATCCGGTATGGTACCCTGATGTTGGGCAGTTTCTTACAGGTCCACTACACAGACCTGCCTGACGGACATGGCTGCCCAAGGGCAGATCCCCTGGTAGTTGTCAGGATGGCAGATTCATATGGCATAGAGTTGTAACGACTTTACGAAGAAAGAATTACCTGTGGTTATCGTCCTCCAAGGGGCACAAAGGGCACTCACAATTTCATGAATGACTCAAGATCTCTAAAGTTTGAAAATGGGTTCATTTTTATAACAGAAAGAAAGAAATTTAAACACCTCAAAATAATCAAATGGCTATCACATTTAAAAAAATTTATTTTTTGGTGTTTTTAATATTATTTATTTTATATTAATTATAACCAGTTATTCTCTCTTACCCCCTCACCCCAGCTCCCATTACCATGGAGACCTTTCTCAGTGGCATTCCCTGTAAGGTCATGAAGGCTCCAGTCAGTCCCTGTAGGGTGGCAGAGGGCAGTGCCTCAGGATATTTCTAGCCACTCTGTAGCCACTATAGATCTTTCTGTTCCCTCCCCCGCAATCTTGCCTGAGCCATAGCATGCTTATTGGCAGTCTAATTTAGTGTTGAGTTCTCTGTAGCCTCTGGACTTCTGTTTTCATAAGCTTTGATGATCACCATGTTTGTCAACATCAACCTGGGGCTGGTTGTAAGAACAGTATTCATGTCTTTTTACTGAGCCCTGGCAGATATGGTAGAGGTGGTGCATCTCATAGTGGGTAGTCAGCTAACTTCTTATCAATGGATCTTGGTCTTCCTCTGCTTTTTCTGTCATCTTTAAGATAAAGTAGATTATCCAAAAGGGGGTATGCAAATTTGAGCAATTTCTTTTCTCTTTTTTTGGGGGGGGTCGTGTTAGCCCACTCTTCTTCTCCAGAGAGCAGTGGGGGCTTCTCTCTGAAGTCTATGACTTTCCTGACCATGGGAATCTGACTGTGGAGAGCGGGTGTGGCGGCCATCCCAAGGTCGCCTCCAGGGCTTCCATCCCAAGGTCGCCGCCCAGGCTTCCTGCCAAGTCTCTGTGGGTATGGCAGCCATTACAAGATGGCGCCTGGGCTGGCTGCCAAGTATCATGACTAAGCATCACTTCCTGCTTCCCCTTCTGAGTAAATACGTACACACTGCAAAGTGCGCATGTACAGCGGTACGTAAGATCAGATCACCATCAGGTGGTTGGCTGCGCCCTGTTGCCTACGCCCACGTGGCAGCTGCTGATTAGGTCAGGCTGGCTATTTATAGGGTGGAGGGTTTGGTATCGGGGCCCCACACCCAGATGTAAAGGATTCCTGAATAAACTGCTTCGAGAAGGGTTCTGATTGCCGTTGCCTTATTCTGCTGGACGGGAAGGGTAGCGACATCTGACTTGGTTTCCAGTACCAGATATGACTTCTCTCCCACTGAGTGGGCCTCATGTCCAATCCTAGAATAGTTGGTTACCCACAGAGGCTGTTTGCCACTATTGCACAAGTGTGTGATTCTTGACTGGCTGGTTGATTTCATAGTCTGCAGGGTTATTCATGCTGTTGGTGACCATTTTCCTCCAGTAGCTCCCATAGGGCTTTCCACCAGCATTATGAGGGCCAGCCAGGAGGGAGCTAATTCCCCTTGTGATTGCAGCATGGTATTCCAATGTCCTGTGATAGCAGCCAGTGGTGTCTTCAACAAGGGGCCTTACCTTTTAGCTCTGCAGGTAATCAAGTGTTTTGGCAATGGCTTGCATTGGTTTGAGACCTCACCCATTATTTCCATGTATTTACTCTGTACAAGTTTTTCACATTGTTGAGATAATTATGATTAATGAGAATAACATTGAGAACAATATCAAACAAATCTACTATCAAGACTTTATAAAAATATATATGGAAAACTATAATAACTATTTAGGGAATAAGAGTTTTTCAATAATTTTTTATTAATTTTAAGTTAATATACAAAGTAATAGGTTTCATTAGGGAACGGGATTTTTTTTTCCCTTAGGGAATGGGGGTTTGAGTGACTGTTTTCTCTATAGTTTGAATTTTGTGAATCATGTTGCTATTGTTTTATAATCATAATTGAAGTACTAGAAAACATGATTTGAACAACTGTATTTTATGAAATAAAGACACCAACCTAAATTCATAAAAGATACAGAGAATTGCAAACTACTAAAATATGAAGAAATGCATAGAAACCACAGATAAGGGACCAGTGAAGGAATCTTTTCTAAGTAAATAGAACTTTCAAATGGAGATATTTACAGCAGAGTAATGTACTTGCCCTCACATTTCTTGCAGTAGAAGTAGATTTGTTGCCAGTACAATTGTTCTTATAAACACCAAGTAGATTATTATGTAATTTCTTAATAATGTCTTGACTTCTTCAAAGGTATCAAAGGATTTTCACCTATAATGAGTTATTCTGTACACAGGAAATTGGGTGCAATCATCAGTCCCACAGGATGACTTGGCAAAGACCTATTCAAGACCTAGTGCTATTTAGTAATGATTTTCTAGCTACCTGCATCCTTAGATATTAAGTACCCCTACTCCTATGGTAAGGATTGCTATCTTTTATCAATGTTCTATAATTTCTGTGCCTTCTTAAAATATATTGAGCATAGCTTTTTTAAATGGAGGATTCTAGTAACCAAGTTACTATTAAGTTAAATACTAACTTACTACAAGAATGACTTAAGTTTAATTTCTAGCCAGGCGCAGTGGTGCACACCTTTAATTCCAGCACTCGGGAGGCAGTGGTAGGAGGATTGCCAAGCATTTGAGGCCACCCTGAGACTACATAATGAAATCCAAGTCAGCCTGGGCTAGAGTTAAAATCTACTTGGAAAACAAAACAAAACAAAACACATTATTATTATTATTATGCAAAGATCCTAGGTATAATTTTGTTTTCTCATTTCTGAATCATCATTTTTTAATACGCATATATTTTCACACACATGTATATATGCCTTAATGTATATGTGTGTGTTAACTGTCCATTCCTTCCATCCATATGGTTGTAATGGGAAAAGCATTGATGGGGCAGTATGAGCCCCAAAGTAGCATACATGTTTCATAAAGGAGTGGGTCCATGACTTATGAGGGACTAATCAGTTCTTTCCCTAATTCTTTTCAGGAAAGACAGAGGAAGATAGGCAGGTAGGGGGGAGGGGAAGGGACCCAGTGGCCAGACCTGCAAGTTAAGATTCTGTGAATTTGGAGACAGAGAAGTCAGCAGAAAGAAATGAAGCCAATACAGAGATGAGAAATGGAGACAGGCTTGATGGCTTCCTGATGATTCCCGTCCCTTACTGAAGCCCAGCTAAGTTTTTGTCCTTGGATCCCATGAGATACCAGACCTTCTAAGAATAACACTCCAAATAATTCATATGACACAAAGAAACAAAAGAAGGTAGGACCTGAGAGCTGGTGCGTGGAGCTGGGAATCCACTACCCTTCCCAGTATAGCTCTTTTATTATGAAACTCAGAGATATGAGAAATCACTGTGTGTGTGTGTGGGGGGGGGAATGAGCTGGGCTGTTTGAGGCAGTGAGGTGGTATTGGGGGCTTCAGGGTAATAGCAACAGAGTATTTCAAAGTGTAAACAGCCAGGGTTACCACAGGAGAGCCCTGTCTGGATCTTCATAAGAGATGTGTTCCCATTAAAGCCAGTTGAAGGGTTCCCAATATGATTTGAAGAGGAGTCCTTAAGAACATGACTTAAGCTGTCATCTATTTGGCTGACTGATTTTGACGGTGACTTCATAAAGCCTTACAGACTGGAACAAACTGAAAATCATTTTGCCTTAGACTTCACCCCAATTTATCTTCATCTGAGTAATTTGTCACAAGGTAGAATCAAAGAAGACATCAGAAATACGACATAGTAAGTACTTTTTCATATTCTGATGTAATATGCTTATTGCAGAAAAATTAGAAAACAGACAAAGAAAGAAAAAAATGAACACATCCAATTAATCATAAGTAAAAAGAAAAAACACTGTTGACATTGTATATAGCTTGATTTTACCCATTTATATAGTTCTTGGTTTTTGGAAGAATAGTTTTACATAGGAACCATCTTTTACTTAGTATGTTTTTAATCATCTTTCCACAAGGCCCAGATCGTTTTTGAAAGCTCTGGTCCTGGATTCATTTCCTGTGGGGAGGGCATAAGAGGGCAGAGGACAGACTCCAGTTGTTCAGGTGTGAGGTCTGCGTAGCTCCCTGCTCACTGCGCCGTCTTGTGAACACAAACTTGACCTTATCTCCGGCAGAATTCTTCACGGCACCACGTTCCCCCTGGAAGCTACTTAGCTTGCTGTCCAACTCTGAGATGGTACATCCAGCGCAGATGCTCGGAAGTCAACCAAGCCCATTCTTTCATCTCTAACATGAGCTCCTGAGCTGCAAAATGTGGGAAGGCATTTGAGTCGGGGACCCTAGTATGTCCCTTAGCTCCATTGCTTTTCTCCATAGGCAAGCAATGTCTTTTCAAGTAGGAACAGCTGCTTGCACATCAGACTTGGGAGGCAAATGGTTGGGATGACTAAGGAACTGACAGACCACGTGAAGTGCTGGCCACCTCCTCAGGATGCATCACCTGCCGCTGTGGAAAGCTGGGAGACCTGAGGATGGTCAGAGACTCCGGGAAAGAAAAGTATGAGCTAAACCTGGTCAGCAAGGCAGATATGGGCTACAGACAAGTCACATTTAAAACACACGTGCGCACACACACACACAGACACTTGTGGGGTTGGAGAGATGGCTCAGTGGTTAAGGCACTTGCCTATAGAGCCTAATGACCCAAGTTCAATTTCCTAATACCCATGGAAATACAGATGCACAGGTGGCACAAGTATCTGGAGTTCGTTTGCAGCAGCTGGAAGCCCTGGTGCCTCATTCTCTCTGTCTCTCTTCTATCTCTCTCCACTTGCAAATAAATAAATAAAAATATTTTTAAAATATTGTCATTCTGGTCTCATGAATAAAGTGCAATGTTCAAATAGAGATATGGTTTTCTGAATTCACACTCATCCTTCTCTGCTGGGTCCAAGGCACAGTTCTGGAACCCTCAAAGGAAGAGACAGACTGGCAAAGTAGGGTGGTCCCCAACATCAAACAAGCCCAAGCTGAAGGTCAAAGGAAGAACATTTAAGGACACAATTCTGTTCATCTGGAAACCAAGACAGAAAATTGTTATCCTCTTTACAGACTAGAAAGCACCAAAATACCTACTAAAATGGAAATATTCAAATATGAGCACAGAGTCTGCAATACTATTCAGCCATGATCTTACATGGAAAGAAAAATAAATGAAGAGGTCAATTTTGTTTTAAGATAAATTTTTTACTGTGTGTTTTATAATAAACATTACTTTTTAAAATATTTATTTATTTATTTGAGAGATTGTGAAAGAGGCAGACCAACAGAGAGAGAGAGAGAGAGAGAGAGAGAGAGAGAGAGAGAGAGAATGGGTGCACCAGGGCCTCCAGCCACTGAAAATGAACTTGAGACACATGCACCACCTGTGCATCTGTCTTATGTGGGCACTGGGGAATCAAACCTGGGTCCTCAGGCTACACAGGCAAGCACCTTAACCACTAAGCCATTGTAGTGGTTTGAATAGAATAGATGGCCCCCAATATATTCAGTTGTTTGTTTGTAGTTTGCATCTGCAGCCACCTGGCTGGAGTCAATACCATTGTGTGGATCTTAAGGTGTGGTGGCGGGTTTCAGATTTCAATCTAAAGATATGCAAAGTGTGCCTAGCTGGAGATCCTGAAGTATGCTGTGTGGCTTCTGACCTTTAGGCTTGTACTTCTCTCTGCTTGGTCCTGTGAATGTAGGCCAGCTTCTTCTGCCATTATGGAACTTCCCCTGGATCTGTAAGCTTCAATAAATATCCCTTTCTCCATAACCGTGCCTGGTCTGAAAGTTCATCTCAGTGAACCCAAAGCTGTCTGATACAGAATTTGAGTGAACCCAAAGCTGTCTGATACAGCCATCTCTCAAACATTACTTTTATAATCATATTAAAATCAAATAAGTATATGAGAGGGGAAAAGAGGCAACAAAATTTTTGACTTAGAGGGAAAATAGAGTTGAGAGACTTTTTTAAATTGTTTTTATTTTACATTACAAAAAGCACTCATGAATTCTTACTGTAAACAATTCAGTTAATAATTTAAGTAACTTCTACAAACATTTGCCTAGCACTTAACATATACTAGACTTTTATTCTTAGTAATTCTAGAGGAGAGAAGGGGAGAAGGAAGGAACGCATGCCAGAGGAAGCTCCATCTAAAACAGAAAATATCAGGACTGCCCACAGCACAATAGCTGCTTTACACAGGGCAGAGCATCCACGGTGATGGAAGCTGTCAGTCAGATGAGGACCCTGGTAGTGAATGATAGGGACATGATTCTGAGATCGCTTCTGATCATGACAGCCTGTTACTTTCTACAGTGAACAAGAAAGATCAGGAGATAGTCTTCACCACTTATTTGCTCTATCATATTGGGTAACTCAATGGACTTCCCCTAGTTCTCCTTCAAAGTAGAAGAAATAACATTGACAGACCTGTGGAAACTTGGCAGATGAGATTTAGAGAATGTCCTGAAGTTCTTAGATCATGTGTAACAGACATGTCGTAGCCGTGAATTTCCATGTTTTCCTAATGTAATACTCAGTGCCCCAGCACCATCGGGAGCACGAGTCTTCTTAGGGAGCATCTAAAAACTCCACCAGGATTGCAAGCACTTGCCTTAAACCTCTGGTTCTGTGTGGGTCTCGCCGCTCATCTTCCAGTGCCATACTTTCACAAGACAAGTGTCTTACAATATGACTTCCGTAAATTGCCTCTGCTCATGCCACAGTGATTCAGAAAACTTTGGCTTTTTTGAGGTAAACTCTCACTATGTAGTACATCTGGCCTCAAACTCAGAATCCTCCTGTGTTGGCCTGTTAAGGCACACACTCCAAACAAGAACTTATGTCCACACCGAAGCGTGTAGCCAAACCATAGAAATTCTCCAAACGCCCAGCAACCGATTAAGTGACAAAGAGCATTTCACACTCATATGATGAAACATTAAGCAAAATGCAGAGTAGAGTATTGGCTGAGCAGCAATATAGATAAACCTTAGCAGCGGGAGGCTGGAGGAAGAAGTCAGCTGCTAGGACCACTCACCGAGTGTGTGAGGCCATTCGCAGGACCTGTCTGGGACGTGATCTGCACAAACAGAGATGCACGGTTGCCTAGGACTGAGGGGGAGGGGGTGTGAGCTCAACACGGCCAGTGGGTACAGAACGTCTTTGTGGGATGATGCAACATTCTAAAATTACTTGGATAATGGTTGCTCAATTCTGAATATCCATTCTTAGCATTCTCGTCTGCTGCATTGTATTCTTTAAAAGGGCAAATTCTGTGGCATGTAAATGGTACCTTAGTAAAGCAGCTTTTAAAACAAGAAACAAAATCGTACCGTTCTTTCACAAGTCCCTTCCATCTCCCTAAATTTCAGTAACTGATATGAAGGCTGTTCTAATAATCCCTAGATGTAGCTTCACAACCAAGGCATGGCTCCAGAAATAGCATACGGTCTTCCCGTTCGAAGTTCATCCATGAGTCAGAGTTTTCAAACAAAGGCCAGAAGATGAATGACTCTAGAAAATCAAATGTATATGTTGTACACAGTACTACACATGGGAACTACTGAGTTTAGAGCCTCAAGAGCTATTGCAAAGTCAGTAAGACAAGCATAGATTATAGCTCCATCAGATGGATTCAAAGGCAGCTTCAGATGGGAGTCAGTCTTCCAAAGATAGTAAGAGAATGGTCTGAATAATTTTAAGTCTCCAGAACACAGGGAAACAAACAACTATGCGCACATGAAGATGTCCACCAAAGAGTAAGGTGGAGTGGTTTAAATACCTCCTCCTCCTCTTCATTCTCCTGCTTTTCCTGTCTTCCTGACGGCATTGAAAACTGAAGGACCACACTCATGTGCCCTTGTTTGGAGTTCATGGCTGACATTTATAGTTCTCAGGAAATTTTAGTGACCTAAGGCCCTACATAATCCAGGTGCTGCTGTCCTGTCCTGGCCCCAGTCACCCAACAGCACCTGCCATGCCCTTCCCCCATACCTGCTAACTCAGTGTCTCCCAGGAGCAGCACTTTCCCACCTTAGGACCTCAGACCATGCTGGTCCCTCTTTCTCCACGCACTCCCATCGTTTTTCATGTATCCTCTGGTCTGAATGTCACCTGTCAGGGTAGCTCTTCCCCACTAGCTTGTATTAACTTAGTTCTCCTGAAAGTCTATCATCTCATCCAATAATACACTGGATTGTATTTATCACCAAGTATTTCTATATCATTCCACAATATTTCTTCAGTCCTTATTTATCCACCAGGCAGTTTTCCATGCCGGGACATAGCATTGTTACAAAACAAGTAGTAATTCAGCTTGTGTTTGCAGATAATATTCCTTTTCTGCCCCATTCATCTATAAATTCTTTGTGGGCAAGAACAGGTTGCAGAGCATGGTGGAGTGGCCACAAGCAGTAATGCCAATCCCGGCAGCCAGGGATAGAACCCTGCCTCTACTGTGTGCTCAAATTTCTGAGTAGCTCCAAATCTCAGTCTTCTCATCTATAAAATAAGCATAATAATAGCATCTTTGGGGGTTGTTATGAGGACTGAACAAGTTAGTGTGGTTTGTCATACAGAATAATAAGGCATATAGTAACCCTTATATACATGTCTATTAATATTTTCTCTTAGCTCAACACAGTGCCTAGCATTAGTTGACTGATAGATTGCTTGTTACATGAAATACCAAATTAATTAATGAATTATGATTATGGTGCCTTTAGTTAAACTTTTTTTGTTTGTTTGTTTTTTCAAGGTAAGGTTTCACTCTAGCCCAGGCTGACCCAGAATTCACTATGTCACCTCAGGATGGCCTCAAACTCACAGTGATCCTCCTGCCTCTGCTTCCCAATTGCTGGGACTAGAGGTGTGTGTTACCACACCAGACTACAGTAAAACATTTTAATTTTTATATTTATATATTTATTCACAGTGCTAGGGTCAAACCTAGGGCCTTATGCAATCTAAGCAAGTGCTCTACCACTGGATCACATCTCCACCTCTTTCATTGTTGTTATTTTGAGACAGAACCTTATTAGGTATTGCAGGCAGGCCTTGATCACAAATCCTCCTGTCTCAGCCTTCTGAATTCTGGTGTTGTAGGTGTGCACCACTATGCTACACCAACCCTTTGTTTTCAGTTGGACTGAAACATGAAGAGAGAACAGATCATCAAGAATGAAATGCTCTCTTTCACTTTTTATTGAAGAAATTCTTTGGTGTCATAGATAGAATGTGACATTCTTATATAAGACCAAGGCAAAGGCAAGGCTCTTTCTTGGAATCTGATGGAAATCTTGTGGTTATTTTGTATGGGAAGAGGTTCTGGGTCTTTTCAGAAAGGAAGGGCTGTTAGCATCTGGTGTCATCTACAGCCTGGCCTCCATTGCCATATGAAAGAGTTCATCTGTCATCAGGAGCTGTGGAAGAAGCAGAGATAGTCCTATATTTTCCCTCAATTTCTCCTGTGGCCTTCTCATTACATACATCCATGATTTCTAATTTAGTTTTTACCTACTCTAAAACCAAAACAGATTTTTGAGAAGCTAATTACTAACTGTTCTGGGGTGGGGTTTCCAGTAGCTCCTAGTAAACATCCTTCAACACACATAGAAAATGCACAGCACCAATTCCTATGGGTTCTTCATGTACAAGCTATTAAGAAAAACATAAGAAAACGGAAGAAAGGTGACTAACATAACCAAAGTAATCAGCAAATGACTAATAGGTATTTGCCAAGTCTTACTAAGTTGTGGCATTTTTAAAAAGATGCTATGGAAAAGACTAATATTTTGTCACAGATTTGCCTTTAAGATGCTAACAGTTATATGCAAATTGGACAGTGAATCAAACTATCTTTCAAATATCTATGTTTGTTCCCTTAGATGGGTACTGCTCACTGCCTCCAACACAGAAGCTTCTTTATGCAAGGGGTAGAGGTGAATAGAGAGGTGCATAGATGACCAGCTACCAAGAACAAGAGACTCATTTGTACTCAGCCCTAAATATGATACCTAAACCTCAACCTCCAAGGCTCAGGCACCTCACAGAAGAGGGGACAGAAGGCATGTGAGAGCAGGAGGATGGGAAGTGGGGCTGTGGTATCGTGTCTTCTGGATACGAGAATTCCACTACACCCATGCACCAATGTGGTTTCCTGCACATGATGGAGCCTATCAATATTTCATCATAGATGAGGGAGTGGTTCATGTGACCCCTAACACCCCAGAGTGACATGTGAAAACTTATGATTGCTTGCAGAGAGGAGTCATGTCCTTTAGTGGAATATTCACTAGGGGATTGCCTACTCTTCAGTAAATAACCTCCCACCCAGGATCAAGTAGGTGGCCCTAGTTCAAATCAGCCAGCCACAAAGATAAAAACAAAGCATGGAAGTAGGATGGGGCCCTAATGGGAAGATGGGTGTGGTGGGAGGGGAAAGAAGAAGAATAAGGGAAAATGGATGGAGGAGTGGGATCAAAATGCATTGTATACAAGTATGAAAGGGTTAATTTTTTTTTTTAAAGAAACTAGGGCTGGAGATATGGCTTAGCGGTTAAGGCGCTTGCCTGAAAAGCCTAAGGACCCATGTTCAGCTCTCCAGATCCCATGTAAGCCAGATGAACAAAGGTGAGGCAAGCTCAAGGTCGCAGATGCCCACTAGGTGGTGCAAGCATCTGGAGTTCAATTGCAGTGGCTGAAGGCCCGGTGTGTCCATTTCTCTCTCTCCCTCTCTTAAAAAAACAAAAACAAAAACACAAACAAAAACCTAAAATGATGGGGTGGCAGGTAGAAAGAAGCCCACTGTTTTCTTGTATCAGTATTTTCATTAGAATGGAGCTGCAGGTTGTGGTGGTGCACACCCATAATCCCAGCGCTGAGGTAGGAGAAGCACCATGAGGCCAGCCTGGGCTGCAGAGGGAGTACCAGTGAGCAAAAGCGAGGTGCTGCCTCCAAAAAATGAAAAGCAAAATAAAACCAAATGGAGAAAAACTTTCTGAACAAATATATGTGCATGTACACAGATATGGTGGGCAGAATAATGCTAATAATTATAATAGATATTTATATCTTTTTACCAGATATATTTACTGTATATAGTGATGAGTTTATAGAGATTTTTTTCAAGTAGATCACGTTCTTTGACCATATCCATTCCCCATATTCCCCCTTTCTCTTCCCACTCATCTCCTTCCATCCCCCTGCTCTTGTCTCCCTTATGCTTTCACTATATATACAACCTAGGATGGACAATTGAGAGAAAACATACTTGCCATTCTGAGTCTCATATTTCATTTAATAATATGATCTCCACTTATATCCATTTTCCAGAAAAATGACATAATTTCACTTATCTTTATTGCTGAACAAAACTCTGTGATTATATATATATATATATATATATATATATATATATATATTTTTTTTTTTTTTTTTTTCTTTACCATGTCATCTGTTGAGAGACAGCTAAGCTGATTCTATACCTTGGCTGTTGTGAATAGTACCATAACAAGCATAGATATGCAAGTATCTCTGTGGTTTGCTGATGTAAATTCCTTTGGGTGTATACCCAAGAGTAGTATAGTCGGGTCATATGGGCAGTTCTATATTTAGTTTTTTTGTTTGTTTGTTTATTTTTATTTATTTATTTGAGAGCGACAGACAGAGAGAAAGAGGCAGATAGAGAGAGAGAATAGGTGCGCCAGGGCCTCCAGCCACTGCAGACAAACTCTAGACGTGTGCCATCTGGCTAACGTGGATCCTGAGGAATTGAGCCTTGAACTGGGGTCCTTAGGCTTCACAGGCAAGCGCTTAACCACTAAGCCATCCCTCCAGCCCTTTTTTTTTTTTTGAGAAACCTCCATATAATAGAACAGAACATGATCATCTAAATATATGTGAAAAGGCCTTTGACGAAGTTCATCACTCCTTCATGATAAAAGCCCTAAAGAAATGAGGAATAGAAGGAACATACCTCAACACAATGAAGGCCATCGATGACAAACCTATAGCCAACATTATACTAAATGAAAAAACCAGGAAAACCTGGAGCAAGACAAGGGTATCTACTTTCTCAGCCCTTTAAGTCCCTGCTAAAGAAAAAAAAAAAAAATCCCAGCACTCCGGAGGCCAAGGCAGGAGGATCTCCATGAGTTTAGGGCCATCCTGAGACTACACCTGAATATGTGAATTCCAGGTCACCCATGGGCTGGAGAGAGACCATACTTCTAAAATACATCTAAAAACAAAACAAAACAAACAAACAAACAAAACAACAACAGCAACAAAAAAAAAGGCAAGAGAAAGAAATGAAAGGGGTACAAACAGGAAAGAAAGTCAAATTATCCCTTTAGTAGTCCTATACATGAGATCCTAAAGACTCCACCAGAAATCCCTTAGAACAGATAAACATATCAAGTAACAGGATACAAAATCAACATTGGAAAATCAGTAACTTTCCTGTAGACCAATAATGAACATGCTGAGAAAAACTCAGGAAAAGAGCACATTCACATAGCTCCCCAGCTAAAGATATAACATCCCTGTTTTAGGATTTCTGAATATGTGAGGGCACGGCAGAGAGGAATTAAAGTTGCAATGTGATTAAATTTACTAATTCAGCGGCCTTAACAGAAGGAGCTTATTTTAGGTTTTCCAATGATCCCAGTGTGATCATAAAAGTCCTTTAAGGTGGAAAATGGGAGGTGAAGAGAGAGTTCCAGAAAAGAGCTATGGCAATGGAAGCAGGACTAGATGTTACATTGCTGGCTTTGAAGAAATAAGGACATGAGCCGAGGAGTTCAGGCAGCCTCTAGAAGCTAGGAAAGCAAAGAAAGGGAGTCCTAGAGCTTTCAGAAAACATGGGCCTGCCGATGTCTCCATTTTGGTCCTATTGTGCTTTTCACCCATACAGCTTCACTATCATGAAGCTGCAAGGTAATGAAGCTATAAAACTACAAAGATTATGGTCCTTTCTTACAGCAGGGTCTTGCTCTAGCCCAGGCTGACCTGGAATTCACTACGTAGTCTCAGGGTGGACTTGAACTCTCGGTGATCCTCCTACCTCTGCCTCCCAAGTGCTGGGATTAAAGGTGTGTGCCATCATGCCTGGCCGAAAATTAATATATTCTATATCACATAAAACAACTCAAAATTATTATGGGATGAATGGTGAGCAAGTGGCAAGGAGAGCCATGGAGACAAAGTTGTATTGGGAGAAATGACTTGGAGTTGAGTGAGTAGGATTTGAGACCCCTATTTTCAGAGGTTATAGGACAAATGTAGAAAGACAAACACTGGGAAGGGATATGTATCAAATCTATAAAACTGTAAAGGGATCATGAATCTGTTTATTAAATTCCAGATTATCAGCACCAGAGAGTGCCTTTCTGAAGTGGATGGATAGATTAGATAGGAGGGAAGGAGAAAGAACAAGAAAGTGGAAACAGAAGGAAAGAACAAGGAATGAAAGGAAAGAACGAGGAAGAGAAGAAAGGGGAGACAGAAGGAGGAGAAGAAAGGAAAGAGGACTTTATCCACTAAGGGATCCTGTCACCCTTAGAAGGAGCAAAAACTAAAAACATTAAAAGTTGTTTTTTTTTTTTTTCTCGGATAATGTAGAGAGGCTAGATCCAAGATGAGGTGATGGAAACTAAGATGCTAGGGGCACAAGTCAAGTCTTCAAGTAACTTGCAAGCTCAGCCTGAATTCCTAAACCTAATGAGAGAGAGAGCTAGAGTCCAGCATTTGGAGCCAATGCAAAATGACCATTTCTGTTCTCATCTGTTTGAAAGATTGCTCAGAAAATAACAAAGTTGGCTTAAATATTCTTCTGCCTCCATTCTATAATGCAACTGTTTTTCTGGTCTAAGAATAGCAAATGAGAATGAGCCTCCTGTGCTTTTAAAGAGTAAATTAAACCCTGAGGTCTTAAGCGACTGAGAGCATCCTAGCTGCGGGGGGCATGAGCCACGTGATTGTTCCCTGGCTGCATGGCTTCTGGCTCTTCTACAGGACTTCTCCTCAGGTCAAACAGCGTTGTCTCTTCCTCATTCTGTCTTCCTACTGGCGTACCTCCTCCATGCGGTGAACCAGCATTCCACTCCCCAGGGTACCACAAATAAGCATGGGTGAATGGGAACTTAGGGTGGTTCTCCAGGCCTTGCTGGTTGCAGCCTCCTCCAGAAGCCTGGTCCCTGTGTGGAACATGGATGTGTGGAGAAGGAAGGAACACCGGCACCCGGTGGAGCCTGGGCAGTAAGGAAGGAAAGACTCGTGGTGGCATCATAGTACCCTAGACCAGAGACACATGCTAAGCATTATTTACCCTCCAAGTCTCCTGGCTGACACACAACATAATCTAGCAAAAAAAACCTCACTTGGGCTTTTACACTAGGACAGCTGCAAAGTTGGGCACAAGGGTCACGTTCTGGTTTGAGCTTTGATCAGACTCAAAAGAAGAGAACTTAAGCTACCAACTTCATCTGCTATCTATGCTGAGTGACTATGTATGTTAGAGTGATTATGAAATTGGTTGTCACTCATCCCAAACCCAGGTGTGTACAGGTCATACTTCCCTTTGGGGAGTGATAGAGAATAGGTAGAAAGGTCTTAGATTCTCAGCAGTTCTTCAAAAGCAGATGAGGAATATAGCTGGTTCACATGCTAAATAAAGCCACTCTGACCACACATGACCATCACATAAGGCAAGTGTGCTTCTTTTAATTTAAAGATGTCACCGGACATTTATGCAATCTGGGAAGAGGCGAGCTTCTCTGAGCAGCATAACCAGCTGCCACTCTTTCAGGGGGTAGACCTTATTAACACCAAAGGGAAATCTTGGAGCTAATTCAGGAGGCATTTTAAGTGGACTGTTTGAAGGCTAAAAGGGCAAGAGGAAACAAACGACTATAAAATGACTTTTCTGATGCTAGAAGAAAAGAAAGCCCTAGGAACTGGCATCTCTGCCCTACTGTTCCATTGCTAGAGATTTCTGATGCTATTCAAAGAACTTTGCTCTTTTATCCCTGCCATTGCTCTTGTTCTTTCCAATGTTTATTTCTATTATCATCCACAAATAAATGAGGCAATTTTGTGCATGAGGCCTTTCCTAAAGCTTAGCTTACTGCTATTAACCTTTATGCAGTAATTTATAGTTAAGGTCTCAGTGGTACCTGTGCATGTAAATAGTGGCTGTGGGCTTTTGCATTGTCAGGAAAGTGCTGTGCTTAAGTGGCTCCAACACATTTGCTTGGAACATTATAGAAGGAGCTGCTGAGATCTTGGTAGGAAACTTTTAGTGACATTCTGCAGAAGATTAACATTGCTTTGTTACAGACTTGCAGTTGCATTGAACCTGGAAGTTTCAGGGAAAGGTCTGGAATCCAAAGCCTTACCTTTCATTAGCTTTAGTGTCTAAGTTGCATCTAAAAAGGAGAAATTTGAGAAACCATAGATCTTAGGGACTTTGGTATTTCCTTATAATTTGTTATCAGGGCTGAGTGAATGTAAGAAATCCCTGTCTCTGAAGAGAATAGGAAAACGTAGAGACACATGGAATACATTCTTGAAAAAATGTTAATTAATTAATTTATTTATTTGAGAGAGAGAGAGAAAAAGGGATAGCTATATATAGAGAGGTGGGCATGCCAGGGCCTCTAGCCATGCAAATGAACTTCAGATATATGTGCTACCTTGTGCATCTGGCTTTATGTGGGTATTGGGGAATCAAATCCTGGTCCTTAGGCTTTGCAGGCAAGAGCCTTAACTGATGAGCCATCTATCTAGCCCTGGAATACATTCTTCAGCTTGCTTTGCAAACTTCTTTCACCTTCTCTCATCCAAAGCAATGAACTGTGGATCATTCTCCAGACCTGCACAGTCAGAGATGGGAGACCTTAGAACATCCAACCTGCAGCCACTCCGCTGCTCACTGCTCCCCAGAAACGTGAGTGCTTCTGTACCACTTCCATCCGTCTGTTCTTCACCCGTTATTGTTCCGTTAATCTCTTGTGCTAGGCGACATGCTCACATTCATCTGTGAACAAGATGAACATGTCTTCTCACAGAGTTTTAAATCTCATCTGGGAAATGACACACTAACAAGGCATCTTCACAAATAATTACTCAGTTGTAGTCAGAGAAGTCCTGGCTTAATGAGAGAAATTTAACATGGGTTTCTTGCCTCATCTGGGCACAGAGGTGGCAGAAATCAAGGAAAGCTTTTCTAAGGAAGTAGTGTGTGCGCTGATCCTGAAGGGTGAGTAGGAACTCCTCAGGCAAATGGTGCGCATGCGGAGGGCTGAGGAGATAGAAGATCCTGGCAGCCAGATAAGCAAGTAGGAAGCGCTGATGTGTGAAAGTCCTCAGCACAGCTAGAGAGGCACAGAAAGTCCTGGTGACCAGAACGTGGCAAATGGGAGGGACCATGAGGCCTAATTTCCCCGCCTCAAAAAGGTTTAAGGAGACGTTGCAGAGTTGTCTCAGTTTATCCCGGTAGTAGTAAAAATTCTGAACCTTTGACCCTCTTGAGGTTCTCAATCTGTCCTAGACAGCATGTGGTGAGTAATTTTCATTGTCAGCTTGGCTGGATTTAGACTTTTCTAGGAGGCTGAGGTAAACTTTTGGGTGTATCTGTCAGGATTTCCAGAGGGTTGGTGAAGGGGGAGTCACACTGAATGTGATCAGCACTATACCATGGGCTGGGGCCCTGAACAGAATATAAGAGGAAAAAGAGAAAGCTCCTTTGTTTACTTTTATGTTCGAAAATACTCGTGATAAACGTTAACACCAGGTCTGAAGGTTCAGCTCTGCAATCTCAGCTACTTGTGAAGCTGATCATGGAAGATTGCAAGTTCAAGGCTTACCTGGAACAAAATATTACCCCAAAGGCAAAAGACAAGAATTAAAAATTTACATTTTCCTCTTTATTGTTTTTTCATTATTATTATTTTTAAAAATTATTTATTTATTTATTTTTTAAAGGGCTACTTCCACAAAATTCATTATCATTTTCCTTATTTTTTTGTTATTTTTATTTATTTATTTGAGAGCAACAGACACAGAGAGAAAGAGGCTGATAGAGAGAGGGAGAGAGAATGGGCGCGCCAGGGCCTCCAGCCACTACAAACGAACTCCAGACGTGTGTGCCCCCTTGTGCATCTGGCTAATGTGGGTCCTGGGAGTCAAGCCTCGAACCGGGGTCCTTAGGCTTCACAGGCAAGCGCTTAACCTCTAAGCCATCTCTCCAGCCCTATTTATTTATTTTTATTTGAGACAGAGAAGGAGAGAGAATGGGTGCACCAGGGCCTCTAGCCACTGAAAATGAACTCTAGACACATGTGCTATCTTGTGCATCTGGCTTGTGTGGGACCTGAGAACTGAGCCTGGGTCCTTAGGCTTCTCAGGCAAATGCCTTAACCGCTAAGCCATCCCTCTTGCGTGTTTTTATATATTCTATACTGGTTTGTAGAAATTCAGTTTATACTAATAAAGTTCTTAAAATATTAAAGCTGGAACTCATGAGTGAGTAAAACTATTATTTCTGTAACCATAAGTAAGTACATAACCAAGACCAATGAAGCACCCATGATGACCTCCTGTATATGTACAATGTGTTTGGGGTGCAACACCTACAGGTTCTCTACGTAATGTGGAACCTTCAAAACAGTACTTTGTTTCCAACCACTGGAGATTAGTACTTGTGTTCATTCTCTGCAATAATGATTATACTGATTTTGCTCCCACATTCCCCAGAGTGCACAGCTTAGGAAAGATACTAATTTCTCTCCTTGGAGGTGGGATGATCCTGATGCTACCCAGTTATTTCAAGGACAGTGAATGGTGCACTACATTGGATGCATCCAGTGGATGAGGCTCAGCATGACATTCCCATGAAGTGCCAAAGATGACATCATTATCCTGAATCTAGAGACAGGGGAGCCAAAGAGCACCAGGTCTGAAAGACATAAGAAGGGAGTTGCCACCCCTCAAAAATACAGGAGGGCTGGAGAGATGACTTAGCGGTTAAGGCACTTGCCTGCAAAGCCTAAGGAGCC
Source organism: Dipus sagitta (assembly GCA_036346955.1). NCBI lineage: Eukaryota > Metazoa > Chordata > Mammalia > Rodentia > Dipodidae > Dipus > Dipus sagitta. The sequence continues at coordinate 82,341,085 of CM070775.1, forward strand.
AGGTTCAATTCCTTAGTACCCATGTAAGCCACGTGCACAAGGTGGCACATGCATCTAGAGTTCATTTGCAGTGGTTAGAGACCCTGGCTTGCCCATCCTCTCTTTCTCTCTCCCTTTCTCTCTTCCTCTCCCTATTTCTTTTGCTCAAATAAATAAATTAATTAAATATTAAAAAAATACAGAACACCAGTTAGATGTGATATTCAGATTAATTGTGAATAAATGATTGGTACATGTGCCCATGCAGTTTTGAGACATACAAAAAATAAAAAATAAGAAAGGTTGTTTAACTGAAATTTAAATTAAGCTGGGCTTCTTGTATTCTTCTTTTTGTTTTCTAAATCTGGACAACCGGGCTGGAGAGATGGCTTAGCGGTTAAGCGCTTGCCTGTGAAGCATAAGGACCCCGGTTCGAGGCTCGATTCCCCAGGACCCACGTTAACCAGATGCTCAAGGGGGCACACGCATCTGGAGTTCGTTTGCAGTGGCTGGAGGCCCTGGCGTGCCCATTCTCTCTCTCTCTCTGTATCTGTCTCTTTCTCTCTGTATCTGTCTCTCTCAAATAAATAAAACAAAAAATAATTAAATAAATAAATAAATAAATCTGGAAAACCTACAGAAGAATGAATGAAGTACAAATGTACTGAGGAGAAAGATAGATGGCAGGAAAGGAGAAAATGGACATTATTCAGTTCCAGAATGTCTTGGAATAAGTGGGCTTTAATGAACAAAGAAGAAAGAGCATGTGATTGTTATTTATACAAGGTTCTTAAAAGAAGCAACTTCCTCTTTCATTTTCTACCAGAACCAGTGTCTGTTCCTCCCTAATTTATTGAGCAAGAGTCAGAAGCTACTGAGCATCAAGAGGGATAAGACATTCCCACTGCCCTCCAGCAGTGACCGGCCAGGAGCAGAGGAAGCATCCAGATTCCAGAGCTGTGCTCACTTTCCTCCAGAGCCAGACTACATGGGCTCAGACTCTAGACCTGACACGTAACTCTGTATTTTTTTTGTACTGACCACACAAGCTTTTTGTGACTGAGAATAACAAGGCTTCATCTTATATAATGGCCATAATCTTTACATGAACTAATGTCTGAAAAGTTCTTAAAGCACATACAAACATTTGCTTTAAAAATATTTTATTTTTATTTATTTATTTGAGAGAGAGGGAGAGAATGAAAGAGAGAGAGAGAAAATGGGTGCACCAGGGCATCCAGCCACTGCAAACCAACTCCAGATGAATGCGCCACCTTGTACATCTGGCTTATGTGGGTCCTAGGGTATTGAACAAAGGTCCTTTGGCTTTGCAGGCAAACATCTTTTTGTTGTTGTTGTTCATTTTTATTTATTTATTTGAGAGTGAGAGACAGAGAGAGAAAGAGGCAGAGAGAGAGAGAGAGAGAGAGAGAGAGAGAGAGAGAGAGAATGGGTGTGCCAGGGCCTCTAGCCACTGCAAACGAACTCCAGATGCGTGTGCCCCCTTATGCATCTGGATAACATGGGTCCTGGGGAATTGAGCCTCGAACGGGGTCCTTCGGCTTCACAGGCAAGCGCTTAACCATTAAGCCATCTCTCCAGCCCCAGGCAAACATTTTAACTGTTAAGCCATCTCTGTAACCCACATTTGCTTTTTTTGAAAAATATTTTATTTATTTATTTGAGAGGGAGAGAGAGAGAGAGGCAGACACAGAGAGAGTGTGTGTGGGTATGGGCATGCCAGGGACTTTTGGCATTGCAAACAAACTTCAGATGCATGTGCCACTCTATGCATCTGGCATTACATGGGTACTAAGGAATTGAACTTGAGCCATCAGGCTTTGCAAGCAAGTGCCTTTAACCACTGAGCCATCTCTCCAGCTTCAAGCATTTGTTTTTAAAGTAAAAACTACACAATATACACACTAAAGGTTTTTCTAGAAAAAGGTCTTGGTGTGATCCCAGTAGGGAGAATCCATTCAGGGTACAAGGAGCAATATGAGCACAGATGCACAAAGTAAAGTGTGAAGTATATGTGAGAGGCAGCCAGTAATTCACTGCAATTAGAACTCTGGTGTCTTCTCATTAGGAAATGGAAAGACATCCCATGCTCTTGGGTTGGAAGAATGAATACTGTAAAAATGACAACCTTATCAAAAGCAATCTATGCGTTTAGTGCAATCCCCATCAAAATTCTAATGGTATTCTTTATGGAAATAGAAAAAAAAACAATCCTAAAATTCATCTGGAAGCACAAAACCCTTGAATATCTAAAACAATGTTGAGCAATAAAAATAAGGCTGGTGGTAGCACCATACCTGATTTTAAACTATATTACAGAGGAATGGTAATAAAAACAGCATGGTACTGGCACAAAAACAGACATGTAGATCAATGGACTAGAATAGAGGCCCCACATGTAAGTCCGGGTAGCTACAGCCACCAGATCTTTGACAAAAATGCCAAAAATACTCATTGGAGAAAAGACAGCCTCTTCAACAAATGGTGCTGGGAAAATTGGATATGTATCTGTAGAAGAATTAAAATAGATACTTATATCTCTCCATGCATAAGAATTAAGTCCAAATGGATCAAGGACTTTAATATCAGACCTGAAACTCTGAAGCTGCTAGAGGAAAAAGTAGGGGAAACCCTTCAACATATTGGTCTTGGCAAAGACTTTCTGAATATAACTCCAGTTGCTCAGGAAATAAAACCACTGATCAGCCACTGGGACTTCATGAAATTACAAAGCTTTTGTACAGCAAAGGACACTGTGAATAGTGTAAAGAGACAACCTACAGAATGGGAGAAAAATCTTTTCCAGCTATACATCTGAGGATTAACATCCAGGGTACACAAAGGACTCAAAAAAACTAAATAATAAGAACTCAAACAACCCAAATAGAAAATGGGCTATATAACTAAATAGAGAGTTCTCAAAAGAAGAAATACAGATGGCCCATAAATATCTAAAAAATGATCTACATCCTTAGCAATCAAGGAAATACAGATTAAAACTACTTTGAGATTTCATCTCGCCCCTGTCAGATTGGCTACCATCATGAAAACAAATAACAATATATGCTGGTGAGGATGCAGAAAAAGAGGAACTCTTCTACATTGTTGGTGGGAGTGCAAGCTGGTCCAGCCATTGCGGAAATCAGTGTGGATGTTCCTGAGACAGCTAAAAATAGATTTGCCACATGACCCAGCTATACTATTTCTAGGCATATATCCTAAGGACTCATCTCACTACCTTAGAGATACTCGCTCAACCATGCTTATTACTGCTTTATTCACAATAGCTAAGAGATGGAACCAGCTTAGATATACCTCTAGATGAGTGGATAATGAAGATGTGGCACATTTACACAATGGAGTTCTACTCAGCAGTAAAGAAAAATGAAATTATTAAATTTGTAGGAAAATGGATGGATCTGGAAAAGATTATACTAAGTGAGGTCACCCAAGCCCAGAAAGCCAAATATCACATGTTCTTTCTCATATGTGGTTTCTAGCTACAAATGATTGGACTTCTATGTGAGTTGGAATAAAACTCAGTAGTAGAGGCCAGTAGGTTAGAAAGGGGATATGACAAGGAATAGAGAGGGAGGGATGGGGTACTTAAGGGGATGGTATTGTGTATATGTAAGTAGAAGAGCAGATTAATGGGTGTGGAAAGGCCTAAGTGAGGTCAGGGGAAGAGATTGAGTAAAGGAAAGGTGGGAGGAAAGCTAATTAAAGTCTAAGAAGGTATGAATAAGATATATGAAAACCTACTTTTTTTGGACAATGGCACACCCAGAAGCATAGATTGTTATTAGAAAATTTTCAGTGCCAGGGATGTGATACCTTCCAGTGAGTTGTTGGCCAGGGAGGTCCCTAATGGCCCCCAAACATTACAGGCTATTGCTGAGGCTCTTGGTTTCCTACCAGGAATAGATGGTAAGACCCTATTGCTGAAGAACCACCTACTTGGGCTGCAAGATCACTGAGAAATCCTGCTGGAGCTGAGCTGAAAACCTTCTCCTTGTAGTCCAGCTGACAGAAAGCTGGAAAAAGGCATGCTGCATGCAGATCAATGGGAGAGAGAGAGAAATCACCAGTGCAGATACCCAACCGTGGACACTGCAAGCCTTAGATTTGGCCAGCCAGGCCAAATGAGCCAGGGGGTGCAATAGTGGTATGTCTGTTATGGGCAAAACCAACCACTCTCTAATTGGACTGGAGGCCTACTCCACATGAGGGAATACATGCCTGATATTGAAAATCTATGACAGGGGAAGTCATAAGCCCTAGGGGTGTAACATCTGCTGGTGTCTGGTTAAATGTATATACTATGCTGACCAAACTGCCCAGTGAGCACTTCTCTTAATGTTCATACCCATGTATTAATGCTACTCTCACTTTTGGTTAGAGAAGCTTTTCTTTTCAGATGGTGTTGACTTTGGGATGACTCAGAAAGTACCATATTGCTGAGAAGAAGTGACAAAGGAGTGCTCAGCAGCACTGAAATATCTCAATCACACCTTCCATGGCTCAGGGTCCACTGTGGAAGAGGTGATGGAAAGAATGTAAGAGCCAAAGGAAGGGTATGACTCCTTACAACGTGATCCTCCAGACACAAAATGACCTGGATATCCATGACCTTGCAGTGCTTAACAGTACCTACACTACCTACCCAGGACCATCATAATAGGAGAAAAAGATTATAATGTTATAATAAAAGAGGGACTGATTGAGAGGGGTAGGGGATATGATGGTGAGTGGAGTTACAAAGGCAAAATGGCAGAGGGAGGGAATTACCATGGTTTATTCTGTATAATTATGGAAGCTGTCAATAAAAAAAAAAATTTTAAAAGAACTCTGGTGTCTTCTGAGAAATCAAGGTGGAACTGAACTGCAAGCTTCTTCCTACTGGCTAACTGTGCTGAAAGATGCTATGGAGGTTACTAAGGAAGAAAAGCCATCAGTAATTTTACCCAGTAGTGGACCCTGCAAGCTGTACAACTGACCAACCAGGCCCTCTGGAGCACTAGTGGCATGACTATCATGAGTGAAATCAACTGCTCTCTAATTGGATTTGAGGCCTGCTGTAAAGGAGATTATTCCTGCCTGATTGTGGAAGCTTAACCAAAAGCTTATGGCTAGGCAGGTCATGGGCCCCAGGAAGCAAGTTATTGCTGTTGTTTGGCTTAATGGTTATGTTGTGTGTATATTAAATTGCCATCTAAATACGCATGTTTATGCCTGTAGAGATTAGCGCTGCTCTCAGCTTTGGTTGGAGATACTATTTTTGCAGATGGGTGACTAGCTGGTGATATTCAAAACTCATTGAAGTGCTGAGAGTACGTGATTGTGCAGTGCTTAGTACTAAATGCGACATCTCCATTAACCTCTTCAAGGCTCAGGAAACATTGTGCAAGAGGGGGTGAAAGGAACGTAAGAGGCAGAAAAGAGAGAAGCGCTGTGGGATGCTGTCTTCTGGGTATGACGTAGCTGTTGTATTCATGCCCTATAGCAACCATCACTACCTGCCCAAAACCTGCACAGTGCTGGGTTTGGGGTTTTTTTGTTGTTTTGTTTGTTTTTGGTTTTGAGGTAGCATTTCACTCTAGCCCAGGCTGACCTCAAGTTCACTGTGTAGTCTCAGTGGAGCCTTGAATTCACAGTGATCCTCCTACCTCTGCTTCCCAACCTATACACCGTTGGACTCATCCACATTCTGCCATGGATAGTGGAGGAGGGCAGGAGGTCCCCATCCTTCCCTGAGGAGTTACTGGCAGCTAATGTTTTCTTCAATGGTGTAGCCACTGCAGGCTGTGTTACTAATTATACACTTCTGAAACTAGAAGAGATCTGGACCACTCATCATCGAACACAACGCAATCTGTGATTCCCCACAAACTCAGGAAACAAAGGGGTCCTGTCCTCAGAAGTTGCTACATCAGAACTCTAGAGGCGAGCAGCTCAATGGGTGTGTACGTGATAGGACCATCAAGGAAACATGAGAACTATTGCTTATGAATTTTCTGCTCATTTAAGTAAAACAAAATATTTGTCTTGGCTTTGCACCCCACCCCGCCCTGTAAAAAATGGTGTCTTTGAAACAGAACCAGTAAGGAGAGCTGGGCTCAGATTACAAGGGCCTCATGTGCTAAGCTAAAGAGAAGTGGCTTTGTCCAGTAGGCACTAGAGAATGTCAGAGTGTTAGCGCACTGCGCTGCGGGGGGAGAGGGGGACTGGGGAAAACACCACCATATCTATGACAGGAGACATATGATAAACAATCACCACATTCACAGCTAGTACCCAACTATGAGGAAATCAGTGCCTGCTCTCCTGGAGTCTGTCGTCTAGAGGAAAGATGTCAAATAACCACACAAGTAAGTGCTAGGGGGGCAAGTATAGGATGTCTGGAGAAGGCATAGGGAACCTCAAGTAGCTGGAGGGCCGGGAACTTGGGCTGGAGAGGCAGCATCTGGCTGAGGTACACTGATAAGCAAGAGTAGGCCAAGGCAGACAAGATCGAGGCAGGCTGAGGGTGAGGCAAACACAGACTCTTTGGTAAAACGAGAAATTGCTCTTTGGACCTTCTGTGAAAAGGCTAATGGAGGTCTAGCTCAGGGGCAGGGGACTTGCCTTGAAGTAAAGGAGTGTTCCTTCCAGATTAAATCACCTGGGCCTCACTGGTTGAGTGAGAAGTCAAAAGTGACTAAAAGACAGGCTCCTTTAGGTTCTGCATGCCTGCTGGCATGACATCTCAGTGACTAAACCAAGCAAAGCCTCTCTTGAGGAAAGAGAGAGGGAGCACAAGTACCACATAGCACAGTTTTTCTCTCTCTTATACGCAAGCTGTCATGGAGAGAACTTCAGAGTAGGGAACTGAAACTTCCAGCCAATAATTGTCAAGGAGCTGAGGCGTACAGACAACAGCGTGAGTGGTCTCAGAAGTGGTAGGAATCTTCGTCCAGGCCTAATGAGGCTTTGATGTGCTAACTACAGCCCCTGACAACTCTTCACCCATACCTTTGAGAGAGCCCAGCCCAGCCAAGCCACATCCACAACTCCTAATCATCAGAAGCAGTATGAAACAATCAATATGAGGCTGGAAGCTGCTAAGTTTTGCATAATTTGCTAGATAGCATTACAAAGGGAATGTTGGAAATATAAAAAGTACTTTGCAATCGCAATTATGGGGAGAGAGAAGGTGGACAGGGTGCTTACTGAGCTTTGGTCCTGACTTGCTGAAGTTTCATCCTAGGGAAAGGGTAGCAGCATAGGAGGGAGAAATTTAGGGGCAACAGAAATAATTTCCATTTTGAACTCAATGGATTTGAGCTGCTGGTGAAATGTTCAGGTATAAATGTCCCATAAGGATTTAGAAATGTGGAAATGGGGGCTGTAGAGATGGCTTAGCAGTTGAGGCACTCGCCTGTGATGTCTAAGGACCAGGTTTAATTCCCCAGCACCCACATAAGTTAGATGTACAAGGTAGCACATGCATCTGAAGTTTGTTTGCAGTGGCTGGAGACCCTGGTGCACCCATTCTCTCTATTTATGTATCTGTCTTTCTTTTTCACACACAAATGAATAAATCAAATATTTTAAGATGAAAATAAAAAAAAGAAATTTGGGCAAGTGTTAGAACAGTGAAGTCTGTTTTGATAGAAGTTATCTGGATAGAGAGACCCATTGTAGTGGAGAGCATTTCTATGAAGGGCCCAGATAAAATAAAGACAGATGGATCACAAGGATTGTATATTTTCATGACCTCAAAAGAGGAAAAAAGAGAATACTCAGAGAAAAAGATTCTAAAGAGAATTATTTAGTAGTCTGCTTTTTCATCATTATAATGAAATACCGGAGGCAGAATAACTTAATAGGAAAGAGGTTTATTTAACGTTCAGTTTTGGAGACTGAAAGTCCAAACAGCAAACCAAATCCTGGACATAAAGACAAGCCCTTGAATTTTGGTGACCCCAGCCAAGCACTCACCACCATGTGAAACTCTCCCGGCCATCTGTGTGTCTTTTCACATTTCTCTCAAACCTCAAAGGAAGGGATGTTTGTGATTATCTCTAGATAACCTGTTCTTTTTACAAATGGAGATTTTTCGAGTTGCAAAATATAGAGACCTTGTCACTTCCCTCAGGGTGAGGATACTCTGAAGGGTTGAGGAAACAAAGCGGTTTCCAGGGCTACAGCCCGGCTGTTGGGAGAATTGGAACCTTGCTCAGAATGACGTAGTGGGTGCCCCAGGAGACCACCATTCCAGAAGCTTCTTCCCCTTCTCTCTTTGAATCTTCTTGTTAACCTCCTGTTGATGGATGGCTTGCTACCGCTCTCTTTACCGAAGTCATCAGCTGCCTCGCCTCGTTTCTGCTCACTGGCTTCTCTTTCCACAGCTCTTGGCTTTGGCATCAACGTGGCCTCAAGTTGCTTTTCACCATGTCTGGGTCTCCATCAGTCTCAATTTCAATTTCCCCAAGAAGAGAGCTTAGGTTGGTCCAGACAGCCACTTTCCAATGTCACTCCTGGTCATCCTGAGGGGATGGAAAGCAGGAAGCAGCCTGCCTTTTGGTCTGGAGTTGGTTCTTGGTTCAGCCAGTTATGGCTGAGGGGTGTGTGTGTGTGTGTGTTGGAGGGCTGAGTATCGAAGCCTAGAGAATTCTCTGTGTTTCCATTTTCCCCAAAGGAGGCATCCTTTAAATCCTAGTGACTTTCTAGGCTAAATCCTCCAGGGAGCTAATGGTACATATAGTTCAAACGTCCTCTTCCCAACTGGAGAGATTGCTCAGTGGATGAAGCGCTTGTGCGGCCTTGAGTGAGAAGGGAGGAAGACCGAAGAGTACGATGGAAGCCCAGGGTCTAGCTAGCCCGTGGAAACCGTCTCAAAAAGAGATGTAAAACCGGGCATGGTAGCACACGCCTTTAATCCCAGCGCTCCAGAAGCAGAGGTAGGAGGATAACTAACTGTGGGTTTGAGGCCAGCCTGAGAATACATAGTGAATTCCAGGTCAGCCTGGGCAAGACCCTACCTCAGAAAGAGAAAGAGAGGTGGAAGGTGAGGGCGGGGACTGAAACTGAAAGTTGTCCTCTGACTTCCACATGTTCCTCATGGCATTCACACTCACGCACACTCTCTCTCACACACACCCCAGCAAATAAATAAAATTGAAATAAAACTTCCTCTTCTGTATATGGATTTCTTCTAACAGGGTTTGTCCTTTCAAAATTAGCTCAGTTCAGCAGCAACTACCAGAGGCATTAAACTACAAAGTAGCACATGCTAGAGTTTAGGATTAAAACCCAAAGTCAGACAGAAAATTCAGGCACAGGAAGTCATTCATAAACTGAAAAGGCCTGAAGTTGTTTCACTGAACTCGGCCCAACCCTAGCCAGCTAGTTCCTGCTCTTTATTCTTATTCAATCACACGCACCACCTACTTATTAAGCATTTTTCTGGTCTAATAGGTTTATAAAGATGGTAAGACAGGAACCCTACCCTCAAGGAGCTGACTCCTGACAGAGAAGACAGGGATTGTCTTATCTTTCTCTGGGCTAATTCGACCCTCTCTTTCCTCCCTTCCCCTGTACTTTATTCACGGTTTGGAAACAGGCCTATGGTAGTTCCTTCCTTGCCTGCATTTCTTTTTTATGCTTGTGAAGGAATCACAGAAATCCTAACAGACTCTGGCTCCACACACACGTATAAGATTAATGTGGCTACGGGCTGAGAAATTAGCTCAGCAGCTAAAGGCACTGGTTTGCAAAGCCTGCCAGCCCAGGTTCAATTACCCAGTACCCATGTAAAGCCAGATGCTCACAGTGGTAGACACCTGGGTCTGGAGTTAGTTTACAGTGACAAAAAGGCCCTGATGCACCCATTCTCTCTCACCCCCTCTTGTAAATAAATAAATAAATAAGATACTTTTCTTTTGGGTTTTCTCAGGCTATCCCACTGTAGCCCAGGTTGACCTGGAATTCACTATATAGTCTCAGGATGGCCTCAAATGCACAGTGATCCTTCTACCTCTGCCTCTGGAGTACTGGGATTAAAGGTGTGTGCCTCCACGCCGGCCCGGCAGTATTTTTTTTTTTTAAAAAAGATTAACATGGCTAGAGAGTTGGTAGAGATTACCCTGAGGAGGGGAGCAGAACTGGGAAGGGAGGAAACGTGTAGGTATCAGTGTATATGCAGTTAGAACTTTTTAAAGCTTTTATTTAGAGATTGTTTTTTTTGTAATAAATAAGTAAAGAAAGTTGTATATACAAGGGAGAAATGAGCAAATGGAGCTTGGTAAAACTTTTCCATGACGGTTGGCAAGATTGTTTTGCTTTCACTTAAGAATAAAAAGCCATCTGAAAGGAAGCACTGTAGAGCGAAGGAGGAACATACTCCATCTGAGAGTGACTAGAAAAATCCTTTTGTTCTTCACATTGCTTGATTCATATAGCATTTGTTATTTCTGAACTTCCAGTGACTGCGTTCCTACTTTACTATAGAAAAGCAATTTATATAATAAAATTAGCTAGCTTTGTGGAAGCTGGGATTTCAGAGGTAAGCAATGGAAAATTTAATGGTGAGGGGCCAACAGGGCATGGTTTGCTGAGACGTGAGAGCTTCCTGTAATGTGGAATGCGTACGTGTGAAATCACCAGTCAGTACATTTGTAATAACTTGATAATATAACTGCTCCTCCACCCGTTCTCTTTCCCCACACTAAGTTCCAGTTTCACACCAGGCTCCTTTCTGTGAAGCTTTACAAAGAAAGGAGGAAGTACCTTTAGCAACTGAGGTAGCAACCTGGTTCAAATACCACATTCTTAACCAGATGAAAGTTTCTTTAATCACATGTCTAGTAATGCCACATGAATCAGAGCGCATGGTTTAAATCTGGTATTTCATTGTTTCCCTGTGCTCCAGACCTTCCAAATTTATTATTATTTAAGAGGCCAAATCTTGCTGGGGCAGAGTTAGCAGAGGAGACAAACCAAGCCAGGGTCAGCTTCATGCTTTTCCAAGGTTGCACGTGCTCCCTCATCTGAACTGAAAAGGAAGGGGGAAAATGTGATATTAAGTCCTTCTGCCTGATGCCCGAAAAGCCAGGACAGCTCCTTTCCTACAATGCCACCATTCACGCTAACGGGTCTTCAAGTGTGTGGCACTTAGAGGAATTAGCTTTCTGCTCCCTAAAAGCAAATAGCTCGGCAGCGAGAGGAGGCTGCTGGGCAGTGGGGCCCAGTAGTCCCTAGAAGTGATAGGATCCAGAAAGAAACAAGCTTCCTACTCCACCCTTCCTCTTAAAAATCACATGAGAGAAAAAGCAGGCAAAGGGGCTACCCGATGAGTGATGGGGGAAAGGAATGTGGGGCCAAGCACATCGAAGGCGCATGACTATTTAGTAATCATTCAGTATAGCATATGACCCTACAACAGATTCAAAGTGCTATCTGAAAATGGCTGTTCAGTCAGCAAAGCCTGCCAGCCACAAAGCCCTGGAGGGATTCGGCCCCCTCAGAGAAAGGAGACTGTAGGACGTTGAACCTCTCAGACTTCTCTTGCCCAGTGCCCAGTGCCCAGTGCTTTGATCTTAATTCTCACATGGGCAAATGTAAGCAGCTTGTGAGGATGTGAGGTAGCTTGCTTCAAAGAAAGCAAATCCCAGAGGCTAAGGTTATTAACTATTCTTAACAGAAGTAACAAAAGCTAAGAATGTTGGTTCTACCATTTACAATTTTAGAAAAATATTGCTCATCTGTCCTTTGATTTTATGAGGTAATTTTGAACAACATCAATCAAGGACTTGCCCTGACTCTCCAGGTGTGGTAATGGGAATGTGATGGGAAATCCAGATGGTCACACTATGAGCAGAGATTTTATACTTGTGATTGGTAGAGAGGAGGAAGGCTGTGTTTGAGGTACAACAGATGGGATATGCCAACTTCATCACTTAAAGTATTTTCCACACTCCCACCCTACAATCTGGAGACAGGCAACTGTGTTGCTCAACATGGAACGCCCAGCCCTTCTTTAGATGAGAGGGAGCTGGCAGCCTTCATTCTTCAGGTTAAGATGTAGCCATCGTTATCTCCATTAGCTAACAAGAGGAGCTGCTGTCAGTCTCCTTAGACATCTTATTAGAATTCTTAAATGATGTTTTACCATTCTGAAAGGCAAACTAAAATTCATGCTTGAGGGATCCCAAATAGGCAACAAAATGTGTGTGCAAACTAGCATATGTACAAACTAGCATAGTGCTACAAACTAGCATACGTGCTTGCACACCTAAGCACAGTTATATTTTGAAGGAGCAGGGGAAAATATGCTTTGAATGATTAATCATCTTTCTTTGGAAAACACCACATTTTACGAGCTCTCATTGGCAGCCCAGCTTCTCCCTCCACCCTGCTTCGGCGTGCGAGGCTCTGTTAGTGCTTCTTCCTCATAGAAGCAGAGGCAGCCAATTTGAGAGAGCAGGTCAGGGGTGGGGTATGGTATCATCAAATAGCAAATTCTATTTAATTCAGTGGTCCAGCCCAACATGTCATCCCATCTCCAGAGTTCCTTTTCTTCATTTTTGAGTTCAACATGTTGACCCATATTTATTCCAGTTTCGATCACTACCAAGAGAGGGAGAAGGGGAGGGAAGGATGGAGGATGAATTACCACACCATGGAGGAGTTGAATTAAAAGAAAACATAAACTGACCTTTAAAAATATTTTGAATTGAAATTCTTTGGAAATGGAGACTATAAATATAAGATTGGATGATGCTCAAAAACTGTAATCTTCCTTATTTAACATCAAAGAGTAATTTATTTATCTCAAGATGAAGTCAATTATTTATAAAGATGGTATTATCTGGTTTTTGATTTGAAAGCATTTGCCAGAAAACAAAAGAAGTATACACACTGAATCCCAGATAGACACCAGGTATATGTTGTTATGGGCAGGCTGTTTTTATGAAACTGATTTTACCTACATTACTCCTCCTTTTCTATCTCTTCCTCTCCTTTGATTATTTTGAGATATCATCTCATGTAGCCCAGGCTAGCCTTGAATTCCATATGTGGCCAAAGATGGCTTTGAGCTCCTGATCCTCCAAACTGCTGGAATGATAGGTGTGGGCCACCACGCACAGCTCTGAACTACTCTTCTTCTTAAGAAAATTCCATATATCTTTCATTACAGTAGATTTTTAAAAAATCAACTAAGAGTGATAACAAAGAGTTAATAACCTTTCTAGACTAAAAACACCTATGTTATAAATTAACAAAACGATAAGCCACCCATAAGAAAAATACTCAAAGGACATAATCATTTTTAAATAGCTAATAATCACTTGAAAGAATGTGTTTCATTAATCTAAAGTGTGCAAATCATGAGATAACATTTTCACCTGTCAAATTGGAAAAATTTAAGTAATTACTAATATTGCTACATAAAATAAGTACAATGGTATAAAATGCTAGCATAAATTAATTCAGGTTGCTATAAATACACCTTCAGAAACATATTGATTCAAATTAATTACACACACACACACACACACAGTCATCTAAGTTGTAATAGAATTCCCAGCACAACTCAGGCTGAATAGTATGCATGTATGTATGTGTTTCAAACCCTTAAAACATGCATATTCATGCATTAAGCAATTATGTTTCTCAAAACTTATATAAGAAACAATCATATATATACTCAAAGATATAATTATAAGGATATTAATTAGAGAACTACATATATTATCAAAAACTTGGGAGGGGCTGGGAAGATAGCTTAGTGACTGAGGGTGCTTGCTTGCAAAGCCTGACAGCCCAGGGTTCAATTCCCAAGCCACCCATCTAAAGCCAGACACAAAAAGTGGCACAAGTATCAAGGCCACTTTGTGTCTGGAAGACAGAATTGTAAGCACTCCTCCCCTTCCTTTGGCTCTTACATTCTTTCCACCACTTTTTCTGCAATGATCCCTGAACCTTAGAGGATATGGTATGATAGAGAAGTCTCACTTAATGTTGAACACTCCACTCTCACTTTCTCTCAGCATTATGATGGGTTTTTAGTCACCCCAGTGGTCACTGCCATCTGAAAAAGAAAGCTTCTCTAACCAAAAGTGAGATTAGCATTTAATATATGGGCATGCACATAAGTTTTCACAGAGCAGTTTGGAGACAATAATATATGCAATTAGTCAGCCATCAATAGTACCAAGACAACAGTAGCTTGTGACCTCCCCAGACCTAGGCTTTTCATTAGGTTTTCAGTACCAGGTATGAAATACCTCCCATGGAGTGGGCCTCCAAGTCCAATCAGAGAACAGTTTGTTTTCCCCATAATAGACATGTCACCATTGCACCAGTTACTACATTTGGTCTCGCCTTGCAGGGTCCACTGCTGGATAATACTATTGATGACTTCTCTCCCCCAAAAGGCTGCATGCTGCAATAATGCTTTCTAGAAGCCTTACAGTTAGTCAACAGTGAGAAAGCTTCCAGCTTGATTTCTCAGTGACCTTTCAGCCTAAGCATGTGGAGTCTTCAGCAATAGGGTCTTACCATCTAGTTCTGGTGGGAAATCAAGAGCCCTTGGCAATGGCCTATAATGTTTTGGGGTCATCATGGACCTCCCTGGCTAACAACTTACCAGGTATTGAAATTTTCTAGTAACAATCTATGGTTTCTGGGCATAGCATTATCTATCACCACAGGGTACTTCTGCCCAAACTCTCTCTCTTTTAAATGTATATATTATTATTGGCTAGGGAAGCAGTAGGTTTCCACATGAATAAACATTCATAACAACTCAAGTTTTGATTAGCCTCCTCCTACCACTCCTCTCCTCTATCTACCTCCTTTGACCTCACTTAGGCACAAATATAAAAATTTGAAGCTATGATCCACATACAAAAGAGAACTTGTGGCATTTGAACTGCTGAGCCTGGATTAGCTCACTCAGTATAATATTTACCAGATCCATCTATTTTCCTGAAATTTTCCTGATTTCATTTTTCTTTACAGCAGAATAAAACCCCATTGTGTATAGGAACTACATCTTCATTATCTATTCATCTAGGGCATCTAGGCTGATTCCATTTCCTAAAATAGAGCAGCAATAAACATTGATAAGGAAGTATCTCTATAGTAGAGTGCAAAGTTCTAAGAGTATATGTATAGCTGGGTCATATGACAGATATGTTTTTAGCTCTTTCAGAATCCTCTGCACTGATTTACTCAATGTCTGCACCAGTTTACAGCCTAACCAATAATGGAGAAGGGTTCCTCTTCCCCCATGCCCTAGTCAGCATTTGTTGTCATTAGATTTCTTGATAATAACCACTCTGATTAGCCTGAGATGGAATCTCAAAGTAGTTTTAATTTACATTTTCCTGATGACTAAGGGTTTCAAACATTTTGTACATATTTTTATTTATTTGCAAGCAGAAGAGATAGGAGAGAGAGAGAGAGAGAGAGAGAGAGAGAGAGAGAGAGAGAGAATAAGCATGCCAGGGACTCTAGTCACTGCAAATGAACTCAGATGTGTGTGTGACATTTTGTGCATCTGGCTATATGTAGGTACTGGGGAGTTGAACCTGGGTGGTTAGACTCTGTAGACAAATGCCTTAATCACCTCTCTCCAGCCTGGATTTTGAACGTTTTTTAAACACTTATTGGCCATTTGTACTTTTTCTTTTGAGAACTCTCTACTCAGTACTATAGCCTATTTTTTGATTGGGTTGTTTGGTCTCTTTTCTTTCTGTTTTCCAGATTAAGAAAGGAGTTTATTTTACTTTACAATTCCAGAACATAGAATTTATCAAGGCAGGGAAATCATGACAGGACCAGAAAATAGGTGTCATATTATCATATCAACAGGGAAGAGGCAGAGGGATACCATACAGGTGGGGCTGGCATGTATACCTAAAAGCCCACTCTGAGTGACATACCTCCTCCAGCAAGGCTTCACCTACTAAAGGTCCCCTTACCTTCCCAAACAGCTGGGGACCAAGGGTTCAAACACATTCTCCTATGGGAGACATTTTTTATTCAAACCACCACACTGGGACAGGTTGAGTTCCTCCTACAAGGAAGAGTTTACTAATGTGTATGTTATAATGGGAAATAAATTTTTCTCCATTAGAACTAGCAATGCCTGCACGTCAATGGACATGTTAAGAAAAAAATGCAAAACATTTTGAAATGCAAATCTTAAAATAGCAAAGAATGGAATTGTGTGTGTATGTGAAGAAAGAAAATGTGTCTGGGGCTTTCACTTATTTTGGACTTTGATGGAGCTTAAAAGCTCACTGAGAAGTACGGATTGCTAGCCACGCCTCAGAAAGCATCTAACTGTATGTAAGAGTCTTGTTCCATGAGCATCAGCAACCTGCACTGGCAATGCACCTGAGTATATCATATAGTCAAAAATAAAATTAAATTAAAAAAAACACCCCGCTGCAGTACCCATCTTTTGGGTAAAAAGCCATAGAAACACCTGTGGCAGGTTGTAACTGTTGTGCAAAAAAAAAAGCATATAGTTAACATCTGATGTTCAGAGATGCATTGGATTTCAGACCAAAGGTATAACATCCAGTTGTCTATAAAAATCAACGCAGGGAGCCAAGCATGGTGGCACACCCCTTTAATCCCAGCACATGGGAGGCAGAGATATGAGGATTGCTGTGAGTTTGAGTCCAGCCTGGGACTACAGAGTGAGTTCCAGGTCAGCCTGGGACAGAGTGAAACCCTAAAAAACCAAAAAAAGTTAAAAAAATAAAAATCAACACAGGGGCTGGGCAGATGGCTCAGTGGTTAACAGCACTTGCTTGCAAAGCCTGCCAGCCTGAGTTCAGTTCTCTATCATTCCATAATGCCAGGCACAAAAGGCTGTGCAAGCATCTGATATTTGTTTCCAGTGGCAACAGACCCTGGCATGCCCCCTACAACCCTCCCCCACGTGAATGAGGAAGAATATTTTTTTAAAAGACAAACACAGATGAGACAAATACATACCATATACTATGCCCTACACATTTCATAGCGTTCCAGGCTGATTATCAATTCCATAAGTCCATATCCATGAAGCCAACCAACTTCAGATTGAAAATATCCAGGAAGCAGGGCATGGTGACACACGCCTTTAATCCTAGCACTAGGGAGGCAGAGGTAGGAGGATTGCCATGAGTTCAGGGCCACCCTGAGACTACAGAGTAAATTCCAGGACCAACCTGGGCTAGAGTAAGACCCTACCTTCAAAATAACCACAAAAAAAATCCAGGAAATAACTACTCCAAAGCAATACAGTTTAGCAGTTATTTGCATAGCATTTGTAGTGTATTGGGTATCATCAGTGATAAAACTGATGTCATCATCCAAGGGGCCAATCTGGTTCCTACGAGATAACCTGCTCCAGAAAAACCTCCCTATCACTGATAATTGTTTTCAACTTCAAGTGGACTTTCCTGCTGACAAGGCTTGTGGTTCCAGGAATACAAGAAGACTACAGGTTTGGGAAAATGATTCTTCATACCTTCAGCCTTGAATAGGGATGAGATTCATTAGACAGACATTCTTTAGTAATTTTCATGCCATCCAAAGTCAAGTGGGAGTGTGACATAAAAGAAAGGCACACAATGAAGGTAGACGTGTTTTATTTCTTATTGTTTAGTTTTGTTGTTGTTGTTTTCCAATGCAGGGTATCACTGTCTAGCCCAGGCTGACCTGGAACACACTCTATAGACCCAGACTGGCCTCATACTCAGGGCAATCCATCTACCTTTGCCTCCCAAATGCTGGGATTAAAGGCATGCACTACCACACCTGGCTTTATTAAGGTTTTTTATTTTTTGTTTGTTTGTTTGTTTTTGTTTTAGTTCTTTGTATCCTAGATATTAATCCTCTGTCAGATGTATAGTTGAAAAAGATTTTCTCCCATTCTGTAGGCTGCTTGTTTGTTCCATTAACAGTGAGTGTCTTGTGTTGTGCAAAAGCTTTTTACTTTATGGGGCCACACTGGTTGATCAGTGGGCTTATTTTCTCAGTGACTAGGGTTCTATTCAGAAAGTCCTTGTCTATACCTGTATGTTAAAAAGTTTCACCTACTTTTTCATCTAGCAGCCTCAATGTTTCAGGTCTTCTACATATAGATTTTTTTTATTTTTATTTTATTTTTTGTTTATTTTTATTTATTTGAGAGCAACAGAGAGAGAGAGAGAAGCAGATACAGAGAGAGAATGGGTGCGCCAGGGCCTCCAGCCACTGCAAACGAACTCCAGATGCGTGTGCCCCCTTGTGCATCTGGCTAACGTGGGTCCTGGAGAATCGAGCCTCGAACCAGGGTCCTCAGGCTTCACAGGCAAGCGCTTAACCGCTAAGCCATCTCTCCAACCCAGATATTTTATTTTTTAACAAGAAATGCCAAAAATACACAGTGGAGAAAAGATAGTATCCTCAACAAATGGTGCTTGGAAACTGAGTATCTACTTGTAAAAGAATGAAACAAGATCCTCATTCCTCTATGTACACAAAAGTTAACTCCAAATGGATCAAGGACCTCCATGTAAGATGTGAAGCTCTGAAATAGAGGGAGAAAGTAAGAAATATAATCCAAGATAATAGGCATAGGGAAGGACTTTCTGAATAGGGCTCCGGATGCCCAGGAAATGAGGTAAACAATCAACAACTAGAGCCTCATGACACCAAAATGCTACAGCAAAGGAAACCATCCACTGAGTCGAGACAGCCTACAGAATGGGAGAAAATCCTTGCTAGCTACACATCTGACAAAGGATTAATATCTAGACTATACAAAAAAAAAACCCTAAACATCAAGAAAATAAACAATATCATCAAAAAGTGGAGTATGAAACTGAACAAAGAAGAGATCTCTCAATGGCTCATAGATATTTTTTCAAGTGTTTAACATCAGGGAAATGCAAATTAAAACTACTTTGAGATTCTTCTTACTCCAGCATCAATGCTGGTAGGAATGCAAACTGTAGCAGCCACTATGGAAGCAAGTGTGAAGGTTTCTCAAGAACTTGCAATTAGAACTATCATATGATTCAGTTATACCGCTTCTGGACATATACACTAAGCACTGTCCAGGAAATTGGATGGATCTGGAGAAGATTATCCTAAATGGTACAGCCCAGACTCAGAAAGACAAATGCTACATGTTCTCTTTCATATGAGGATCGCAGTTTCGAATTTTTTAATAGGGATTTTAGTAAGAGTAAAGAGCAGTAAGAGGCTAAAAACTAGAAATGTGACATGGTGCTGGGGGAGAGCTTAAGAGGAAGGGACAGAAGGACACGTGTGATATGAAAGTAGAGGGGCAGGATACTGAGGATGGAAAGGTTTGAGTAAGGATTAGGGTGGCAGAATTGGAGGAGCTGAGGGGAGAGGGCTAACCAAAACTAAAGATTATGAAAATGCCATTTGGAAAACCAGCTCTATGCAAGCTAATTAAACATATAATTTTTAAAAAGAGTTTAAATAGAAGTATTCTTCATGGGTGGATAATGCTGCTCCCAGAAACCATAGGTTATTATAGGAAAATCTCAATGTTGGGGTGGGGCAGGGATACCTGTCAGTGAGCTGTTGATCAGGGAAGTCCCTGAGGTCTTCAAAATAATAAAGGCTATTATTTCCAGTACTCTTGGTTGTCAAGTAAAACTAGGTGGTAGGACGCTATTCCTGAAGGCAACTCATACTTTGGCTGCTAGACACTGAGAAACCATGCTAGAAGTGAGCTGGAAGCTTCCTCTCTGCTGGCTAGCTGTCATGGTGCTGGAAAGCGCTATGCAGGCCGATGGGGGAGAAAAGACATCAATAATTTTACTCAACACTGGGGATGGTGGGGTGGGGGGAGTGAGACATCAAAATAGAAGGGGAACTAGTTGGGAAGAACAGGAGACCAGTGAAAGGGACTCAGGGAGAGGGTCAGAGAAAGTAATGGGAGAGGATTATGATTAAAACATATAAAGGGCCAGGCGTGGTGGAGCACGCCTTTAATCCTAGCACTCGGGAGGCAGAGGTAGGAGGATTACCGTGAGTTCAAGGCCACCCTGAGACACCATAGTGAATTCCAGGTCAGTCTGGGCTAGAGTGAGACCCTACCTTGAAACACCATAAAAACAAAAAACAAAAAACAAAACCCACATTATATAAAGGTATAAAAATTGTTAACAAACACATTTTGAAGAAAAAAAAAAAAAGGCTTGCCATGGCATCCATTTTTTTTAAAGACTTAGGGAGACATTATTAGAGTATGAGAAGAAAAGTACAGGGAGCTGCTGTCATGCGAAAGGCAGGAGGGGGCCGATAACACACGTGGGAGTAGGGGTCCCCCCATCTCAGTTCAGCAAGGCCTAGATGAGAGGGGCTTACTAGAGCAAGGACCTGGAAGTTCAGAAAAGATAAAAAGCCAAAAAAAAAAGCCAACTTTTTTTTAATGTGGGTCCTGGGGTTCTGAACTCGGGTAATCAAGCTTACATGGCAAGTACTTTCTCCACCAAGTCATCTCCAACCCCCTGTCCCTGTCAGCAACAAACGTGTTTTCTTAGAATTCTTTTTTTTTTCACTTTTACAATTAAGGAAAAGCAATAAAATTATTCTTACTGATTAGGGCAAACCTCTCAAGCAAACAATGTTCTATCTCAGTTATTTTAACATCAGGTTTATGTCCAGCCCTTATGAAGCACTTTGTATGTTGTAAATGCATGCTTACTTTCATACAAGGTGCTTCCAAACAAGTGCACTTATTACAGATGAACAGCTACTGACCTATAGCTTTAATCACAGCAGGAGTAATTAAGTCTCACTGGGATCTTTGCTCCATTGTAATGGAAATCACTGTGTAAATAGAACAGTAGGAAGGGCCTTAGTCTACAATCTTAGGTATATGTAATGTCTCATCTTCTGACACATAGGGTCTGCACAATTCCCAGCATGATTAGGAGGAAACACACACACACACACACACACACAGAGAGAGAGAGAGAGAGAGAGAGAGAACCATCTATGATTTTCTGTTGCCATCCTTATTACATTAAAGATAAACCACTTGAAAATGCTAAATTCTGGGAGCCATGATGAAACAAATATATGATTTCTAATACTCTTCATTTTCCACTAACTACCTTATTAAACATTAATAAAATGTGCATTCAGAGGCATTTAAAGTACTGTCAATTCCTCCCTGGAAGCACCTTGATGAAGCTGAGAATCTTTAAAGAGGGATGTGAAGTGGTTGGCAGGTTTGGGGTACACAGTGCCACTTACTTTCTGTGGTTTGAGGACACCACCCTCCCAGACATGGAAATAGCCAAGGTGCAGGAAAACAAGGGTCAGTACAGAGGCTAAATGAAAATGAAATAATGCTGACCCAGACATGCAAATCGCTGTGCCTTACTTCTCCATAGGACTTGCAGTGCCTGAGCATGTATTCTCTCTTCAGGTTACCTGGTGTCCGGAGAGCCTTCCGGGCTTCCAGAAGAGATGAAATAAATGGTCGAGCAGCAGCAGCCAACACTGGAATCTGATTTCATTTGAGAAGCACCTCTGCAATTTATAGTGGCCTTCTCACATGGAAAACAGAGAGAGTTTTGAAGTTTATTTCCCTTTCTTTATATTGCTTTTACTACCTCTACCAGTCCAAATTCAAAGCTCAAAATCAGAGGTGATTTTGAATGTGTATTTTTACTGATCATAAAAATAAGAGCACACCAGCTTAGAGATTTATAACTCTCATCTACATTTCGTCTCACAAAGTTGCAAAGCATGCAGGAAACTCCTGGGTGCTGACAGCAAGATTCCTGAAACTATAACCTTCAGGTAAATAATGTTATGATGGAATTAGGCGGACAGAAAACAAGAGGAAAAGATGGGGCAAAGAGGATAAGATGATAAGAGAAGATGAATGCAGATTTCAAAGGAAAAGAACAGAACCTACGATCATAAAATTCACTAAAAAGAAAGAACATGAAAACAACATCACCAAAAACAAACAAATAAACTAAACAAGATAAGCCAAGAATAAATGACAAAGGATGAAGAGTATAGGGCTCAGGGCTTGAGAGATAGATCAGCAGTTAAGGTGCTTGCCTGCAAAGCCTAAGGACCCAAGTTTGAGTCCCCAGTACCCACGTAAAGCCACATGCACTAACTGGCACATGCATTCGGAATTCATTTGCAGTTGTAGGAAGCCTTGTCATGCCCATACTTATACTCTCTGTGTCTGCCTGTTTCTCTCTCTTTCCCAAATAAATAAATTAATAATTTGGTAGGCTATCCCAGGCTGACCTGAAATTCACTATGTAGTCTCAGGGTGGCCTCAAACTCATGGCAATCCTCCTACCTCTGCCTCCGAAGTGCTGAGATTAAAGGCATGTGCTACCATGCCTGCTATAAATAAATTTTTAATAAAAGAATTTGAGGCTTGAGCAAATGGGCTCCTTTATTTAATTTTTGGGTGACTTTAGGCAAGCTATTTAACCTACTTACTATAATATACTTTCCTGGTGAGGGAGAGAGAGAGGGAGAGAGAGAGAGAAACATGTTAGCTTAATCCACAAGGTTTGTTGAGAAAGAATAACTACTGACAGTCTCCATGTTGTACATGGAATGATGCCTGGGCAGAGCAAGTGTTCACTGATCACAAGGTCAGACAGCAGCCTCTTCCTACATACACCTCAGACATGAG
Organism: Dipus sagitta; assembly: GCA_036346955.1. Classification (NCBI taxonomy): domain Eukaryota; kingdom Metazoa; phylum Chordata; class Mammalia; order Rodentia; family Dipodidae; genus Dipus; species Dipus sagitta. Next base: position 82,363,775 of record CM070775.1, read on the forward strand.
CTCAACTTTCAACCTCGACGTCTCTCTCGCTCCACATTGGAGGTCGTTTTGTAATGATGAATGTTGGGGGCCCTGCTCGTATCCTGAGCATAGGGAGAACTAGGAGATAAAGAAAATATGGATTAAGAAAATATCAAAGGTCAAGTCTCTGCTTTACTACTTACTAGCTGTTATAAACTAATTTATTCAACAATGGGGGTGCTCATGACATGACAGCTTCTAAGCAGGGATCTGGTGGAGAGAACAGATATGGTGCCCTTCTCATGGACCTCACAGGTACGAGATACATTATGTTTACATGTTTAATTATTTTTTTTCTTTCTTTATTTAATTTTTTGAGGTAGGGTCTCACTCTAGCTCGGGCTGACCTGTAATTCACTATGTAGTCTCAGGGTGGCCTCAAACTCACGGCAATCCTCCTACCTCTGCCTCCCGAGTGCTGGAATTAAAGGCGTGTGCCACCATGCCCAGCTATTTGATCATTTAAACATCAGCTTTATATCCTGATGTTAAAACAGTCAATGCACACAATGTAATAAAAGTACATACAGTCCCTTTAAGGATCAACCTGGACCATGGAAGCAGGAAGGGGAAAGAACATGGTAGGTAGAGGGAAGAGCTGGTATGGCTGAATCCAGGATATGGGGAGCTAGACCAGGTGAGGAGTCTGATCTTTATTCTAGGAGTGAATACAACACCCATTGGAGAATTGTTCAGCAGGAAAATCACATGATCAGATATCACTTTAAGAGGACCAGTCAAACTTCAGCAGGGTGAAATTATTTGAGGAGGGCAAGGAAGATGATTGAGAAAGCTACTGAGTGGTCCAGGGACTCAGATGGTGGTTGGAAGCCGCATGAAACCACTGAGGCAATACAGAAATTGGAAGTCATTATATCAGCAAGATGCAGGGAGAAGATATAGAGGGAAGGCCTCCTCATTGTGGAAATAGATGCTCAAAGTTCTATTGCCTGTGTGAGGGAGACTAGGGAGGCCAGATTGGTAAGAGGCTTACTTAGTCTGGCTAATTTAGGTTTGTGGCTTTGAAAAGTCATAAAACCCCCTCTGAGCCCAGAGAGCATGCAAGGAGTCAGCGAATCATAAGTATGGACACATGGCAGAGTAGCTGCCCAGTCAACATGGTAGCTGTGGCTCACTGGAATTCTGGGCAGAAACAGGGTAGAGATCTTATTTTCTTATTCAGGGACCATTGTCAGTGAAATAGCACAGGATGATACACATGAGAGCCTTGCTTTGAGCAAAGTGAATTAATATCCTTGGGCCACATGGGCGGATCACATTTGTTAACGAGGAGATTCCTTGACCTGGCACTTTTTATTATGACACTCAGGTTCTGAGAGCTGTATGCATGGTACTTGCTGTTTTTCACTTCTTACACTGGGAAGCCTGCACTTGATACTCTAGCAAATGGACTCTTAGAGTCAATATATGATATACATTTCTTTCGTATTAAATTTGGTGTGTGGGGGGTGGGGAAGGCACGTGCATGCTGTGGCATGTGTGTGGAGGTCAGAGGACAGCTTTCAGGTCTGTTTGCAACTGCCACCTCGCTTGAGGCTGGATCTCATTGTTTTTCACTGTTCCATTCATGAACTTCCAGGAAATTCTCCTGCCTGTGCTTCCTTTCTCACCACAGGCTCACAAGAACTACAGAAGCCCACACAGACTTCAGCTTTTATGTGGGATCTTGTGGTCCAAACTTAGGTACTCAGACTTGAGTGGTATCTGCTGAGTCATATCCCAGTCCTAGACATTTCTTTTTTTTTTTTTTGTGGTGGGGGTGGGGGGTTTTGAGGTAGGGTCTCACTCTAGCCCAGGCTGACCTGGAATTCATTATGTGGTCTCAGGGTGGCCTCAAACTCTTTGCAATTCTCCTACCTCTGCCTCCCTAGTGCTGAGATTAAAGAAATGTGGCATCATTTTTTAAATACCTCCTTTATGTAAACTGTAGGCTACAAAGATAAATAAGACATACTCCTTACTCTAAAGGACTTTGAGGTCTAGCAGGAGTGACAGACACGTGTTGTTTGTATTAGTATTATTATCATCATCATTGTTATTGTTTTCATCCAGTAACCCAGGCTGACCTTAGACTTGTGGTGATCTTGCTGTCTCAGCCTCTGGAGTGCTGGAATTATAGATATGAGCCACCACATCCCACTGACAGACACAGTAAAATACCATGGAGAGGAAAATTCAGGTTTAATGGAAACATTGTGGTTTTAAGTTCCATATTAGAAACAGAAACATAGATATTGCTTTCAAATGCTATGACACCAGCTTCACAAGGTTGTGAAGCATTTGCTTCTTGATTAATTTGAGACAGGATTTCACTATGTAGCCCATTTTGGCTTCTAACTAACTCATAGTCCTGCTGCCTCAGCCTCCTTAGTATTACCTGGGATTACAGGTACATACCACCATACTCAGCTCAGTTTCCTCTTTTAGTGGTTAAGGGTCCTATTTCAATATGGGTTCTGGGAAATCAGCTGTACAGATACAGTCTCAACCTCATGACAGACTCTCAAAGTCTGGCTATAATAAACACACACAGACATGGCAGATTATTTAATTGAATTGGAAGGGGGGTAAACGACTTGAAGTGCTAAATCTCAAGCAAAAGTATCTTCTGACAAAAGGCATTCTATTATTAACATCAAAATAGAGAACTATTTGTACAGCCAAAGAAGTGGTGGATATTATGTCACATGGTTGACATTCCATGGTTTTGTCTCATAGAAGCAATTTTGTAAAAATCCCCTGCAAGCTTTAGTGTCAGCTCTCCAGGGAATAACACACCCAAGGAGCCAGCTTACCCCACCTATTCTTTGTAAAATTCCTCCTGAACTTAAATTTAATTTAAATTAAAACCAGTTCTTCAGTAATGATCATAGCTCATCTTTACAGCAATTTAAACATGCTGTTCATGTTCTGAGTGCTTGTCATAACATTGAAAAACTGGACATATTATATGTAAAGCAAAACTAATTTTATGAATTTCCAAAGTCAAAGACCATCCTGGGAACATATGTACATCAGGGAAACTTGAGGGTAAGTTTCAGGAGTTTACCTTCCAAATGGCATTGTCTTCCAGTAACTGAAATGATTAGGGCTGGTATAGTCACTGGATTACTTGAAATAAGAGTCCAGCTTTTAGCTAATAGGTTCTGTCAGTTGCCTCCTGAGTTAATTCAGAAGGAGTTATTGGCTTATACTTCCTCTCTGAGAAGGCTGGTTGCTATTAAGCAAAAAAAAAAAAAAAAAAGTAATTCTATTAATGGAAAAATCAGTGTCAAACACATTCTCTAAGACCCAACTCAAATGTCACCTCCATTACTGCATCCATACTCTTTATACATGTCTCTTTTGGAGTCTTTGTCAGACTGAATGAAATGTTTTCAACCCATGTTTGCTTGGATATCATGAGCTCCTCAAGAGCAAAGCAGGGGGCATATGCCTTTCTGTGGCATAATGCCTGGCACATGGTAGCTATCCAATCTTAATTACATGAATAAAGGTCACATACTAAGAGAAGACTCAAAAATGTGGGGGTGATGGTACATACTTATAATCCCAACACTGAGGAGGCAGAGGCAAGACACTTTTGAGTTCAAGGCCAGCCTGAGTTACATAGTGTATTTGAGAACATCAAGAACCAAAAAATGAGATTCTGAATTTAAAAGGAAGGAAGGGAGGAATGGAAGGAGGAAGGAAAGAAAGAAGGAAGGAAGGAAAGAGGAAGGAAGGAAGGAAAGAGGAAGGAAGGAAGGAAGGAAGGAAGGAAGGAAGGAAGGAAGGAAGGAAGAAAGGAAGGAAGGAAGGAAGTGAACTGAGAAACATAATCAGAGACACATGTGGCCCAGAGCAATAACCATCCCACCTGTCATAAGAGTATACATAAAGAGGGGCCTGGAAAGTTGGCTTAGTGGTTAAGGCTCTTGCCTGTGAAGCTTAAGTATCCAAGTTTGATTCCTCAGTACCCATATAAGTCATATGCAAAAGGTGGCATGTGTGTCTGGAATTTGTTTGCAGTGGCTAGAGACCCTGGCATGCCCATTTTCCTTTCTTTTCTCACTGTCTCATGAGTAAATAAGTAAGTAGAGTATACACAGAGAGAAAGGTAACAAGGGCTGCTGGAAGTTACAGTGACACATCTAAACGGCTGATAAAGCTGGATGTCACCCCAGACCTGATGTGGGAGTCAGGCCTTTTTCCCCATAGCCCATCGCTTCTCCTTGAAGATGTGTCCACCTTTCTGTTTCCCCTGGGGTTTGGCTCACTGGTGAAGGGAATGGACAACTCCAGAGGCTAGATGTTTTGTCTGGGACAAGTTTAAGGCTCAACCCAGGTATATCAGTTAATTTTTTATTGCTGGGATAAAATACTTTAATGGAAGCAGTTTAAGGAAGAAAAGGGTTTATTTTTTGCTTACAGTCCATCATGGTGGGAAAAACAGCAGGAGCAGACCGCAAGCATCGTATCAACACATTAGCAGGGAGCAGAGAAAGATTGACGCTGCTGTTCATCTAGTTTTCTCCCTTTTCCTCAGTCCAGAGTCTCAGCCCACGAAAGAGCATCCCCTACAGTTAGCATGGGTCCTAATCTGTAAAATTCCTCCAGCAGACAGGCCAGGATATGTTTTTTCTCCATGGTGATTCTAAATCCTGTCAAGTTGGCAACCAGAGATTAATTATTACACCAGCTAACACATTCAAGGCTGGGGTAGGCCTGGAATATCCAACGCATAACAAGGAATGTATTGAGACCCTTGCTGTTGTCTCCAGTTTGCTTAGTTTTAGTGGACAGAGGAGGTAAATGGGTCATAGATGTAAAGATGCCATAAATAAATAATGTGCTTTCTGAGTGGGCCACTTATCCAAAAATAAGTTGCTAGCTGCACAACTGCTGAAGGGACAGCATATCATGCACCAACCTCATTGTACATGCCTTTAACAAGGCAGGAAAGAAGAACTGTAGAGTACGTATCAGACCCAAATTTCAGAAAACCTTGCATCTTTTGCCTTTGATGCTTTTCAAAGGAAAGTTGTCTTTGTGGGCACTCCTGGGAGTTGTTTCTATCAACATTATTTTTAAAGCAAATAATAAATTACTGGAAGGTACTATTTCCCAAAATACATTTCATATAAAGCTATAGATTTATGAGAATTTTTTGTTTTACTTTCAGATATTTTTCTTTTTATTAGAAATATTCTTTATTAGCATATATGGATAATATAATGCATTTCATTACATGTTTATGCATGGATGTAATATACTTTGATCATATCTACACACATGCCCATTAATCTGTCTTGTTCCCCTGAGATAATTTTTTAAAGATTCTATAATCATGTAACTTTTACAAGTGCAGGGAAACAAAGTTTAATTAGATATTTTTATTATTTTGACTTTAAACCACCAGGCTTCTCAGAACCTTTAAGACAATAAGCTATATATTGTGAATATCCAAGAAAGAGGTAAAGGGTAGACTATAAAGGGCCCACAAAATTAGTATAATAAAGTCTAGAAAAATTGGCTATAATTTCAGCTGTAATGGGAATTTGCAACTTGTGGTAACTACCGGCTTCTCAACAGAGTGACAGAACGTACATTTGTCCTTGTGCTACCTAGTAGCAGTGAAAAGAGGAGGACATAATTAGATTTAAAAAAAGTCCATGGTACTTATCAAGTGAAAACAACCAGTTAGGTACACAACTATAATTTAATCAAAATAATGTTAATAAAGTTTTATTAAAAAGACAAACCAGAGCTGATAGACAGTCCACTTCTAATTTCCCTCAGAATCCTCATAACAGGATGAGAAAGCATCCTCGGGCACACCCCTGCAGGTGTACCAACAATGAGCTCTGTAGGCAATCTCAAAACAGCTTTTCTGGAGACTGAGCCATGGTGTCACAGTGCAGCTCAGTAGGAGTTGTCTTGCCAAATGTCATACCATGTCTCATGTGCACATCTCTCTTTTTTTAAAACTTTTTATTGATAGTTTTTGTAACTATATACAGTAAACCATAATTCCCTCCCACCACCCCATTGTCTCCCTCTCAAATCCACCCTCCATTGAATCTTTTCTTCTTTCCAATTAGTCTCTCTTCTATTTTGGTATCATTATCTTTTTCCTTCTATTATGCAGGTCTTGTGTAGGTAGTGTCAGCTACTGTGAGGTCATGAATATCAAGGCCATTTTGTGTGTGCAAGACAGCATTGTAAACAGTCCTACTTACTCTTCCTTTGGCTCTTAAGTTCTTTTTTGCCACCTCTTCTGAAATGGACCTTGATCCTTGCAGGGTGAGATAGAAATGCCTCAGTGCTGAACACTCCACTGTCCCTTCTTCTCAGCACTATGGTGAGTTTTGAGCTACCCTAGTAGTCACCACCATATGACAAAAAAAAACCTGTTCTAACCAAAAGTGAAAGTAGCATTAATGTGTGGGAATAAACATAAGTATTTAGAGGGCAGTTTGGTAGGCATAATATATCCATTTAGCCAGACAGCAGAAGTCATTACTCCCTTAGAGGTTATACCCTCCCCAGCCATAGGCTTTTTGACTACGTGTTCAGTACCAGCATTCTCTCCTGTAGAGCAGGCCTCCAGTGCAATTAGAGAGCAATTGATTTACCTGATAATAGACATGCCACTATTGCACCAGTTGGCACATAGACATGCCACTGTTGTACCAGTTGGCACATTTGACCTGGCAATATGTAAGGCTTGAAGGGTACACTGCTGGTTAATACCATTGGTGACTTCACTCTCCCAAAAGGTTGCATGCTACATAGCACTTTCCAGCATCCTGTCAGCTAGACAACAGGGAGGAGGTTTCGAGCTCAGCTCCAGCTTGATTTCTCAGTGACCTATAGTTCAAGCATGTGGAGTCTTCAGCAATAGGGTCGTGCCATCTAGTTTGGGTGGAAAACCAAGAGCCTTGGCAATGGCCTGTCATGTTTCACAGGCATCAGGGACCTCCCTGGCCAACAACTCACTGGAAGGTATCCCATCCCTGGTACTGAATTTTTTCTAATAACAACCTATGACTTTTGGTGCCCCTTTTTCCACTTCCATAGGATATTTCTGCCCAAACTCTCTCCTTTTTAATGTATATATTATTGGCTAGCAAAGAAGTAGGTTTCCATATGGCTTATTCTAACATCTTAAATGTTAATTAACCCTCTTCCCACCCCTCCTATATTCTATTTCTTCCCCTGATCCCACTTAGTCCATTCCAGCCCCAGTATTCTGCCCCTTTATTTACATATCTACAATACCTTTTTTGTGTTTTTTTTTTTTTTATTATGAGGTAGGGTCTTGCTTTAGCCCAGGCTGACCTGGAATTCACTATGTAGTCTTAGGTGGCCTTGACCTCACAGAAATCCTCCTACCTCTGCCTCTTGAGTGCTGGGATTAAAGGCATGTGCCACCGTGCCCAGTTTAACAATACTTTTAATTGTCTAATTTGACCCAAAGACATTAGTCTCCTCCCTCACTAGAGAGCTTTGCCTGTCTGCAAGGGTGAACGAGCTATTTGCCCACTCTAGAATTGAATTTGGTAGTCTTTAGAAGTCTAAACTAAAAGCTCCAGGGCAGATGTTTTTGTTTTATGAGGTGGTGTCTCACTCTATCTAGTTCAGGTAGATAGTTCGCTCTATCTAGAATTCACTCTGAAGGTTTAGCATGGCCCCAAACTCTGGATATCTTCCTACCATATTCTTTTATTTTTTATGTTTTCTTTTTTTTCCAGGAAAAATAATGCAGCTTCCAGTCTCCTTAAGAACTATGAAAAGAGGCTTGAGGGCACCTGAACCTTAGCTCACATTTATATGAATATTTTTGGCATACCCTATTACCTTGAGTCATAGTAAATTGTCAGAAACTTGGAAAAGCCACCCAAGTAAAAGGCGGAAAACTAAGACTAGCAGTAGGACAGTGCTAAAAGTAACTTGTCTACTTAAACATTTTGCTTTAAATCAATGTGCAATTTTTACACAACTTTGTTAATAATGAGGACATGATAGTACTAATAGTTTACTTTAAATCCGGTTACAGTTTCTTAGGAGGTAACAACAGAAGTAGTAGTTATGAAAATTATTTGATGCTTCAAATACATCACATCCTATACAAATGTGCATGCAATTACTCTTTTAATCCTCATAACCTCACAACAGGTCACAGGCTATTCATACTCTGTTTCACGGATGAGGAAGTTGTGACTTGGAATGACTTGAGTAACTTGCCCTGAGTCTGTGATTAGGAAAAGAAGATCAAGAACTGGATGTGGAGTCTGAGGCTTATGGTGTGTCCCCATACCTGAAGTAGGCCACAGCCACTAGTCTGAGTAGAGGGTTACCTCACTATGACTGGACAGCATATATGAGGTGAGCACCTCCTCCTGAAATGAGTCCACGTTGAAAAAGACTGGACCATTAACACAGAGGATGATAAGAAAGAATGTATACATAGTGAATTCCAGGTCAGCCTGAACTAGAGTGAGACCCTACCTCAAAAAACAAAAAACAAAAAACAAAATAACAACAAAAAGAGTTTCAGCAAGTCAGCAGTTCCCTTGAGAAACTAGCTATAGTTTCCACCTCAACAATACATTGGCCATTAACTCCTTCGGTAAGGCTTGAGCAAACAGACCACCCCAAAAGTCGACAGAAGTGGGAAAACTTCAGAGGAGCAAGAACCATCCAGAAGAAAGGAAGATCTTTGTTCTATTCTCAATTTGTGTACAGACCCTGGGGTCCCCAGGTTATCTTTCTTCCAGGTTAACAGAAAATCCAGTCAACACCTCAATATCCACAAGGGATTTCATCTCAGTATCCCCAAGGATTCAAAAATCAGTGGACACTCAAGTCCCCTATAGAAGTAAAACAGCAGAGTGGCATGCACACAGTAGTAATCCCAATTACTTGAGAGGCTGAAGCAGGAGGATTCCAAGTTTAAGGCCAGCCCTAACAACATAACAACCTTGTCTCAAAAACAAAAATATTTGCACCTAATATATGCATGTCCTCCTATATTATTTGTTATCTCTAGTTTACTTATTGTACCTAATATAATGAAAATGCAGTATACAAAAGTTGTTTTACTGTATTGCTTACGAGACAATGACAAGAGAAAGTCTATACATGTTCAACACAAATGTCATTATATAAATTAAAATTTGGGGGCTGAAGAATGGCTCAGCAGTTAAGGTGCTTGTCTTCAAAGCCTAACCATGAAGGTTTGATTCGACAGTACCCACAAAAAGCCAGATGCACAAAGTGGCACATGCATCTGGAGTTCCTTTGCAGTGGCTAGAGGCCCTTGGCATGCCCATTCTCTTTCTCGTGTCTCTGTATCTCTCTCTGCTTGCAAATAAATAAGTACTTTTTAAAGTTCTTAATTAATTTTTATTTGAGACATAGAGAGAGAAAGAGTGGGAACACCAGGGCCTCCAGCCACTGCAAAGAACTCCAGACGCATGTATCACCTTTGCATCTGGCTTACATGGGACCTGGAGAATCGAACCTGGGTCCTTAGGTTCCTTAGGTCCTGAGAACAGACAAGCACCTTAACTGCTAAGCCATCTCTCCATCCCATAAATAAATAATTTTTTAAAAATTTAAATTAAGTTTTTGGTAAGCAGTTAGTTGAATTTCTGCATGTAGATATGGAGGACTAGCTACTACAGTCATTTCTCCAGCATCTTTTCCTTATTTCCGTTCTTCCTCCCTTCCGTTCCCTATCTAGCACATACCTTCCTGTTTGGGATATAGGAGAGGATCATATTTAAATAGTCCAGCAATCTAGCATATAATCACACATCCAGGAACTGTGTGTCATATACCTAATTACCCTTCATCAGAGGGTTCCTCTAACTGAAAATCTCTTCCTAGGGATTTTCCTCCCAAAAGCAGGAAGTAGAAGCACAACAATCATATACTTTGCTCCACACACTAGGACTAATTTTTATTGAAACTCAAAGCCAAGTCCCCCTCCCAACACACACACACACACACACACACACACACCGTGGTGGAATTCTTTCTGCCCTTTCCTGTGCTCCAGCAGGGTGCTCCATGTCGTCCACATCCTGCAAACACTGACAGGGGTGTCACGGTCCTGCACACCACTAGTAGCACAAGTGAGACCCCGCCTCCATGGATGGCGATAGCACCTCCTTGTATTCGCTCTTCTTGGCTAAGCCACCACACGCCGGCTGGTGCAGACCTTATGCTTAAGCTACCCTTTCTTCATCTCCTAATCTAATCCATAGCCCTCAAGTGCCACCTTTCCTCTATCACACAGTGTTCACTTCAGAATTGGGTGGATTAGTTCTTTAAGAGTGGTTATTTTCAAGATAAATGAAGCATGCTTAGCCCACTGGAATGAACCAAAGATCCCAAGGAATTGTTCTTTCTGAGGAAGAGCAATTCCAGGGCATTTCAACTAAGTTAGTTGGCCTGTGTTGTCTCCATTCAGTTTCTCTTAGTGGAGGCCAATATGTTACTCCTAATATTCAGTGCCAATGGCCACTTCTGGCCAGAGGGGCCACCCCAAGACACGTCAAGGTTGACCCTGAGGTAAGGAACTGACTGAGCTCAGGTCATGAGCCCCTTGGAGCCTAGGGCTTCATCTTTCCTTTCATTCAGAGGCTTGAAGTCTCAACAAGCCATTACATACATCTTGTCCTCTACAGTGAACAGAACATTCTGGAAAGCAGAAGTTGATTCTAGTCAGTTGTGGGTTGTAAGATTTGACATCTCATCTGTGCTCACAGTTGTCTTTCCAGGAAAGGCATGATTGAATGTTACTCCTCCCCTACTCTTTGTATCACATTAGAATTTGGCCATCAACTTTTCATTCAGGGAAGGGGCCAGGAACTTTGAAACCTCACTCACTCAGCCTTGCCTTTGGTCTTCTGGGAGTTTCTCTGTCTGTAGTTACGAGCCCTGTGTTACTGTCTTTCTTGTACTTATCCATCATACCCGCAGTTATTGAGTAGCCACTGGGAGTCAGCCCGGCACAGCAATGAACAAAATAAACATGGGCCCTGCCCTCCTAAAGGCACACTCTGGAGGGCAGACCAGTGGTAAATTATCAGATAAATAGTTGTATTATTACCGAGATGAGCTTTCTGGAGGTACGAGATGCCAGAAGGGAGCATAACAGGCAGACTAATGGAGGACACTTGTGCAATGGCATTTGTCACACCATCTGTCCCCAGCAGGAGGCCCCATGGGTGTGGGCCCAGCCAGGGCATGCTTCTCATAGTTGTCTTCCAGGTCTACTGAGGATTCCGTAAAGAAAAGCAGCTGTCATTTGGGTTTACTTCATAGAGAAATCAAATTGGCACCCTCATTTGTTTTGAGCTGGAAAGAGTTTGAAGAGATTCCAAGAGGCAGGATCACCTATGAAGCACTCTGGGACCATCTATAGTGACTTAGGTATGGGTTTTCTGGAGTGCACACATGGGTAGTTAATGACATATTTGAATTTTTTCACACAGCTGTTAATTTGGATTCCACGCTTTCTTGCTCTGGTTTGATGAGAGGTACTCACTCATCTGAATGGTCTGGTGGTGTAATCTTTACACTAGACATAGGAAGTAAGGAAAGAGGGAGAAAGTAAGGGAGGGAAGAAGGGAGAACAAGACAGAAAAATAAAATTAGAAAATGAAATAAACAATATTTAGTGAAATATTTTAAATTCATGCAAAAAATCCACAATCAACAAATTAACAAAAATCAAAATGAGAGCTAAGGATGTTGCCCAGTGGTTAAGGTGCTTGTCACTCAAGCGTGCATACCCAAGTTTAGATTCCCAGAACCCAGGTAAATCCCAACACTGTAGGCCCAAGCGTCTGCTATCCAGGTGGTGGGACGAGGTGGAGACAGAAGAACCCTGGGACGCTCATGAGCCAGCTAGCCTGGAGAATGCAGAGATGAACAAGGAGAGACCCTGCCTCCAACAGGATGGAAGGGAGGACCAACACCCAGAGCTATCCCTGACCTACACACACACACACACACACACACACACACACCTACTAAAATGTGAGTAAAACCATAATCAGTATTACTAGTAGTCTTTCCTCTGACTTGGGTTTCAGGATGGCTGACATATCCCTGACAGCCACAATCACATGCTCTGGCTTTGCTTGTTCCCACTCAGGTTGGGAGCTGATGGGTACCAGGTGTTCCCTGCGGGTTTGCAGTGGCTGGTGAGAGCCTGTTCTCTCCAACGCTTTCCAGCTCCACTTCAGACACTTCACTCAGCAGCTTGAGAGCAAATAGGGTCAAAGTGTCAGTGAAACTGACAAAAGTGGAGCTGGGTGTGGGGTACATCTGTGATGCCAGTATTGCTGAGGTCTGAGGATCACCGTGAGTTCAATGACAACCTGGGCTACAGTGTGAGTTCTAGATCAGCCTGGGATAGAGTGAGACCCTGCTCCACAAATAAAATTGGCAAGGGGTAGCATCAGATCAGACACACACACACACACACACACACACACACACACACACACAGCATCAACCTACTGGAGGCTTGGTTGCTGTGTTCAGGAACAAATAAACGTTGGGGAAGATACAATAAAAGCTGGCTATATTACAGAGCTACAGAGCACATCTGACCTTGAGCTGGCTAACTTAAAAATTTGTTATTGACAACTTCATAATTATAGACAATAACCCACGACAGTTTCCTCCTCTCGCCCACTTTCCTCTTCACAAATCCAGTCTCCATCATATCCCCTCCCCTTCTCAATTACTCTCTCTTTTTTGATGTCATCATATTTTCCTCCTATTATGATGGTCTTGTGTAGGTAGTGTCAGGTACTGCGAGGCCATGGATAACCAGGCCACTTTGTGTCTGGAAGAGTGCATTGTAAGCAGTCCTACCCTTCCTTTGGCTCTTACATTCTTTCTGCCACCTCTTCCTCAATGGACCCTGAGCCTTGGAAGGTGTGATAGAGATGTTTCACTGCTGAGTACTGTTCTGTCACTTCTTCTCAGTATTATGGTGTCTGTAAAGTCATCCCAGAGCTCATCACCATCTGAAAAGAGAAGCTTCTCTAACCAAAAGTGAGAGTAGCATTAATATATGGGTATGAATGTTAAGAAGAGTGTTTGTAGGGCAGTTTGGTGAGCATAATAGATGCATTTAGCCAGACACCAGCAGACGTTACATGCCTAGGGCTCATGACCTTCCCCGTTGCAGGTTTGCATATCAGGCATGCATTCCTTCCCATGGAGTGAGCCTTCATTCCAATTAGAGGGCAGTTGGTTTCCCTCACAACAGACATGCCACTATTGCACCCATTGGCTCATTTGGCCTAGCTGGCCAAACTTAAGGCTTGCATTGTCCACTATTGTTTATCACCAATGATGACTTCTCTCTCCCATAGGGCTGCATGCAATGTAGCTTTTTCTAGCTTTCTGTCAGCTCGTCTATAGGGAGGAGATTTCCAGCTTAGCTCCAGATTGATTTCTCAGTGACCTTGCAGCCAAGCATGTGGACTTCAGCAATAGGGTCTTACCATCTATTCCGGTGGGAAACCAAGAGCCTTGGCAGTAGCCTGTAATGTTTTGGGGGTATCAGGGTCCTCCCTGTCCAACAACTTACTAAAGGTATCCCATCCCTAGCACTGAAATTTTTCTAGTAACAGTCTACGGCTTCTGGGTGTGCCATCGTCCAGAAAAGCAGGTACAGCTTATTCATACCCTCTTAAATTTTGATTAACCCTTCCTTTACTCAATCTGTTTCCCTGACCTCATTTAGGCCATTCCACCTCCAATAATCTGTTCATGTACTTACATATATAAAATCCCATCCCCCTAAGTCCTCCCCTCTCCTTCATCCCTTATAGCCCCTTACTAGCTAACTGGCCTCTGCTACCAATTTTTACTCTAACTCACATACAAGTCTAAGCATTTGTACCTAGGATCCACATTTGAGAGAGGACATGCAGCATTTGGCTTTCTGGGCCTGGGTTACCTCACTTAGTATAATCCTTTCCAGATCCATCCACTTTCCTGCAAATTTCATTTTTCTTTACTGCTGAATAGAACTCCATTCTTTACATAAATGTACCACATCTTCATTATCCATTCATCAATTGAGGAACATCGAGGCTGGTTTCATTTCCTAGTTATTATGAATAGAGCAGCAATAAACATGGATGTGCAAGTATCTCTAAGGACAAGAGTCCTTAGGATATATGCCTAGGAGTGGTATAGCTGGGTCATATGGTAAATCTGTTTTTAGCTGTCTCAGGAACCTCCACACTGATTTCCACAATGGGTATACTAGTTTACATTCCCACCAAAACTGTAGAAGGGTTCTTCTTTTTCCACATCCTCCCCAGCATTTATTGTCATTTGCTTACTTGATGGTAGTCATTCTGAGAGGATTGAGATGGAATCTCAAAGTAGTTTTAAGATGGCTAAGGATGTAGAACATTTTTTAATGTTTATATGCTAATTGTATTTCTTCCTTTGAGAACGCTCTATTGAGTTCCATAATTTGGTTGTTTGATTTCTTATTATTTAGTTTTTTGAGTTCTTTGTATATCCTGGATATTAATCCTCTGTCAGATGTATAGTTGGCAAAGATTTTCCCCCATTCTGTAGGTTTCCTCTTTGCTCTATTCACAGTGTCTTTTGCTAAACAAAAGCTTTTTAATTTTATGAGGTCCAAGTGATTGATTAGTGCTTTTATTTCCTGAGCAACTGGGGTTATATTCAGAAAGTCATTGCCTATGCCAATATGTTGAAACATTTCCCCTACTTTTTCCTCTAGCAGTTTGAAAGTTTCGGGTCTTATATCAAGGTCTTTGATCCATTTGACTTGATTCTTGTGCATGGAAAGAGATAAGGATCTATTTTCATTCTTGTACATATAGATGTCCAGTTTTCTCAGCACCATTTGTTAAAGAGGCTGTCTTTCCTCCAGTGAAAATTTTTGGCAATTTTGTCAAATATCAGATGGCTTTAGCTCCCTGAACTTACACCTGGGTCTTCTGTTCTGTTCCATTGATCTATGTGTCTGTTTTTGTTCCAGGGTCATGCTGTTTTTATTACTATTGCTCTGTAATATGGCTTAAAATCAGGTATGGTGATACTGCCAGCCTTATTTTGTTGCTCAAAATTGTTTTGGCTATTCGAGGTTTTTTGTGCTTCCAAATGAATTTTTCTCTATTTCCATGAAGAATGCATTGGAATTTTGATGGGGATTACATGAAATGTGTAGATTACTTTTGTTAAGTTTGGCATTTTCACACTACTGATTTTTCCAATTGAAGATCATGGGATGTCTTTCCATTTCTTAGGGTCTCATGCAATTTCTTTTTTGAGTGCTTCAAAGTTTTCACTGTAGAGATCCTTTACTTCCTTGGTTAGGATTATTCCAAGGTACTTAATTTTATTTCATTTTATTGAGGCAATTGTGAATGGGAGTGATTCCCTGAGTTCATGCTCAGCATGCTTTTTTTTTTTTGGTTTTTTGAGGTAGGGTTTCACTCTAGCTCAGGCTCTCCTGGATTTCACTATGTAGTTTCAGGGTGGCTTTAAACCCATGGTGATCCTCCTACCTCTGCCTCCCAAGTGCTGGGATTAAAGGCATGTGCCACCACGTCAGGCTTTAGCACGTTTTCTGTTAGTATATAGGAAAGCAACTGATTTCTGTATGCTTATTTTGTATCCTGCTACATTGCTAAAAGTGTTTATCTGCTCTGTTTGCTGGTAGAGACTTTAGGGTCCTTTATTATAGAATCATATATCTGCAAATGATAATTTGATCTCTTGTGTTCCAATTTGTGTCCCTTTTATATGTGTCTCTTGCCTTATTGCTATAGCAAAGACTTCCAGTAGTATATTAAATAAGAGTGGGGATAGTGGACACCCTTGTCTTGTTCCTGAATTTAGTGGAAAAACTTCCAAGTTTTTCCCCATTTAGTATTATGTTAGCTGTAGGTTTGTCATACATAGCCTTTACTATGTTGAGATATATTCCTTCTATTCACAGTTTCTGTAGGACTTTTATCATGAAGAGATGTTGTATTTTGTCAAATTCTTTTCGTACACATGTTGAGATGATCATGTGAATTTTGTCCTTCAGTTCATTTATATGGCATATTACATTTATCGACTTGCTTATGTTGAACCATCCCTGCATCTCTGGGATAAAGCCTACTTGGTTGGGGTGAATGATCTTTTTAATATATTCTTGTATTCTGTTTGCCAGTAATTTGTTGATAATTTTTGCATCTATGTTCATGAGGGAAATTGGTCTGTAATTTTCTTTGTTGATTCTGTCTTTGTCTAGTTTTGATATCAGGGTGATGTTGACTTCGTAGAAGGAGTTTGGTAGTATTCTTTCCTCTTCTATTTTATGGAAAAGCTTGAGAAGCATTTGTGTTAGTTCTTCCATGAAGGTCTGGAAAAATTCACCTCTGAATCCATCTGGGCCTGGAATCTTTTTAGCTGGGAGATTTTATTTTATAACTGTTTTGCTCTCCATACTAGCTATAGGTATATTTTAATGGTTTATCACATTTTGATTTAATTTTGGTAGGTCAAATAAATCAAGGAATTTATCCATTTCTTTCAGATTTTCAAACTTACTGGAGTATATGTTCTTAAAATATGTGGTTATGATTTTCTGCATTTCATTGATATCCATAACTTTTTATCTTTAATTTTATTAATTTTTTAAGTTTACTTTTATTTATTTACTAGAAACAGGGAGAGGGAGAGAGGGAGATGAGATAGTGAGAATGGGCATGACAGTGGCTCCAACCACTTGTCTCCTCTCTCTTTCTTTTGGTCAGGTTCTCATTGCTGGCAGAAATCACTTAACCACGAGAAGATTTTGGGAAAAGGGTTTATTTTGGCTTATAGGCTCTAGGGGAAGCTCCATGATGGCAGGGGAAAATGATGGCACAGCAGAAGGCAGACATCACCTCCTGGCCAACATCAGGTGGATAACAGCAGCAGGAGAGTGTGCCAAACATTGGAAAGGGGAAACTGGCTATAATACCCATAGCCCACCCCCCAAAATACACTACCTCCAGGAGGCGTTAATTCCTAAATCTCCATCAACTGGGAACCTAACATTCAGAACACCTAACTTTATGGGGGACAACTGAATAAACCCCCATACTTCCTCTGTTGGTTCGACTCCTCTAGAGAACCCTACTCATGGTACCACAATCTGTACTAGTCGGCATTCTCTAGAGGAACCGAACCGATAGAATAAATTATATTAAAATGGGAATTTATTGGATTAGTTTACGGTAGTCCAATAGCAGTTGCAGGCCCAATAATCAAGGAATCCAGTAGCTGCTCAGTCCACGTGGCCAGCACTGAAGGCCTGGAGGCTTCCTGAGGAGATGCTGGTTTTCAGTCCACGCAGGTCTTCAGTTGACACTGGCCTTCTGTCTGTGCTTGTCTTCAATCCACGCTGGAAAGTAGCAAGCAGCTCAGGCAGCCACATGGAAGGAAGGGGCTCTTTCCACCCAGAGCTTCCTTATATAAAGTTATCATCTGAGAAGGGCCGCCTGCTCTGGGGGAAGGGCTCACTCTGGGGGAAGGACTTCCTCCTTCAGTATTTCTTCCTGGAAGCAACCTCAGAGACCCACCTGAAAGGGATGTCTGTGGATCACTAAACAGATCAAGTTGACAACACCTTAAGCATCACACTAAGTGTTTATCAATCGTTCTAATTCTTTCTAATAGCCAACATTTGTTTCATTGATTCTTTGTAATTTTTTTGTTTCTAATTCATTAATTTCTGCCATAATCTTTATTATTTCTTCCTGCCTACTGATTTTTGGTTTGCCTTGTTCTTCTTTTTCCAAGACCTTAAGGTGGAGCACTAAGTTGTTTACTTGCGACCTTTCTAATTTCTCTTTCCTTTTCTTTTGTCGAGGTAGGGTCTCATTTTAGCTCAGGCTGACCTGGAATTCACTATGTAGTCTTAGGATGGCTTTAAACTCATGGTGATCCTCCTACCTCTACCTCCCAAGTGCTGGGATTAAAGGCGTGCACCACCACACCCAGCTACATTTCTTAATATACTCACTTAAAGCTATAAATTTCCCTCTTAGGACTGCCTTCATTGTGTCCCAAAGGTTTTGGTATGCTGTGTTCTCATTATCATTTGGCTGTATAATTTGTTTTTTATTTCCTTCTTGATTTCTTCATTGATCCATTCATCATTTAGTAGTATACTGTCTTGTTTCCATTATTTTGTGTGTGTTCTATAGCTTTTCTTGCTGTTGATTTGTAGTTTAATCCCATTGTGATCAGATAGAGTGCAAGGAATTATTTCAATTTTCCAGTATTTGTTAAGATTTTCTTTGTGTCCTAATATATTGCCTATTTTAGAGAATGTTCCATGTGTTGCTGAAAAGAATGTGTATTCTGAAGCATTTGGATGGAATGTTCTATAGGTATCTATTAGGCCCATTTGTTCTATGACATCATTTAATCCAGATGCTTCTCTGTTTAGTTTTTGCTGGGATGGCCTGTCAATTGATGAGAGTGGGATATTAAAGTTCCCCACCACAATTGTGTTTGGTGTTATCAGTTTTCTGAAGTCTAACAGTGTTTGTTTGATGAAATTGGGAGCCGCCATGTTAGATGCATATATATGTTTAGAATTGTAATATCCTCTTGTTGGAGTACTCCTTTAATCAATATAAAGTGGCCTTTTTTATCTTTCATAATTAATATTGGTTTGAAGTCTATCTTGTCAGATATTAGGATAGCATCACCTGCTTGTTTTCTTGGTCCATTTGCTTGAAATTCCATTTGCCAACCTTTCACCCTAAGATAGTGTCCATCGCTTATGGGAAAGTGAATTTCTTGAAGGCAACAAATAGAAGGACCTTGCCTTTTTTATAAACTTTCTTTAATTGATAACTTCCGTAATCACAGACAATAAACCATAATAATTCCTTCCCCTCCCCCACTCTCCCTTTCACAAATCCACTCTCTATCATATCCCCTTCCTCTCTCCATTAGTCTCTCTTTAATTTTGATATCATTATATTTCCCTCCTACTATGAGGGTCTTTTGAAGGTAGTGCTAGGCAGTGCAAGGTTGTGGATAGTGGGGCCAATTTCTGTCTGAATGATTGCATTGTAAGCAGTGATACCTTTCCTTTGGCTCCTCGTACATTCTTTCTTCCACCTCTTTCACAATGGACCCTGAGCCTTGGAGGGTGTGATAGAGATGTTTCAGTGTTGGACATTCCTCCTTCACTTCTCAGTACTATGGTGCCTTTTGGGTCATCCCAGTGGCCACCACTATCTGAAAAGAGAAGCTTTTCTAGGTAAAAACGAGAGTATCATTAATATATGGGTGTGAATATTAAGTAACATGTTTACAGGGCAGTTTGATGAGCCTAATATATGCCTTGAGCCAGACAAGAACAGGTGTCACACTCCCAAGTCTCCTGACCTCCCCCACCATAGGCTTTTGATTAGGTTTTCAGTACCAGGCATGTATTCCCTCCAATACAGCCAGCCTCCAGTCCAATTCAAGATCAATTGGTTCCTCCCATAACAGACATGCCACTATTGTACCCGTTCAGTCATTTGGCCTGGCTGGGCAAACTTGAGGCTTGCAGTGTCCACTGTTTTCACTGTTGATGACTTCTGTCTCCCATAGGGCTGCATGAAGTGCAGCTTTTTCCAGCTGTCAGTCAGCTGGTCTACAGGGAGGAGGTTTTCAGCTCAGCCCCGTCTTGAATTCTCAGTAACCTTGCAGCCCAGGCATGTGGAATCTTTAGCAATAGGTTCTTACCATCTATTTCTGGTGGGAAACCAAGAGCTTTGGCAATAGCCTGTAATGTTTTGGGGATATCAGGGACCTCCCTGGCCAAGTACTCACCAGAATGTTTCCCATCTGTGGCACTGAAAATTTTCTAGTAATAGTCTATGGTTTCTGGGTGTACCATTATACAAAAAAGTAGGTTTTCATATGGCTTATTCACAATGTCTTGAATTTTGATTATCCCTCCCCCACCATTCTTTTACTCAGTCTCTCCCCCTGACCTTACTTAGGTTATTCCATCTCCAGTAATCTGTATCTATCTGTCTATCTATCTATCTATCTATCTATCTATCTATCTATCTATCTCAACACCATCCCCTTACATCCTCCCCTCTCTTTCCTCCCTTGTAGCTCTTTTATAGCTTACTGGTCTCTGTTACCAATTTTTTACTCCAACTCACACACAAGTCTAAATATTTGTAGCATCCTACTTTTTAACCCAGTCTGCAAGCCCATGTATTTTGGCTGGTGCATTGAGGCCCTTGACATTAAGAGTTACTGAAAAGTGTGCATTTTTTCTTGCCAGCCTTCTCATTTTGTAGTACTTACTGTTTTTTCCTTTACTCTCTTTTATTAAGTATAATTTGAGTATGGTTTACTTTTTCCTGTCACTTTATTTGTGTGGTTTACTTTCTCTTTAGCATGAAGGATCCCTCAAGTATTTTCTGTGGACCTGGTTTAGTTGTCATACATTCTTTTAGCCTGTTTTTGTTGTGGAATGCCCTTACTTCTCCATCAAATTGGATAGATAGCTTTGCTGGATAAATTAATCTTGTTTGATAGTTGTTATCTTTCAGAACTTGGAAGGCATCATTCCAAGCCCTTCTGGCTTTTAAAGTCTGTGTTGAGTAATCTGCTGTGATCCTGATGGGCTTGCCTTTATATGTGACTTGAATTTTCTCTCTAACTGCTTTCATTATATTTTCTTAGGTTTGTGTGTTTAGTAGTTTAATTATAACATGGCAAGGAAAGGTTCTTCCTTGATTTGTCTGTTTGGCATTCTAAAGGCTTCCTGTAGCTGTATTGGCATCTATTTTCCTATTTGGGGGAAATTTTCTTCTATGATTTTGTTGAAAATACCTACTATGCCTTTGGAGTGAAATTCTTCTTCTTCTACTATACCCTGAATTCTCTCTCTCTCTCTTTTTTTTTTTTTGGTTTTGGTTTTTCGTGGTAGGGTTTCACTCTAACCCAGGATGACCTGGAATTCACTATGTAATCTCAGGGTGGCCTTGAACTCACAGTGATCCTCCTACCTCTGCCTCTGCCTCCCAAGTGCTGGGATTAAAGGTGTGTGCCACCACACCCAGCTCTACCCTAAATTCTTATGTTTAATCTCTTAGTGTCCCAAGTGTCTCAAAATTCCCATTCATGCATTCCTAGTAGTTTATCTTCTTTTTGTTGGACTGTATTAGATCTGCCACTGTGTCTTCTAATTTAGATATTCTGTCCTATCCTTCATCCATTCTACTGGTGAGACTTTCTACAGAGTTTTCTATTTGACTTACTCTATTTTGCATTTCCAGTATTTCTAATTGGTATTTTTCATTATTTCTATTTCCTTACTCATGTCTTGTATTGACCTCCTTGTTTCATTAATTTGGTTTCCTACGTTCTCTTGGTATTCCTTCAAGAGTTTGTTTTCTTCTTTGATTCCTTTGTTTTCTTCCTCAGTAGAGGTCATTTCTGATGAATTTATAATTTTTGGTGGAATTATATTGTCTTGATTTTTTGTGTTTCTTGTTTTATAATGTAGAGATTTTTGTATCTTGAGTTAATTTGATGCTTGGGTTTTCCAATTAGCTGCAGTATTCTTAGACATGTAAATCCAACTTTATAAATCTTCAGGGTAGGAGCTTAAGGTGCCAAGTATGGCTCTTATATTACTCCAGGGTAACAGCAGAAGTGACCCTAGGTGTTGAGTTTGCCTGCTATGCAAGTATTCTATTAGGCTGGGTCAAGCAAATTCCTGGCAAATTCTAAAATTCAACTGAGCAATATAGGCATTCAATCAAAACCAGCATGGAGGGGCTAAAGTGATGGCTTAGTGGTTAAGTCACTTGCCTGCAAAGCCAGAGGACCCAGGTTTGATTCCCCAGTACTCACATAAAGCCAGATGCAAAGGTGGAGCATGAGTCTGGACTTCCTTTGCAGTGGCTAGAAGTTCTGGCCCACCCATTCTCTCTCTCTCTCTCATAAATAAATAAACCAGCATGGAGTATTTATGCAAGAGTGTGGATTAAAACAAACAGATAATGTAATAAATTCAAAGTCCCTAAGGGTGTGTGTTGCACCACTCCCTTAATCCTGTCTACTGGGGGGCTGAGACTTCTGGTCTGAAATGGGTTCCATGTCAGCCTGTGGTGGAGTCAGACCCTACCCCCAATAATGGTAGAAGAAAAAGACAAAGGTCCTATGAATCAGGAAATGTCAAAGGCAACAATAGTCAACACAAAAATACATTTTATTTGAGAATAGTAAAGCTGACAAAGAATACATCAATCAAATCTAACACATAACCTGTCCTGACATGGAAGATGGGATTAGCACTTCTGGTGCAGGCGTACGTACCTGGCTTTGTGTAGGTAGGCCCTGTTGCCTTTTGGGATGGCTTTCAATGTCACCTATGCTGACTGCTCTCCTTGGCCCCTCTCTGTCACTCTGTGGACTTGGTTAAGCTGCTTATATAGCTGGATCTGGTGTTCTGATTGGTTGTGCTGGATGCTGTGTGGCTTGGAGGTTGTTCTCCGGCAGCCTGTGGCACTGGTGTTTGGGGAAGGGAGGCTGTGCAGGGTGCCCGGAGTTGTACTGGAGTTGCTCAGCTGCTCCTGTTTGCATCCTCTTCCAGCAGCTTCCCAGCTGGTCTCTGCTGTCTTCCCCTTCAGGATTCTTGACTTGGGAAGGATACTGGTGTGAGTGGAAAATCCCCTCACCTGGCTTCTGCTCCTGTCGCCCAGGCAGGGCCTTGTGGGTGCACAGACCCAGACTGCTGGCACTGTGGCAGGAGCCAATTTTCGCTGGTTGCCTGGTTGCTAGAAGCTCTGAGTCTCGCCTTTTTCTCTACTGCGGTTGACAATTCCTTATACACCTTCACTTTTCTATAGATGAGTGTATTTTGCTGTTTTTCTGCTTATTTCCACCCCCTAGGCTACTACGTCACCATCTTACCAGGAAGTCTGGCTTACTTTTTGTCCTGGGGTCTGTCATGTACATAATAAGATAGTTAGTAGCTTACCTGGCTTCTACCCACCTCATGCAGGTGCCTCTCTTCCTCCCTCCAGTTGTGACAACCAAGTGCCAAATGCCCAGAGGTGAAGAAGTAAGATGGCAAATCACTGTTTGAGGACCCACTGAGACAGAGACAGGGACAGAAACACTCCCACTCCCAAAAAAGCTAGAAATCTACGCAGATCAGTGACATCCTGCTCTGTTCCAGGGACCAGCAATTGTAGCCAGCTGAGTTTGGAATGAGTCTACTAGGGGGCGTGTCTCAGCTCTTCTACAGAGGTTTGCTCTGCCTCTCTGGTGCCTGGAGACTGGCCTCATCAGGCAAATATTTGGTTCGTGAGAGGGCTGGTGCAAATTATGATTGGAAACAGTTCTATCTTTGGACTTCGGTTTGGCCAGGAGCAAAACCAGGCACACAACTCCCTGATCACTTTCCAGGAAGAGGTCGGTCTTCACCTGGGATAGTGGATGACAGCCTTTTCTTGAACTTCTCATCTTTTCACCTTGAGCACACCCCACCGCAAGTGTGGGGCAGGCCTGGGGTGTGAATGCAAGGGGTGATTGATCCTGCATAGCTAGAGTCCTAACTTTACAATGGCCAGGATTCAGAATGGAATGTAAAATAAAAGAATCTTCAGTTCAAAATCCAAATTATTTTAAGAGAATATTTAAACTTATCATGACTTTGAAAAGTTGGCAAGCAGTTAGCATTTGTTCCCTGCTATCTATGTCAATGTCTATGGGCTCTCTCTCTCTCTCTCTCTCTCTCTCTCTCTCTCTCTCTCACACACACACACACACACCATGTTTGTTAGCAGCTGGAGCCAGGCAGCATCTTCAGCTTGGCAGCCTTCTTCATTTCCTTCCTCACAGCTGCTATGTTGTCCCTCACTGACTCTCTCCAGCTGTTGCTTGCTGAAGTAGAATCTGGACAAGTGAGGAAAGAGAGGGCAGCTGTGGTAGCTGAAGGAGGGCTGAGCAAATGAACCTTTTTCTTGGGATCCCAAGGATCCAAGAACTGTGCTTGGGAATCAGGACAGGCCGCCCAGACACCAGAGAACACTTCCCTGTCACCATGCACAGAAAAGGCTTGATTTGGGTGAATGAGGACACTAAATCACTTTTAATTTCAATTGGTACCACTGTGGCGAAAAGTCCTAAAGTTGGTCATTCTCTTGAGTTGTGGAAGGAATGAACATGGGCCACACTCACCCTGGCCCACACTCTAGCTTCATGGAGGAGCTGAGTGCCAGCCCCGAGGCTGACTCCTCACCCTGGGAAAGCCATCTGTGTGACTCCTTGATTCAGCGGCTAAAGGTGCTTGTGTGTGAAGCCTGCTGGTCTGGGTTTGGTTCCCCAGTATCCAAGTAAAGCCAGAAGCACAAAGTGTTCCTGATGGTTCTTTCTCCTAGGCTTCCTCCCAAGTAAAACCCTGGTTTGTACAATCCTGGACTGGTACATGCTTCTTGGTGGATTAGGGATCAACACACCTCAGCTTTTCCTTTATGTACTTATATCTTTCTTTGCACAAGAGCATATAGCAAATATCTATTTATGCATTGGGACTGTAGTGCTGAATGACAAAGGTCCTAATGCTGTCCTCAAGAGCTGGTGGAGGCTGGATATTGATCAAATATATTAAAGTGGGGAGATGGCTCAGCAGTTAAAGGCACTTACTTGCAAAGGCTGATGGCCTGGGTTTGACTCCCCATCACCAGATGCACAAAAGGGTACATTGTGTCTGGAGTTCATTTTCAGTGGCAGGATGTATATATATATATATATATATATATATATATATATATATATACACACACATATGGAACAATTATGAGATTATCAGAGGAAAGTTGGCCTAATCAATGGGGGTGAGCTATGTTCCCTGAAGAAGAAAGTAACTGAAGTTGAGACCTGAATGGTGGCTAGTTAAACCCACAAAGGAGGCAGAATCTCAGATGGCTGAACACAAGGTGCAAAGGTCCTGAGGTGGTCCATTAGTAGGGAGCTCAGCAAACCAAAGGTGGCTTGGGACAAAGGAGGGAAGCGTGAGCAGGGACAATGAAGAGGAAGGCAGGGCCTCTTTTGGAGGGCCACAGGAACCATCTTGGGAATTTGGGAAGATTATTTCTCTTTGTGGATAGTAAGGACTTTAATGTTGTGGCCCTCTTCACTACCTCTAGTATAAAACCTGGCACAAGGGAAATGCTTACTAAATATCTATTGCATCAAAGCACTAGAAAGTGGGGCTGAGGTGTGACTTGGGGTACCAAGTTTGCTTAGTGCTTGCCCAAGTTTCATCCTTAGCACCACAATCTAACAAAAATAAGTGATAGAAGTCAAAGAGGAAATAACACAGTTTTTGCATTATTTTCTCTAAGACCAAGAATGTAGCAAGTTCGCCCAAAGTGTCCATCATATGAGTTTCTGCATTCCACTAGTTAAACAATGACTGGTAATGACCATGGGAATGATCACTCTCAGGCATTGCTCTCATTCTTGGCAAGATGTAAATAGAAATGTCAGAGAACTGGGCACCATGTGGTTAGGAACATGCTCCCAATCAGATGGTCTCATTCCAGTTCTGACGATACTCCTTCCCACCTGGGGGCCATGGCCTAGTTACCTATGGGACGTCACCCCATCTCAGGGTCCTCCACTGTAAGCAGCACTGATCACGCCATCTGCATTGGAGCATCAGCAAGGAAAGGACAGAAAATTGCTACATAAAGATTCCTTGCCTACTGCCTGGGGTAGAGCAAGTGGTCAGCAAGTGGTCCTGGCTGTTAGTATTTGAACATGATTTTGTCTGCCTTAGATAGAAAAGAAACACACAATTTCCCAAACATGGCAACTTGTCACAAGCTGTCATAAGAACTGTGCGGCATCATTTCTGATGCAAGAGTCCAGCTTGATGGGCTGCAAACCCTGGTGCCTGGCCAAGGGACCATGCCCAGGCATCTACCTTACCCACTTAGACTCTAAGAGTCACAGTGATATTTAAGGATAGATCTGACAGAGTGCTACTAGCATGCATGTGACATGCACACAGGGTAGGCAGAGGCCTGAGGCAAGAAGGACAGGGCTTCAGCTCTTCTGTGTGGAGGGCAAGGCATGTCTCTTGGCTCCAATTCAGAGCAGGCACAGCTTAGCCTCTGTCTTTCAGGTTTATTTTCCCACGTTGTACACTACAGCTTGAACCCACGCTCAGAAAAAAAATGCCTGTGAAATCAAAAAGGAAGAACAGAGGGAAAAGTGCTGGCTGTCATCCCATGCACTGTGCCCCAGCTGGCTCCAGCTGCCTTGGAATGAGGCAGGGTGGCTGGCATGTAATATTGCCCGGGCAGAGATAGGAGGTATGCAGGCCTACGTGCACTGCCGCATGCACCGCACAGGCGGGGAGGGACTGTTTAGTGAGTGTCCATCTGATAACGACCTGAATCCTTCAGATGCCAGTTGCTTGCCAAGCTGGACATGTCCACGCACACTGGCACCAGGGGTTCAAGGAGACAGAACAAAGGGTCTGTTACTCAGTCAGCCCTTGCTAGCGTGTCATCCTCACAGAGACAAGTCTTG
Organism: Dipus sagitta; assembly: GCA_036346955.1. Classification (NCBI taxonomy): domain Eukaryota; kingdom Metazoa; phylum Chordata; class Mammalia; order Rodentia; family Dipodidae; genus Dipus; species Dipus sagitta. The sequence continues at coordinate 82,390,439 of CM070775.1, forward strand.
GGCCAGCTGGCAGAGACACTGTCTCTAGAATCCGAGGGACTGGATGGAGACGGTCAAGTTCTAAAGGGGGCCTGGGACAGCAAAGTCCTGTCACTGGTCCAACTTCAGCTGTCCCATTAGGATTTGGCAGTTAGGCGCATACCTCCTTTAGAGTGTACTTTGCTATGCTTCCCACTGTCCTGGCTGTTGGTACTCTCCTCTTTAGGGGCACAGCTTCTCTCAAAGCCTGGAATATTCTCTCCCCCATGTCCCCAGGACATAACGATCTTAATTACACCTAACATGCATTTTGTACTCACACTGGCCAGGTACTTCACTCATCACAGCAAACCTATGAGAGGTGGGCAGTTATTTTCTGGATTAACAATGAGTAAACCAAGGCTTGGAGAGAATAAATCAATGACTCCAAGTCACATAGCTGAGAATGCTGCAGGACCAGGAAGCAAGTCCAAGCTGTCCATCTCCGAGTGTCCACACTCCTACTTCCTCTCCACTCATGACCATGTTCTTACTGACTCAGGCCCTAAGGCTTGGGGCCTGCTTTACCAGAGTGAGCAGCACTCAGGTGCAGGGCTAAGATTTTATAGCTTTCTGTTTCATGTGTAGTCAAACTGGGGAATATTTACAAATTAGAAGAAGCATAGAAAGAGAAGGGTGGACGGGTGATAAGTGTGATGTCTTCTTGATGATTGAGAACTCTGGTCTACTTAATGGAGTACTTGGGGAAAATGTCCCATGTGGTACAAGCTATGCATCTAATTGCTGGTTCTATGGAGTTTCTGGCTTCAGAGAGACTAGCAGCTGGCATAGTGATGTATACCTGTGACCCCAGTACTTGGGAGGCTGAGGCAGGAGAATTGCAAGCTCAAGGCCAGTCTGTGCTATATAGCAAATGGAGAGAGAGAGAGAAGAGAGGGAGAGAGATTGATTTATAGCTCATCTTAGTTGGGGCGCCTAGGCACACAGTTAACAAAGGCAGTTACTGACTTGTAATCTACCCGCTGTCCTTCCTGTCTGTAGAGAAAAATAGCCAGCCTTGAAAATCTAAGAGCTAAGTCCACATTGGTGAGCCATTCTCAGAAAAGGGAATTTCTCACAGCCACGGGGACAGAATCCGACATGACCGCTCATTCAGCCATGCACTTCCCCATTCAACATTTATAAAAAGCCTGGGATGTAGATTGTAGTTACTTACCCCACCTTGTAGGTGTGCATAATGAGGCTAAGAGATCTTATACACTTGCTTGAGGTGAGTCCTGGTAAATCTGGAACATGTATCTCATGGGAAACCAAAGGAGGGATGGGCTCATTGACAGCCCGTGTTTTCCAGGGCCCTTCCCTGGCTCTCTCGACCTGTATCTTAAAGCAGCTATGCTCCTATAATCCTTGTCACAGTCCACTCACTACTTGTTACCATTATTTTACACTAGCAGACTGCATGTTTGCCCATTAGATTATTGATTTGGGGGAGCAGTGTCAGTGGGTTGAATTTTATTTCCTGGGTATTTCAGAGTAGGAAAACTAGGAGACATGAAAGCCTAGGGGACATGAAAGCCTTGAACCTCTGCCTGTAGGGTGGGTCAGTCACTTCATCCTTAGAAAGTTTATAAGTTCCTAAGACATGTGTTGGGAATGGCTTCCATGTTACTGTTACCCACCCTTATCAATCTCTTACAACTGCTTACAATTGGGTGCCCACAAAAGAAAGGACTTCTGATGGCACCAAGACAGACATAGCTAGTTTCCTATGCTATTTCTGCCTCTTGACAGCCCAGTGTCATGCAGGCCTTTCCTTTCATATGGAGCAACCAATGTGAAACACAATGGCCACCTGAAGCTCAGCTCCTCAGACTAGCAAGAATGCCACACAGCAGACAGTGCTCACCACCCAAGTCAAGCCGCGATCTATGGCAGGTGAGTTTACAATACAGAAAGCAACCCTCTAATTTAACAAATAAAACAAGAGGGCTTGGCATTTCCTTTCCTTCAAAGATCTCCTATGGAAGTCTGAACCCACCCAACCTGATTCTCTCCTCTCAGTGTCTAAGTGCATCAAGCACACTGACGTCAACGTGAGTATCCAGGTACACTGAGTCATGTGTACAAGTCAACAGGAGGAAGGTGTCATCTCTCTTTCCACCTCTCCAGAACACTGGACAGCTATAGGGGGATGTCAGCTGACTGCTCCAAGGCAAACAGGACTCCTTGTCCCCGTGAACCTGAACCTCAGTTCACTGCATGAGCCAGAGCTGAGACCTACCATAAGATAGCAAAGCCATCCTGCTGCCTCTCAGCTGCTTGGGTCTCCTCATGCTAAAAGCTACAAAGTGAGTCCACCTTCCTATTTTATGCTCAGCCTCTTTCAGATCCCACATCTTTTTACTGTTTATTTATTTCTAAGGAGAGAGAGAGAGCAAGAGAGAGAGAATGAGAATGAGATTGGGCACACCAGGGCCTCTAGCTACTGCAAAAAAAAATAATAATAAAAATAAAAATAAAAAAAAACTCCAGATACATATGCCACTTTGTGCATCTGGTCTTATGTGGGTACTAGGGAACTGAACCTGGGTCCTTAGGCGAAGTCTTGGTTGCTTCTCCCATGACTGTGTGGTTGATTAGCCACCACGGCTCACTGGGGCTGCCTAGCATCCAAAGGAATGTCATGCTGTCCTGTCACTGGCCCAGGAAAGAAATGACATTCAAAATGCAGAGGACAGTTTCTACTGAGCTCGTATCGGTACTGCACAACCGTAACATGGAAAAGTCCTAAGTTAAACCGTAAGTTAGGGATTGTCTATGGTGGGGTGTGAGCTGTAGTTCTAAGGATCCTTTGTTTCATAGCTATTTCCTCTACCTGCTCCTCACATCCACCCTGAAGGACATTCTCCTGTATCAGGGATACTAGGTGATAGACACCAGTTTCTTCTGTCCCCCTTCTAATGGCTGTCCCCTCCAATCTTGTCTTGACTCTAGTAAGTATTGGCACTATGCTTCTCCAGGGATGAGCACACTTTTTGATAAAATCTAAAAGGAACTACAAACGGGACCCCCTTGTCTTCCTCTTCCAGGCTACTGTCCCCACTGCCCCTATGTCTCTACAGCATATCTAGCCTGCCACTGGAGGCAGGTATCCAAAACCTTCCTCAGTACTTCTCAAAAGCTCTGTGAAGAGCCAGTTTAAAATTTAAAATCTCCAATCCATTTGCTTTTATAAAAGAAATAAAAGTGAACAATTAGCTGCTCACACCTGTAATCTCAACAGCTGGGATTGCTGAGGCAGGAGGATTGCCATGAGTTTGAGGCAAGCTTGGGTTCCATTGTGAGTTCTAGGCTAGTTGAAAATATTTGGAAATAAATGCAAATTTACTGAATATTTACAGAATTTTTTAAATTCTGTAATATAATATATAAATATAATATAAATAATATAATATTAATTAAATAATAATAATGAATAATTTTAATGTAAATAATGAATATTTACATAGCATTCATATTGTATTGAATATTATATATTATATTATATATATTATATGGAGAGGTGACAGAGTATTCAGGAGATATACATAGTTTATATGCAAATATCATGCCATTTTTAGAAAGGATTTGATTGTCCATAGACTTTGGTGTCTCCAGAGGTTCTAGAACTGATTCCCAAGAATATCAATGGATAACTACAATGAAAGTTTTAACATATATTTATACCCACTATCACAGTCATGAATGTATCTATCAGCACCAAGTTTCCTGCCTCACCTTGGCACCATTGACTTCTTTTCTTTTTTTTTTTTTTATATTTTTGTTTGTTTGTTTATTCATTTGAGAGCGACGGAGAGAAGGAGGCAGAGAGAGAGAGAGAGAGAGAGAGAGAATGGGCGCGCCAGAGCTTCTAGCCTCTGTAAACGAACTCCAGATGCGTGCGCCCCCTTGTGCATCTGGCTAACGTGGGTCCTAGGGAATTGAGCCTCGAACCGGGGTCCTTAGGCTTCACAGGCAAGCGCTTAACCGCTAAGCCATCTCTCCAGCCCCATTGACTTCTTTTCTGTCACTACAGTTAACTTTGAATTTTCTTGAATTTTACATAAATGAGAAGGTATAGTGTGTGCACTATTGAGGGTTCTGAGTTCAATATATATATCTATTATCGCCTATCTATCTATGAATGACAGGGTTTCTAGCCCAGTCTGGCCTTAAATTCCTTATATAACCAAGGATGATGTTTAACTCCTGGCTGCACACCCTAAGCTCTGGGACGACAAGCATGTACCACCATGCCCAGATTATGCAGTGCTGGGGATCAAACCCAGGGCTCTGTGCATGCTAATCAAGCACTCTACCAACTGAGCTACATCTTAGGCCTAGTTGTCTGACTTCTTTAACTTAGCGTAATTACTAAGCTAGTGACTTCTGTCGTGATAGTATTAATCATGCATTCTTGATTTCTGAGTGGTCTTCTGCCATGGAACATCATCGGGATTGATAAAAAAATATGGGGACTTTTAAAGTTGGACTGAATGCATTGCATTTTACATCATGGGTGGTTATCAGTTTAAGGGGGCCAGGGGCAGAATGTGGTGGTTTGATTCAGGTGTCCCCCATAAACTTAGGTGTTCTGAATGCTAGGTTCCCAGCTGATGGATATTTGGGAATTAATGCCTGCTGGAGGTGGTGTATTGTTGGGGGCGGGCTTATGGGTGTTATAGCCAGTTTCCCCATGTCAGTGTTTGGCACACTCTCCTGTTGCTATGGTCCACCTTCTGTTGGCCAGGGGGTGATGTCCACCCTCTGCTCATGCTGTCATTTTCCTTGTCATCATGGAGCTTCCCCTCAAGCCTGTAAGACAAAATAAACCTCTTTTTCTTCCCCACAAGCTGCTCTTGGTTAGGTGTGAACCTGACTGTAATGTGAATCTGACTGCAATAGGACCCAAGAAAGTAAGATCTTTCTCAACCTATCTGGATGACAGACCATCAGAAAGTCACATTCATCCATTCATTCACAATAACAGAATAAAACCTCAGTTCTCCCATGCTGAGCTATGGAGAAGACTAGAAAATAAATATATGGAGCATGTCTCTTATTTCCAGAAACTAGCCTTACATGTGCACATTGTTGTTGGATCTACCCAAAGCATTGTTCCAAGTAGGTGGCAGTGGTCTAGCAGAAGAAAGTTCTTATAAAAAAGCAGATTAGGATTTGGTCCCAATTTTTCTGTCATAAAGTTACACTAACAGGGCACAAGTGAAGCTAGGAGAATAAAATATTGAATGATGAGCTGGAAGATTGCTTAGTGGTTAAGGAGCTTGCCTGCAAAGCCTAAGGACCCAGGTTCAATTCCCCAGTACCTGTGTAAGCCAGATGCACAAGGTGGTGGATGTGTCTGGAGTTCATTTGCAGTGGCTAGAGACCCTGGTGTGCTCATTCTCTCTGTCTCTCTCTCTCTCTCTCTCTCTCTCTCTGTGTGTGTGTGTGTTCCTTTCTCTCTCTCTCCCCCTCTCTCTCAAATAAATAAACAAATAGACATTTAAAAAAAAAAGCAAAAGAAGTTCAATGAGTAAATAAGAGTTATAAGTAAAACAAAGAAATAAGCCAAACCAAACAAAATGCTTCCTTAGAAAGAAGGGGATCTAGTGGAACAGCGCCCAAACAAAACAAACCAGCACAGTTCAAACACTTGTTCATGTCTTCTGCAAATCTCCCATGTACACTTCACTATCAAGTTTGTGAAGAGTTCTCTTCAAACACAGCCTTTATGGGACATCATGGATTCTCACCAGAGGCAAACCAAAGTCAAGTCTGAGCCTGCTTGCAGCCTAGAGGGAAGCCTTGGACATATGAGGAGTTTAGGGAACCAGGAGCGAGGGAAGGCTACGGCCTAAGGCCTTGCATGGCGATTTTTGCCAGTCTGGGGGGATGATGCCCTGTGGGGTGCACAAAAGGAACAGGTACAGATGAAATAGGGGGCTGGGGTCCAGCTGGCAAGCCATCGAAGACAGGTATGTGGGTGGAAGCTGCTTAGCCAGGCTTGGACCTAGGTGGATTGCCATGAGAAAGCAATTTCTTTGGATCTTGGGATCCTTATCTGTCAAAAGGAATCTCGCCAGGAGATGCTCCCTAAGGTCCTTTCTCACTCTAAAGCTATAGGAATCAGAATGTGTAATTCATTTCAACACGTTTCCTTCCAGGACCTTGGCTGTGTCTGAAGCACCTGGGGGTTGGTAATCATAAACATCCTCTCTGATATAGTTCACATCAATCAAACACAATTGAATACCTGTTACTAAATGTACAGTGATGTGTGTTTTCTAGAAAAGAATTGTGCTAAAGATTACAAACCAGAACTAAGGGAACAAACTTACCTCTATTGCCATGCAACAATCAGTTCTGCTTGGGGACATTGCAAAAGTGATTCTGTCAGGGAGGAATGGAATGGAAATTGACCCATACTTCACAGGGCAGATGTCACAACACTGAGAAAAGACCTAGGGCTCATGAGCATCACTGATGGAAGTGTTGTTCCCATCCTACTATCTCTAGTTGCCACTGTTGACTAATGCTAAAAGCAAGTTGCTCTGTTGGTGAGAAGTGAGAAAACTCACACACAGATGGGCAGAGCCTGAAGACAGGGGAAGATCAAAGAGAAAAGAGTTTCCTGTGATGAGTCACTGTCTTTCTTAGGAACCATTGCAAAGGCCACCACAAAGTCCCCAGCAGCTGACAGAGGCTTGTACTTTGTCTTGAAAGAAATATGGCCAATGAAGTTCGAAGCCACATCTGACAATCCTTAAGCTACATGCTGGATGGAGATCTGAGAAGGAGGCCCAGGTTAAGCTAGGTTTATATAAAGAGTCCCACATCTCCTGCATAAGTCCCACGGCTCCCCTTTGGGCAGGCTGAAGACTCTCAGCTCAATCTCCTTTTCTCTCAGTGGAGCAAATGCTGTTTCCTACAGTGGCCACAGCTTCGATTGCAGATGAAGTCTTCATGTGTAAAAGCTTACTGCATTGTTGTTGTGTGTGCACAAGTTTCTGAAACCTGACTATAATTTCTGAATTAACAAATCAAAACAGGGATTGTTGGACCCCACATAAGATGAGTTCCTTGTGTTGGTCTTTACTGATCCAGAAACAAAAGCAACATTTATTTCTCCACCCACTACAGGGATGTGTATAATAAACCGGAGAAAACTATATAGCAGGGACTCAAAGCCTAACATTGATTCAAGAAATAGCAGCATAAGCATGTTGCTTGGTTTCAGGATTTCAAACCTGCACAGTGATGTGCTCTATAGTCTCTACTATTCAAGAGACTGAGGCAGGAGGGCCTAATGGGAAATCCTTAAGTCACTGGAGAGAGGGCTGAAGATTAGAGCAGTTCCTGGGACAATAGGTTGTACAAGCGAGCATGACTACTACCAGGCTTCCTGGATCAAGATGGATCTCCACGTCCCTCACATAATCCCACTGCTGTGACTCCAGCCATGATGAGATCCATGTAAGTCCAAGCAGATCTTGGGACCCTAGATCCCTAGCCTGCCTCAGAAGTTCCATTACAGTGATGAAAGTTGACATCTGTGTATGACATCTTACGTTACTTTTAGGAAATGCTTAGCATAGGGACATATATTCCTCCACAAAAGTGCAACTAATAAAACCTTTTCAATGAAAAGGGAAAACAGAAGGAGTAAGAGAAGGAAGAGGAGGAAGAAAATACATAATACTAGGTTTGAGTCCAGAAATTAGTCCCTCGCATTTTCTTGTTGTTTTTGAATTCTTATGAAAATAGGCACATTTTTATTCTTTTGAGATTTTTGGATTCCTCTGCTATAAAAATGAGAAAGTTTCCATCTTGTCTCTTCTTTTTAAGAGGTTATAGCAATATCTGTGTAACTAGGAGCACCAAGGGGCATGAAAGAACCTGGAGAAAAGGGAAGTTCTTGAACTTCACTCCCTCTCTCTGAGATGTTCACTCCTTTCTCACCTTAGGGAATTCCTTCCTGCTAACTCACCTTTCTGTGTGAGCTGTCTCAGAGGATGAAATTCAAGCACACGTCCCTACAGCCTCTTCTCATTGCTTTGCTCTCAGGGGCAGCCCTGCTGACTCAGAGCCCTTGCGTCTCTTAGTGAAGACCCCTTAGTTTGCCCTCACTCCCACCTGGCCTTCCCAGCAGATACTGACCCACTGGCATCTTCCACCGACTGCCCTGGAAGCTTCCCAGTGTGTTCCTCCTAAACCATCTGTAGGAAAAGGCATGAGTCCTAGGCACTGTCCCCTCACAGCCAGGTTGCTGTGAAAAGTCCAGGATTCAGGCCGAGAACCCAGGGTGACTTGATACTCTGTAGAGGTTCGGAAGTAAATGTGTCTAAAACTTACCCAATGTTCATCCAAAGCTCTGGAAATCATACAGTGCCCCTTTAGCCAAATTGTTAAGCCCTCAGCCACCCACCCAGGCTCTGACCTCATTCTCACCATCAAAACCATCTGTGCTGCTTCATTTGAAACAAAGCACTCTAAAAAACATTCCTGGACTAGGAGTTGGTAGAGACAATCTTATCTCTCACTTCGACTCGTCATAGGATCTTAACAAGCTATTGCATCTCTTTGAGTCCAGTTCCTTATCACTGCTTTCAGGCTGAAGTAGTAATCCTCTCCTGCCCACGTGTCCACAACTTCCACCACTAGTTATTCCTCTGGAGTTTCCTAGGGTTTCCCCTTCATTATCTTTTCTTGACTTTTCCTTACTGTCTTTGTGGCTCTCAGCTTCTAGAGGAAAGGATCAACATGCTCCTGAGCACGGAACTGCCTGTGTCATTATCTGCCCCTCCCTCCACTCTCCATCTTCTTCCTGCCTGGGTACAGAATGGGGCCCACTACTCCTTCCTTCCTCCACAAGGCAGTTTTCCCAAAGTATGAAACACTATCTGCTTCCTGGGACAAGCTGCCCAGGAGCTGTCCACAAGGTCCTTGGTGGAGAAATAGGGCTTTTTATTTTTTTAATTTTTTTAGGCTCAAATACTGTGTTTTGTCCAGAAAAGTTTATTCAGAGCTACTTTGATTTTAAATTTGTTAACTTAAAACCCTAGATGGTTCTTAGGACTTTAAGGTCAATTTAAAGATACCACTATTCTTTTCTCTTTTGAACTTTTCAAGGTAGGGTCTCCCTCTAGCCCAGGCTGACCTGGAATTCACTCCCGAGTGCTGGGATCAGAGGTGTGTGCCACCACGCCCGACTATTATAACTATAGCAAATGTTGACAGCAACTTTCAAGGATATTTTAAACTAATGTCTTATTTCATTTATAAACTAGGTTTATGACACTCGTTCAGATATTTTAAATAAAATGTATATATTTAGCTCTATTTCTCTTAAGTCAATTGTCTGAATGCCTTCAAGCTTTAAAATATGGAAATCTTAAATTCTCTCAAGTATTCCGATACTGATTATAATTTTAGAAAGTCTTTTAATTTAAAATTAAGGAAACTAAGTCAATTTCTTAATTACATGTTTTAAATTGGTGTCAAAAGGATGATAACATTAGTCTAATGGGCTAATTTCCCTTAAATATTACAAATACTAAATGTGTACAAATCAACAAAAACATGAGTTTGACTATCTTAAATATTTCTACACTGACATCTAAAATTGTCAAAGTATTCTAAAATGCTTCCTCTTTGAGGAAACAACTATACCTTCTTTAAACAGACTTGAGTTACCCTCCTGAGAATTTTGGGTTCCATCTCAACCAGATTAGGTTTCTTTTTAAAATTTTTTTATTTATGTATGTATTTATTTATTTGAGGACAGAGAGAGAGAGAGAGAATGGGCACGCCAGGGCCTCCAACCACTGCAAAAGAACTCCAGACGCGTACACCCCCTTGTATATCTGGCTTACATGGGTACTGAGGAATTGAACTTAGGTCCTTAGGCTTCACAGAAAAGTGCCTTAACCACTAAGCACTCACAGCGATCCTCCTACCTCTGCCTCCCGAGTGCTGGGGTTAAAGGTGTGCACCCCCACGCCCAGCTTAGACTAGGTTTCTTAACAACTGTAAAAGCCTACTTCCAGCTCTGCCATACCTAGGCCCCTTCCTAAGGTGACTTGTCCCACAGCCTGTCTCCCACAACTTCAGGAAACTCTTACCTGATTTGTGCCCATGTCACCACTTAGTCTCAGCTAGTGTTATTTGCTGCTTGGTCTGTTCTTAATATCTTTTCCCATTCATTCCATTAGCACTGTGAGCTCTCACAGATATTTCAATGTCACCCCATGGAATACCTCATAGTTTTATGTAACTCTTTTTTTTTTTTCCAAAAATGCTAAATTAGTAAAGAGCATCCTAATTTCTGGAGGACTTTCTCCATGGCACCATCCTTTTCAGGATCAGGAAACCAAGCAGAGAAGGCACTGTTATCCCTGTACTCTGTCTCCATAGTGGGCTCATCACATCCCTTCCCATCTGCCTGACTTCAGGATCCAGGACCCCAAGGAATGGGCTCACCACACTAAGCATGACTGCTCATTCTGTCTGTCTGTCTCTCTGTTTCTCTCTCTCTCTCTCACACACACACACAATTTTGGGAGTGCGGTAATTTAACAACACAGACATAGGAAACCTCCCTCTTCCAGCCAGAGGCAGCCCAAGCACAAGGAAAGATCAGAGGACACTGGAGCTGGGCGATGTGGCCCATTCTGCTTCACTCTGTCTTCTGAGAGCATCAAGCACGTCCCTCACCTGTGGCATCACTGACATGGACACAGGAACACATGACAAGGCTATTTCTGTGGATTAAGTTGAAACGCACGTAAAACACTCAAGGTCTTTCCTTCAGTTGCCCCAGGCCCGAACATGCCCTGCTGTTCCTTCTGCCTCACTACCTGGTCCATCTTAGTCTCTTTGCAGGTTCTTCTCACCACAATCTCTGAGCATGAGGCTCAGTCGTGGACTTCTGCTTTCCGCCTTGCTCTCTTGGTGTTCTTATTCAGCTGCATGGCTATTAATGTCACCTATAGGCTGATCGTCACAGAATCCTCCAATGAACTTCACCTGCCTGCCCATCATCACCTTGGGCACAAATGACCCCTCAAAGTATGCTTGCTCTTCTTTGGTCTTTCTGAGTTCTGTTAATGGCAATGACATGAGTCATTCATGTCTTATCTCTTTCACATCTCCTGTCCATCCATTGCATCAGCCACTCCTTTGAGTTCTGCTTCCAAAGATATCCTGAGTGTTGCATTGCAATACCAACCACTGTTCCCACCCTGGGGCAAGCTGTGATACATCCCACCTGGTTTCTTGCTTTGCTTTCTGAGAGGTGTCCATAATTATTGCTGCCTTTGCCCTTTGTATTCCTTGGTTGGATTTCAATGGAGCAGGCATAGTGACCTTGTCAAAATAAGAATTAGTGCATGCTATTTCTCTCTTCAAAATCCTCTAATCTCTACCCATTGACTTCTAAAATTCATTCCAAGAAATGGCCATTCTATATAACTGAAAACAAAATGTGGATCATAATAGTACCTATTTCACAAGGGTGCTATGAGGATTTAAATATGTAAATATGGGGCTGGGGAGATGACTCAGTGATTAAAGACACTTGTATGCAAAGCCTAATAGCCTGGGTTTGATTCCCTAGTACCCATGTAAAGCCAGACACACGAAGTGGTGTATGTGTCTGGAATTTGTCTGCAGTAACACTAGGCTCTGGCATGCCCATCCTCTTTCCCTCTAATAATAAAATAAATAAAAATACTTAAAATTTTTTCAAGGGTCAATATGTATAAAGCACTTAGAACAAATATTCATGGTTTAGTCAAACACTGCTCTATATACTTATAATGATTAACTCATTATAAAACAATGCACTAGAATTTTGGAGTATATATTATTATATGCATTTCATAGCTGAAGAAACTGCATTACAAGGAGAATAAATAATTTCCCCAAAGTCACACAGCCAGAGTGGAAGAGCTGGCCTTCTCCTGTAGGTACTTGTTCTCTAGTACTGTCACCAAACTGCTTAACCAGTAAGTCCCTACATGCTGGCTGATACCCCATCACATAGAGGAACCATTAACTTATTAACCAATTTCTAACTAAATCCTCTGCTCATTTCAGAGGCTCCAATTAAGCTAATTAATTCATGTATGCAACAGATATAGTTGAGAACCAATGGAGAAGGCTTTGGAGATGCAGCTGTAGACAACCAAACATTGGCTCAAGCCCAGTCTTCATGGAGCAAACATCCTTTTGTAAGTACCTTTTGTAATGGAAGTGCCACTGAAGGCTAGACTTGTCTACTGACTGACTAATTGTTTTTCTCTCCTGAGGTAATCAGGTCAACTTCATTCCTTCAGTGGCACATCTCTTAAGCAAGACATTTATTTGGCTAAGTTCTGTGGGAAGAACAGAAGTGATTTAGGCACAGATGTTGCTCCAAGGAAGTTGTATATTAACTTGTGCCTGGGTTTCACTAAGCAGCAATACTTGTCAGACATGTCCTGTGCTCCCCATTTACAAACCTTCCCATTAAAGAGCTAAGCACCCTGAAGGGGAAGAACATTCATGTGGTTTCCTCCTCTCTTACCACAAAGCCTAGAAGGGAGCTCTGAATACAGTGGCTTCGTGGTGTGTATTCCTCACTGAGTACCAAGTTCTAGAGAGATTCTTCAAAAACAATTTGGTCATGAATGTCGTTCCCCATTCTTTTGCCTTTCATGCCACAGATAGTTCATCAGCAGAAAGAAGAAGAAAGGTATTGAATTGCCTTCTATCATTTTCAGTATTTTAGTGGCTCACTTTCTGATTCATTTTAAGTTGAACTACATAGTCTCTAGGGTGGACGAACCCTAGTAAATTTACAGAATGTTCATTTCAAAAAACAAAAGATTAATACATACACTCTTGGTCTCTCCCCCCCTTTCTTACACACACACACACACACACATTTAAATACATTGTATAATTCCCCATCATTATTAGAAAAAGCAGCCAGTTATCAGCCAGATCACCAACGTTTCAGGCCATGAGTGGCCTGGCTACACTGCCTGCACCTGCACCGTCCTGGTCTCATGGTGTCCCATAGTCATTTCACTTTCTGCACATTTGTGATCTCTACCTGCCTGTGATTTTCCAAGTGACTCCACTACATTCTGTGGCAGGCTTTTGCATTTGCAGTTCTCTCTTCTGAAAAACACTTTTCCTCCACCCTTCAGGCTCAACACAATCATTAATTCCTCAAGTAGCTTCCTCTGGGCCTGGGTTCCAGATTCCACCCATGCCTGATGGTCTCACAGCATTGGAGCTCCTGCAGACCCTTGCTCTTCTGTTCACTCACCTCAGTGGCAGTTGAACTTGTGTAGCTGGAATATCATTCATGTGTCACTCCCTGACTGTTAGGACCATTTCTGGATTTTGTCACCACTATACATCCGTAGTGGAGCTTAGTGCTTGAGGTAAAGGGAGGGGGGAGGTACTCATTCATTCAACAAACATGGAATGAGCACCTTCTCTGTGCCCAGCTTTGTTCTTTGTACCAGGTGGACAGCAGTAAGCAAGCCAAACTCCCTGCCTGCCTGGAGCTTATATACAGAAAACGAACAAGCAAGATGATTTCAAGGACTGATCTTGTTATGGAAACAACATATCAATAAGGATACAGGATGTGACCATGGGGGACAGGGTACAATAGTGAGAAGAGTCCTGAGCACTCTAAAGGAGCGCTGGACTTACAGTTCAAAACAGGGGACAGCAGGACAATTAACCACGCAAACACAGAATGCAGCTGGAGGCCTGGATGCCAACCTCCAGTCACGATCTCAGAAAGTGGTTGTCCCATGCCTCCTAAATCTTTTTTCCAGAAATAGTCCTGCTTTTCTGAGAAATTGATATTGCTTAAAACTCAATAATTGGTTGTGAGGACAAGGAGTCTTCCCAGGAGTCCAAACCCACTCAGGCCTGGCTTTGGAATTCCCAGTCACACCCAAGCCCTCTCCCACCACCTCCTGCTCTGAGAGGCCCTTATTTGGATTTCCTGTTGGATGGAATCCACCGATCAGGGAAAGCTCATTTCCTCCCTTCTCCTGGCTCACACTCCCAGCCTGGAACCTTCCCCTACAATATGCCTTGGCAAACTCTTTGCTGTGCCTGCAGCGAGTTCCACCCTGTAATAAGCTACCTGCAAAGCACAACAGAGTGGCAGATGGCTGCCCAGTGGCAGTCCTGCCCCTTTGGAGCAGACCCTGCCTAAACAATCAGCTGCTGCTCCTTTGGCACAGTCTCCCATTCAGATTCTTTCCCACTTTCTTTCTGACTGTAGCTGCTCTGATCTGTCTTCAGTTAATGGACTTAGAAACAGTTCACTGGCTACCCTATTTTTGTTTCTAGTCAAATTCTTAAGCCACTCTTAACTGTACCCCCCCCCCACTTTCCTTGCTCCCTTTCCTCTTTTGCTGTCCATCACTCCTTCCCCTTCTCTATTCACCTCCTTTCATTGAGGTGAGTGTCTTAGGCCTACAGGGTCAAACTATCTCCAACTCTTCCTCTTCAACATGAGCAATGTTAGTGCCTGCTTCCTTGAGTTTAGCAACAGTTTGAAGAAGGGTACATGGGAAGCACTTGGAACAGTCACCCTCCACTGTAGACTCTCTCATGAATTTATTTATTTATTATTTATTTATTGTTTTTTTTCGAGGTAGGGTCACACTCTAGCCCAGGCTGACCTGGAATTCACTATGGAGTCTCAGGGTGGCCTCGAACTCACGGCAATCCTCCTACCTCTGCCTCCCGAGTGCTGGGATTAAAGGTGTGCGCCACACGCCCAGCTTTCTCATGAATTTATTGAATAAATGCCTTTGGCTCCGGAGACCTGAAAGTCCTTGGTGTATCTTTCAGCTCAGATGCTTGCCTCCCTTCCAAGCTTAAAATCCCTACAACTAGTATCTGTATTTAAAAAAGCACATGAGGGGTTGAGGAGATGGCTCAGTCAATAAAGTGCTTGTTGCACAAATGTCGGGACCTGAGTTCAGATTTTCAGCACCCATGTGACAGCTGGGCATGATGGTGCACACTAACCCCAGTACTGGGGAGGTAGAGATAGAACAATTCTGGGGGCTTTCTGGTAGTATGACAAAATCAGTGAGCTTCAGGTTTAGGGAGAGAATTGTCTCAAAATAATGGATAGTGATTGATTCTGACCTCCACACACATGCAACACACACATGCACACAGACATGCATAAGTATGTACACAGACCATATACACAAAAACAAAGAAACAAAAGAGCATATGAAAAAGAAGAAAAAACTGCAAAAATTAGTTATTTTCCCAATGAATTTATGAGATTAAATATGGTTCAGTGGTAGAGTACTTGCCTAGCACGAACAAGGCCCTGAGTTCAATCTCCAGCACTAAGGTGGAGGGGGTGAAGTTTGTCATATTAACTACAAGTAGAATACTAAGGACAATTTCTCAATGGAGTGGAAAGGGTTCTCCTATTTAGAAGAGAAGGTCAAAGCGGCAGAAGCATGCACACTGAGAAGGCCTTCTGAAAAAATCAGGAAGCCGAGGCAGACGAGAGGTGGAAAGTTTAGGAGAGGACACATCCGAGAAGAAAATGCATTTAGGTTCATGGAGCCATGTCCTGTCCCAAGCAAAATGAGAAAGGTTCTTAAATGTCAAAGAAATGAGGTCACAGAAATCTTTAGCCTAAGGGAAACCTGAAACATGAGACCTCAGTCACCTAGATTACGCTGAGATAGCACAGCAGATGGCTACAGACTCCCTGATACTATGAAGATAACCAGTGACCCCAGCAAAAGCCTTTTCTTTCCCATCATAAGTCTTACCTGGTGACTATATATATGTGACATATATATAAAATGTGTGTGTGTGTGCTGGTGACCATATCCTGTGCTACTACTACTCATGTTGTTGACTAATATAACTGCAACAACCAGTCTTCAATAATTGTTTTTTTTTTTTTGGAGGGGGGGTTGGTTTTAGTTTGCTTTGGGCAAATACAATTTGTGTCCCTCTGGGTAGCTGTGTTTGTTGCTTTTGTGTCCCTACTACCAAAGACCTGACAAAAACAATTTAAGGGAGGAAAGGTTTCCTTTGGGTCCTGGTTTCAGGGGAATCAGTGCATCATGAAGAAGGCATGGAGTTCACAGCAGCAGGATGGATATCAGTGCTCTTCACACAGCAGCAGGATCAGGAAATAGAGTGAGGCAGGAGGCAACCTACCCCCATGTACCCATCTATTCCAGTGAGGAGAGGGGAAGGCAGGGGAGGGGAGGGGAGGAAGGGGGAGAGAGGAAAGAAGAGGGGAGGAGAGGAGGCAAACTCAGCTAGAGGTTAGCTGTGAATCCTCTTAGGATCCCGTCTCCAAGATCTCTTGTGGGACAGATTTACTTGAGCTATATTTCCTTAACTCTTTTCCATGAGACTATCTTCCTTTTCAGGAAGTTCAAGTCTCAAATGAAGACAGGGAAGTTTATTGGTAAGGGTCCTGAGGTTTCTGGTTTGGCCAAATTAGTATGAGCACTTTGTGAACCGCACTTGCTTTTTTGTTTGTGATTTGGACCTACCTCTGACTATGTCAACCCTTTTTAGTCTGACTCCAGCAACAGAGAGTGAGAGAGAGAGAGAGAGACTGAGAGAGAGAGATCACGTCTCACTCTGGGGGAAAACAATGGCATTTCTCCTTCCAACCTCAGGGCCCATTCTAGATACCCAGAGCCTTAGTGAAAGGGTAGGGACATAGGTCTGTTATGTTTGAGATTTCACAGGGACTACCACAGAAGAACATTTTTAGGGAACTTCATCCTTCCTAGGAGGTACACATGCAGAAGGATCATCTGGAAGCTCCATTGCCCCACTTGCCATAAAAGTAATTGCGGTTATGAGACATGTAATGAGCAAAGACAACTCAAAGCAAATTTAAGGAGGAATAAAACTCACAAACTTACTTAATTTGACTCATAGCCTGACTTGGTCAAGTCTCAGAGGACTCAAATTTATGGGAAATTGCTCATCAGAGTCTGAGCTTTCTCCTAAGAGATGGTCTTCTTTAAAAACTCCTGCGGGTTTTATGTGTAGCACTGTCAGTAGCTAGGAAGAGTCTAATGTGAGGATGATTCTAAACTCAAGTGGCCGAAAAAGATTCTGAAATTCTGGATTGGTAATTTGTGCACTCAGTTGAAAAAAAAAAAAAAAAAAAAACTCAGTTTTAAAACCAAAGAAAAGGGAAGGCATTCTTTAAATACTTAAAATATTTGAAATTAGCCCCCCCCCCAACAAAAAAGACATTCTCCCTCACAGTTAATCAAAAATTAACAGCAACTGTTTTTGAGCTAAAAATCCTCTAAAGCTACTTTTCCTTTTTCCTGCCAACTATTGTCACTGTGGTCTAGTGCTTAGGACTGGTGATCTGGCCACCATGGCTGGATTTGATCTCCAATCAGAGAATCATCCCATTTTGGTACTCAGATCGAATACTGTGGCTTCTTCTTTATACTCATCTTTGTTTTTCATTCCAACTCCATTAAGGGCTGGAGAGATAGCTTAACAGTTAAGGCACTTGCATGCAAAGCCAAAGGACCCAGGTTCTATTCCCCAGGACTCATATAAGCTAGATGCACAAGGTGGCTCATGCATCTGGAGTTCATTTGCAATGGCTGGAGGCCCTGGAATACCCATTCTCTCTCTGTCTCTCCTCTATCTGCTTCTTTATCATCTATCTCTTTCTCAAATAAATAAATAAATAATTTAAAAAAACACTTCATTAAGACAACCTGTTTAACCTCCAATAGAATTGTGCCAGTGATTCTCAGGTGCTCTCCTCTTTCCCTCCTGTTACCTTAGGAGAAGAGATGTTAGTAACTAGACACCAGCACTGGCTAGAGCCACTCTTTCTGCTCTCAACTCTACCACTTTAAATTATTGCTACCAGAGTCCTTAGCAATATAAGGCTAACTCTGTGTCTGAATGCTTGTTTGCATTAAGAGAAAATGAATAAGGATGGAGAGATGACTCAGCAGTAAATGTACTTGTCTACAAAGCCTAACGACCCAGGTTTAATTCCCCAGTATCCACATAAAGCCAGATGCACAAGGTGGTGCATGCGTTTGGAATTTGCAGTGGCTAGAGGCCCTGGCATGCCCATCTGCTCACTCATACTCTCTCTCCTTGTAAATGAATAAGATATTTTTAAAAAGAGATGAATGAACATATATATGAAAAAAAATTGTGTTTTTTTTTTTTGAGGTAGGGTCTTGCTATAGCCCAGGCTGACCTGGAATTCGTTTCGTAGTCTCAGGCTTGCCTCAAACTCACAGTGATCCCCCTTCCTTTGCCTCTCAAGTACTGGGAGTAAAGGTATGTACCACCATGCCCAGCAAAAGATGTTTTATATTGCATTTCTAGACTGAAACCTAAGGCCTTGCACATGCTAAGCATACATTGTACCACTAAGCTACATTCCCAGCCCTAATTCCTAGACATTTTAAGTTGGTTATTTTACAATTCTTTATAGAAAGAAATC
Source organism: Dipus sagitta (assembly GCA_036346955.1). Taxonomy (NCBI): domain Eukaryota; kingdom Metazoa; phylum Chordata; class Mammalia; order Rodentia; family Dipodidae; genus Dipus; species Dipus sagitta. The sequence continues at coordinate 82,408,980 of CM070775.1, forward strand.
TGCATCTATAAAGGCAATTTTCATCTGTAAGGAGAACTCCCTCTATGCACACAATGACATGAACTTGAATCTGCCTAACAAGCCTGTCTTGACCATTTTACCTTAGCTGCCACTTACCCTTGTCCTCTTTGTCTTAGTATTGTAGTGGTTAGATTGAAGTTGTGTACTTTTTTTTTTTCAGTTAGCATATATTTATTGTATACAATAATGGATTTTATTATGACATTGCTATACACATGTCAGTTCTGATTCTTTAAAAATAAAAATTTATACTGTGTTTCTCCAAAAAATCATAATTAGGGTTATCTAGCTATCACAATTTCTTGCAAGAATAAGACAAGAATATATCAGAAGATTGTTAATCTTAAGGGTAAAAAAATCTACCTAAAAGCTAGCAAAGGAAGAGCCTAAATGACAGCCATAAGTTCTTTATATCTTTTTACATGTGTCAACGTGTATGCTTATGCTGATACATGTGTTTGTATATTGTCTCTAGTATGAAATCAACATAGAAATAAATGAGTATTCATAAGCTAAAAAATCCACATACTTTTCAAAATTAATTTCCACATAAGTTAAAATAGTAAAATGTCAATTATTAAATGTAAGTTTAAAGTTTTTATACTTTAGCATTTTGCTTTGTATGTTCAAAAAGAATATATTTGGATCTGTTTCCACATTCAAGTCTTACAAAACAATTTATTTCTTTTATAAATTGTTGTTAGACTACAGAGGGCTGGCCTATAACTACTAAGAATTAATATATGGCTTAAACCCAACATAAAAAGGGAAGCAAGCTGGCTGAGCTATCACTCAATGGTAGGGGCTTGCTTGGCATACATGAGGCTCTGGATTGGATTCCCCAACAGCATGAAAAAGGGTGGTGGGTGGAAGATTCTATATGTGAAAGAAGATTTAGTTCACAAAGAAACTTATCAGTATTTAAGGTGTATTTTTGGTAGAGAAAGTTACAAAAATAAATGGTAAATTTTAAGAGGAAAATTCTGCATGATCAAAATGCAAAGGGAAAACTCGATGGTTTAAGCAAGTCATAGAAGATCTTTGCACGGGGCTGGGAGGTGACTCAATGGTTATATCAAAATCACACTAGTGTAAAGCTATAGTTCCCTGTGTTAAATCATGTTGATCTTGGAGTCTTGATTTGCTCTTATTAGGAAAGAGCCATTGATTTTAGATTAAGCTTTCTCCACCTTCTACTGGGCATATCCACCTGATCCATCCACCTCTTAATTGGGGGTTATATCTTGTATACTGCTATCTGAGAAGAAGTTACCTAATGTATGTGTTCCATCAATTCTTTTTTTAATGTATAATTTTATTATTGACAACTTCTATCCTTACAGACAATAAACCATGATAATTCCCTCCCCTCTCCCACTTTCCCCTTCACAACTCCACTCTCCATCATATCCTTTCCCTCTCTCCATTAGTCTCTCTTTTATTTCAATATCATCTTTTTCTCTTTCTTGTGAAGGATTGTTAGGAACTCCGAGGTTGTGGATATCGAGACCAATTTCTGTCTGGACAGTTGCATTGTAAGTTGTACCCTTCCTTTGGCTCTTATATTCTTTCTGCCACCTCTTCAACATTGGTCCCCGAGCCTTGGAGGGTGTGATAGACATGTTTCAGTGCTGGACACTCCTCTGTCACTTTTTCTCAGCACTACGTTGCCTTTTGGCTCATCCCAGTGTTCACCACCATATGAAAAGAGAAGCTTCCCTAACCAAAAGTAAGAGTAGCATTAATATATGAATATGAACCTTAAGTGTAGTGCTTTAAGGGCACTTTGGTGAGCATAATATATGCATTTAATGAGACAAGAGTAGGCTTTATGCCCCTAAGGCTCATGACCTCCCCTGTCATAGGCTTTTGATTAGGTTTTCAGTACCAGGCATGTATTCCCTCCCACAGAGTGGGCCTCCAGCCCAATTAGAGAGTGGTTGGCTTCCCCTGGAGCAGATATGCCACTATTGTACAAGTTCAGTCATTTGGCCTGGGTGGGCAAAATTGAGGTTCCAGTGTCCATTGTTTTCATTGCTTTTTCTAGCTTTCAGTTGGCTGGCCTACAGGGAGGAGGTTTTCAGCTCAGTCCCAGCTTGATTACTCAGTGACCTTGCAGCCCAAGCATGTGAAGTCATCAGCAGTTTGGTCTTACCATCTGTTTCTCATGGGAAACCAAGGACTGCAATGTTTTGGAGGCAACAGGGACCTCCCTGGCCAGCAACTCATTGGAAGGTATCCTATCCCTGGCACTGAAAATTTTCTAGTAACAATCTATGGTTTCTGGAAGTACCATTATACAAAAAAGTAGGTTTTCATATGTCTTATTCAGAATATCTTGAATTTTGATTGACCCACACTTCTTTTACTCAGTCTCTTCCCGTGGCCTCACTTAGGCCATTCCACTCCCTGTAATCTGTTCTTCTACTTACATATATATATATGGTACCATCCCCTTAAGTTCTTCCTTCTCTTCCCTCCCTTATAGCCTTTTTTTCTAACTTACTGGCCTCTGATACTGATTTTTGGTTATAGCTACAAGTCTACATGTTTGTAGCTGGGATCCACATATGAGAGAGAACATGAGATGTCTGGACTTATGGGCCTGGGTTACCTCACTTAGTATAGTCCTTTCCAGATCCATCAATTTCCCTGCAAATTTCATTTTTCTTTACCACTGAATAGAACTCCATTGTGCAAATGTACCACATCTTTATTATCCACTCATCTGTTGAGGGACATCTAGGCTCCTTCCATTTCCTAGCTATTGTGAATAAAGCAGCAATAAACATTGGTGTGCAAGTATCTCTAAGGTAGTGAGAAGAGTTATTAGTATATATGCCTAGGAGTGCTGTAGCTGGATCATATGGTAAATCTATTTTTAGCTGCCTCAGGAACCTCCACACTGATTACCACAATGGCTGTACTACATTCCCACCAAAAGTGTAGAGGGTTCTGCTTTTTCCACATCCTCAACAACATTTATCATTTGTTTTCTTTTTGATAGCCATTCTGACAAGAGTGAGATGGAATCTCAAAGTAGTTTTAATTTGCATTTCCCTGATAGCTAAGGATGTAGAACACTTTTTTAGATGTTTATATACCATCTGTATTTCTTCCTTTGAGAACTCTCTATTTAGTTCCATAGTCCATTTTTTTAATTGGGTTGTTTGATTTCTTATTGTTTTATGTTTTGAGTTCTTTGTATATCCTGGATATTAATTCCCTGGCAGATGTATAGCTGGCAAAGATTTTCTCCCATTCTGTGGGTTGATTCTTTACTCTATTCACAGTGTCCTTTGCTATACAAAAACTTTGTAATTTCATGAGATCCCAGTGGTTGATTAGTAGTTTTATTTCCTGAGCAATTGGGGTTATATTCAGAAAGTCATTGCCCATGCCAATATATTGAAGGTTTTCCCCTACTTTTTCCTCTACTAGCTTCAGAGTTTCAGGTCTGATATTAATAGCCCTGATCCATTTGGACTTAGTTCTTGTGCATGGAGAAAGACAAGGATCTGTTTTCATCCTTCTACATATAGATAGCTAGTTTCTCCAGCACCACTTGTTGAAGAGGCTGTCTTTACTCCAATGAATATTTTGGCATTTTTGTCAAAAAATAGATGGCTGTAGCTGCCTGGATTAACACATGGGTCCGCTATTCTGTTCCATTGATCTACATGTCTGTTTTTGTGCCAGTACCATGCTGTTTATGTTTCTATGTCTTCATAATATAGCTTAAAATTGGGTATGGTGATACCACCAGCCTAATGTTTGTTGCTCAAAATTGTTTTGGCTATTCGAGGTTTTTTGTGCTTCCAAATGAATTTTAGGATTTTTTTTTCTATTTCCATGAAGAATGCCATTGGAATTTTGATGGGGATTTATTGCATTAAGTGTATAGATTACTTTTGGTAAGACTGACATTTTCGCAATATTGATTCTTCCAATCTAAGAACATGGGATGTCTTTCAATTTCCCAGTGTCCTCTACAATTTCTCACTTGAGTGTTTTAAATTTTTCATTGTAGAAATCCTTCACTTCCTTGGTTAGGTTTATTCCAAGGTAATTTATTTATTTATTTTTGAGGCAACTGTAAACAGGAAAGATTCCCTGATTTAATCCTCCACATGTTCGTTGTTAGTATATAGGAAAGCTACTGATTTTGTATCCTGCTATGTTGCTAAAAGTGTTTATCAGCTCTAACAGTTTACTGGTAGAGTCTTTAGGGTCCTTTATGTATAGAATCATATCTGCAAATAATGATAACTTGATCTCTTCCTTTCCAATTTGTATCCTTGTTATGAGTGTCTCTTGCCTTATTGCTATAGCTAAGATTTCCAGTACTACATTAAATCAAAGGGGGCAAAGTGGACACTCTTGTCTTGTTCCTGAATTTAGTAGAAATGCTTCAGTTTTTCCCCACTTATTATTACATTGGTGGTAAGTTGTTATAAATAGCTTTTATTATGTTGAGATAAGTTCCTTCTATTCCCAATTTCTGTAATACTTTTACCATGAAGGGATGTTGGATTTTGTCAAATGCCTTTCATGCATCTATTGAGATGATCATGTGATTTTTGTCCTTCAGTCCATTTATATAATGCATTACATTTGTCAATTTGCATATTTTGAACCATCCTTGCATGTCTGGGATAAAGCCTACTTGGTTGGGGTGAATAATCTTTCTTTTGTATTGTGTTTGACAATATTTTGTTTAGAATTTTGCATCTGTGTTCATGAGGGAGATTAGTCTGTAATTTTCTCTCTCTCTCTCTTTTTTTTTCCTATTTTTGTCTGGTTTTGGTATCAGGGTGATGTTGGCGTCTAGAAGGAGTTCAGTAGAATTCCTTTCTTTGTTATTTTATGGAAGAGTTTGAGAAGAAGTAGTGTTAGTTCTTCCATGAAGATCTGGTAAAATTCACCAGTGAATCCATCTGGTCCTGGGCTTATTTTAGTTGGGAGATTTTTTATAACTGCTTTGATCTCCATATGTGTTATAGGTTTATTTAAATGGTTTATCTCATCTTGATTTAGTTTTAGTAGGTCATATGAATCAAGGAAATCATCCATTTCTTTCAGATTTTCAAACTTAGAGGCATATATATTCTTAAAGTATGTCCTTATGATTTTCTTAATTTCTTTGGCATCTGTTGTAATGGTGCCTTTTTCATCTCTAGTATTTATTAATTTTGTCTCTTCTCTCTTTCTTTTGGTCAGATTTGCTAAAGGCTTATCAATCTTGTTTATCCTTTCAAAGAACCAACTCTTTTTTTTATTAGTTATGTACTCAGTGCATACAGTCATGTTGGTACCATTGTTAGCTTCCTCCCTGACCTCGCCCCTCTACAGGGACCCTCCTCATTGGGGAATATGGGTCGTGCTTTGTGGGGTTAGCCATCAATTATGGGTAAGAGGCAATGTCTCTGTGCATAATGACCCAAAGTGTGGCTTTAACATTCTTTCCACTCCCTCTTGTGCAAATTTCCCTGAGCCATGTTGTGTTCATTTTAGGTCTGCTTCAGTGATGGGGTCTTAGGAGCCTCTGTGTCTCTAGATATCTGGTTTGGTAGGAGTTGAGTGTTCTCTGTGTCTATCTCCTTCACTGTTGTGCTGGTACCAGGTTCACCAAGAAAGCAGCACTCTTGCTTATTTCCCTAATTATTCTTAGTTTCAGCCGGGGCCCTTTTGAGGTATGATGGGCCAGTTTTCTCCTTGGAATCTGCATCCATCTGAAAAAGAGAAGCAAATTCTCCAATGGAGAGTGAAGTTAGCACCAGACAAATGTGGTAACCTTTGTTTTTTTAGAGAGAATTTAATAGGTGTAGGCCCTCTTGTAGCCCACAACTTATGGAAGCTTGATAATGGAGAGTGGGCTCATTTTTGGATATGGTTCTGACATAATTCCCAGCTCCAGCTATGGATTATGTTCCACTGAGCAGATCAGTTAGCCAAATCATGAACAGTTGGGTTCTTACTATGGCCACTTGCCACCATTGCACTTGTATGAACATCACGTCAGGTTGTTTGCTGCTGAGTAGCTTAGACCACAAGTTGCTTGGACCAATGTTGGTCATTTTATCCCAGTCACTCATGTAGCAACTTCTGGCACTAGATGAGCTAACTGTCTGGGGACTGACTCTCTTCCAGATTCCAGCTAGTTCACTCCATAGAACCAACTCTTTGTTTCATTGAGTATTTGGATTTTTTTTGTTTGTTTCTATTTCATTAATTTCCACCCTAATCTTTATTATTTCTTACTGTCTACTGATTTTTGGTTTGCCTTGTTCTTCTTTTTCCAAGGGCTTAAGGTGAAGCATTAAATTGTTTACTTGTGAACTCTCTAATTTCTTAATATGAGCATTTAGAGCTATAAATTTCCCTCTTAGGATTGTCTTCATTGTATCTCAAAAGTTTTGGTATGTTGTATGCTCATCATAATTTGATTCTATGAATTTATTGATTTCCTTCTTGATTTCTTCAATGACCCATTGATCATTTAATAGTGTACTATTTAATCTCCATGAAATTCTGTATGCTCTGTAGTTTTTCTTGTTGCTGATTTACAGTTTAATCCCATTTGATCAGATAGAGTACAAGAGATTATTTCAATTTTTCTGTATTTGTTAAGATTTGCTTTGTGTCTTAATATATGCTCTATTTTGTAGAATGTTCCATATGCTGTTGAGAAAAATGTATATTCTCCAGAGTTTGGATGGAATGTTCTGTAGATATCTGTTACTTCCATTTGTTCTCTGATGTTAATTAATCCAGGTATCTGTTTATTTTTTGCAGGGATTAGCTGTCAATTGATGAGAGTGGGGTATTAAAGCAACCCACTACAATTGTGTTTGGTGTTATCTGTGACCTTAGCTCTCATAGTGTTGTTTGATGAAATTGGGAGACCCTATGTTAGGTACATATGCATTTAGGATTGTAATGTCCTCCTGTTGGAGTGTTCCTTTAATCAGTATAAAGTGACTTTCTTTATCTTTTGTCACTAATGTTGGTTTGAAGTCTATCTTGCCAGATATTAGGATAGCAACCCCTGCTTGTTTCCTAGGCCCATTGGCTTGAAATACCATCTTCCATTCTTTCACCCTAAGACAGTGTCTATCTTTTATTGAGAGATGAGCTTCCTGGAGGCAATAAACAGCAGGATCCTGCCTTTTAATCCAGTCTGAAAGCCTGTATCCTTTGGCTGGGGCATTGAGGCCATTGATATTAAAAGTTATTATTAGCCAGGCATGGTGGCTCACAGCTTTATCCCAGCACTCAGGAGGCAGAGATAGGAGGATTGCCATGAGTTTGAGGCCACCTTCAGACAACATAGTGAATTCCAGGTCAGCCTGAGCTAGAGTGAGACTCTACCTCAAAAAACAAAAACAAAGCAATAATAATAATAATAATAATAATAATATATTATTGAAAGGAATGTGTTTATTCTCACCATTTTTTCTTATTTTGTAGTGCTTCCTGATTTCCCTTTACTTTCTTGTTTTAACTATTATTTGAGTATGGTTTATTTTTTCCTGTTTCCTCATGTATGTGCTTTGCTTTCTCTTCAGCATCAAGAATTCCTTCAAGTATTTTCTGTAGAACTGGCTTAGTTGTCATAAGTTCCTTTAGCCTGTTTTTGTTGTGGATTTCCCTTATTTCTCTATCAATTTGGATAGATAGTTTTGTGGGATAAAGTAATCTTTGTTGACAATTATTATCTTTTAGAACTTGGAATACATCATTCCAAGCCTTTCTGGCTTTTAAAGTTTGTGTTGAGTAATCTGCTGTGATCCTGATGCACTTGCCTTTGTATGTGGTTTGATTTTTCTCTTTAACTGCTTTCAATATATTTTCTTTTGTTTGTGTGTTTAGTAGTTTGATTATAACATGGCGAGGAGTGGCTGTTTCCAGGTTTTGTCTGTTTGCTGTTCTAAATGATTCCTGTATCTGCATTGACATCTCTTTCCCAATTTGGGGGAATTTTTCTTCTATGATTTTGTTGAAAATGCCTACTATGCCTTTGGATTGAAATTATTTCCCTACTACTATACCCTGAATTCCTATGTTTGATCTCTTTATAGTGTTCCAAATATCTTGAAATTCCCATTCATACTTTCCTATTAGTTTGTCTCTCTTTGTTGGACTGTATTAGATCTGCCACCTGGTCTTCTAGTTTAGATATTCTAGTTTAGATAGTCTCTCCTTCATCTACTGTACTGGTGAGACTTTCCACAGAGTTTTTATTTGACTAACTGTGTTGTTTAGTGCTAGAATTTCTGCCTGATTTTTCTTCAGTGCTTCTATTTCCTTACTCATGTCTCATAATGACCTCCTTATTTCATTAAACTGGTTTCCTGTGTTCTCTTGGAATTCCTTCAGGAGTTTGTTTTCTTCTTTAGTTCCTTTGTTTTCCTCTTTGATTCCTTTGGTTTCTTCTTTGATTTTTTTTTTTTTTTTTTTTTGAGTACAGATAAAATCATTTTTTTTTTGAAATATTTGTCAGGCATTTCATCTAAAACAGTCTCATTGGGGGTCATTTCTGATGAATTTATAAATTTTGGTGGGGTTGAATTGTTTTGATTCTTTGTATTTCTTGTATTATAATGTAGCAATTTTTGCATCCTAGTTGATTTGATGCTTAGGTTTTCTAATTACTTATGGTGTTCTTAGACTTGGAAAATCCAACTTTATGTACCTTCAGTGTAGGAGTCTAAGGTGATAAGTGTAGCTCTTTTACTTCAATACAACCACAGAAATAATCCTAGGTGTTGAGTTTGTCTGCTATTCAAGTATTCTAGTGGGCTGGGTACAGCAATTTACTGGCAAAATTCTAAACTTCAACTGAGCAATATATGCATTCAATAAAACCCAGCACAGCTCATGAAAATGTGAAGACTGAAACAAACAGATAACCTTATAATAAAGCCAAAATCCTTAAGGCTGTGTGTTGCTCTACACCCTTAATTCTGTCAGCTAGGAGGTTGAGATTTCTGTTCTGAAATGGGTTCCAGGTCAGCCTGGGTCTGAATCAGACCCTGCCCCCAATGACAGAAGAAAAAGACAAAGGCCCTATGAATTTGAAAGCATCAAAGGCAACAATTGTCAACCCCCAAATGCATCTTAATTGAAAATGGTAAAGCCAACCATGAATAGGTAACCCATAATCTGCCCTGACATGAAAAGAGAGGTTAGCACTTCCAGTGCAGGCCTATGTACCTGCTTTTTTGTCAGTCAGCCTCATTACCTTTTGGGGTGGCTTCCAATCTCACCAAGGCTGAGTGCCCACCTTGATTCCTCCGTGTTATGCTTTGGAGTTGGTGCTCTGATCAGTTCAGTGGATGCCCTGCCTCCAGGGGCTGAATGCCTTCTCTGGTGGTTTGCAGTTCTGATGGTTGGGGGATGGGAGAGTGCATCAAGTCTGGAGTTGTACTGGAGCTGCTCACCTGGTCCCACCTGTATCCCTTTCAGCACTTCCTTAGCTGATCTCCGCTGTCTCCCATTCATGAGGTTGGAAAATCCCCATGTTTGGTCTTTGCTCCTACAGCTGGGCACTGGGGCCAGGCAGGCACATGAATCCACATGGGCCACAAGTGCCTCAACTGGATTCTGGTTGTTTTCCTCCTTTCTGATGGATCTTGGTCTCTCCTGCTTATTCACTGTGGCCAATAAAAACCTATACACCTTCACTTTTCAGAAGAAAAGTATATTTTGCTGTGATTTTGCTTAAATACTTCCCTAGACTGGTTTGGTGTGACTCTTATGCATCCATCTTACCCCAAAGTCCTCCCCATCAATTCTTGAAGTCCAGTCTTTCTGATATGATTTTAATATGCCTCTGTAGTCAGATTACTCCAATATACCCTGATAAATTTGCAGGTGGCACCCTTGTTACTTTTAGAAGTACATTATATATTATCCTATGCCTTGAGGATGGTGCTAGACAGATGGTGATGTTTGCTATCTGCCGAGTCACTCTGTCTCTGGGTTTATAATCAAAATACAGTTAAATGCTGCTGGTAAAATGAAGTCACCAAGAGGAAGGCACAGCCTGAAAACCCACTGCTTTACACAGTCTGGAGTGACTTAGAGCAGGACACAGTCTGACTTCACCCTCAGAATAGGACACTCTCGAGATGGACATTTCTTTGCCTTGTTCCAGTTGCTTCTCTTTTGTCTATCCTAATGTCTAAAATCTTTAGGAAAGATGAAAATCTGGTGGTTTAATAATTAAAAATGATTCAGCAAGTTGCCATATATAAGCTTTAAAAAAAAGAAAAGCTTTAAAATGACCCATAAATGATGACAGCATAGGCTGGAGAGATGGCTCAATGGTTAAAAGATCTATGCTTGCAAAACCTGACAGTCCAAGTTCAATTCCCTACTACCCATGTAAAGCCAGATGCACAAACTGGCACATGCATCTGTAGTTCATTTGCAGTGATAGAAGGCCCTGGCAGGCACATACACACACACTCTGTCTCTCCAAATAGATAAATAATTTTTTTAAAATTGATGTCATCTAAATAGAAGACAGACTGGTTGGAAAGAAGAAGGGATTCAGTGGATGTAGGATTTGGGAGGGGGAAAAGGATGGTGGTAGGAGGGGATTTTGATCATGGAAGAAATTTTTATACATACAAGTTGTCAATAAAAACCTCTTCCTTTTTTATTAAAGATGTATGTAGAGTTGGCAATTAACACTGAGAGTTGTCAAATAACCCTTTCAAAATACTTGTGAAATATCCAAAAAATATAAATTGACCTACCTAAAAAAGCTTTTAAAAAAATGACTTAGAAACTAGGTGTGATGGCACATGCCTTTGATCCCAGAATTTGGGAGACTGAGGCAAGACTAACCTAGGCTACATAGCAAGACCCTGACTCAAAATTTAAAAAGCAGAAATTCTAGTTAAGATAGTGGCCTAGGAACCATGCCAAAGCAGCCTGAGGAGAAAAAAAGAAATCAAAATTCTACTAAAAAGTGGTTGAAGGTGTGTAAGAAGTTATCAACCACAGCAGAGAAGTAGGACAGATCCAGGGCCTCTAGAAACTACAGAAGCAGTAAGAAGCAGCAACAGAAGTAGCAGCACCAGGTTGGTGAGGCCATGACTGTCAGGCTCGACCTGAGCCAGAGAAGAAGCCAGGTGAGGGGATTTTTCCACTCACACCAGACTCCTCGTAACTCAAGAAATGTGAAGGGGATGATGGCAGGGACCAGTGGAGCGGCTTGTGAGGAAGATGATTGCAAGAACTAGCAGGAGAACTTCAGCCACCATCCACAGATGCCCCTCCCCCCCCCACCATCAGCACAAGCTCCAGCAAACACCAGAGACCTGGGAAAGGGAGCTCACTTATACAGCACCCAGCAGAGGCTATCAAAGCAGTGATACACCTACCCAGCCAGCCTATCAGAGCCCACAGCACAGCAAAGAAGGACCCAAGTGGGCACACAGCATAACTGAGACCAAAGCCATCCCAAAAGGTAACTGGGTTACACCAGGTCAGTACACACCAAAAAGGCCTGGTATATAGGCTTTCATCAGAAATGCTAATTGCACCTTCCATGTCAGGGTAAATTATGTACTAAACCTGATGGATGGTCAGATTTGCCCTTCTTTTTTAAAATATTTTTTATTTATTTTTATTTGAGAGTGACTGACAGAGAAAGAAAGAGATGGGGAGAGAGAGAGAGAGAGAATGGGCACAACAGGGCCTCCAGCCACTGCAAATGAACTCCAGATGTGTGTGCCCCCTTGTGCATCTGGCTAATGTGGGTCCTGGGGAATTGAGCCTCGAACCGGGGTCCTTAGGCTTCACAGGCAAGCGCTTAACTGCTAAGCCATCTCTCCAGCCCACATTTGCCCTTCTTTACTTAGCTATATTTTGGGCTTGTCATTTGTTGCTTCCTGATGTATAGTGCCTTTGTCTCCTCTTCTGTCATTCATTGGGGCAGGGTCTCACTCAGTCACAAGCTGACCTTGAAACCCTTTACAGACCAGAAATCTCAGCATCCCCATTGACAGGATTAAGGGTGTGGGGCAACACACATCCTTAGGGACCTTGGCTTTGCTAGAGGATCTGTTTGTCATAATAGCTACTCTTACAAAAATACTCTGTGCTGGTTTTCATTGAATGTGTATAATGTTTAATTAAATTTTAGAATTTGCCGCTATTTTGTTCCACCCAGCCTACTAGAATACTCTCATAGCAGGCAATACAACACCTGGGATCACTTTTGTCATTATGGTGAGAGTCTTAAAAGCCACACCTAGCCCCTTAAGCTCCTGCCATGAAGATGTATAACACAGATTTATTGATAAATCTAATAGTGCTGCAGATTAGAAAACCCAAGAATTAAACTAATCCAATATGCAAATATCTCTATATTATAATGCAAGAAACACAAAAACAATCAAGATGATATAAATCCAACAAAAAGAAAAAATCCATCAGAAATTACCTCCAGTGAGAATTATTTAGAGCAAATGCCTGAGAAGGATTTCAAAAGAATGATTATAAATATGCTTAAGGAAATCAAAGGAATCAAAGAAGACACAGGAAATCAATTTAATGAAATAAGGAGGTCAATACAAGATATGAATAAGAAACTAGAAATAATAAATAAAACCCAGTCATAAATACTAGCAATGGAAAACACAGTCAGTTAGATAAAAAAAACTCTGTAGAAAACCTCACCTGTAGAATGGATATATGAGAGAACAAAATATCTAAATAGAAGACAAGGTGGCAGATCTAATACAGTCCAACAAGGAAAAAGATGAGCTAATAGGAAGGTATGAATGAGAATTTGAAGATATTTGAGATACTATGAAAAGATCAAACATAAGAATCCAGGGTATAGTAGAAAGAGAAGAATTTCAACCCAAAGTCATAGTAGGCATTTTCAACAAAATCATAGGAGAAAACATCCCCCAAATTGGGAAAGAGATGCCAATGCAGATACAGGAAGCCTTTAGAACACCAAACAGACAAACCCTGGAAAGAACCTCTCCTAGCCATATTATAATTAAACTACCATGCACACAAACCAAAGAAAATATATTGAAAGCAGCTAGAGAGAAAAATCAAGCCACATACAAAGGCATGCTCATCAGGATCACAGCAGATTACTCAACACAAACTTTCAAAGCCAGAAGGGCTTGGAATGATATATTCCAAGTTCTGAAACTGTCAACCAAGGTTACTTTATCCTGCAAAGCTATCCATTCAAATAGATGGAGCAATAAGGACTTTATACAAAAAAAAGCAGGCTAAAAGAATATGTGAAGACAAAACCAGTTCTACAGAAAATTCTTAAGAGGATCCTCCATGCTGAAGAGAAAGCAAAGCACACATATAAGGAACCTGGGAAGAAACAAACCATATTCAAACACTAATTAATACAAGAGAGCAAAGGTAAAGCTGGAAGAACTACAAAACAAGAAAAATGGCAAAAATAAACACATACCCTTTAATAATATCTCTTAATATCAAAGGCCTCAGTCCCCCACCAAAAAACACAGGTTTACAGACTGGATTCAAAAGCAGGATCCCTCAATTTGTTTCCTCCAGGAAACTCACCTTTCTACAAAGGATGGACACTATCTCAGGGTGAAAGGTTGAAAAACAGTGTTTCAAGCAAATGGGCCTAGAAAACAATCAGGGTCACTATCCTAATATCTGACAGAGTAGACTTCAGGCCAACATTAGTTAGGAAAGATAAGGAAGGTCACTTTATATTTATTAAAGGAACACTCCAACAGGAGGACATTACAATTCTAAACATTTATGCACCTAACATGGGGACTCCCGATGTCATCAAACAAATGCTATTAGAACTAAGGTCACAATTACACCAAACACAGTTGTGGTGGGTGACTTCAACACCCTACTGTCATCAATTGACAGGTCATCCTGGCAAAAAATAAAGAGATGCATCTGGATTAAATGAGGTCATAGAATAAATAGATATAACAGATATCTACAGGACATTTCATCCAAATGCTGCATAATATACATTCTTTTCAGCACATGGAACATTCTCTAAAATAGACCATATACTAGAACCCAAAGCAAATCTTAACACACAGAAAAATTGAAATAATGCCTTGCACTCTATCTTATCACCCAATAGGATCAAACTATAAATCAATTGCAAGAAAAGCTATACAGAATACACAAAACCATGTAAACTAAACAATACACTACTAAATGATGAATGGGTCAATGAAGAAATCAGAAGGAGATCAAAAAATTCATAGACTGAAATGATAATGAGAACACAGTATACTAAAACCTTTGGGACACAATGAAGGCAGTCCTAACAGGGAAATTTATAGCTTTAAGTGTTTATATTAAGGAATTAGAAAGGTCAAAGTAAGCAACTTAATGTTTCACCTAAAGGCCTTGGAAAAAGAAGAATAAGGCAAACCAAAAATCAGTAGACTGGAAGAAATAATAAAGATTAGGGCAGAAATTAATGAAATAGAACCCCCCCCCAAAAAAAAATCCAAAGAATCAAAGTAACAAAGAGTTGGTTCTTTGAAAGGATAAACAAGGTTGATAAAACCTTAGCAAATCTGACCAAAAGAAAGAGAGAAGAGACAAAAATTTAAAAAACTAGAAATGAAAAAGGTACCATTAAAACAGACACCAAAGAAATTCAGAAAATCATAAGGACATACTTTAAGAATATATATGCCTCTAAGTCTGAAAATCTGAAAGAAATGGATCATTTCCTCGATTCATATGACCTACCAAAATGAAATCAAAATGAGATAAACCATTTAAATAGACCTATAACACATACAGAGATCGAAGCAGTTACAAAATGTCTCCCAACTAAAATAAGCCCACGTCCAGATGGATTCACTGGTGAATTTTACCAAATCTTCATAGAAAAACTAACACCACTGCTTCTCAAACTTTTCCATAAAATAGCAAAGGAAGGAATTCTACTGAACTCCTTCTATCCAGCATGACCCTGATACCAAAACCAGACAAAGATAGAACAAAAAAAGAAAATCACAGACCAATTTCCCTCATGAATATAGATACAAAAATTCTGAACAAAATATTGGCAAACAGAATACAAGAATATATCAGGAAGATTATTCACCCCGACCAAGTAGATTTTATCCTAGAGATGCAGGGATGGTTCAACATACACAAATTGATAAGTGTAATACATATAAATGAACTGAAGGCAGAAATCACATGATCACCTCATTAGATGCAGAAAAAGCATTTGACAAAATCCAACATCCCTTCATGATAAAATTCCTGCAGAAACTGGGAATAGAAGAAACATATCTCAACATAATAAAGGCTCTTTATGACAATCCTACAGCCAACATAATACTAAATGGAGAAACACTTGAACCTTTTCCACTAAAATCAGGAACAAAACAAGAGCATCCATTGTCCTCACTTTTATTTAATATAGTACTGGAAGTCTTAGCCATAGCAATAAGGCAAGAGACACACATAAAAGGGATACAACTTGGAAAGGAAGAGATCAATTCATCATTATTTACTGATGATATGATTCTATACATAAAGGATCCTAAAGACTTTACCAGCAAACTGTCAGAGCTGATAAGCACTTTTAGTAATGCAGCAGGACACAAAATAAACACAGAAATCAGTAACCTTCCTATATGCTAACAACAAACACACAGAGGATGAAATCAGGGAATCTCTCCCATTCACAATTGCATAAAATAGTAATAAAGTACCTTGGAATAAACCTAACCAAGGAAGGGAAGGAACTCTACAAGGAAAACTTTAAAACACTCAAGTGACAAATTGCAGAAGACACTAGGAAATGGAAAGACATCCCTTGTTCTTGCATTGGGAGAATCAATATTGTGAAAATGGCAATCTTACCAAAAGCAATCTACACATTTAATGCAGTCCCCATCAAAATTTCAATTGCATTCTTCATGGAAATAGAAAAAACAACCCACAAATTCATTTGGAAACACATACACACACACACAAAATAGAATATCTAAAAAAAAAAATTTTTGAGCAACAAAAATAAGGAAGGCTGGTGGTATCACCCTATGTGATTTTAACCTGTATTACAAAGCCATAGTAACAAACACAGCATGGTACTGGCACAAAAACAGACATGTAGATCAATGGAACAGAATAGAGGACCCAGAAGTAAGTCCAGGCAGCTACAGCCTGATCTGATCTTTGACAAAAATACCAAAAACGCTAATTGGAGAAAAGACAGCCTCTTCAGCAAATGGTGCTCAGAAAACTGGATACGTATCTGTAGAAGGATGAAAATAGATTCTTATCTCTCTCCATGCACAAGAATTAATTCCAAATGGATCAAAGACTTTAATATTAGACCAAAACTATGAAACTGCTAGAGGAATGGGAGAAAATCTTTGCTAGCTATACATCTGACAGACGATTAATATCTAGGATATACAAATAACTCGGAAAACTAAATGATAAATTAAATAACCCAATTAAAAATAGGCTATGTAGCTAAATAGAAAGTTCAGAAAAGAAGAAATACAGATGGCATATAAACATCTAAAAAAATGTTCTACATCCCTAGCCATCAGGGATATGCAGAATAAAACTACATTGAGATTCCATCTCACCCCTGTCAGAATGGTTACCATCATGAAAACAAATGACAATAAATGCTGGCAAAGATACAGAGAAAGAGGAACCCTTCTACACTGTTGGTTGGAATGAAATCTGGTCCAGCCATTGTGAAAATCAGTGTGGAGGTTCCTGAGACAGCTAAATCTAGATTTACCATAGGACCCAGTTATACCACTCCTAGGCATATATCCTAAGGACTCGTCTCACTGCCTTAGAGATACTTGCTCAACCATGTTTATTGCTGCTTTATTCACAATAGCTAGGAAATGGAACCAGCCTTGATGTCCCTCAACTGATGAATGGATAATGAAGATATGGTATATTTATACATGGAGTTCTACTCAGCGGTAAAAAAAAATGAAATTATGAAGTTTGCAGGAAAATGGATGGATCTGGAAAGGATTATACTAAGTGAGATAACCCAGGCTCAGAAAGCCAAATGCCACATGTTCTCTCTTACATGTGGATATTAGCTACAAATTACTGGATGTCTATGTAAGTAGGACTAAAACTCAGTAGCAGAGCCAGTAAGCTAAAACAGGGATATAAATGGAATAGAAAGGGAGAAAGGGAGGACTTAATAGAATGGTATTGTATATATGTAAGTAGAAAAACAGATCAGTGGGCCTAAGTGAGGTCAGGGGAAGAGATTGAGTAAAGAAAAGGTTGGGGGAGGGCTAATCAAAATCTAAGAGGATATAAGTAAGTCATATGGAAGCCTACTTTTTTGGACAATGGAACACTCAGAAGCCATAGATTGTTACTAGAAAATTGTCAGTGCCAGGGATGTGACACCATCTAGTTAGTTTTAGCCATGAAAGTCACTGATAACTTCCAAAACATTACAGGCCATTGCCAAGGCTCTTGGTTTCCCACCAGGACTAGATAGATGGTAAGACCCTATTGCTGAAGACTCCACATACTTGGGCTTCAAGGCCACTTAGAAATCCTGCTGGGGCTGAGCTGAAAACCTCCTCCTTGTAGACTCACTGACAGAAAGCTGGAAGAAGCTAAACTGCATGCAGTTCTATGAGAGAGTGGCAGGGAGATATCATCAGTGAAGATGTTCAACAGTGGACACTGCAAGCCTTAAATTTGGCCAGCCTAGCCAAATGAGCCAACAGGTTCAATAGTGACATATCTGTTATGGGGGAAATCAACAGCTCTCTAATTGGACTAGAGGCCCGCTCAATGGGAGGGAATACATCCCTGATACTGAAAACCTTCAACAGGGGTAGTCATGAGCCCTAGGGTTATAAAGTCTGCTGGTGTCTGGCTAAATGTATATACTATGTTCACCAAACTGCCCAGTAAGCACTTCTCTTAATGTTCGTACCCATATATTAATGGTACTCTCACTTTTAGTTAGAGAAGCTTCTCTTTTCAGATGGAAGTGACCTTGGAACGATTCAGAAGGCACCATGGTGTTGAGAAGTGACAGAAGAGTTCTCAGCACTGAAATATCTGTATCACATCTTCCAAGGCTCAGGGTCCATTTCATAAAAGGTGGCAGAAAGAATGCAAGAGCCAAAGGAAGGGTAGGACTCCTTACAATGTGCTCCTCCAGATACAAAATGGCCTGGATATCCATGACCTCACATTGCTTGATACTACCTACACAAGACCACAATAATAAGAGGAAAAAATGATGACATCAAAATAAAGGGACTGATTGAGAGGGGGAGAGGATATGATGGAGAGTGTAGTTTCAAAGGGAAAAGTGGGGGGAGAGAGGGAATTCCCATGGGATATTGTCTACCATTATGGAAATTATCTATAAATTAATTTTAATAAATAATAATAAATAAAAGAAAAATGAAGTTCCTTATCAATTATACCTCACATGGTTTTTTGTTTGTTTGTTTTTTGTTTTTTCAAGATAGGGCCTCACTCTGGCTCAGGCTGACCTGGAATTCACTATGTAGTCTCAGAGTGACCTCAAACTCATGGCAATCCTCCTACCTCTGCCTCCCAAGAGCTGGGACTAAAGGCGTGCGCCACCATGCCGGCTTACATGGTTTTGATATATAAGTGTGTATTGTCCTATGTGCATAAACATGCAATAATGAGAACTATAAAAAACAAAAAAAACATAAGCACAAGATAAACTCATAAATTTATTGCATGGAACAATAGTTGAATTACAAAAAGTTTGCAAAATCAATGTTTTCCATATAAAACCTTTCTGTGGAAATGCATATTAATTTCAAGTAAATAAATTCTAAAAGGCCAGGATAGAACTTCAAAGTAAAGTACAGTCCCACTCTTCAGTCACAGGGGGCCTTTCTTTAATGCTGCAAACAGCTGTAAAAGCCTCTGCAAGTTATCCTCTGGTTCTGTCAGACATTAAAGTCCTTCAGGATCTTGATGGTTTGACAGCATAACAGAAAGAAACCTAGCTAGCCTTGTCTGTTTGGACAAGTTTTATAGAACCATAACGTCTCCAAGTGTAGAGTCAGAGCTTGGTCTCTTTCTAGTTTTGACTTTTCAAGTTCTAGAAAGGGGGAATGCCTGGTGGTTATTCTAATTAAACATTGTAAACTAGCACTCCGGGTCAGCAGCTTTCCATTTTTGTTAGCAAGTCCTACTGACATTAATCAGGTAAGAGTCCTCAAGCCTGTCGTGGTCCTTTGGCAGTTTCGCTTGGCTAGAAGCAGCTGGGATAACAATGCAACCTTTAGTTTTAATATTTCCCAGGCAAATTTTCCCACAAGGAAGACGAATTCTTCTATCCTTCACTCATTGGGCAGTGCACCATAGCAGCCACCCTGGACCAGATACACTGGTACATCTGAAAGCAGGCAACGACGGCCTGTGATCGTGGACACCGCACCTGGGAATGTGATCCTGTCTCAAAAACGTTCTATCATTTCATCTGCAATCATTAATAAAATGGTCAAGTATTTACACAACATGAGAACATCACAGCCAAAAATGGAAAGAAATTTCCAACAATGGAGGGACTGTTGAAAATAACTACAAAACTGGAAAAATAACTACAAAAGTTTTGATAAGATGGGGCAGTGTGTATGACATAATAGTAACCACGGTAAATAATAAAACACGTTCTCAACTGTGTTAAATACCTGGAAATAAACAAGATATGTTAATTTTTTGTATATGAGTGTTGTATTTAATGTTGCTTCTTTTTTGTATTTTAATTTATTCTTTTATAATCTAGGACACATTTGGGGAAAAATTCCCCCCCCCCCAAACCAAATAAATCAGAACAAAAATCCCCTCAACATGGGTAAACTGGAAAGCACTGTAGAAATAGCTGAGCTCTGTGTACACTATCAAGATCCTATAACCCAGGACTCTGCCTAAAGTACAATTTCACGGTGATTTAACCTCATTCTTGTTCGCACTGACTCCGTAGAAACCGCGTTCTCCATGGCTCCCCCAAGATAAGCAAACAAGAGTGATGCAGGCTTTTCTGGGTAGACGGTGTCTGGCATTCCCTCCAGCCTGGTATCCTAGACCAAGGAAAAGAATGCCATCTCTCATTTCCATGGGCCATAGTGGCTAAGGAAATGCCATTCGCACCTGGTGCCCCGCAGCAACCCTAGAAGAGGCACAGTGCAGACAGAATGGCACTCCACCTGTGGGTGTCACTGGTCCAGACAATGTCTCTGGGCTCACCTGCAGGCCCAGGGGCTGAAGGTCAGCCTCGCCCATCACACTCAGGGCCCCACCTAGTCCACCTGAGGACTGGTCAGTTATTCAATGACAGGTAATCCTACTACAACACAACCCTATCCGTTAAAATCTACCAGAAAGCTTTCTGTCTTTTCTCTCTTAGGGTGGGCCGGTGGAGGGGGCGTTGAGACAGCCCAGGCTGGCCTCGAATTCGCTATGTAGCTGGGGATGACCTGAGTTTCCTGATCCTCCTGCCTCTACCTCCGGGGGCTGGGATTACAGGTGTGTATCCCCATGCTCTTCTATTATTTCACTTTCCAATGAACACAAGCGAGTGACTCCTCACAAAAATAAATTGTGTCAACGAGCAACGCCAAAACGGATTTTCCAACAGCTCTGTTCTGGGCTTAAAAGTTAACCACAAAACGTTCTGGGGGGGGGGCTGGATGGCTTAGTGGTTAAGGGGTTTGCCTGTGAAGCTTCAAGGACCTAGGTTCGAGTCCCCAGTTACCCACATACTGTCTCCTCTGTCTCATAAATTTAAAAGCTTTTTGTTGTTGTTTTTGTTTGCTTGTTTGTTTTTTAAAGCTCTCATGGGGCAAAAGGATGGCTCAGTAGTTAAAAGGCACTGGCTTGCAAAGTCTGACAGCCCAGGTTTAATTCCCCAGTGATCCCATTAATGCACACATGTGGGTGTGTTGTAGCAGAATACCCTGGAGTGCCCATTGTCTCTCCCACCCCTACTCCCACATAAGTAAATATTTTTAGAAATGGTTTACAAGTGCTGCCTTCGTGGTCAAGAGCTAAGTTTTGATTTCCTCCCTGACAGATGGACGAAAAGGTCACAGGGCTGTTGAGGGACCTGGGGAGACTTTTCAGAAAACCCGCAGTAATAGGTCTTCACTTAGAAGCCAGAGGCCAGGCCCAGGGTTTCTGCCGTCCTCGCCGGGGTCACCGAGGGGCAGAAGGGAAGAGCCAGCGCGCCCGGGCAGCGCCGCCTTGACTCTGGCCGCTCCCGCCGGGCAGACGCGTCCCGGTGCCATCGCCTGGGATCAAGGATCACGACCCCGCCACCACCAGAAAACCGTGAAGCCATGAACGTCGCCAGCAGGGCGGCCGCGGCCCGACGAGGGGGGGTGGTGGGTAAAGTCCGCGGTAGGCGCGCTGCGGTCGGGCCCGAGGCCAGGCCGAGCGCCCCGCAGCCCGCGGCGTCCCGGACCCGCCCGCACGGCCCGCTCGCCGCTCACGTAGCGAGGCGGTGAGTCAGCGCCGCGCATGCGCCTGCGCCCGTGCCCGCGCATGCGCCCTGCGGCCGTCCGTAGGGGGCGCCCGTCTCGCCGCGTCGGCCCGCGGAACCCCGTCCCCAGCCCCGCGTGGGCGTGGGCGTGGGCGTGGGCGTGGGCGCGGGCGCGGGCGCGGGGCTCGCCCTTCCCAGCCGCGGTCCCCTGGGCGCTCGCTCGGCCGCCCGTCCTCGTGGGGGCCGCGAACTTGACCTTGTCCCCGTCCCGGTGAGGCCGGGCGGCCGGGCTGGGGGACCGGCTGCAGGGCTGGGGCTGGGGCAGGCTGGAGGGCGGCTGGGCCCCGTAACTGAAGCGGGGGTGCGGAGTCCCTTACCCAGCCCGTCCCGCTGGGTGTGGAGACTGGTTCGTGTTTCCTCAGACCCGCACCTGTTTCGTCCCAACCAGCAGCTTTATAAAAGGAAATTGCGTACGTGCCTGACGGCCGAGGACAGAATTAGAAGTACTCTGGCGAATGTGTGAACGTAGCAGAACCTCCGCCGCAGTCCGAGACCTACGCGGCTGCGAGCCAGACAGCCAGCCTCCTGAGGGCAGAAACGAATTCCAAGGCTAGCTTTGCTCGGTGGGGAAATATTTTTCCCAAGTTAGGGCACATTATAAAGCTTCCCCCTTCATACAACTGTGATGTGTGCAAATGTCGCTTTTTCAAAGCCCGTGGGAGGGGCCGGGTCGTTAAGAGAAGGGATGTTTGGAAAGGGAAAGAAATGTATGGGGAAGGGGAGAAGGAGCAGGAGTATGGAATAGTGAATCCAATGATCAGCAGGGCAGTATAAACACCTGATGGGAGCCAAACCTTATCTGGGCTCAGGTAAAGTAAATACGTGTCTCCCCAAGGTCCGTGCTTCAGGGCCCACAGCTTAGTGGGACACATTACCCAAGTAGAGACTTAGTGATTATGGTCCTGAGCCCAGACAGGGCTCTCGGGCCCTCCAGGTTCCAATGCTGGTCCAGCAGCTTGCAGACTGTTTCACCTTAGCAACGGATGGCCTCCATCCTTCCTCAGTTTCCTTCCTTGAAAAATAAAATTAGTGAAAATAGTACTTACTTTCTTTGAACCTTTCAGAGGTCTGACTATAGTCATGCAAGGAGACAGCCAGGACAATGCCCTGCATTCAGCAGACCCTCAGAAACACGGATGAAAAAGAATGGATAGAGGCTAGCAGGCCGGGGATGCCCAATCCAGAGGGCACACTCCCACGGAGCGGAGCAGGGTGGGAGCTCTGCCCACAGGTGTGTCTGCCTTAGCACTGTTTGCAATAGCCAGCTACTCAACTTCCCTCGGCTTCCGTTTCCTCTCCTGGGAAACAGAACAGTGGTGCCCAAGGGACAAAATAACAGCTAGTGGAGTGGCCCCAGAGCGTCCTCAGCAAATGATGGCTACGTGTGGGCAGAGAAAAGGCACTCCCCTCAGAGACAGAGGCTGTTCTAGAGATTGTTTTTTCTTATCTTTCGGTTGCCCTTTACTCCGTCAAAGGGTTAATAGCTGTGTGGGAAAAGGCCGAAAGCCTGGGCTTCAGTCACATGGGACTGTATTGACATTCTACAAGAGTCTTAGACCAAGGAACAGTTAGTTGAAAGAACGTCCATCCTCTCCTTTAAGAGCCAGTTACAAGGGTTTTACTCTCTTTAATTGCAATTTTTACTGTACAAAAGAAGGGTTTCATTGTGACATTTTCATACTTATGCATCATTGTACCTTGCTCATATTCACCACCTTACTTTCCCCACACTAGTTCCCTTCCTCTCCACAAATAACCCCCCTTCTGCTTTCATACCATACATATATGTATACATAAATTCAGCGTTTGCCGTATGAAAGAAGGCAAGCAATATGCTGTGTGCCCCCCTCTTTCGGCCCCTCCTTTACCATCCCCTTTAGAACTCGTCTTCATTCTAATGCTCTCCCAATGAGCAGTTTCAGCTTCTTTCAGAACTCCTTCTTCCTCCTCACAGTCCCCCTTCTACGTTCCTGTCCTTTTACCAGTTGTGTTTTTGTTTGTTAATGGCTAATCTGTCCCATGAAAACAATCTTAGTCTCTCAAACAGGATGCTCTTGGGGGGTGGGGAGGGAGTGCAGCCAGTGCCTTCAGAAAGAAGCAGAGAGAACTTTTGGTGAGCGAACCTCACCCAGGAGGCTGTCTTTCTCCCTTGTGCTCTCTTGTTTCGTTTATGTCCCTGGCACCCATAAACAAAAATGTCTAAGGGATTTTCAACTCAGTCGAGCTGAAAAATCCAAGATTTAAACCTGATTCCCAGCTGCTCCTTTAAAACGTGTTGCACGAGATGTTGTTCAGTCCAACTCGCCCCAGGGAGGGGTAAGCACGCACCGCTGGATGGCGGGACGTGCAGAACATCAGGGGAACAGAACTAGGCAGAGCTAAGCATGTGCTGTGACTAATAAAGACCGGCCTGGGGTGTGGCTATCATGAAAGAAATCACCACCCCATGGGCCTCGGTACCTGACAGTCTGGGAAAACAGAATCTGACTCCCCGGGAGTGTTTATCCAGCCACGGGGAATGTGGCTTCAGTTATCACATTCATGCTTTTTCAAGCTGCTAGGCCCCCAATGTGTTTATTAAGGACCAGGTGCTGGGGCAGAGTCTAACTAAGCAATCCCTGAGGACACCCCGTGTATAGGAAGCCAGCAGCCCATGCCATCGTGGGCAGAGACCATCCCCCGACCCTCCACCCTGGCCTGGGGAGAAAGATCCAGACATTTCCTCTGGCATCACAGCCAACACTCCTCCCTGTCTTTCCAACAGAGTTTGGCTGGCCATGTACAGAGATTCCTAGCACAAGGCACTGTGATTGGCTTGAGTAACATTTCCAGTATGTTTCAGGGCAGTGCTGACCCATTCATCACATACAATTTGTTGTAGTTTTCAAAGTAGAGCAAGCTTTATTGGTGCTGGTGGGGGATTATAATTTTTGTTTGCTTTTTTGCTAGTATAAAGATAATATGTGTAGGGTGCAAAGAGAAAATAGACATCTACGAAGAAGGGAATAGCCTCATCTTGTACAGAGCTGACTAGCATCCCCTCTAAAATTCACGTCCAGAGCCTGTGAATGGAAACAGAGCCATTGCAGATGTAATCGAGCTAAGATGTGGTCCTAGACTAGGATGAGCCCTAAATGCAGTGTGATTGCTACCTTATAAGAAAAGGAGACTCTGAATGCAGACGCAGCAGAATGCCATGTGATGTCAGAGACAACGTAGACCACCACAGCCACAAAGCAAGTAACACCAAGATTTATTACAAACCAGCACAGCTGGGAAGGGGCCAGCAAAGACCCTTCCCTACAACATTCAGGGACAGCATGCCCCTGCCAATACCTTGATTTCAGACTTTTCCAGAACTGTGAGACAATACATTTCTTACAGCCTTCTGTACAACATCTGCTCCATGACAACAGTTTTTATTGTTCTAAGTTACTTAGTTTGTGATACCTTATTACAAGCAGTCCCAGAAAACCAATACAGCCTTTATATCCACTACCCACAGTTAAACACTGTTAACATGTTAATATATGTCCTTCACTTCTTTCCGCAGCCAAACACATCTTATGAAATGAATGTCCAGTTCCCTTTTCTCTGGGAAAATTTCAGCCACAGTTTTTTAATTGACCTCAGGCACCTACTGCTTTTCCACATTAAGTAGCTAAGGTAATACTGAGGAATATCACCGATTCCTCCCATTATATCTACAAACTCAGAGCCCAGGGTTTTTATGTAAATTTGGGGGATGGGGGACTATAGTTTTTAAATTTTTTATTTTTATATTTTATTTATTTATGCATGGGGCAGATGGCAGGTATGTATATATAACGGAGAGAGAGAAAGACAGAGAGAGAGAGAGAATGAATGAATATAGGTGCACCAGGGCCCCTTGCCACTGCAAGCAAACTCCAGACACATGCTCCACTTTGTGTATCTGGCTTTATGTGGGTACCGGGGAATTGAACCCAGGCCATCAGGCTTTGTAAGCAAGTACCTTTAACCACTGAGCAATCTCTCTGGCCCAGAGCTCAGGGTTTTGTTGTTTGTTTGTTTGTTTGTTTTTGGTTGTCTTTTTTGTTTTTGTTGTTGTTTTTCAAGGTAGGGTCTCACTTTAGTCCAGACTGACCTGGAATTCCCTACGTAGTCTCAGGGTGGCCTCAAACTCATGGCGATCCTCCTACCTCTGCCTCCGAAGTGCGGGGATTAAAGGCATGCGCCACCATGCCCGGCAGAGCCCAGGTTTTTGAAAGATCCTGCAGTCACTTCCAATGAGTCAATCTTGGAAGAACTCTCCCTGGTGGGCAGAGTGGCAGAGGCAGCCTCTTTGGCCCTGCGGCCCAGGGCAGAAGAACCTCAGCTAGGACTACCTCAGCCATGGAGCTGCCTATAGACTACACATTAAAAAAAATATTTATTTTTGTATTTTCCACTTTTGACATTTTCATACATGTATATAATGTATTTTTATCTTATTCCACCCAATTGTCCTCTCTCATCCCCTCTCCCTCCCATTAACAACCCCCGCCCCCCGTATTTCCCAGCTTACTTTCATGCCTTTTGTTTTTTGAGAGACGGCTGAACAGACATAGAGAGAACGGGCATGCCAGGAGGGCCTTTTGTCACTGCAAACAAGCTCCAGGTGCACGCAGCACTTTGTGCATCTGGCTTTACATGGGTGGTGGGGAATCAAGCTCAGGTTGGCAGACTTTGCAAGCAAGTACCTTAAACAACTGAGCCATCTCCCCAGCCTGCCTTTTCTTTTTTTATCCTATTGAGTCAAATTAGGGCTGCTTTCATGATCATGAGTGGAATGCCCAAGGAATGGACAACTTATCAGTGGCTACACCACTGGTGAGTCTCACTCCCCTCTTCCAGCAACCGTTAGCTGCCATTAGGTTGTCTGGAAGGTGTGGCGTCTTGTGGATCCTTCCTTTGTCAAGGGTGAAGTATGACAGGCTCAGCCTTGTGCTGGAAACCACAGCTTCTGTGACTTCCTGAGTTTCATAGCCATGCTGTATCCAGAAGACAGGATTCCCTAGCTCTCCTCCTGCTCTTACTTTTTTCTGACCTCTCTTTCAAGAGGTGCCTGGGGCCTTGGAGGGACTAGTTTAAACTGTCTCTTGTCTGAGGCTGAGCACACAGTAGTCACTTATGCTTAGCAATTTTATCAGCTGGCCATCTGTCTTTCATTTTTATTAAAATTTTTTAATTTATTTAAGAGACAGAAAGAGGGAGGGATGGAGGGAAGGAGGGAGAAAGAGAAAGAGAATGCTGCACCAAGGCCTTCCAGCTGCTGTAAATGAACTCCAGATGCATGCACCACTTTTGCATCTGGTTTACGTGTCCTGGGGAATCAAACCTGGGTCCTTTGGCTTTATAGGTAAGTGCCTTAAACACTAAGCCATCACTCCAGGTCCCCCCCTTCCTTCCTTCCTTCCTTCCTTCCTTTCTTTCTTTCTTTTTTTTTTTTTTTTTTTTTTTTTTTTTTTTTTTTTTTGGTTTTTAGAGGTAAGGTCTCACTCTGGCCCAGGCTGACCTGGAATTCACTATGTAGTCTCAGGGTAGCCTTGAACTCATGGCGATCCTCCTACCTCTGCCTCCCGAGTGCTGGAATTAAAGGCATGCACCACCATGCCCAGCTTCCTCTCTTTCTTTTTTAATGTGTATGATGTGTGTTATTACCTTGAGCTAGATAGAGTCTCTCACTAAAGCTGGAACTTGCCATGCTTTTGGCTAGACTGGCAAACCAGTGAGGCCTAGTGATCCCTCTGTCTCTGCCACCCTCAATGCTAGGGCTACAGCTGTGCACAACCATGCCTGGCTTTTTACATGGGTGCTAGAGATCGAGCTCTGGTCTTCATGCTTGCTCAGTGAGCATTTTACCTGCTGAGCCATGTCCCCAGCCCTGGAGAGATCGCTGGCACCTCAGCTGTACTGTCATATACTAACCAAGTACTCAGTCACTCATGTTAGAAAGCTTGGCAGAGGTTTGGGCTCTTCCTCTCTTTCTCCCCTTTTCCAACCATCCTTCCCAAACCAAATAATGTCAAGTTCTAAAAATTCTTCCTTGTAACATTTCACAGACTTATCCTCCTTCCATGGTGACCCTAGCTTGAGCTCCAGGTCAAGGTCAAGTGACCCATCATGTGACCTTTGGTATTGTGGGATGATGACAGCTACCTCTGTTGGTGTAGCTTCCCAAACTACAACCTCAGTTTAATCATAAAGAAAGTATCAAGCAGGTCTAACTTGAGGGATATTCTCCAATATGCCCATCTAGCCCTTCATCAAAAGTAAGTGAAGTCTGTGCCAAGTATGGTGGCACATGCCTTTAAGCCCAGTGCTCAGGAGGCTGAGGTAACAGGATCGCTGTGAATTCAAGGCCAGTCTGAGACTACATAGTGAATTCCAGGTCAGCCTGGGCTAGAGTGAGATCTAACCTCGAGGAAACAAAAAAATAAAAATAAAAACCAGTGAAGTCTGAGAAACTGTTATAGCCAAAAGAAGCCTAAAGCAGACCTGATGACTAGATGTAATGTGGAAACCTAGATGCTCCTGGATCAGAAAACACTGAGGAAATCTGAAGAAAGATTTCACCAACTATACATCCGTGTTACATGTTCGTTGACTATGACAAGTATACCATACTAATGTAGAATGTTAGTAACAGTAGCAACTGCATGCAGTGTACAGGGAACTCTGTACTATTTTGGCAGTTTTTCTGCAAATCAAAAGCTATGCTTGAGGGCTGGAGAGATAGCTTAGTGGTTAAGGAACTTGCCTGCTAAGGACCCAAGTTTGATTCCCCAGAAGCCACGTAAGCCAGATGCACATAGTGGTGCATGCATTTGGAACTCGTTTGCAGTTGATGGAAGCCCTGGTGCACTCATTCTCTCCCTCTCTGTCTCTAGTAAATAAATAAAATAAAATATTACAATCTATGCTTGAAATTAAGTTTATTCTTTAAAACTATGTGCTAAGACAAGGAGCTCATTGTGAATGAGGGTAAGGATGGAGTAATTAGGCATATCTGTAGGGTGACCTAACCCCCCTGACCTAATCGATCAATATATATATATATATATATATATATATTTTATATATTTGGTTTTTCGAGGTAGGGTTTCACTCTAGCCCAGGCTGACCTGGAATTCACTATGGAGTCTCAGGGTGGCCTCGAACTCACGGCGATCCTCCTACCTCTGCCTCCCGAGTGCTGGGATTAAAGGCGTGCGCCACCACGCCCGGCTCCGATCAAAATATTATTAATTCCACACACTTAAGCCTCCAAGCCACCAGAATACAAATAACAGAAGAAGACAAGTTACATTTTCTTCCTTTTTCTGGGTTTCAGAGATATAAAAGCAAACCCATAGCACAGAGAATAATCATGTATGTGCGTGCATGCGTGTGTGCACTGGCGTGTAGTTGTAGTGCTGAAGACTGAAGCCAGGGTCTTGCATATCCTAAGCAAGTGCTCTACCACTGAGCTCGTTCCCAGCCCTGACACTTTAACATATTGTCTTATCACAGTAGTGTGATCCCGAACTTTCCCTGCCACTTGACCATTACCTGCTCAGCACAAGCCCCACCTGGTCTACAGCAGTGCTTCTCAGATTCTGCTGTGTGTCAAAATCACCTGCTAGGCTAATTAAACAAAAACTGCTGAGCCTCAGCCCAGAGCCTGTGATTCACAAGGCTTTGAGCAGAGCCTGAGAATTTTCATATTGAACTAGTTCCCAAGTGCTACTGCTGTGGGACCATGGAACACAACTTTAGAAGCGCTGGTCTAGAATCGTCTTCTATACCCTTTCTTTCTGCCTTCCTCTGTACATTCAGAGTGCTGTCTGAAATGTGATCAGTATTCATTGGGTCCATGTTACGTATCAGCCATACAAACAATATTGGGCTATAGCGATGAGCATGAAGAAATAAGGCTTTTATTTGCATGAAACTTGGCTTTTAGTAGTCAGAACATAGTAGCCAAGTACATTATAGAATATAGTAGGCTCTACAGGAAGGAAGAGGATGACAAGTAATGAGCAATTAAGAGGAAGAGGTATAATAAAATTTCTAGCCATGCATTTACCCCACTCTCCATTTTTACACTAGCTTGAATTTCTTAGGCATGTTGGTTGGGTGAAATTGACCCCATCTGTCTTAGTTCACGTTCAGGTTGCTTTAACAAAATACCTGAGATTGTGTAATCTATAAGCATCAGGAACCCACTGCTTATAGTTCCAGAGTCTTATGAGGGCTTCAGAGTTGGTACCTTCTTGCTGCATCCTCACATGACAGAAGGGTCAAGGAAGCTCTCTTGAGCCTCTTTTATAAGGTTCACAAGGATGGAATTGTCATGGCACAATCACTTCCAAAAGGCCATGCCTCTAAATACTGTTAGACTGCATTTTGGCGGGACATCAACACTCAGACTATGTTATACCCCAAACCTCTGAACGTAAATCCTGTCATAGCAACCTTTCAAGCTCCCTTGGTGGAGTGGATACCGTGTGCTTTTAGAAGCTCAAATGGCCAGGAGTAGTGGTGTGGGCCTTATAATTCCAGCACTATGGAGGTAGAGATGGGAGATGGACAAGTTCAAGGTCAGCTTGGGCTAATGACACCTTGTCTCAGAAAACAAAACAAAACAAAAACAAAAATCTCAGATACTGGTTTTTTTTTAATATTTTATTTGGGCTGGAGAGATGGCTTAGTGGTTAAGCGCTTGCCTGTGAAACCTAAGGACCCAGTTCATGGCTCAGTTCCCCAGGTCCCACGTTAGCTAGATGCACAAGGGGGCGCATGTTTCTGGAGTTCGTTTGCAGTGGCTAGAGGCCCTGGCGTGCCCATTCTCTCTCTCTATCTGCCTCTTTCCCTCTGTCTGTTGCTCTCAAATAAATAAATAAAAATTTTAAAAATATTTATTTATTAGGTAGAGAAAGAGGTAGATAGAAAGAAAGAATGGTGCACCAGGGCCTCTAGCCACTGCAAATGAACTCCAGACACACGTGCCACTGGGTGCATCTGGCTTTACATGGTTACTGGGGAACCGAACCTCGGTCCTCAGGCTTTGCAGGCAAGTGCCTTAGCAGCTAAGCCATCTCTCCAGCCCTCAGATACTCTTTTTGTTTGTTTTGTTTTTCAAGGTAGGGTCTCCCTCTAGCCCAGGCTGACCTGGAATTCACTATGTAGTCTCAGCGATTCTCCTACCTCTGCCTCCCGAGTGCTGGGATTGAGGGCATGCGCCACCATGCCCAGCTCAGATTCTCTTTATTGAACATATCCCCAGCTGCTACAAGGATTGACATCTGGGCCTCCCTCCTGCTCCTTTTCTCCAATGAATTAATTGCTCCCACTGACAGGATCCACCTCCCTAAAAGCGGCCCTGAACACATGACTAATATATGGTACAAAAGACCACATTATGTCCAAGTGGGACAACTCTGTCTGGTGCCTCATGCTCCCTGATAGAGTTGGATGTTGAATGTTCATCAGCGAGTCATGTGTTAAGGGCTTGGTGCTCTGAGTGGTTCTGGAAGTTGGTGGAACCTAATAGATTTGCAGGTTACTGGGGCTGTGTCTCAAGAAGGACAATGGACCTGTGGCCACTTTCTCTTTCTCTATTGCCCCTGAATCATGATGTAAGCAATAGTTCTCTACCATGACAATCTGCTTTCAAAACAATGGGGCCAATTAACCATGGATGAGAGCCCCTGACCTCCAACATCCAAAACTAGTGAGTCAAAGGAAACGTGTTCTTTCTCTCATCTTTTAAATTGCATTTATTTTTCTGAGACAGGGTCTCACTATGTTGCCTAGGTTTGCTTAAACCTGTTAGCTCAAGTGATCCTTCTGCCTCAGCCTCTGAAGTAGCCAGGACTTACAGGTAGGTGCCACCATGCCTAGCTAATCCTTTCTTTCATTGTGAATTATCTCAGGTATTCTGTTATAGTGATGGAAAGCTGACCAACACACTCCTTCTATGGTTCAGAGCAATGCTACAGTTGACCTGAGATTTTGTAACTGCTCCATGTCTTGGCTCATCAGGCAGCCATAACAAAATGTTATAAACAGGGTAGTTTACAAACAACCTGAATTTCTCATAGTTCTGGAAGCTGGAAGTTGAAGTTCATGGCACCAGCACTGTCAGTATTGATGAGGAATCACTTCCTTATCCACAGAAACCTTGCATGCAGTAAGGAATCTCTCTGGCAGGTGTCACTGAAGGGGTGACTTCTGAAGCATTGGACAGCGTCAGCTGTGTAAAGACACATAAGACGGGAAGGAGAGAGAATAACTGGGTCTTGGAGGGGAAGAGCTCAGTAAGCTGAAGCAGCAGAGGGTGGTCAGCACGGTGGGAAGGAGACCAGGCTAAGGAGGAAAACAGTGATATTGCAGGAGGCTCATGTGAAACAGGAAACTCACACTCCAAGAAGAGCTTTCTCTTAATGTGGAAAAATTAAAAATTCTACATTTAGACAGTTTAGGTCAAATATAATTTACAGTTTAAAGTGTATCATAGTTCATTTCCCCCCATAGAATGTAATTTTCCCTTAAGCAGCGACCCATTGCAGTTCTCATCATATTGGAAGACTTTCATTATACCATCATATGGATATATTATGATCTACTTAACATTACTGACTACTGGCAGTTTTTTTTTTTTTTTTTTTTTGCCAAACTAATACTACAGTGAATAACCTGCACATACATCTTTGCACAGCTATTTCAGTACGCCTGGAACTTGATACACATAGATTTTCTGAGTCAAGGGGCAGCACCACAGACGTTGGTGGCCTTGGACACTCCTTCTAGCCCCAGCTGCCCCTCACCTCTCCCTAAACCAACAATGTCCAGAACAAAACCGAAGAGCATGGAGATGCAGTTGAAGAAGAGGTGGTCCAATCATCAGTAGACCTTTGGATTTGGAAATCCCAGCACTCAGCCCTCTCCCAGAAGTTTGTAGAGGTTACGACCAAAACCACAATGAGGCTCAAGTGGACTTCCGTGAACATGGCAAACGGAAAATCCAAGGGAAACTTGAAGTTCCTGCCAACAGACAGCAGCTGAGGAGCTGGGGGAGGTGCTGGAGAGTGTCAACTCCCACATCTTCATTCTGGGATTTTCAACTCTCAGATTCCCAAGAAAGCCTTCGGCATGACGAAGGGTGGGCACAAGGACATTGTGAGGACAGAGAGCAGCATGAAGGAGCGCCAGGACATGCCCATGGATACCACCACGCTGGTGGACAACGGGGGCAGGGGGAGAAGTTGGATCACAGAATTAAATCTCATGCATACAATGCACCATGTAGAGAAGACATGAAATAAAACTAGAAGAGCCAGGAAATGTTAGGCTCAGGCCAAGAAGAAATGGATAATATACTGTAGTGGTGGTTGTGTTGCTAGGGATCTTAGGTGTTGTGGTGGTTTGAATAGATGGCCCCCCAGGATATTCAGTTTTCTATTTGTTTGTAGTTTGCATCTGCAGCCACCTGGCTGGAGGCAGTGTCACTGGGTGGATCTTAAGGTGTGGTGGTGGGTTTCAGATTTCAGTCTAAAGATATGCAAAGTGTGCCTAGCTGGAGTTCCTGAAGTGTGCTGTGTTATGTGGCTTGTGCTTGTGCTTCTCTCTGTGTGTGTGCTTGGGCCTGTGAAGGCAGGCCAGCTTCTTCTGCCATTATGGAACTTCCTCTGGATCTGTAAGCTTCAATAAATATCCCTTCCTCCATAACTGTGCCTGGTCTGGAAGTTCACCTGAACCTGAAGCTGTCTGCTACAGGTGTTGATTACTGGACTGCCCATTGAGATGTGATAAGAATGCTCTAAGGGGCTGCTGCACTGAAATCACTCCATCGCCCTCCAGCCTTGCATGGCCACCCTTGTTTTCCAGTGGGAAGAGAGTTAAGATAGCCTTCCTCAGTGAGGGGACCAATTCCTGTGTTTTCTTTTGTTGTTGTTGTTGTTTATTTTTATTTATTTGAGAGCAACAGACAGAGAAAGAAAGAGGGGGAGAGAGAGAGAGAGAGAGAAGGGGCACACCAGGGTCTCCAGCCCCTGCAAACGAACTCCAGATGCATGTGCCCCCTTGTGCATCTGGTTAACGTGGGTCCTGGGGAATCAAGCCTTGAACTGCGGTCCTTAGGTTTCACAGGCAAGCACTTAACCGCTAAACCATTTCTCCAGCCCCCATCCTGTGTTTTCTTATAACCATCTTTGGGCCTGACTCAGCAGTCAGTCTGGCCTTGGAAGAATCTAACCTAATGCGACTCTGAGTTCTCAAAGCCACCTGCTCCAGCAACTGATGGGCCTTCCCTCCTGGACTGTCTGAACCAACCCAGCAAATTCTTCCCCTTGGGACGTTGAATCACGCTGTGTGCCTCGGACATTCCACGTGAGACCTACCCAAGGTGCTGTATTCTTTTTTCATGAGTATGCCTCTCCCAGCAATTGCAATGCACATTTTTAGAGGAGTAGCTTGAACAGAGAAGAGGGATTCTTCTACATTTGGTTATCAGTAGGGCTTGGATCAGCCCCTTCTACCTGGCCGGAAGCCAGTCCTCACAGTCTGTCATCCATTGTCCTGAAAACATGAGGAACCAGTAGATGCCATTTCAGTCTGGAAAACTGTCTGGGTTGATAGTCAACCTTACATGACGTTCTTAGTAAGTTCATCTTTCTCTTTGCTGAATTCACTTGTGTTTATTCAAAGAGGGGCCAGGATGACAGTCATCTGAGGTTACCATTTAAAAAGGCCCAGGGTATGGAAAGTTTGTTTCCAATTTTAATTCCTGGAAACTGGCTGTTCACTGGCAGAGAGTGATTCTTTCTTTGTGAAGCCATTGTCTTGAGACCAAAAATAGCCACGGATTCTAATTGAACCAGGGACAAGAGCTGGAATCTGGGGCTCTAGATTTGTCTCATGAGACTCTGAGTGTCCCATCATCAGGCATCCTAGGTATATTTTTACAACTTTGTCAAATGTGTGCACATTTGCATATCTGTCTCTGTGGAAGTAGGAAACTAGAAATGGAAGATATGACCTCACAAAAACTTAGGTAAGGGACATATTCTTACTTGCAGATGGATTATTGCAGAAATAAGATAGTATGTCACTAAGAAGCTTGTTTTCTGTATGTATACTTTAAAACTGAATGAGATTTTTTTTAAAGCAGTTGTTCCCATCATCTGTCTCATCATATCAGATAGTCTGCTGCCTACGTAAAGCTTTTCTTGAGAGCATCTCACATGTGATGATGGCATCTGCATGACCCAGTGGACATCCTGTCTCTGGGGCCAAGCCAGGTGGGAAGAAACAGAAACTCCAGAGTAGCTCTTCCTGCTACCCTAGTTAATGAGCTTGATATGTTCTCTGTCTCCCCCAGTTCTTTCTTCATTTATTTTTTATTTATTAGAAATAGAGAGAGGGAGAAAGAGAGGGAGAGAGAAAATGGGTACGCCAGGGCCTCTAGCCACTGCAAACGAACTCCAGATGCATGCACCACCTTGTGCATCTAACTTACGTAGGACCTAGAGAATTGAACCTGGGTCATTTAGACTTCACAGGCAAGTGCCTAACTCCTAAGCTATCTCTCCAGCCCTCACTCAGTTCTTATCATGGAAGAAGCAGACACTGGGAATTGGTTTAGTGATCATTACCCGGTGATGAGCCCCTTACATCTGTGCTGGTCTCTGCAAGTCTCCTGACTTGGGATACTCACTGTATGACACCCCAGCAATAAGGGGGACAAACTCTCAGCAGAGGCCCTTGCTCTGATGTTGAGGTCTAGGGCATAAACTTTGCAATGCAACATGGGAAGTGCTTTTCTGGTATGCATTTTAAAATATAACCTTGATTATTTTATTACTGATTTAAAAATAAATTCCTTTATATTTACAATTGCAAAAACAAATTCTAAATCAGAGAGAATCTACATTTCCATCTTAAACAAATGTTACCAAGTTGTTCCTGAAAGTTGTTCCTTGAGTTTTAATTCCCATAACCTTTTGACAATATATATCTTTTAACCTTCTAATTTTGTTTTCCTTTGTCTATTACAATCCTTTATAAATTTTCCATATGGCTAGCAGCACCTATAACCTGACAGTTGGCCTTTGATTAAAGTATGCCTTAGACTTAAGCTATAAAAATCACCTATTTAGCCAGGCATGGTGGAGTACACCTTTAATTCCAGCACTTAGGAGGCAGATGTAGAAGGACTTCTGTGAGTTCAAGGCCACCATGAGACTACATTGTGAATTCCAGGTCAGCCTAAACTAGAGGGAGACCCTACCTTGAAAAACCAAATAATAAAAAAAAATCACTTAAGGCAGGCATGGTGGCACTCAGGAGAAACAGTTCAGGGCCAGCCTGGGTTAATTAGTGGGTTCCAGGCCAGTCTGGATTACATTGGGAAATCCTAACTCAGAAAGAAAGGTGGGGAGAGAGTAAGAGAGGAAGATGAAAGAAAAGAGAAGAAAATCACAAAGCTTCTAATTTTATCTCATGCCTACAAAATCCTATATATGTGAGATTCAAAATCTTCTGTTCTATGTTTTCTCTAATGGATTTATGGTAATTTTTTTCCATTCAGAATTAACTTGATGTAAGAAGTAAGGTAAGACATCAGTTTAATTTATCTTGCAAAAGTCTACCTATTTGTCCTCAAATGTTTTATTGAATAGTTTGTATTTTCCCTTATCACTTTGAAATGAAACTCCTATCAAATAGTGGTTATGCTTATATAATTGGATATATTTCTATGCTTACTCTTCTATTTTATTAATTCATCTTTTTCTACACCAGTACTAAACTGTTTTAATTGCTGCACCAAAAATGCTTTCTTTAAAGCTTCCTTTCCTTGGCTATTCTCACTGCCAAATTTTAATGGTTATTTATTTGTTTTATCCCCCAAGCCGACCTAAGTTCCTCTAGAGCAGGAACTGTTGCCTAAGTATTTTTATAGCCTTAACAACTTGGCTGTTTGTTTTTCTTAGTAGCTTTCCATCCTCCTTCCCCATCCGACAGTGCCTTGCACTAAGTAACCACTCATTTACTAAATTTTAAATGCTAAAAAAGGAAAAACAAAATGTTCAGAGATAAAGACGGAACTCCAGAGAGTGTTTTTATGAAAGCCAACACCAGCAGCCTTGCTGGTAGTAATGAAAGGTGACTGGGAGGTTGAGTGGCCCCATCTGTCAGGATAGCACACACACTAGTGTCACTGGTCTCACAGAATGAACCGTGAGACTGGTCAGTTACTCTGGTCATCAGATCTTTGTGTTCAAACAAATGACTGCCTTGGTCATCTAGCTCTGTAATGACACATTGAGAGTCATGCACCACTGTCTCATTTCCTGAGTAACAGCTGTCACTGTAAGGAACTGTGACTAATTTGGCATGCACACATCTCATTATTCTGAGGAGCTCTCTTCCTTCAATAGCACCAAGAATGAGGATGAGCTGCCTGTGTCAGGAAGCAGCACCTTTATTCCAATGTTTCAGCCATAGACAACTCTTCTGTTGGCATTGCCCTCAGAGCCTGGGGATAATCCACCATGTTAAGAGGATTTGGGGCAAAGTTGCCAGCTGAGAGTTAAACTCTCCAAACTATTACAAAATCATCATTTTTCAAAATGTGCATCTGTGTTGAATTGTTAAAATTGTGCCTTTCCAGTCCTGAAGCGAATCTGATTTGGGAGGTCTGGTGTAGGTTTGAATATGTATGTCTAACAAGCACCCCCCGCTGATTATTACTTTGGGAAACACTAGCATAATAGATTGGATTCATCTAGGTAGAGATGGGTTGTCTAGAAGACTTAGGAAACACAGGAGTCCAATTAAGTTAATTTGAGAATATCATTAAAAGTAGAATTTAACTAAAGACAACAAGCCTAATTATAATGAGAGTTATTTAAAAAAAAAAAAAACAGACCAATGGGCTTGGGAGAAGACTTGGTGGGTAAAGTGTTTACAGTGTGAGCATGAGGACCCAAGTTCGGATCCCTAGTGCCCACATAAAGATGCCAGTCATAGTGGACTGCACCTGTAATTTCAGCTCTGGGCAGCTGGAGACTAGGAAACCTTGGTGCTTACTGCCTAGCTAGTCTAGCTGACTTGTTGAGCTGTGGATTCAGTGAGAGACACTGTCTCAAAGAATAAGGTGGAGAGTGATTACGGAAGACCCCCAGTGTCAATCTCTGCTTCACCCCCGCCCCCCACACAGACAAGAACATTAGATCCCAACAAAATCCCCTGTGCTTGTAGAAGAGTATGTGCCTGATTCAAGTCTAAAAAGACTATGAACAAATATAAATAAAATGTGTATTATTTATGAACAATATATAGGCTAACCAAGAAAGTTTTCAGTTCCCCTTAGGTAAGAGTACTTCAGAAAAGTTCTATCCATACCAGTTACAAGAATTAATCCCATAGCTATCCAAAAGGACATTAAAATATGAAACTCATCTAAAGGTAGATTTGAAATATTGTTTACTTTTGAAAGAGCTTATTAGTTTTAAATAAGTATTAAGTAATAGCTTTCAGGCTTATGCACTTCTAGATCTATCTAAGTTTGTGACTATAGGTAAGCTATCACTCTTCTAGTCTTCCATTTTCTGATCATATCTGAATCCAGATAAAGTTGCTCTCAGAAAAATCTCAGACTTTTTGGTTGCATAAGTTAACACTCCTCCCTTATGACACACACAGGGGTCATGACTACTGCCTTTGCCCTGGAACCTCTTGGCCTTACTTCTTTCAGTCCTGCCCTAAGACCACCATGTGGCCACCAGAGCACATGGACAGAAGAAACACCCATGCAGACCTGCAGCTAGGCCAGGGTTAAGCTGTGGCTTCAAAGCACTCCTTCGTTTCCAATGGGAAGTGTCCCTTAACTGTCTGCCATACAAGAACGTGTCCTTCACAAAGTCCCCAAGGCCAAAGGTGAATGGGATTTTCTACCATCTCTCAAAGGAATTACTGACCAACAATTATCCAGGCAAAGATACTTGTCAAGAAAATTTTACTATAAATACATGTCAAAAAAGTAAAAGAAGGGCTGGAGAAACTGCTTAGCAGTTAAGGTGTTTGCCTACAAAGCCAAAGGATCCCGGTTCAATTCTCTAGGACCCACGTAAGCCAGGTGCACAAGGGGGCGCACACATCTGGAGTTCGTTTGCAGTAGCTGGAGGCCTTGGCATGCCCATTCTCTCTCTCTCTCTGCCTCTTTCTCTCTCTCAAATAAATAAATAAATAAATAATTTAAAAATATTTTTAAAAAAAGTAAAAGAAGAAAAAATGTGTCCATTATGAAAGGAGATGGGGGAACTGGAGAGATGAATCAGTGGTTATAAAGATGCTTGCCTGCCAAACCTGATGGCCTGGATGTTTAATTCCCCCGTACCCATGCAAAGCCAGATACACAAGGTGGAGCACACATCTGGAGTTCCTTTGCAGTGGTTGGAGGCCCTGGTGCACCATTTTCTCTCTCTCTTTCTGTCCCTCTGTGCTTTCAAATAAATAAATAAAATATATTTTTTAAAAAAATGAAGCTAAACTGGGTGTGGTGGCACACACTTTTAAGCCCAGCACTTGGGAGGCAGAGGTAGGAGGATCACCGTGAGTTAGAGGCCACCCTGAGAATACATAGTGAATTCCAGGTCAGCCTGGACCAGAGTGAGACCCTACCTCGAAAAACCAAAAAAAAAAAAAAAAAAGAAAGAAAAAAAAAAAAAAAAGAAGAAGCTAGAACAATAAAGGTACAAGTACGAGAGAACCTAAAGTAAGACAAACAGAGATCAGAAATAAGCCTTATTTGCCTTTAAATGGATAATTTTAAGGACACTGAAGAAAAACTAACCTTTGAAAGTCATATTCTGCTGTATAATCTTGACCTAAAGTTAAAGAACTATAAGCAGAGGCGACTGTAGGATGTCCTCTGTCACCCATCCACATGTTTCTTTGAGACAGTCTCTCACTCAACCTGGAGCTGCTGGTTTTGTTCGGTGAGCCCTAGTATTCAGTAGTTTCTGTCTCCCTACAAACTGGGGCTACAAATGTTTGTGCCCACACTCAGCTGTTTATATGGGTGCTATGGAGTCAAACTCAGTCTCAGGCCGTCTCAGACCTTCATTCTTGCACAGCAAGTGCTCTTACCTGTTGGCCCATGTTCTCAGCCCCATAATATGGTTTTTAATATAGAGAGATATGGAAACAGATGTGTGTGTGTTAGCTCTGTGTATTGAAAGTAACTAAAATTGTTAATACTCCAATAGCAGTAAGATTACCTAGCCTATAAACCTTGGCTTCTAAATAGCACTTCTCACCAAGAAGAAAGCTCACAGGTTTCCTGGAGAAATGACAGGTCTAAGACATGACCAGAGAAGTTACAGGATTATCTGGGATGTCTTCTTATGAAAGCAAACACCTGCTCAAGAAACGATGTCAAAAAAATTCAAGAGGCATTCAAAAGGTGCTTCCACTGGTCAAATCTGAGGCACTCTGAGCATCAAGACTAGTAAGTAGAATAATGAATAATAACTCATGAATAAAAATAAGAAGGCTATGGGGATAGCTCAGTTGCACAGTAAACATATAGCATACACCAGGCCCTGGATTCAATCTTGACTCAGCACTTCACAAACAAATGGGGAGCCAGGTGTGGTGGTACACACCTTTAATCCCAGCACTTGGGAGGCAGAGGTAGGAGGACTGCTGTGAGTTCAAGGCCACCCTGAGACTGCATAGTGAATTCCAGGTCAGCCTGAGGTAGAGTGAGATCCTACCTTGAAAAAACCACTACCACCATCACAACAACAACAACAAAAAAAAAAATGGGTTGGGGAGATGGCTCAGCAGTTAAAGGAACTTGCTTACATAGCCTGCCAGCCGGGGTTGAATTCCCCAGTACCCACATAAGGCTAGACACACAAAAATGGTGCATGTATCTGAAGTTTGTTTGCCGTGACAAAAGGCTCTGGTGTGCCATATTCTCATTTTCATTCTTTCTTTCTGTCTGGTGCATAAATATAATAAACATTAACATATATAAGTGAGCAAATCAGAGTTAAAACCTCTAATGAGAAGACATAATCTCCGTCTAATTTGAGCCAGAGGGTCAACTGTGGAACATCTCAGACCCCAGGGAGTGAACAAGGTGCCCCTTGTTATCACAGAGACTACTGAAAAGGCTCAGCATCGTTCTAGTGCCTGGACCCCACACTCAGCATCCATATTGTACAAGAGTGCCCCAGCCAAACCCCTGACCACAAACAACCAAAACTGGCTTGAGATGACTAAAGCCACTTGTCAACTCTGGTTATAATGAAATATGGAGGCAATTAAATAACAAGTCATGCTCCTAATACCTTTTCATACATTTGGAAATGACTATTATATATTATATACTTTAGATTTTTTGAGTGTTTAAGAGATCTTTTGTAAACTTGACCTTTTTTTTTTTTTTTTTTTGAGATAGAGTGTCACTCTAGTCCAGACTGACCTGGAACTCACTCACTCTGTATTCTTAAGGTGGCCTCGAACTCATGGTGATTCTCCTACCTCTGCCTCCCGAGTGTTAGGATTAAAGATGTGTGCCACCATGCTTGGCTAAACTTGGCCTTTGATTCTAACTC
Organism: Dipus sagitta; assembly: GCA_036346955.1. Classification (NCBI taxonomy): domain Eukaryota; kingdom Metazoa; phylum Chordata; class Mammalia; order Rodentia; family Dipodidae; genus Dipus; species Dipus sagitta. The sequence goes on from CM070775.1 coordinate 82,450,203, forward strand.
AAAATGCCTAACAGTTATTTTAGACCTATATTTTTAAGTTGAAAGCATAAGAGAATTTCATATATATATATATATATATATATATATATATATATATATAATTAGAAACTATGTGATTAACTCAAGACAGACCAAATTCATTAATTTAATTAAGCTTATTAAAGTGGGGTGATTTTTGTAGGTAGGACAAGCAGAAATGCCATTAAAAATCAAAATGAAGAGCTGGAGAGATGACTCAGTGGATAAGACACTTGCCTACGAAGTCTCATGACCTGGGTTCAATTCTCCAGTACCCACATAGAGCCAGTTGCACAAAGTGGTGCTTGCATCTGGAGATGATTTGCAGCAGCTGAAGTCCCAGGCATGCCCATTCTCTCTGTCTGTCTCTCTTTCCTTTATTTCTCTCTGCTTGTAAACAAATAATAAAAATATTTTTAAAAACATCAAAATGAGATGGCTTAGCAGTTAAAGCACTTGCCTGTGAAGCCTAAGAATGCATGTTTGAACCTCCAGGTCCCACATAGCCAGATGCACAGTGACACAAGCATACAATGTTGCACATGCACACAAGGGTGCACACATGTCTGGAGTTCATTCACAGCAGCTGAAAAGCCCTGGTGTGCCCATTCTCTCTCTCTCTCTCTCTCTCTCTCTCTCTCTCTCTCTGTCTGTCTCTTTCTCTTTTCTCTCTACCTCTCTCAAAAAATAAAATAATTAAAAAAATCAAAATCAAAATGTCATCTTATATAAATTTCATTATTTTGTATAATACATGCTGATAAAAATTAAAAGAGTAAATATATCCCACTTAAAAATACCATCTAAAATGATTGAAAAAATATTTTTCAATTAAGACATAGGCTTCCAGGAGGAGGAGCTAAAATGGTCTGTCAGAAGCCACGTCTGTGAGATGAGGAGTTCAGAGGGAAGAAAGTCAAGGTAAAAGATACCAATAGCTGGGTATGATGGCACACAACTTTATCCCAGCAATTGGGAGGCAGAGGTAGTAGGATCACCATGAATTTGAGGCCACCCTGAGAATGCATATTGAATTCCAGGTCATCCTGGGCTACAGTGAGACCCTACTTTGAAAAACCAAAGCAAAACAAGATAAAAATAGGGCTGGAATGATGTCTTAACAGTTAAGGCACTTGCCTGCAAAGCCTAAGGACCCAGGTGTGATTCCCCAGTACCCACATAAGCCAAATGCACAAGGTAGCACATGTATCTAGAGTTCATTTGCAGTGGCTAGATGCCCTGGTGTGCCCATTCTCTCTCTATCTACCTCTTTCTCTCTCTTTCTAATAAATAAGTAAATAAATAAAATAATTTTTTAACTAGAAAACAAAACATAAAAAGCTAACAATAGATGAGGTAGGAGGCTTGTCATGAGTTCAAGGTCACTCTGAGAGTACCAAGTAAATTCCAGGTCAGCATGGGCTACAGTGAGACTCTACCCCCCAAAAACAAAACAAAATAAAGATTTACAAACAAATTTTTAAAAATCTCTCTTAACAGTAGCCCTTTTCAGAATTTTCCTTCCTTGTCAGCCACAAGCTTCTTTTTTTAAATTGATTTTTATTTGAAAGACAGAAAGAGAAAGAGAAAGAGGAAGAGAGAGAGGGAGAGAATGAGTGCACCAGGGCCTTCAGCCACTGCAAACACACTCTAGACGTGTGTGCCCCCTTGTGTGCATGTGCAACATTGTGTGCTTGCTTCACTGTGCATCTGGCTTATGTGGGACCTGGAGATTCTAACATGAGTTCTTAGGCTTCACAGGCAAGCACCTTAACTGCTAAGCCATCTCTCCAGCCATGGTAGTAAGCTTCTTATCTATTCTCACCTCCTTGGGCTCTCTGGAAGATTGACACAGAGCTTTGCACTGAGGCAAAGAGGTCAACCCTCTCAACCTCGTGTGTATCCCTTCCACTAGATGTGTAAGGTGATTGCAGGAGCCTAGGCAAGGCAGGATCACCTGATGAAAGGTAATTCTTATGGAAGGTTCAGTTCTGAGCCACCTGTAGGCAGCAGGTACAGGTAGCTGGGGGAGTGAGGGTTCCAAGCTTAGGAGGAGGTTGGGGGTGGTACTCTCAATGCTGACAAGTCAGCCTTCCATACCCTGCCCTGCTCCTCCTGAACTCAAATGTACATTCAGCTTGGAGCCAGGATTTCCACTTGAACATTACACAAGACTTAATGAAAAAGCATGCTGTGGTGGTACATGCGTTCCAGCCTTTGGGAGGCTGAGGCAGGAGGATTGTGGGTTTGAGGCTACCCTGGGCTGTGCAGCAAGACTCTGTCTCAAGAACAACAAAAAGGGCCAGTGAAATATATTAAAGTGTAACTCTCTTCACCTTCTACCACTCCTCCCTAGAGTTCTGTCTCCACAGGGGAAGATAGGAAGCAACTTGGCAGGCAAAGGCTCCCTCCTGTCTCTCTTCTGTGGTTCTTTTCAGCCCTTCTGGGTAGTCTGGCTTGCTGAATAACCCCCTCTTGTCCCTGGCACCCCGCTGTGAAGTGAGAGCCATAGCAAATACAGATTCTAAGCCTCTTCACTCTCTTCTCTGCTCATGCTCTTTCCCTGGGTCTCACACCTACCACCAAGTTCTTAGAACCTTATCTGACCTTGGCTTTGCTTACTGCAGTGCGCAGGGGAAGATCCCTCCTTTTCCTTTATCTCCTACTTTCAGTCAACTTCCATGTCATGTCATGTCATCCCCCAGTGTTAAAAGAACGCCAGACCTGTCTCTCCTCAACATCTGTACTGATCCCACAGCTCTGGCCAGCCCACCCTCTCCGGGTCATGCCTCAGCGTCCTCACTGGCCTCCGTTTACTCGTGCTTGCTCTCCTACCAGCTCTTTGCCAGCTGGTGTCCTGGCATAGAGCAACAACATAGTGAATACTAGTGCTGAGATTAATGAATAAACAAGCTTATCACAGGGCATTGCATTGTAACTGAGCTACTTTATAGAACATTAAAGTTCAAAAATAAGAAACTTTCCTGGGTTGTAGAAATCCACTCAATACTTTCTCTTTTCTTTCTTTTCTTCCACTTCTAAAATGTCAACACGTTCTTAGCAGTTGTAAATGAGTAATACGGGCAAAGCAATATTGGGGCATACTGAGCACCGAACTTTTCATAGCAGTCTTCACCGTCATCCTCTCATGAACCTTTTCCTCCTCATTTCTTCCTCTTACCTCCTGAGGTGTAAAATAATTTTGAGATGTTCAGTTCAAAGTGGATTAACTCTAGCTGGCTGTGATGGTATCCACCTATAATCCTAGCACGAGGGAGGCTAAGTCAGGATAATCATAAGTTTGAGGACAACCTGAGCTATTTGCCAAAACCCTGTCTTAAAAAAAAAAAAAAAAGGCAGCCGGGCGTGGTGGCGCACGCCTTTAATCCCAGCTCTTGGGAGGCAGAGGTAGGAGGATCGCTGTGAGTTCAAGGCAAACCCGGAGGCTACAGAGGGAATTCCAGGTCAGCCTGGGCTAGAGTAAGACCCTACCTCGAAAAACCAAAAAAAAAAAAAAAAAAAAAAAAAAGGCAGATAGATTCAGTTCTATTTGCTACAGCTAGCATTTCTAGAAACAAAATATAATGGACAGGGTACAGCTTTGTGGTAGAGCACTTGCCTAGCATGTATAAGGCTCTGGGTCTGATCCCCAGTAAGGCAAAGCAAAATCTGATGAAAACCCAAATAGTCAGAATGTTCAATATTGAACCTGTTGATAGGAGTTGTTTTGTCTATGCAATATCTTTTTGTGGATACAAAGAATAAATTAAACATGATTTTAAAATCAATATTCAATTTAGAAAAGTTAAAAATAAAAATAAGTCCAATTTCCTTAAGCTAATTATAATTACAAATTAAATGTGTGTATATGTATTGTGTGTGTGTGTGTGTGTGTGTGTGTGTGTGTGTGTAGGTCAGAGATTAGCCCTGGATGTTGTTCTTCAAATGCTGAACACCTTTTTAGAGACAGTCTCTTACTGGCCTGGAGCTCATCAAGTAGGCTAGACTAGCTTGACAGCAAGTCCCAAGGATCTGACTTCTCCTCCTCTCCAGAGCTGGGATTATAAGTGTGTTCCACTATGACCAACTTTTTTTTTTTTTTTTTTTTGATGTAGGGTCTCACTCTAGCCCAGGCTAACCTGGAATTCACTATGGAGTCTCAGGGTGGCCTTGAACTCAAGGCAATCCTCCTACCTCTGCCTCCCGAGTGCTGGGATTAAAGGCGTGCGCCACCACGCCCGGCATGACCAACTTTTACATTGATTCTGAGGATCAAATTCAGGTCCTCATGCTTGGACCACAAACACTTTACCAACTGGGGTAAACTGCAGCCCATACAATTTTTATTTTATGAATAAATAATAAATATACACAGCTATTTGATTATAGTTTCATTGATCAGATAAACAGACCAAGTTTCTTTAAACAATTCGCCTCACATCTTTTTTGTTTTTGAAGGGAAGAAGGAAAATAAATAGTTCTGGTTTGCTTATAAAATTATTTTTGTCTATGTCTTTAAAAAATAGGATACAAAGTAACAGGCTCCCTTATGACATTCTCAGCATACCTTGTTTTTATTGATCCTCTCCCCCATGTCTCCCTATCCCCACCCCCCACTTGTACGCTTCTGCCCCTAGAAGTCCCTTTTCCTCCTTCATGTCTCATATGTTCTATTGCCTTTCCTACCCTCCTTCCTGAAAGCCTCTTTCTCCTTCATAGACCACACTCACTCTCACACAACTACACATACACATAAATCAAGAGCTATGGCACAAGAATCTATGGTATGTGTCTTTCTGATCCTGGGTTGTCTCAAATATCATGCTTTCCAGTTCTATCCATTTCTGTAAATTTTATAATTTCATTTTTTTATAGATGAATAAAATTCCATTTTCAGGCCCAGTGTGGTGGTGCATGCACTCAGCACTCAGGAGTCCAACGTAGGAGGAACACTGTGAGTTCAAGGCCAGCCTGAGACTACATAGTGAATTTCAGATCAGCCTGAACTAAAGCAAGACCCTATCTTGAAAAGCCAAAAAAAAAAAAAAAAATTCCATTTTATATATGTACCACATCTTCCTTGTTCATTCATCTGTTGATGAACATCTGGGCTGATTCCATCTCTTTGCTATTATGAATAGAGCAGCAATAAACATGGATGTGCAAGTATCTCTGGGGCAGGACAGAGAGTCCTTTGGGTCCCTACCCAGGAGTGGTAGAGTTGGGTCATTTGGTAGTTATAATTTTAGGTTTTGAGCAACATCATGCTGATTTCCATGGTGGCCATCCCGGTTCACACCCCCAGAGCTCCTCTCCCCACATGCTCACTTGCGGCACTTGGGTCATTTGTTTGGATACCCACTGCAACTGGGCTGAGATGGGATCTCAAAGAATTTTTTTTAATTTTTAAATTTTTATTAGTTTTGTACTCAGTGAATACAGTCAAGTTGGTACCATTGTTAGCCTCCTCCCTGACCTCCCCCCTCCACAGGGACCCTCCTTTTTGGGGAATATGGGTCATGCTTTGTGGGGTTAGCCACCAGTTATGAGAAGGAGGCAGTGTCTCTACGTATCATGACCCAATGTGTGACTCTGACATTCTTTCCACCCCCTCTTCCACAAATTTCCCTGAGCCAGGTTTTGTTTTATATTATTTTTTATGTCATACATGTATGTGTGGCATGTATGCATGTGTGCATACTCTTTCACAAGTACATGGGTATACATGGGTACTACACATGTATGTAGGCATGTGTAGAGGTCAGAAGGCAAGCTTGGCGTCAGTCTCAGGAACATTATCCACCTCCTTTGAGACAGGGTCTTGCACTTGCCTGGAGGTCACTATTTGGCGAGACTGGCTGGCCAGTGAGCCCCGAGACCTTCCTGTCTCTGCTTTCCCAGTGCTGGGTAGTGAGTTCAAGGCGTCATGCCCGGCACTTTCATGTGGGTTCTGGGGATTTGTCTCAGGTCCTCATGCTCATGAGGCAAGCAGTTTACCGAATGAGCTCTCTCTCTAGCCTCTCAAACTGGTTTTAATTCACACATCCCTGATGTCTAAAGATGTTGAACAATTTTTTATTTATTGGCCTTCTTTTGAAAACGGTTTAGTTCATTGGACCATTTAATGAACGGCAGGGTGTTTTGGTATTTAATTATTACAATTTTGCATGGTCTCGATATTAGTCCCCTGTGTGATATGTAGCTGGCAATAGCTTTCTCCCGTTCCATAGGCTGTTGCAAGCAGAGAGAGAGAGAGAGAGAGAGAGAGAGAGAGAGAGACAGAGAGACAGAGACAGAGACAGAGAGAGAGAACAAGCTAACTCCAGATGTATGTGCCACTTTGTGCATCTGGCTTTATGTGGGTATTGGGGATTTGAACCCGGGCCATCAGGCTTTGCAAGCAAGCGCCTTTAACTGCTGAGCCATCTCTCCAGCCCTCCCCAGGACTTTTATGATAAGGGCATGTTGAACTTTGCCAAGTGAATTTTGTGCATCTATCAAGATGATCATATGATTTGTGTCCTTTACTCATGGTGTGTTACATTTATTGATTTGTGGATGCAATCTGGCATCCCTAGGATGAAACCAACGTGGTCATGATGTATAATCTTCTTAATGTGTTCTTAAATTTAGCTTGCACATATTTTGTTGAGAATTTTTACATCTGTATTGATCAGGGAATTGGTTTGCTGTGTGTGTGTGTGCACATGTGGGTGTGCACATGTCTACATTCAGTTCTGGTATCAGGGTGATACTGGATTCATAGAGTCTCGTAGTGTTGTTTCACTTTCTTTTTTGTGAAACAGTTTGAAAATTGTTCAGTCTTCCTGGAATGTTTCATAGAATTCGGAAGTGGACCTGGGCTTTACTTTGTGAAAAGACTTAATTATTGCTTCTATCTCATTGTTCACTATGGGACTGTTTAAATTATTTGTCTTCTTGCTTCAATTTTGGTAGGCCAAATGTATTTAGAAATGTATCTATTTCTTCCAAAATTTGCAGCTTTTTCCTTTTTTTAAGTTTATTTATTTCAAAGAGAGGCAGAAAGAGAGAGAGAAAAAAGAGAGAAAGGGTGTGATAGGGCTTCTTGCCACTGCAAACTCCAGATGCATGTGTATCTGGCTTTATGTGGCTACCAGGGAACTAAAACAGGCCAGACACTTTGCAAGTGTCTTTATTTAACCACTGATCCATCTCCCCAGACCTTTTTCAGCTTTTTGGAATATTTTTGAAATATTCCTAGGCTATTGTCTGGATATCATAGATGTACCAACTCTTTTTTCATCTCCAATTTTATTAACTTGGCCCATCTCTCTCTTTCTTTTGATTAATTTGGTTAGAAGCTTGTTGATCTTATTAATTATTTTTCAAAGACTACGTCTGTTTTAATTTGTTTGATTAGCTTTACATATTCTTTTAGTCTCCATGTTTTGTTAATTTCTGCCCCAATCTATTATTTCTTGCCACATACTTACTGCATGTTATCAGATACAAGAATCACTCCACCTGCTTACTTGTTTGGTAGTTTGATGTGCAACCTTTGACTCTCAGGTTATGGATGTCTTTGCTAGTTCTGAGAGTTTCTTGGAGACAGTACAGAGTTGGATCATAATTTTTGGTGGAATCCATCTGTCTTCTAGTTGGTGAGTGAAGGGCTTGTGCATTTCAGGAGGCTATTATCTAGAGTTGCGTGCTGTTCCCCACGGCTGCTTGGATGCTCTGGTTGTTGGTTTATTGGTAGTTCAGTTCTCCTCTTTGGGTGGTATTTCAGGTTGTTTGCTTTGCTGTGCTGAGTGTGATTTTTCTTTCCCAGCTCTTCTCTGTCCATCATGAGTTCCTTCCCATGTTCTCACGGAGGAAACTTCTTTTGCTTGTGTGTTTAGTGTTCTTTTAAGAATTGTCTGCAGTGCCTGCATGGTTTCCATAAACTGCCTTAACTTGTACTTGTCTTGAAATATTTGTATTTCTCCATCAGTTTTCAGAGCTATCTTTGGTGAATATAGTAATGTTGCTTGACAATTATTTACTTTCAGGGCTTGAAATATATCATTCCATGCTTTTCTGGCTTTTAGGTTTGTTGATGAAATATCTGCTATTACTTTGATGTTTTTGTCTCTGTGTTGGAGTGAGTGGGTTTTTTTTTTTCCTTATAGCTTTTAGCATTGTTTCTCTGCTTTGTATTGATGGCATTTTGACTATCACATGCCATAGAAAGGCTCTTTGCTGGTCACGTCTGTGTGGAGTTCTAAATGCTTTCTGTTTGGATATTTATTTTTCCCCTTGGTTTTGGAAATTCCTGGCTATCATTTCATTGAATAGATTGCTTAAGTCTTTAGAACTTATTTCAGCTCCGTATATTCCAAGGATTCTTAGGCTTGGTTTCATAAATGTTTCTCAGACTTCTGAGAAGTTTTGCCTGCATTATTTTTTTCTTTATATATGCCTAGATGCATTACTGTCTCAACCTTGTCCTCCATACCTGAATTTGTTCTGCTTAGTCTTGCTTGTTGGTGATGCTTTCTGCTATTTTTTTTTAATTTGATTCATTTCTAGCATTTCTGTGTGTGTGTGTGTGTGTGTGTGTGTGTGTGTGTTTTCAGCTTCTCAAATTTCTTACTGATCCCCCCACCCCATGTTGTAAAATTGTCCCGTTAAATTACTTCATTTCATTCACTTTGTTAACTTTCTTGTCTAGGTCCTGAATTGACTTCCTTGTCTGAGTCCTCTATGTAGTCATTGGTTCTTTTTAAAAGTAGAACTCTTAGATCTTTTTCTGGCATTTCAGCTGTCCTACTAGTTTGGTTTTCTTCTGCTGAGACGTTGCTACCTCATGGAGGTGTTAGAGTGGAATGCTGTCTCATGGTTTTGTGGGATTTTTGTTGTTGTTGTTGTTGTGTTTTACACATCTGTTGAGGTGTATGTATCCTCTGGTTTTTGTCCTTCCTTTTCCTGTTTTTATTTTGTGTGGAGTCCTCCTGGTGGATTGTCTTTGCCCTATATCTGGGGGAAAACCAGCTGCAGGGACAGCTATGGTGGCTTGTCAGCACTCCCAATGTGACTTCTGTGCACTTCATGTGTGTCCCTGTAAGGTTCAGAGACTGTGGCATGTAGCACAATCTGCCACAGTCTCCCTGTGATCTGAATGGACACTTGCCGCCAGCATGTTGAATCCAGCCTCTACTGTGATCTCCCCCTTGTTTGCTTGTCTGGGTATTGATGGGAATGGGGCAATGGTGAGCATTGCTGTCTGTCAACTTCAGGGTACCGGACCCCTTTTCTAGCACACTGCCAGTTTGCTGTGTTACCCTGTCCTCTTTATGCACTGGGCACAGCCTCCATTGTGTGTGGGCCCCCACTGCACTCCCAAATTCTACTCATCTAGGCAGGGGTCAAGAGAGATGGTGGACAGTGCTAATCTCTCAACTTTAGGGTCCTGAATCCCTTTCTGGTGCTATAATTACGGCTTGCTGTGTCCCACTCTCTTCTCCAGGCATACCAAATTTAGCCTTTGATTCAGGTTTCCAGAAGGGCAAGTTATTTCTTCCTACTCTCACAGTGCCTAGAGCTCAGAGTTCTTCAATGCACTTCCCTGGCGGACCCAGGTCTGGGTAAGCAGCTTGGAGTGGCTGCAAGTGCCATTTGACTGTGGTGGAGAAAATCCCTCCTTGTCTAATTTTAACAGAATTTTGTAGCTCTTTCTCTTATATCTCTATTGTTGCTTTTTGTTGTTGTTTGTTTGTTTTACGAGGTAGGGTTTCACTCTAGCTCAGGCTAACCTGGAATTCATAATAGTCTTCTCAGGGTGGCCTCAAACTCATGGCAATCCTCCTACCTCTGCCTCCCAAGTGCTGAGATTAAAGGCATGTGCCACTATGCCCAGCTCTGTTTGTAAATTTTAAAGGACTGTGCTAGTTGAGAGGGAAAAATTGAAGGTTCTGGATAGAAGAACTCTGGGAAGAAATGAGATCCAAATAAGAGGTAGAAGGATTGTCAGATGTAAGAGAAAAGATATTCCTTCTCCCTAGTTGATGGGGGGAGAGGATAAGTAGAAATGTGAGTAAATTTATTTATTCATTCATTTCTTTCATTATTCATGTATTTCTTTCTTTCTTTATTTGTGTAAAGTAAAAGAATTGGAGGCAGAAACTTGACGACAGTGCATAGTACTAACAGAAAGCTTTGTGGCTGGGGAGAGTTAGTGACCCTGTGGAATGAATCAGGATTCAATTCAGTGATGAGGGCTTGGTTGAGAATGAGGTCAGCAGGAACTTATGGTAGCAATCATCAGGCACTAAACACAGGGTGTTATATTATTCACAGGCTGGCCTCACTGTGCCTAACAAACAGAAGTGCCTGCTGAATGTGGACTCAATGAATGGACCCAGTTTAAGTGAGCCCTCCAGCTAAGGGGCCACATCTCATTCACTACCACAATTTTTCTTCAGCTAAAATCCATTTGACATCTGTCTTGAGTCTTTCTCTCTGGTATTTCTAGTCTAAAGAAATATTGAAATTTGGGTGTGGTGGTACACATCTCTACTCCAAGAACTTGGAAGGCTTGTGTAGGAGGATCACAGTGAGTTCAAGGCTAATCCTGGCTAAGAGCTGGGCTACAGTGAGACTATCCTGCCTCAAAAAAAAAAAAAAAAAAAAAAGGCTGGAGAGATGGTTCAGCAGTTAAAAGTGCTTAAGACCTGTGATAGTCGGAGACCATTCGATTCTGAGTACTCACATAAACAGCCATACGTATCTGTAATGGGGTGCAGAGGGGAAGACTAGAATATCATCTGGGCCTACTAACTGACAAAACAGGAAACATGGCATCTTTGGGTTGAATAAGAGACACTGTCTCAAGAAAACAAACAGATGAGCAAAGAGAAGGACACCAAAATTCTCCTCTGGCCTCTTCCAAACACATGCACACACAGGAGCTGCACACATATGCTCATGAGCACGCAGACGCATATGTGCGCCAAAAAGTGAAAATAAAATGAAAAAGAAAAGAATGGGAATGTTTAGATAGAAAATGTACATTCCCAACTCCCTGATTTTGTACAAGTTTATCATTATATATATCTACTTTCGTGGTGCACAGAGGCAGTAAGTGATTTCTGAAAGATGACTGGGCTGGGCACACCAGGGCTGGGCCTCTCAGGCCACCCAGCTCCCGTCGCATGTACTCTGCTGTGGTGGCCCATCTTCATCATCAACTTGACTGGGGTTGGAGTCACCCAAGAGACACACCACTGGGTGTGTCTTTCAGGGTGTTTCCAGAGAATTTTAACTGAGGAAAGAAAATCTATCCTAAGTGTAGATGCCACCATCCTGTGAACTGGAATCCCAGACCTAATTAAAGCAGAAAAGGGGGAAGCATGAGCATTCATCTCTCTGTTTCCTAACTCTGGACACAGTGTGATCAATTGCTTCACATCCCCACTGCCACCGTGATGCACTGTGTCTACTCAAACTGTGAGCCACACAAACCCTTCCTTCCTTGTTTATGTCAGAGGTTCTGTCACAGGAACAAGAAAAGCAACTTATATGGCGACATTATGTGAAGTGGTCTGGCAGTTCAGATGATTCAATAGGCTTTCAAGATCTCCTTTTTCCCTCCATCTCTTCCTTCCTCCCTCCTTCACTCCCTTTCTTTCTTCCTTTCTTCCTCCCTCCCTCCTTCGTCCCTCAGCATGGTAGCCCTCTTGGAATCTTTTTTGACCTCTCTACTAAGCTGTCCCCCAGCTTCATTATGCTCAGCCCTCATTTGCACACGCTCTTGACACCTGGTGTTCGGTGGCAGAAATGGCTGATAAAATTCCACACTGATTAATTTCATGTTTAATCTAACTGATACTTCTGTAGCCTTTGCAAATAACCTTTTTGAACAAAAACTGCAATGGCTCATTCCAAACCCGATCAAAGAGGTATGCATGACTCACAGCCACTAAATAAACATTGATGCCTGATGGCAGTAATATGGCTATTTATATTCAGAGCCTGATTTAACCAGTGGCATTCCTGTAATAAGATAATAAGCATGAGCTGTTTACTAGAAAAAAAGGAGAGTCTGTGGTGCTGGTGTTCAATAAAATCTCTTAACAGGCAAATGAGTCTCTGAAATTGGTTGGCAAATACATCCAGAATGAGATGTGCTAATTAGCTGCTGCTACTGATTTTCTAAAATAAAGAGTTTAAACTTAGATTAGCCTGAAATTCAGAACAATAAAAAATGCTGGATATATGATATTATGTTGAGAGTCATATGGATTATGCTTAATATATGTCCAGCAATACAATCAAAAAAAGAACTCTACTCCTAAGTCATTAGATTTTTAAAAGACTGTCTAAGAAGAGGTTTAAATGTGGAGAATATAAACATAGATGTCAGAATCCCAGGTCCATTTTTTTCTATTCAGACAGCATTTGTAGGTGATCCTCTTGGCTATACTCTCAGATACATCGGTTATTGTCAGCATTTTTTATTTTTAAATGGAAAGAGCAAAGGAATGCAAGAATTAGCTTAACAGCACTTGAATATCCTTTAAAAGTAGATTAACCTGTTAAGAACCCAGCTCTTAGAGGGGTTCTAGGTAAGTGTGCAGGTAATAGCAGATCCAGATTCAGACATAGCAATCAAGGCAGCAAGATCGCGAAGCCTCCCCCGCCTTCCAGCACTGCTTTATTGTCTTGTTTTGTTTCCTCTCGATGAAGCAGAAGTGGCAGAAACACTCTGCTTACTTCCCTCCTTCTTCTGGAACTGGCAACTTGCAGGGACCAGCCTGTACCTCAGGCCTCTGGTTAGCTGCCACCTTCGCCATGTCAGACTGGATTGTCACCATCAAGAATTGAAACTTCAAACAGTGACTGAGTCTCAGGAGATCCCAATTTTTTTTAAAAATCATATATTACTTCTAAGAAAGATGTGGCCATGCCATAAAAGGATTCAGGTTGTGTCTTCATCATAATTTTTTTCCTTGAACAAGCTTCAATTCATGAGCCTATTGTCTGAGTTTAGCTGGTAAGACAGTGCTTGTCTCCATACAGTGAACAGGACCAGCTAGGTGGAAAGGTCTTAGCACTGAGTCACTCATTTGGGTTCTATTTATCTGCAGTTAAGCCAGCAAAGGCTAGTTATTAATTTTCACTAAGATATTCCATCTCTATCAGTTTTTAGTAACCAGAGGAAATTCACTATGCCTATCTTTGTATTTTACGTTAGGTGTTATGCCCAGTTCTCGGCATCCCCAGTGACCACCAAGGAGGACCAAACACGTATGCAAGGGCAAGGAGCTTTATTTCGGGCTTAAGCTCGGTCTCTTGACTTCACCAACACAGTGGATCCATACAAGAGCCCCGAGTAGTGGGAGGGTAAGGTTTTTATAGGGATTTGAACATAAAAGAAGCGGATGGGTACATGATTGGTTGATTTAAACAGTGAATACACTTGTATTCTTCTGATTGGCTTGGGATTTCGGTGGGCAAAAATGGGGGCAGGATGGAGGCAGGACGATTTTGGCAGGCAAGGTTGGGGGGGGGGTTAGGTAATTAAGCAACCTCTGTTGCGATTGGCTAAACAAGCAGCAATAACATTTGTATGTATTTTGACTGGCCGAGACAGGGAGGTAGGAGGGACAAGTCTCAGGTGTCCTGGACAGGGGCCAGGGCAGCTGCCCCTTTGTTCCTTTGTTTAAGCTGAAACTTGTAACTTACGCCTAACCAGGGCAGCACTCTACTGAAGCCTGTCATGGCATCATTCAGTTTCTGGGTCCTTCAGCTTTTCCTGAGACCTATAATTGTGGGCAGTATCCTCCACAGGCAAACAAATAGTTGAAATTATAAAACAGAATCCTGACTCATGAATCATGGGATCATCCCTATATTAAAAAAATAGTTTTATTTATTTATTTGAGAGAGAGATACTGGGCACACCAGAACCTCTTGTCACTGCTCACTAACTCCAGATGCATGTGCCACTTTGTGCATCTGGCTTTACGTGGGTACTGGGGAACTGAACCCATAATGAAAGGTTTTTTTAAGCAAGTGTCTTTAACTACGGTATCATCTCTCCAGCCCCCTATACTTTAAAAATATTTATTTATTTGAGAGAATGAGTGCACCATGGCCTTCTGCCACTGTAAATAACTCCAGATACACGTGCCAGTGTTATGCATCTGGCTTTATGTGGTTACTGGGGAATTGAACCTGGGTTGTCAGGATTTGCAAGCAAGCACCTCTAAATGCTGAGCCATATTCCCAGCCCCTCTTCCCTATACTGTTAAATACTACTAATTAATCTTCTTTTGGAAACCAAGTAACCTCACAAAAAGTGAAGACGAGTTGAATAGCCACACTTCAAGAGTGCAGGAGCCCCTGCAGTTCTAGGGCAGGGAAACAGAAGGTTCTATGTTTACTTCACACAGACACATATTCCCACAGAGCTGAGGAGTGAACCCAGGGTCTTGTGCAGATAGACAAGCGCTCTGCCGCTGGACTACACACCCAGCCCTGGGCTTACTGCTGCTACCACTGAGGCCAGCTCAGTTATTAACATCTCCCTCTTTTAAAAATTTTATTTATTTATTTATTATGTATTTAAAGAGAGAGAGAGAGAGAGAAACAGAGAGAGAGAGACAGAGAGAGTGAGTATGAGCATGCCAAGGCTTCCTGCTACTGCCAATGAACTCCAGAAGCATGTACCACTTAGTGCATCTGGCTTTACATGGGTCCTGGGGAATCAAACTTGGGTCCTGAGGCTTTGCAGACAAGTGCCTTAGCCATTGAGACATCTCTACAGCCATTCTACTTCTCTCTTTTAAAAATACTTTTTTTCTTTTTCTGTATCTTTGTCCTTTGCATAAAGGAAGGCTACTGATTTCTGTGCATTGATTTTGTATCCTGCTACTTTGCTATAGGAGTTAATCACCTTCAGGAGTTTTGGGATGGAGCAATCTCCTCAGGTCCTCCTACTTCTTTTGTTTTTCTTTTCATGATTCCCTATCTTTAGACACCCACAAGTTTGGCTCAAACAAATAAATGGAAACATTTAACTCTGACTAGCAGAGAAAAGGTCAGGATCCTAGGGTATGGTTCTGACTTCCATAAAAGTCTCCAGAGGTAGAGATAATTTTCACTGGCTACAAACCCAAGAATCCTCTACCAGGGCTCCTCTAAGTGCTAATCCACAAAACCTGAAGCTAATCCTAGAGAGAATGAGCCTCTTACTACAGGATCTTCTTCTACATTCATTTTTCCAGTTCCATTTTACCAGTTTTTAAAAAAGAAAAGACAATGTGGTAGGTTGAATGTATGCCCCCCATTAGACTCAGGAGTTCATTAAATCTCGTAACTTGGATTTCCAGCTGCTTGGCTAGACAAGATGTTACTGTGAATAGATCCTGGGGTCCAGGCCTAAGATGTTACTGGGGGTGGATATGAATTCCAGCCTAAGGTATGCAGGGAATTGAGCTCTGCCTGGGGTTCCTTGTGTGTGCTTGCTTTTGGTGGTGCTGATGGTGGTTTCTTTACTCTGTGTGTGCATCTCTGAAAGGCAGCCAGCGTCTTCCACCATTATGGAACTTCCCTGGACCTGTAAGCTTCAAATAAACCCCACCATCCCATAAACTGTGTCTGGTCTGGAGCTTGCTTGCTTAACTTTGTTCTGGTCCCAGAGTAATCAACAACACAGGCTTTGAAGTCACCATCGTTTAGGTTATGCTATACTTTATAGCCGAGTAATCCTGGCTGAAGAAACTCTCCTTGCCTCATTTCCTCATCTGGGTTGCAGATAGCAATACTACTTACCATATTGTTCAGGAACTTTCAAACAGACAGCAGATAGTCAAGCTGTTAGGTTAGACTACATGAAATTTTGAACTCTTGTTTTGTTTAGTGTCTGAAGGTAGGGTCTCACTCTAGGCCAGGCTGACCTGGAATTCACCATACCTGGAAAATTTTAATATTTTACCGACAAAAAAAACGAATAGTGGTGTGTGTGTGTGTGTGTGTGTGTGTCTGTCTGTCTGTGTTTCAACCTAACAGTTTAAGCAAAATAAAGAAGAATTGCTGGGCATGGTGGCACATGCCTTTAATACCAGCACTGGGGAGACAGAGGTAGGAGGATCGCCATGAGTTGGAGGCCACCCTGAGACTACAGAGTGAATTCCAGGTCAGCCTGGCCTAGAGTGAGACCCTACCTTGAAAAACCAAAATAATAATAATAATAATAAAATAAAAATAAGTGAAGAAGAATTTTATGGAACCAGAAAATATAACAGTGTGGTAGGTATCATGTACAACTGCATCCAGGACTCAACCGAATAAAGAAAAGCTTTTCTAGAAAACAGATTTGGATCACACGGTACACAAGAGCCGGCCCTACTTTGGTCATGTTCCCAACCTCTGGCCCTATCACTGTCCAAAAGGACAGGCAGTTTCATGATTGGCTACGCTTAGGTTATGTGCTTGCATGGTGACTTCAATAAGAAATGGCCCCCACAGCTTCATGTGTTTTTTGTACTTGGTCTCCAGCTAGTGGCAGTTTGGGAAAGTTGTCAGGCCTATGAAAGGAGAAGCCTTGCTGGAGGTGCGTCTCTGGAGGTGGGCTTGGGGTACTATATTCCAACGCCAAGCCCAGGACGCAGACTGCTGCCCTAGAGCTGCTGCTCTTGAGATGGACACGCCCTCTGCCGAGCTGTCTGCTCCAACCGTGCTTCCCTGCCGTGGTGAAGCTTCCCCTGGACACTGTAAGCTGAAATGGACCCTTTCCTTCCCCAAGCCACCTCTGGTGCATGTTTTGTCCCAGCAACGGGAAGTTAACTGCTACAGCATGGCAGTAGGAAGGGCTCTTTGGTTAAGAGGTTGACAATCCTATCAGATAAGCCTTGTCCATCTTGTTCAGCACACAAGACATGTCCCCAATATATTAGCTGAACAAATGACCCAGGAAAGGATATTGTATAATTGCCCTAATTATTTACTTTAATTAATTTAATTAATTTTATATTAACTATAAGAACGAGAAGGACAAAAGCAATAAAATTCCAACGAAAAGTGCCCATATCTTATGGTTTTTGGTGAAGATTACATCAAAATGTGATGCACAGGCAGAGGCTGAAAGGTCCACAGAAGCTCACTTACCCTCTGCGTGGATCAAGTCCATGTGAGCACCCATTGTTTTACCATGCAGTGACAAAAGCACGGCAGACCCCAGTTTTTCTTGATTGAGTGGATCAGTTAAGAAGAGAACTCATAGAAAGACCAGGAACAATCTGGACCCCATTTCTTCCTTTGGAAAATGTTCTTCATGGAATTGTTATTTTAATTTTGTCTCAACTTTTCCTACGAGTAAACAGGACAAGAACAAACAGGTATTAAATCCCAACTGTAGGCATTTTGGTTAAAGACTTATGTTAGGAAAACCTTCTAGAATCTGGGGGGAAGAAAGTCTTCATCAATCAAAGTTTAAGGAAATAGTGTAATTTTTGTTCAGTTGTTCTTGGTGTGGAAAGTGAGCAGATGGGGCTACAGAGATGGTTCAGTGGTTAAAGGCCTTTGTTTGTAAAGCCTAAAGGCCTGGGTTCAATTCCCCTGTGCCCAGGTAAGCCAGATGCACAAAGTGGTGCATGCATCTGGAGCTTATTTGTATTGGCAAGAGGCCCTGGTGCACCCATACTTTCTTTCTCTCTCTCCCTCTCTCTCTTCTTCTCTTTCCTGTCTCTCTGCTTGCAAATAAATCAATTAATTATTTAAAAAAAAAAAAACGAAAGTGGGCAGATCATTTTCAAGAGCCAGTGTTAGGCAATGTGTGCCTCACATTCTGAGTGCGGACAAAGGGAGTGTCTGGGCACAGGAAACATGATATCAAAATGTCTGATTTGCAAGTGACCATCCAGTGCATCTAGTCTAATCCCCTTTTACTGAAAAGCAAATAAGACCTGCAGAAATAAGTCACTTGTCAGAGAGCCACAAAGCTGAGGGATGCCTGGGTCCCCAAGAACCTCATAGCCCACTATTGTCCACTTCTGAACAACCTGATAGGTGACAGGAAAGTCAAGTCCACCTTATCTGAATCAATTGGATCAGCCAAGAAGATTTGTGGGCAAAATAAAGTTCTTCAGCCTCTTCATGACTCCATTTCTTCCTTTGTAAAATTAGGTAACCGGTACTGAAGGGCGTGTATTAAGGTGATTTTTAAACTTTTGTTAATTGAAGTCCTAGAGATTTTGTATAGCTAGTTCAAAGGTCCAGAGGTCTTTACACAGATCTCTGAATGCCACCATATTTGAACTCAAACAGGTCCTCTTCTACTTGATTTTTATATTGAGTTTTCAAGTAAGCTTTGATTTAAAGGAAGGAAGAAAAGAGTTTAAAGGATAAAATAATTTGAAAATCACTGGCATAGAAAAGTGCTTAGCATGCACGTTGTTTTGCCTCACTCTGAAGCCTAGGCTGAGCTGGAATTCACAGCAATTCTCCTGCCTCAGCCTCCCAAGTGCTAGGATTACAGGTGTGAAACACTATACGTAACCAGAGATATACCACACCCAGCTAAGATTTTATTTTTCCAACATTCTTTGGATCTAGAATGCTTCCTTGATCCTTCTTGGGACCAATATCCCTCACCAGGCAAAGGAAACAGTGGGAGGTCACAAAGCATTGTAGAATGCCCATCCACACAGGAGCAAAATTGGTCACTTGAACTTCTTTCATAGGGTTAGCATTCTATCCACCTGGAGAATAACTAATGAGCCTAAGAGGGGTGACCAGCTTGATGGCCAGTCCCTAGGGTACTGGGAAGCTGTCACTGACAGCAATTTCCTGACCGCTGGGTAACAAACAAGAGAAGATGGGAGAAAGAAGCCACTCAGTACAGTTAGATGAGTCAAGCCATATGCCTGTGTCTGGAAGAGGGCCACATAATGACACACTATTCCATGGAAATGATCTTTAAAAGTAAACACCATCGGAATTGCTACTATTTGTGGGATGCAAGGCTGTCTCCAAGTTAAAAACTCAATTAATATAATTCATCATCTAAAGATTAAAACATCACATGATTATACTGATGTGAAAGGGGCATTTGACACAATTAAACACCCATTTGTAGTTTTTTTTAAATCTCAGAAAGCTAGGGATGGAGGTAATTTCCTCAAGGAGATGAAAACACAACCCTACAGTTCACAGCATATTGACTATATAAAAACCGAACAATTTTCTTTTAAGACCAGAATGTCTACTCTGACCACTGCAATTCAACCATGAACTAGCCAGTTCAATAAGGCAAGAAAAGGAAATAGAAGACATGCAAATTAGTCAAAAATAACTAAAACTGCTCCCACTTGCAGAAGCTATGATGGCTTGCACAGAAATCCCAAGGAATGTACAAAAACATTCCTCAGACTAATAAGGGAATTCAGCAAGGTCACTGGCCCAAGCTCTGCATGAGGAATCAATTGTTTCCATATTCTAGAAGCAAATTTGTGGAAATAATCGTAAATACAATGCCATCTACAATAACTACAACAAAGTTTTTAGAGAAGTGCATACTGTAGGTGGAAAATGAAATAGTGGAGTGGCGGCTGTTCCCAGGCTTCCGGGCCCCTGGAGAGTCCCATTCTGCGGAAAGCTACTCTCCACCCCGACACTAGCAAAGAGGTCAGAAACCTTGAGTAAGGCTGGAGATATTAATTTCAGGCAGTTAATTACATTCTTTCAGCATCCATCTCCCTGAAGTTTTCACTGAGAAAACCCTTCAGGAGGACATCCCTATTAGCTATTCATTTTTCTTTTGCACTGACTGGAGAATGAAGTGACTGTTGGCTGTGTCACACAACTCGTCGAAATTCACCTCTGGGTGAAGTGATCCTCAAATAATTACCAAATGTAGTTCAGGTAACTGAATTAGTGAATTACATTGGCTCCTTTGAGATGAAAGACTCTTTAGGAATGTGAAATACATTGGCTCTTTGTTATTAATAACCCGAACAATGAAAGAACCCAAAGTAGTATTCAATATGCTCCAGGAAGGGGATGACTCAAATTAAAGAATGCAATTGATTTTCATTTTCCATACTTTTCGTTTTCTATCCTTTTCATTTCCATAGTCGGCACAGAACATGACATGACAAGTCATCAAATCTCCTCTGATGGAATAAGGCACAAAGCTCTAAGGAGGGAAAAATTCAGCCCGTGTGTGTCAGTGGGTAGTTCCCTGTCCCCTGTGACTTGTTATCATTTCTTCTTACCGGCCCATTACAATATTTTACAGGTGCAAATCTCCCACATAATCTGCTTCATTTGTTCCTGCCTTAGTCTTTTTTTTTTTTTCAAAATTATCTCCACTATTCTTCCGACCCTTCAGACAAACAATCGTGTGGACCCATCAGTGCTGCCCAGCAGACACAGAGACAATGTGGCACTGTCCCAGGACTCCCTGGGCTTAAGGAAAGAAGACAGAAGCACAGAGGTGAATCTCTGGTGGACAAGCTTGGTCTTTAGAGCAGGGGAAAGGGAAAATGGTAGGAGAGGCTACCAGTCGGTAAACCAAGTCCCAGTCAGCTTGAGGTGGGCAGATGGGTAGAAGATGGCAGGGGAGGGGGGATGGCATCAGACCTTGCTTATGCTGGCTGGGTGGGCCACATTTACAGAATCAGATTCACAGTTTCTTTTTTTCTTTTTTCTTTTTCATTTTTTTTTAATTGACAACTTCTATACTTACAGACAACAAACCATGGTATTTCCCTCCCCTCCCCTCCCCCATTTTCTCCTTCATAGCTCTGCTCTCCGTCATATCCCCTCCTTCTCTCCTTTAGTCTCTCTTTTAATTTGATGTCATCATCTCCTATTATGAGGGTCTTGTGTGGGTATTGCTAGGCACTGCGAGGTCTTGGATATCGAGGCCAAATTCTGTCTGGGCAGTTGTATGTAAGGAGTGGTACCCTTCCTTTGGCTCTTACATTCTTTCTGCCACATCTTCCACAATGGACCCTGAGCCTTGGAGGGTGTGAGATGTTTCAGTTCTGGACACTCCTCCGTCCCTTCTTCTCAGCACTATGTTGCCTTTTGGGCCATCCCAGTGGTCATCGCCATCTGAAAAGAGAAGCTTCTCTAACCAGAAGTGAGAGTAACATTAACATATGAGTATGAACATTAAGAGTAGTGATTTCAGGGCAATTTGGTGAGAGTAATACATGCATTTATCCAGACAAGAGCAGGCTTTGTACCCCTAAGGCTCATGACCTCTCCTGCCATAGGCTTTTGATTAGGTTTTCAGTACTGGGCACATATTCCCTCCCATAGAGTGGGCCTTCAGTCCAATTAGAGAGCAGTTGGTTTCTCCCAGAGCAGACATGCCACTATTGTACTCGTTCAGACATTTGGCCTGTCTGGCCAAACTTGAGGTTTCCAATGTCCACTGTTTTCACCACTGATGACTTCTGTCTCCCATAAGACTGCATACAATGCAATTTTTTCCAGCTTTCAGTTTGCTGGGCTACAGAGAGAAGGTTTTCTGCTCATCACCACCTTCATTTCTCAGTGACTTTGCCACTCAGGCATGTGACGTCTTCAGCAATAGGGTCTTACCATCTCTTTCTCACAGGGAACCAAGGGCCTTGGCAATAGCCTGTAATGTTTTGGAGGCAACATAGACCTCCATGGCCAATAACACACTGGGCAGTATTCCATCCCAGGCACTGAAAATTTTCTAGTAACAATCTATGGCTTCTGGATGTGCCATTATTTTAAAAAGTAGATTTTCATATGTCTTATTCAGAATATCTTGAATTTTGGTTGACCCCCACCCATCTTCCTTTTATACAATGTCTTCCCCTGACCTCACTTAGGCCTTTCCCTTCCCTGTAATCTGTTCTTCTGCTTACATATATACAATACCATCCCCTTAAGACCTTCCCTCTCCTCCTTCCCTTATAGCCTTTTTCTAGCTTATAGGCCTCTGCTACTGATTATTGGTTCCAGATAACACACAAGCCTACACATTTTTAGCTAGGATCCACATATAAGAGAGAACATGCAACGTTTTTTGAGGTAGGATTTTACTCTAGTCCAGGCTGACCTGGAATTCACTATGTAGTCTCTGGGTGGCCTTGAACTCACAGTGATCCTCCCACCTCTGCCACCCAAGTACTGGGATTAAAGGCATGCACCAAGACACCCAGCTTTAGATTCATGGTTTCTTATTTTCAGCTTTCTTTGTTTCTTTCTCATCTTGAGATGGTATCTCAATGTTCTGCCCAGACTGGCCTAGAACGCATGCTCATCCTGTCTCAGCATTCCTAGTGTCTAGGGTTTCTGACCTGTGCCACTACACCTGGAGAGTTTTCATTTCTAATGTGTTGGGGTGAGGATGTATTTCTTATGTTATCTTTCAAAATATTTAAAAAATGTAATTTAGGTATTTGGGAATCGGGATGATGATACATTCCCATAATTCATAATCTGGAAGGCATGTACTTATATGCAGTGGAATTTCCCTGCCACCCCCAGCACCAGCTGCCCAGCGTCTCATCCACAGGTATTCCAGGCACTGCGCTCCTAACTTGTCTTTGCAGTAACATATAAGGAGATTTTCATGAAGTACCACGACCATCTTTCATTTACACAAATGGTAATTCACTATTCTGTTGTGCCTTGATATTTTTCCCTTCCTAATTTAGAGGTCATTCCTCACGATCACACACACAGCTCCTCAACCTTTTATGATGAATCCATTACTGGAACATAGCATTATTTGTGTAACCACTCTCCCATTGATGATCATTTCCATTATTTCCAATTTTTGCCAGTACAAACAATGCTGCAATGATTAACCTTATTCATGAGTAATTTCCACTTATGAGTGTCCTTATAATTTAACAGAATTGCTATTAATATAATTATATTTTATTACAAAGTCCAACAAATAAAACTGCTGAAGCAGAGTCTGCATGTTTGTAATTCTGATACTTATTGCCAAATTGGCAATCTTGATCAATATCCTGTGCCCATGCTTTTCTATTGGGTTCTTGTTCTTTGCGTGCTGATTGCACAGCAGTAAGCTGCGAGTGTGTTTCCCCAATTAGTGTTGACTCTTTGCTTTGCTTATGATCATTTCTACATGTAGAGAGTTTTCTTAATGTAGCTAATTTTTAATCTCTTATGACTGCTGTGATTTTTGTGTGTGATTTTCTTCACTCATAAATTATTTTTTAAAACCTTCATGATTTCTTTATGGTTTTACATTTTTATTTAAAATTGCTCATCCACCATCTGGAATCTATTTGGAAAGGTATAAAGTACAGCTCCAAGACTATTGCATAGTTCACTATTGCACTAAGCTACCCTGCTGTCAAGCACCATTGATAATAAATTCAATTTTACCCCACTGGAATCATTAGATACTGGTGCTCCCATCTCCAACACAGATTGGTCCTAAGGCTCTCCCTACCAGAATACCAAGTTCCTTATATTCAGTGGTACAGTGCTTGCATATGTACTGCCCGCATCCCTCTATATACCTGAAGTCATATGTAGACGCCTTCCAGTGCCTAACACAATGCAAATAGATATATTGTTTTTATTATAAATTCCAACAAAAACTGCTGAAGCAAAGTCTGCATGTTTGTAATTCTGATAGTTATTGCCAAATTGGCAATCTTGAGCAATATCCTGTGCCCATGTTTTTCTATTAGGTTCTTGGCTTTTGAATCAGAGATTCAGTAGAAGAAAGTTGATCAGGCTGTCTTATACCTATCTTCTCTCCAATAGCTCAGAGTCAGATTTTACCTAACCTTCTGGGGAAAGTTGTATAGTCTCTACCTGTGAATGATATAGTCACAAAGGTGAAGTCAGTGTGAGTTTATAAGAATCTGATCATAGGAATACCATGCTTCACTCTTCTGAATTTTAGTATGTGACCAGACTCACTGGGAACTTGTTCTTTCATTTCTAAGATTGTCACTTTAAACTCAAGTGAAGTATTTATTACACAGAAAGTCTTTGGGTTAGAATGCTCTCAGCTTCAAGTCATCCAGTCGAGATGCAAATACCTCCAATAAGGAAATGTACTGCTTGGCCCTGTCACCTCCAGGGGAAGGGAGAAGTGGGTTGGCAGGCTCAAAGGCTAGTGTGTCAATACAGGTTCTATCTCTCAATTGTCCAGCCTCTAGTTATGACAAGATGGCAGGAGTATTTCAAGGTGTCTCCTCCAGACCTAACAGCACTCTGAGCAAGAAGAGAAAGCATCTCCTTGTTTTGTCTCTCTTAGGAACAAATTTCTGTCTCATGGGCCAGATTGAGTGACCTCCCTATTCCCAAACTAATCACTGGCAAGGAAATGAGTTTGCTCTTAAATCCATCAGACCACCCCAGGCTGGAAAAGTGAGTTGACCCAAAGGCACATGGCAATTTGGAAGAATGGACACTTGAGAAACAAACAAACAAACAAAACCAAATTCTAATAGTAATGAAATGGGCAATAGATACAGATGATGAGTCTGCCTAGTTCCCCTCCTCTTTCTCTCTCCTGGCTTGTTTTCTTTGTCATACATCCAAACTAATCCCTGCCCCACTCCTGATCTGTGTACTTAGTATTTGAATGTATTTATTGCAAACTTATTTATTTACTAAGTGGAGAAAGGTATTCTGGGGACTGGACCCGGGGCATGCTCTATTGCTGAGCTACACCTCCAGATCCAACAAACACTTTAAAATATGTCCTGAGGCTATAGAGATAGCTTAGCAGTTAAAGCACTTGCCTGCGAAGCCTAAGAACCCAGGTTCAGTTCTCCAGGTCCCATGTAAGCCAGATCCACAAGGTGGCACATGCATCTGGAGTTCGGTTATAGAGGCTAGAGGCCCTGGTGTGCACATTCTCTCTCTCTCTCTCCCTCTCTCTCTCTCCTCAAATAAATAAATAAAAATAAAAATAATTTAAAATATGTTCTGTTTTCAATTGCTATCTATTAACTGCACTTATTATGGGGTACAATGTGACATTTCCACATATGTATACAAAGTTTCATGATCAGATTGAGGTGACTGTCATATCTGTCATCTCAGACTATCATTTCTTTGTGTTAAGAATATCCAAAACCTGGGCTGGAGAGATGGCTTAGCAGTTAAGCGCTTGCCTGTGAAGCCTAAGGACCCCGGTTCGAGGCTCGACTCCCCAGGACCCACGTTAGCCAGATGCACAAGGGGACACACGCGTCTGGAGTTGTTTGCAGTGGCTGGAGGCCCTGGCGTGCCCATTCTCTCTCTCTCTCTCTCTCTCTCTCTCTCTCTATCTATCTCTCTCTATGTGCCTCTTTCTCTGTTACTCTCAAATAAATAAATAAATAAATGAACAAAAAAAAATAAAAAAAAAAAAAGAATATCCAAAACCTTCTGTTGCAGTCAGCTTCTCGTTGCTGGCAGAGAGCACCCAACCAAAAGCTGATTGTAGAAGTAAAGAGTTTAATTTGGCTTACAGACTTGAGGGAAAGCCCCATCATGGCAGGGAAAACATGGCATGAATAGAAGCTGGCTATCACCTCCTGGCCAACATCAGATGGAAAACAGCAACAGGAGAGTGTACCAAACACTGGCAAGGGGAAGCTGGCTATAACACCTCTAAGCCTGGCCCCAACAACACACCTCCTCCAGGAACAGCCAATTCCCAAATTGTCACCAGCTGAGGCCCTAGCATTCAGAATAAATTTATGGTGGACACCTGAATCAAGTCACCACACCTTCTCCACTAGCTACTTTAAATAGTTAGTTAACTGTTATCAACCATAATGATTCCATTGTGCTATAGAACATTAGAAATCATTCCTCCTATTCAACTGCACCCTGCACCCACTAACCATCCTCTCTCCAGCCCTCTCTTCATCACCTCCTTCCCAGACACTGGTAGCAACTGTTATACTTACTACTTCTATGAGGAAAAACTTTTTAGCTTAAACAAACTAGTGAGAACATGTGATATTTGTCTCTCTATGCCTTGCTTATGTCACTTAAAATATCTTCCAGATTCATCTATGTTGCCGTAAATGACAGAACATCACTCTTTTTAATGGCTGAATAGTATCCATTATGCAATTATCAGCTAATTGATGTTTAGGTGGATTCTATACCTTGCTATTGTTAATAGTGTAGCAATAAATATGGCACTGCACATACTTCTTCCCCATACTAATTTCATATCCAGAAGTGATGTAGCAATGACTTTCTTGTTGCTGGGACAAAACACCCATCCAGCTTCCAGATGGGAAGGATTTATTTTGACTTACAGTCTTAAGGGGAGGATTCATCATGGCAGGGAAAGCATGGCAAGAACAGACTGCGGGCTTCACATCTTGTCTCGAAAGAGAGAGCTAGCTAGCACTCTGGCAAGGGAGGCGAGACTGTAAAATCCCAAGGCCTGCACCCAGTGACACTCTTCCTCTAGCAAGGATATACCTCCCCAACTCTCCACCAACTGGGATCAGGTATGAAGCTTAATCACAAACACATAAGGCTACGGGGAAATTTTTACATTCAAACCACCACAGTCCACCCCTAGTCCCAATAGAGTCATGGCCATATCATAATGGACAATGTTTTCAGTCCAACTTTAAAAGTCCCCATAGCCTTTACCAGCCCAATACTATTCAAAAGTCCAAAGTCTCATCTAAGATTCAAGATAGTCTCTTAAATGAGAGCCCTGTAAAATTAAAACACAATTTGCACACTTCTAGCACATAATAGCACAGAGTGAACATTCTCATTCTGAAGAGAGGAATGGAGGCATAGCAAGGAAATATTGGACCAATATAAGATCAAAAATCAGCAAAACAAATATCAAATCCTGCAGCCTCATTTTCAGCACCTGGGACTTATTATGAAATCATTTGGGCTCCAAAAGGGTTGGGCAATTTCACCCCTCCAGCTATGCTACGTGCATCCTGGGTAAAAGATACCCAAGCCAGCAGCTTTCCTTGATGACTGTCTAATAGTCTGGAATCTACAACATCCTGGGTGTTCCACTGCAACCCTTGTTCATCTTCGTAGCTCCATGCCATGGCCTCTCACAGGGTGTCCCTGCAGGGACCTTGCCTCACACTGTCTAGCTTCAGTGGTTCATGGGATCATGGTTACAGCCAATTACCCCCTACTTCTGGCATTTTAATGCTTCCAAAATCAGTACCAGGTGAGGATGCTAGAGGGATGGATGATAAGACAAGACTTTGAGGAGCAGGAACCTTCTTCAGCACTCTTCCTTTAGGGCCCTCCTTAACAAATCAGCACTCCAGGGCTGGAGAGATGGCTTAGCAGTTAAGCACTTGCCTATGAAGCCTAAGGATCCTGGTTCGAGGCTCGATTCCCCAGGACCCATGTTAGCCAGGTGCACAAGGGGGCACACGCGTCTGGAGTTCATTTGCAGTGGCTGGAGGCCCTGGCACGCCCATTCTCTCTCTCTCCCTCCCTCTTTCTCTCTCTGTCTGTCACTCTCAAATAAATAAATAATTTTTAAAAATCAGCACTCCTTCTACTGTCCCAATGCAGATGAGCTGGGCTGCCCTCAGTGGTGGCAAGCTCTTAAACAGTGACGGCCGAGGTAGCTGCAGTCTCTGGGCTCAGAACAGGGCCTGCTCACATTTCTTCCTATGCAAAAATTTATATTTTTCATAACACTCTTCTCTGTATTTTCCTCTGCCAAACATACCAGTTCATTACTTTTAAACTCAACCTTGCTCAATTCCTCAGTACATGGGGAAAACACAGACAGTCTCTCTGCTAAAACATCACACAAACTGCTCCTAGCCCTGTTCCCAACAAAGTCCTCTTTCTCCTCTGAAACCTCTTAAGCCAAGCCTTCAGAGTCCATGGTTCTCCCTACATTGTGGCCTTTCAAACACTCACCAGAATGGTCTATCAAGCTTTGATTTTCTAATCCAAAGTCCCAAATCCATATTTCTTCTAAAAACCAGTTGCAAAGACTAAAAACCACATGGTCAGATTCATTGCAGTAGCAACTCCCACTTCTGGTACCGATTGTCTGCCACAGTTACCTTCTGAAATAATTGACGAAAGGAATGTGTTCATTTCACTTTATGGTTTCAAGGGGGTGGTTTCAGCACGGCAGGGAAAGCATGTCAAGAACAGACAGCAGGGCATCACATCTTGTCACATCAGCTGGGATGTTGTAGCTTCCGGGACTATGATATAGCCACCAAGGAAAACTGCTGACTTCAGTGAATCTTACCCAGGCTGCAAGAGTGAATTGTCTATCAATATCCAGTGGGCTAGACTAATAAACCTCAAGGCCCACCTCCAGTGATACAACTCTTTCAGCAAGGTTCCACCTCTCCCAAAGACTCTACCAGCTGAGGATCAAGTATGAGGCTTAATTATAAACATATGAGACTATCGGGAACATTTTATATTTAAACCACTACAAGTAGGATGGCTTGATCTTATGTTAGTTCTAATTTTAATTTTTCTTTTGGAGGAATTTATATACTATTTTCTCTGGTAATTGTATTAATTTACATTAGCATCAGCAAATAGTGCATTTGAGGCTGGAGAGACAGCTCAGAGATTAAAGACACTTGCTTTCAAAGCCTGACAGTGTGGGTTCAAATCTCCAGTGCCCATGCAAAGCTAGATGCATAAAGTGGCAAATGTATCCAGAGTTCATTTACAGTAGCAAGAGGCCATGGCACCTCTCTCTCCTTGCAAACAAATAAACATATATATTTTTTAAAGAGTTCCCTTTAGCATTGTCCTTTTGTTCTTTTAGATAACAGCATTCGTAGTGGGTAAGATGATATCTCATTGTGGTATTGCTATTTCCATAATGATTAGTGATGACTAAACACTTATTCAACTTGTAGATTCTGAGGGCTGAAAGAAACCAGGAATCCTGATCTCTACAATGCAAGGTAAGAGGTAGAAAATTAAGGAATTTCATAGAACAGTGTTAAGTACAACAATATAAGGGTGCTATGGGATACTGAAAATTGAGCAGCTTCAAGAGTCATGCAACAGGGAACATTCAATCCAGGCTTAGATA
This sequence comes from Dipus sagitta, assembly GCA_036346955.1. Classification (NCBI taxonomy): domain Eukaryota; kingdom Metazoa; phylum Chordata; class Mammalia; order Rodentia; family Dipodidae; genus Dipus; species Dipus sagitta. The sequence goes on from CM070775.1 coordinate 82,479,253, forward strand.
AATGAAAGGGTAATCAAGGACACTCCGGGCAGGGAACATAATGACCCTTGAGGACACTGGCTTACATAAACCCAAGGTATTGTGAGATTTCTTTGCATCAATTTATAAATGGCATTGACATGGAGGGAGCAGTTTGTTTCATCCAGGACCTGAAGGTACCTGAAAGGAGGCTGTGACACCTGGTCAGGAGCTTCAGTTCACATCAAGGGACCTCACTGGACACCAACCCCTAAGAGATTCTGACAGCATCAGATTGTAGTACTCAAAACACAAACAGCAGATTATTAACCAACTTTCTGGACACAAAAGCTCATTTCAGAGGCTTCTAATTCCTTCTTGCATCTCACAATTCAACTTTTTACAAATAATCCACATTTGCAATCTGCCTTCACCTCATTTGACCCTCAACCCTAACTACCTAATGTTGATCATATGGTGATGGCTCCTTCTGAAACCCCTGTGGCCTCAATCATCATTGCAAGACAAAAGGCAAAAAACGACCCATTAACAACAACCAAGACTGCCACATTCTGTCTTCCAATCACACAAATCTCAATGTACTAGTTAACTTCTATCTTTAGAGAGTCCACACACTTAGAAAAGTATGGCTTCTTCCTCCCATTTTAATGTGAAATGACAATCATGAGTAATCCTAAGTAGCAATATCTGACAGGAAGCAGCTTAGGGAAGGAAAGGTTTTGTTTCAAGAGGACCCATTCCATCGTGGCAGGGAAAGCATGGCAGCAGAAGTAGGCAGCTGGCTAGTCATATTAAAAGCACAGTCGGAAAACAGACAGTGAACAGGAAATGGGAGGACTATAGAACTCAAGGCCTGCCCCCAGTGACCCACTTCTTCCAGTGAGGTGCCATCACTTAAAGTTTCCTCAACCTTCCCAAGCAGTGCTCGGACCAAGTATTCCCAAACCATCTGGGGAGGTGTTCAAACACATGAGTTGATGGGGGAGGTGTCATTTTACATTTAAACCACAACATGCCTGAGCTATTAGTCGAGTAATTTACCAATGAACGCATCATGCATGGTTTATAGTGGGTTCGAAGGTATACCCCCACACACAAAGATATGAAAACCCCAAACCTCAAAAGGTGACTGTTTGAAAATCAGGGTCTTTACAGAGATAATTAAGAGTTCATTATTGAGATCAGCCAGGATGAAGATGGACCCCAAGTCCAGTGACAAGTCCAATGCCTGTAAGGGTCAGAAGAGAATTCAGAGACCTGTGGAGAGAGGCCGCGTGAAGACGTAGGCAAAGATTGAAACAACGTGTCCAGAAGTAAAGGGATACTGTGGATGGCTGGCGGAAGCAGAAGCTGTGTGAGATTCTAGAAGTTCCACCCCCACACCCTCAGAAGACGTCACCAGCTGACACCTTAAGTTTGGACTTCCAGTCTCCTGAACTATGAGAGAATATATATCTTCTGTATTAGGCCAAGTTTATGGTAATTTCTTATAGCCTACATGTTATTTTATTATGTAATGCTTTAAATTAGAAGCAAAGATCATTTGGCTGTAAGAAAAAGAAACTTACGCTGGGCGTGGTGGCGCATACCTTTAATCCCAGCACTCGGGAGGCAGAAGTAGGAGGATCGCCATGAGTTCAAGGCCACCCTGTGACTACGTGGTAAATTCCAGGTCAGCCTGGGCCAGAATGAGACCCTACCTCAAAAAAAAAAAAAAAAAAAAAGAAAGAAAGAAATTTAGGAAGAGAAAAACTTAGATTAAAGAATTTCAGCCTGGGGCTAGAGAGATGGCTTAGCAGTTAAGGTGCTTGCCTAAGGACCCATGTTTGATCCGTCGTAAGCCCGATGCACAAGGTGACGCACAAGCAAGGTACACAAAGTGGTACATGCATCTGGAGTTCAATTGCAGTGGCTGGAGGCCCTGGCATGCCAATTCTCTGTCTCTTTTTCTTGTTCTCCCTTTCTCTCTCTCTTGCTCATAAAAAAAAAAAAGAAAAAGAAAAAGAAAAAAGAATTACAGCCTGTCTCACAAAACACAAAGATTAAGAATGGCAGCCTGCTACTTTTGTATCTGGAACCCAAGGTGAGGAGGGAAGTGAGCCTCAACCTACATGCTCTCCTATTGACATTCCCCTTGAGTTAGCCCTGTTTCCCTCTCAGTCTCTCCCCTGACTGGTTTCCTTTGTTTCATACACTTCTAGATATATGTTCTCACCAAGGCAGTATCAGTCCCAAGCCTGTGTAAATTTCAATCTTACTCCCTAAATCCAAGTGAATTAATTTTTTATCCTATTTACATATTTTCGAATGAGAACCTGTCTTCTGCCAGCCATTGGATGGCCATCTCTGGCCCAGCTACAACACATGAGAGGTGAAGTTCTATAGCTGCCTGCCCCTTTCATATCAATGGACCAGGAGCCCCCAACAGAGGCCCCAAGCTCTACTAGTCTGATCATTTATCTGCCTCCCTCACCGAACTGTCAATCCCTTGAGGGAAAAAATTTCTTGGGTGTAACCTAAGTGTGTCACAGGACCAGGTGCACTCCAGAAATAAAAGACTAGTAGTAGGTACAATCTATGCCATCAAATGACTCAAAAGTGTAGGGACCTTGATAAGCAACAGCCATTTCAGCTTACATTTCAGGGGTTATAGTTCATTATGGTGGGGGAGGCATGGGAGAAAGAGAATGAAACACCTGGTCACATTACAGTAAGGAAACAGAGGATGAACAGGAAGCAGGACTATAAAACCTCAAGATCCACCACCAGTAACCCACTTCCTCCTCCATCAAGGATCCACCAACTTCAGGATCTTCCTTCTAAAACACTGTTACCAGCTAGGGACCAAGTTTTCAAACACATGAGCCTATGGGAGACAGTTTACATTCAAACCACAACAGGGATGAAGCCACTGTATTCATCTACTCTGTTCCTCAGCTTTGGACACTCCTAGCAAAGGCCTCAGATAAAGAAATCCCAGACAGTGCTCCGTGGATTCTAGTTTGCATCTGAAGTGCTCCCCAAAACCTCAAGTATGGAGGGCTTTGTCCCCAGTGCACTAGCATTAAGAGGTAAGGTCTTTGGGCTGGAGAGATGGCTTAGTAGTTGAGGCATTTGCTTGCAAAGCCAAAGGACCTCAGTTCAACTCCCCAGGACTCACATAAGCCAGATGCACAAGGGGGACGCATGCATCTGGAGTTCGTTTGCAGTGGCTGGAGGCCCTGGCATGCCCATTCTCTCTCTGTGTATGCCTCTCTCTCTCTCTCTCTCTCTCTCTCTCTCTCTCTCTCTCACTCGCTCTCTCAAGTAAATAAATAAATAATTAAAAAAAATGAATTCTAAAAAAAGAGGTAGGGTCTTTGGGAGGTGACTCCATCATGAAGAATATAACTTCATCAATGGACTTGATGGAATCATGGCTTAGTAGGCTGTTGAGTGCTGATGGGAACTTTAAAAAGTGTGTCCTAGTTAGAGGAAGGTAATTGGGGGTGTGCCCTTGAAACATATATATGTCCCTAGTTTGTTTGCTTCTTTCTTTCCCTGCCTCCCTCCCTTCATTCCTTTTGTTCACCATAAGCTATTTCCCCCAGGACTAACATGACTATCGGGCATCATGAAGCAGAGATGCTGTGGTGACCTCCAGTATACCTTGGTTCACAGTCATGGCAATAAGCAGGATAGTAATGGCTAACTATCCCGTAATGACAATGAAGCTGTTAACATTCTCTTATGGGAGGATCCCAGACAGCCCCTGAGATTACAGTCACTGCTCTCTCTGGCCCCTCCCCAGCTGCAGGTAATCTTGCTCCAACTGGATTGGGGGTTGGGGTGTTCACAGGAGGTGGCAGGCTGGGGGGGGGGGGTTACTCTTCAGTGATAGAGCTGCCTGTGAGTCAGACATGTGAGACGTTGGGATTTCCCAGTGGTATAGTTTCTAGGTGAGTGGCCCATGCTCCTGTAAGTAACCCCAGCAAACTCAGTAGTTTGCCAGTGTGGGTGGATGCCATCCTCTTTGGCCTGTCAGTTCCTTATCTGGAGCAAATACGCATTTCTTTCCACCTCCCAAGAAAAATCCCACTACCCTGAGGTGACCAGCTCTGCTCCGCTCTGCCCCCCACGCTCCCTGCCACCATGTTCTGCTTTGCCACAGGCCCAGACAAGGGAGCATAGTGACTGTGGGCTAAAAAACTCTAAAATCATGAACTAAGAGGAAAAACAAAAACGGCTGCCTTTTAAGTCATGTTATTTTGACACGATGACATAAAGACAAGAAGACATCGTGGGACTTGTCCCCGCTGGGGAATTACCCTTCCAACCCAGCCCACCCTTCCCCCACTTCTCATCTCCCCACGGGGAATGGGGACGCGCCCGGCTAGCCCAGTCAGTGTCACACCTACTCCAGCTCTCTTCCAGTCACTCATTAGTCATCTGGCAAACATTTGCAGACACCTACTGCATGTCAGTCACCGCACCAGGCCTGAAGATACGGAGAGGCTGGACAGCCTGCTTGTCAGGCCCTGCTGGAAGAGGTGGCCTCTGCTCCTGGTCCTCTGATTCTTGGCTCACTCCGCACCCATCCTCCTAGAAAGAAATCCGTGGTACCTTCATTTCTTCTTTCTGAGGCCTCACCCTGGTGCAGGACCAATGGCTCAGAAAATCTGTCCTTTCCTTTCCATCCATTATAGGGTGTTTTCTTTTCTTTTCTTTCTTTCTTTCTTTTTTGTCTCTTTTAGCAGCAGAAGTACCAGCAGTCCTACCTTCCAAGAGGGCTTTGGTTTCAGGGGCTAATATTTACACGCATTTGCATTTCCTTTGTACACACAGATGGGGGGGTGGGGAAGAGAGTTTTGCTTGGAAATGAAAATGCTTCCTGGGCCAACACACAAAGTGCTACTGCAACTGCCAACTTAAAATCCTGCAGCAGCTTGGGCAGCCCAGATTCGGGTAATCTCAGCCTCTACTCTACCCACTTTCCCCTCCCCAGTTTTCTTCCCCTGCCGTCTCACAGCTCCTTTGCCAGCCTTTGCCGCTGTTCCACTCAGGGGCAGGCGAACTCTATTTGTCTTGGTCTTACACATGCTGGAAATCTTTCTCCTATAATTCCTCAGGTTTTGGTTATTTTCAGAGAACTCTGTGGGCACCCTCTGGTGGCTGACTGAAATTTTCACCTGCAGAACTCAGTTTGACAGGGATGGCTCTATCTCCCAGCCAGGCTTTTGGCTGGATGCTAGAAAGCACTAGTTTATTTGCCGTAGTTGGCCCACCTGTTTCATCACACAAAGCATGCGACTGAACGTGGGATGGTTGCTTTGAAACTTTCCGAGGAGGAATGCGACTTTATAGAAAGGGCAAAGCTAGGAAACAGGACGTGGCTTGTGCATTGCAGTTTTTCCATCAGCCTGGATACAATGGATGAGGGCTGTCCTTCTGTGGGCTCTCAGAGAACTCACTTCCAGAGCAACACCCCCACAGCCTGCACAGCAGGCTCCCTGAATGGCTGCTGCCACGGAACCTGCCGGTTCGCCTTCACTTCTTTGAGCTTCTTTGAGAATGACCAAAATGAAGTCGGGCCAAAGCACACTCTGGGGTGCTTAGTGGGTAGAAAGAAATGGAAAGGATCCCGGAGATTTCGCAGGATTCCTGTATGAATGAATGACATTCCCAGAATTCCTGATCCTGTGCCTGCTCATGGGCCCAGCCATTCCAGAGAATCTTCCCAGTCTCTGGAGGACCACTAGGGCAGGTGGGAGAGAAGGAAGGAGGTAGGAGAACAGAAGGAAGCAGAAATGGCAGGGCAGGAAGGAGAACTCTCCAGCTCTGTTTACTAGAAAGTTTCATAACCTCCCACCCACCCACCCACCTGCACCCTTGGCCCTGAAACGGCAGGGGGGCTGGAGTCTGATAAACAAACAGCTCTGTCGACAATGTCTGATTTTTCTTGACTTTTTTTATTTGTTTTGTTTTCTGAGGTAGGGTCTCATTCTAGCTCAGGCTGACCTGGAAGTCACCGTGTAGTTTCAGGGTGGCCTTGAACTCATGGCAATCCTCCTACTTCTGTCTCCCAAGTGCTGGGGTTAAAGGCGTGTGCACCATCATGCTCGGCTCCTTAACTTTTTCCAAAGATTTAATTAGTCTCATAATATTCCCCAAAGTCAATTAATGTTGCTTCATTTTGTGCACACAGATGCACAGTGGTTAAATATGAGTAGGACTCCCATAATCAGGGATCCACATCTACAGCTGTGTGACTCTCAGCCACATCTCACTCCTGAGGTTTGTCACTTTGAGCAAGCTCAGCTCCAATAGGCATATGTAGCCTGGCTGAACAGGGCACATTCTTAAGGAAGGGTGCATTAGAAGCTCAGAGAGAAACAACATCCAAGTGGATCATAGGAATAGGAAGGACAGGCTAGCTGTTCACATTCCAAATTTGACAGTCTTAGGACTTAGCAGATAATTTACTTGGAAACCAAGAGGCACTAGCTACCAGCAGCAGCATTCCTTATGGAAATTATTTGCCATATGTTTTCTTTCACAGCCAAACCACAGGGCCAAAGGGAAGCCCTAATTCCAGTGAGCCATCTTACCCAAGACAATGGTGGCAGAAATATTCCACCTAACTGGATCTGATAGTACCATCTGGGGGTGGGCAATGTCTTTGGTGGGGGGGAGGGTAGCCCAGAAGCTAAGGTATGACTGAACAAAAAAACAATGATGTTGATGTGACCACACCTGCAGGAATAGACTGGGTTCAACAGGAAAGTCACCAACGAGGACCTAATATCCATTGAACCCAAACTGTGTCAACCCCTCCTCAAGTACATGGGCTTCTATCTGTTTCCAGCAGAATGAAAATATTATTGTACAGTTATTGTGAGCCACACACACACACCCTGGGATATATAGGGCAATCTGTTAATTACAGCTAACAGAGTACTTGCTCAGTACAGATGCCATCCTGGACGCCTTAACATAGATTAACTCATTCATTGTCATGACAACTAATGAAGGCGGCACTACTGTGATTGCCATAGAAGAGAATAGATACCAAGGCAAAGAAATAAAATAACTGGCCCCACACTCTGCACACAGGAAGCTGTAGAATCAGGATTCACACTGTAGCTGGCTCCAAAGCCTGTGCTCCTTATCACTGCTCACCCTTCCTTCTTCCTTCCTTCCTTCCTTCCTTCCTTCCTTCCTTCCTTCCTTCCTTCCTTCATTCCTTTCTTTCTTCTTCTTCTTCTTTTTTTTTTGAGGTAGGGTGTCACTCTGGCCCAGACTGACCTGGAATTCACTCTGTAGCCTCAGGCTGGCCTTGAACTCATGGCAATCCTACCTCTGCCTCCCAAGTGCTGGGATTAAAGGTGTGCACCACCATGCTTGGCACCACTGCTAATTCTTGACACATGTGAGATGTGTTCATTTACCTTCCACAAAAGCTGTGCAGAATATATGCTGCTACCACCCCCCACTTTATTGATGAAAAGACAAAGTAGTAAAGAAGATAATGAAGATTCCACGGCCAGAAAGAGGCAGAGCCACATAATGTTGTCAATGACTACTACTAAGGAAATTTGGTATTTGCATGCAGAAAAATGAAACTGGACCCAGTCCCTCGCCAGTTACAAAAATCAGCTCAAAATGGATTCGAGACTTAAACCCTGAAACAATGGAACTACTAGAAGAAGCGTAGAGGAAATGCTTCAGAACTTTGGAATGTGCTAGGATTTTTTGGACTAGACTCCAAAGGTAGAGGGGGAAATAGACAAATTCAGTGATATCATACTGAAAGCTTCCACACAGAAAACAATCACCAAAATGAAGAGGCAACTTAAAGAATGGGCAGAAACACTTGCAAACTATATGCCTGCAAGAGGCTGATGTCCAAATATTTAAGGAACTGAAAAACTCAACCACAAAGCAACAATTCAATTAAAATATGGGCAATAAAACATTAAAAAAGGTATTTATCAAAAGAATACATACAAATGACCAACAGGTATGTTGAGTAATGTTCAGTATCACAAATCACCAGGGCAATGTGAATCAAATGCACAGTGAGAAATCACTTCACACCAGCAAGAACAGCTATCATGAAAAGGATAGGGTTAGACAGATGTCTCAGTGGATAAGGTGTTTGCCTGCAAAACCTAATGACCCAGGTGCAGTTCCGCAGTAACCACATATAGCCAGTGTCACATGCATCTGGAGTTCATTTGCAGTGATTAAAGGCCCTGGCGTATCCATTCATATTCATTCTCTCTGTCTCTGTCTCTCTCTCTCTCTTCTTTTTCTCTCTCTCTCTCTGGTTGCAAATAAATAATTTTTAAAAAGGCAAAAGGGCTGGAGAGATGGCTTAGTGATTAAGAAATCTGCCTGCAAAGTCAAAGGACCCAGGTTTGAGCCCCCAGGACCCATATAAGCCAGATGCACATGGTGGTGCATGCATCAGGAGTTCATTTGCAGTGGCTGGAGGCCTCATTTCTCTGGTTCTCTCTCTCTTTCTCCCTCTTCCCCTCTCTCTCAAATCAATAAAAAATTTAAATAAAATAAAAAGGCAAAAGACAGAAAATGTTGGCAAGGGTATGGAGCAAAGGGAACACTGTTGGCTGGGATTTAAATTAGAACAGTATGGAAGCTACTCAAAAACTTAAAACTACAGCTACCATATGACCCAGAAATTCCACTATTTTGTATATATATATCCCAAGGAAATGAAGTCAGTATGTCAAAGACGTATCTACATCTCCATGTTCATTGCAGCACTGTTCATAATAGGCAAGACAGGGAATCAGTCTAAGTGTCTGTCAGCTGATAAATGGATAAAGAATGTGTGGCACTTTAAAATGAATATTATTAATGTATAAAAGAATGTAATTCTGGGCTGGAGAGATGGCTTAGCCATTAAGGTGCTTGCCTGCAAAGCCAATGGACCCAAGTTTGATTCCCCAGGACCCATGTAAGCCAGATTCACAAGGTGGTGAATGCAACCCGAGTTCATTTGCAGTGCTGGAGGCCCTGACATGCCTATTCTCTCTCTCTCTCTCTCTCTCTCTCTCTCTCTCTCTCTCTCAAATAAATAAATAAATAATTTTAAAAACCTTTTTTAAAAATTAAGTTCTGTCGTTTGTGGAAATCTGAACAAAACAAATCAGAGAGCCAGAGCCTCAGAGGCCCCCAACACCTCATCACTGAAGCAGACCAAAAATGAACCCAACATGGCTCAGGGAAATTTTGCGGAAGAGGGGGCGGAAAGAATGTCAGAGCCACATGTTGGGTCATGATATGCAGAGACATTTAGCTTACCCATAACTGTGGGCTAACTCCACAATGCATGACCCGAATACCTCAACAAGGAGGGGCCAAGGGGAGGGGGTAGGTCACGGATGAGCCTAATAATGGTACCAAACTGACTGTATTTGCTGAATACAAAACTGACTAATAAAGAAAAGAAAAGAAAAAAAATTAACAGCAAAAAAAAAAAAAAGAATTTCATATAATCATTATATTCTAACATCCTCTCCCCATCCCACCTCTCCTCCCCAGCCAGGGCAGTTTTCCAAAGCTTCTACTGGTTGGTTCTTGCAGAATTCCTGCAGGGCATCTGAGAACAAGCACCAGTGGCTTCTGTCCCGAGAACTCATGGAGAGACCATCAGTGGTAGGTCCAAGGTCCAGCCCTCTCTGCCACTGTGATAGGGATGGGTCCCCTTTAGCTGTCCATGGGTTCACTGCTGTTTAACAAGGTAACCCCAGCCTTGATTCTGCCCAGGTTATCTGGGCTTGCCTGGGGGGGGGGTGTCCCTAATTCCAGAAAGGATTTCTGTTCCTTGGCCAGGTTATCCCACCACTAGAGGAAAATCCCACTCTTGCTATGTCAGACTTCCCAAGGCTCCCCTCAGACTAACAGATCAGGAAATTAGGGATTATGTACCCCATTCATAGAGCTATTCTTTTTAAAATTCATTTTTATTAGTTATGGACATACTTACCATGTAAACAACACATGTTGGTACCATCCTTTCCCTCATCTCTGCCCCTTTTCTGAAGGGGCCCTTCTCATTGGGGATGCAGGTCATCCCCATGTGGATTGTGGTCATAGAGCTATTCTTGAGGGGCTGGAACTCACAGGGGATTATTATTGCCTCTTAGAATTTACCTATTTGGCTAAGAACTAATTCAGGCTAATCTTTCTCTTCTCTGGTTTATTGATCACATACCTGCTGACTTTTCAAAGTGGACTCTGACCTTGTTTTGGGGGTTTATGCCAATGGCATGCAGAGTAGTGAGGTTACTATTATTATTAAATAGGATATATTGCAAATGACGAAGTGCAAAATCTAGTCTGTGGAGCTTTGGAAAACCACACCCTGTCTTATGGAGAGGTACAATTAGAGCTAGGATTCCTAAGTTCCACTACCAGGATGCGAGTCATGACTGTTCTTGCTAGCTATGTCATCTGCCTGGTACCTTCCCAGGGGCTGACATGTAAGAATAGTATCAACAGATTCTTTGTCTTCTGGCCTTTATTAGGACATCACTGACAGAAAGTATTAGCAGGCAGAAAGAGAGGAAACCAGGCTGTATAACCTCCTGGCTCCTTTCTTACCAAGGTACTGTCAGCTATCTGTGTCATTCTCCTGTGGCCACAGGTCTATATACCCAGTACTTACTGGAAACGAATAGCTTAAAGCAAAAGTAGTCATTGCTGCTTTATAACAACCTACAATGTGGGCAGGCTTTGCTGGCTCCATGTGGCAGCTCAAGGTATGGCTGGAGAACCCACTTCCAAGAAGGCTGGTCCACACAGCTGCAAATGAATGCTGGCTATTGTCTGGGCACTGGGGCAGGGTTGTTAGCTAGTGCCTCCAGATGGATTTGAGGCTTTCTACCAGTGAAGCAGTGGGTTCCAGAACAAGTAGTCTTCCAAGAAGATAGAGAATGAAGCTGCCAATCTCTTAAGGCCTAGAAACTACAAGATCAGTACTTCTGCCATGTCCCATTATGAAAGCAGGCAGAAAGCCCTGTGATCAGAGGAGAAACAAGACAGACCCTCCTCATAATGAAAAGAGTATCAAAGAATGTGAGACTGTATGCTGCTCTCGCTGCTGACCTAAGAACCTCCTCCAGGGACATGGCCAGTAGACACTGAAGAAACTCCAAACTCTTCAAAACAGAAAATCAGAGGCTGCAGAGAGCTCAGCATTAAAGCAGATTTCTGACACACCCTCCAGGGCTCAAGGAACATTGCAGAAGAGGGGGTGGGAAGAATGTAAGAGTCACAGGGTGGGAAAAATATTCTGAGGTATCATCCCTCCCACCCACCCCATAGACTGGCACATTCATGACCCCACAGTGACTACTGATATCCTACTGAGAAGGGTCCTCAGTTGAATAGGGGTGGGGGAGAGGGGACAAAAGAACCTCATTGGGGACTATGGCCAAATTATAGTATTATGTTCATATATTAAAGTCCTCAATAATAATTTCAGCCAGGCATGGTGGCGCACGCCTTTAATCCAAGCACTCAGAAGGCAGAGGTAGGAGGAGCACCATGAGTTCGAGGCCACTCTGAGACTACATAGTGAATTCCAGGTCAGCCTGGGCTAGAGCAAGACCCTACCTCAAAAAAAAGTAGACTATATTAATGTACATGTTAATAAATGGCCTTGCCACAGCTGCCCTCTCCAAGTTGCCATAGTGATCTCCTCTTGCTCTGTGAGGCCTGGCGCAGGGCAGCCAATTCTGAGATAATACTTTTCTCAGGGTGCATCTTTATCCCTGGTTTGATTTCCCTAAACCTTCACCATACACTTACAATGGTCTCGTAATTAACCCCCCCCCCTCAAAATGTCCAGCTTAGGGAAAGGTTTTTGAGAGAGCCCCAATATTTCTCTGCCAAGTTCCTGCTTGTTCCCCACAAGAACAGTCCATGAGACCAACCTCCTCAAATTCTCTCTTCCGGATTGCCATCTGACCTCAAACTTACCACAATCCAGTTGTCATTCAGCTTTTGTTTGTTTGTTTGTTTGTTTTTTGAGATAGGGTCTCTCTCTAGCCCAGTCTGACTTGGAATAAACTATGTAGTCTCAGTTTAGCCTCCAACTCAAGGCAATCCTCTTACTTCTGCCTCCTGAGTGCTGGGATTAAAGGTGTGTGCCACCACACCTCGCTTTCATTCATTTAAAATTATTTTCCTTTATTTTGGGGGGGGGTGGTGTGGGAGAGAGAGACAGAGAAGAAAAGAGAATGGATACACCAGGGCCTCTAGCCATTGCAAACAAACTCCAGACACAAGCATCACATTGTGTATCTGGCTTACGTGGGTACTAGAGAATTGAACCTGGGTCCTTAGGCTTCACAGACAAGCACTTTAACTGCTAAGCCATCTCTCCAGCCACTCTTCATTGATTTGTATTACCAATCACTTTCAATCTGGGCTCTGGTACACCTATGCTCAGTACAGTTTGGGTCCCTTAGGGACTGTAAGAACAACCAATGGTTTCATACTTGTCTCACCCAGAGAAGCGATTCCATTGTCATGGTGTTTCCCAATTCACAATCCTAATCTAAGGAAAAATAAGATATGAATCAAATAGGCTTCTAAGTACTTTTGGTCAATCTGGACTTTCAAATCTGCTCAGACTTACAATGTTTTTCTGTTCTCAGACTCCCTCTCATTCTTGCCTTGACCTTGGATCCTATAATGGCTAATCTCAACTTGACAGGATTTAGAATCTTAAATGTAGTCAGCACCATCCCATGGGGTGTGGCCCAGGACTGAATTAAAAAGAAGAAAGCAAGCTGAACACCTGCATTTATCTCTCGCTGCTTCCTGACGGATGCAATGTGACCAGCTGCCTCATGCTTCTGTCCTGACATGACAGTCTATGAGCCAAAATAAACCCTTCTCTAAGTTGCCATTGTCAGGCATTTTGTCACAGCATGGAGAAAAGCAAGCCAGGGTCTCTATTAATTGCAGCCCTAGATATTTTGGTGCTATGGCCTTCCACCTCAGCAGCCCAATCAGCTCCCAAGGGCGTCCCCTCACTCTGTCAGTTACCAGGAGCTCAGAGACTCCACCCCAGGCAGCACTGAAATGCATGAGTTAGAGGCTTTTGTTAAAGGACCATGAACCTTATTTCCTGGGGGCCTAGTCAGGTCTTCTACCACACCTCCCTTTTGCAGTCAAGTAGCACTAGGACTTTCCACCACACCGTTCCCACAGCTCCTGAACTGCTACCAGTGAGACAAGGAGCCTCCCATCCCAGGGCAGCTCAGCCCATTCCCCACCATGACCAAAGGTTGTTAGAAGGAACAGGTACCTTGGCTGTGTTTCTGGCCCGGTTTTGAAAGATTTCAATTTTACATCTTCCTCTCTTTGCATGATGCAGGTCCTACTGAACTCAACTTGTATCCCTGGGCATTGTTCTAGAATTTCTTTTTAACTGCTTCTCCTAAATGTTGGTTCTGCCTTTAACTACCTATACACATTTGAGCTCCCTCAGCTTTAACTATAACCAAATAGAAAGGAAATAATTCTTACTTTCTAAGAAAAAACAAGAACACAGCAACCTTCGTGCAGTCTGAAGTCTCATTCAGTCACCTACCCTAAGACTGAAATAAGGATGCAGATCATTTAACAGCAATATGCTTTTAAAAAAAATTTATTCTTATTTTTAATTTATTTGTAAGCAGAGAGAAAGAGAGAAGGAGAATGGGAACACCAGGGACACTAGCTGCTGAAAATGAACTCCAGGTTCATGTGCCACTTTGTGCATATGGCTTTACATGGGTACTAGGGAATCAAACCCAGATTGTTGGGCTTTGCGGCAAACACCTTAACCACTGAGCCAATGTCTCCAGCCTGCAACATGCTCTTTTTGCTGAAACAGGAAATTTGGCCATGAGGAAAAGAACTGCATCCTGAAGCCTTTGGAGACAGGGGACCCCAAATCCATGAAGTACCAGAAGCAGGACCCAAGGGATACTTTCACATGCAATGAAAGTTTGAGGGGTGAGGGAGGTAGCCTTCTAGATCTGAGTGAATTCTTCAGTCCTGAGAAAGTAAGTGTGGGGATTATAAATCTTGCAAATATCGTGTGCATACACCACACAACACACCTACACACACACACACAGAGAGAGAGAGAGAGAGAGAGAGAGAGAGAATATATAAATAAAAGATTTCAAATAAAGAGATGGCTGATGACCCTAAAACACTGCTCTGTGCTGACACAGGCCAGTGACCCCATCCCACCCCCATTCTGTGTGGCAAGAGAAGGAATCAAGGACTAATAGACTCCACACTCTCTTAGGAAGAGTAGGCTCGCAAGTCCCAGATGCTGCAGTGGGTGGTACAAGGTTCTCACCGAGAACTGAACAGACGTTCTGAGCCCGGCTTCGACAGAAGCTATCCAACAACTGTTCTAAGGGCTCGGCACAGTGGCACCAGCTCCACTGTGAATAAACTCATGTGGCTCTGCATGCCCAGAGAACGAGGCTGCCTCTCCTTGGCTGACCTTGCTGGCAGCTGTGGCTTTGTTAGTGTGCGGGCTTTCATCACATTCAAAAGGTTCTACATGTGAGAGGAGTTAGGCTGGCAGAGGCCAGGGAGAAAGGACACCAGGGAGGCAGACTACGGCAGTGACAGGCCTTCCAGTGGGTTGGCGTCCTGGGCCGAGTGTGCTGGCACACAAAGAGGGCTTTCTCTCAGGCACACCCTTCCAGAAGCAAGGGGTTACCACAATAATAGCAATAATGGTCACTGTTTACTGAGAGCAGACAATGTGCCTGAACTCTATTTAACATGTATTATGTCATTTAATCCTCATAGCCATTCCATGAGGTAAGTACTCTTATCTTGGTTTTACAAATGGGGAAACTGAGGCACCAACATGCCAAGTGACCAGTACTGTGTCACAGCGGTTCATCAGTGGTAAAGCTACAGTTCCCAGTTTGGGAATAGCACTGAAGAAAAGTGCAGCATCACAGAATTAGTTTCCTTTGGATGGAGACATTTCAGCTGTGGACTGTGAGAAAGAGAAAGGAACTAGCCATTGCTTCCAGCCTCTCACACTCTTCTGCTCACCAGAAGCTGTTGAGTGGACCCTTGGCCCCTCGGGGAAGCATTACCTCTTCCCCATGAGCACGTAGTACACACAGTTTATTGTCTCAGAGGAAATTAGGGGATTTCCCTTCTTACCCAATATTCTTATTTAAGGTCAAAGCTTGGACCAGCTGCATGGACATGTGACCTGTGAGTCACACAGGGCTCCTCACAGGGTGTCATATACTGCTATTGTTGTCTTGACATTTTAAACTTTTATACAAAGGGTCCTCACTTCATTTTTGTGTGCAGTGAGCCCCCACATTATGTCAGTGGTTCTGGAGAGGCTTTGAGGCTAGGGCAAGGGAAGACACTATCAGTGTCTATGCCTTGTAGCCTCTTCTCCTACAGTGTCCTATCAGCTAGAACTCCACACACCAAACACCCCCAGAGTGCCAACAAGCCCCTTTCCCACAAAATCACACACAGCAGCTCTTTGAAATGGGTTAGTAGGAACGTTCACTGGTGAGTGTGTTCTTATAAAAATTTACATAGGGATAAGTTCTAGTGCCCCACAGCACAGTAGGGTGAGAATGGTTTATAATCTGTTACATGTAATTATTGTATATTTCATAATAAAGTAGGAAAAAGGGAGTTTGAAAGCTCGTAACATAAATGCTATATATGTAAGGATATAGGAATGCTAATTGCCTTACTATGATCTTCCCTGTCATACATATGTGTCAGATTACCACACTGTACCTCATAAATGTGTAGAGTTATCATGTGTCATTTTTTCTGGCCTCAGACTTGTTATATATAGTCCATGGTGCCCTCAAACCTGCAATTCTCCTGCCTCAGTCCCTCGAGTACTGAAATTACACACATATACCACTATGCCCAGCTATGTGTCAATTTTTATAAGTAAAAGTAAATCACTCTCTTTTCCCAATAATATATTAACAGCAGATGGCTTCCCTGGATATAATTTTACAAATAAGCACCATTTCTTAATTTGATCTCAGACTTACTTCTGTCATTGACAACCAAGCAAATCAGGTTGACTCTTTGGGTTTATAGTCATGTAAAAGTAATAAAGTTTAAGGTACAAATAACATAACTGTATAACACCTGGTACCAACTGCTAAAACTGACCATGGTCGGTATAACCCAGACTTTCTACTTCATAAAAATCAGAAAGAAGGGGATGACACCCTGTCCTGATCACTGCTGAGTCCATGAGTTTTATGTGTACATCTCACTCAGACTTTTATAGCAACACAGAGGATGGTAAGGAAGAAAGGAGCGTCGTTTGTTATCCAGTTGCGGAAAGCATGTTTCAACAGTATTGTGCTTTATGGTGGCAAAAACACTTATTTCATCACACCCATGCTTCAGGACATGCCATGGTTTATGGGATTCAGGAACAAGAAACATAGGTAAAGAGACACCTTGATCTGTGTGGTAGGACATGATCACCCGAAATACCATTTACTTCTGCCAAGAGACAAAAGGATAATTGCAAGAAGAGGATTTGTATTTGTGGAGAACTGGGATCCTCTAACTTTTTTTAATTTTTATTTATTATTTGAAAGAGAGAGAATAGGCACACTGGGGCCTCTAACCACTGCAAACTAACTCCAGATGCATGTGCCACCTTGTGCATCTGGCTTATATGGGACCTGGGGAATCGAACCTGGGTCTTTTGGCTTTGCAGGCAAGCACCTTAACTGCTAAGCCATCTCTCCAGCCCCTCTAGCTCTTGGTCTCATGGCCCTTACATGAGGCCAGGTAGATGAAAAAGTCTAAGCTAAATCAAAACAAAGCAGACTTACAAAGTTTCTTCAAAGAGAAAAACAAATATGTTGACATGTAGATTATCCCCATACATGTGCACACATATGCATATTCACAGTGGGATTTACCTTATTAAAATATTCTATGGATTATCCTGCATGGTCAGGTTCTAGAGAAGCTGATGTCAGTGTTGTTGATTCCACTGTATCTTCATACATAATTTCACAGGGTCAAGTCAAAGCCCATGGGTAGATGGCTAGAGAGATGGCTCAGAAGCTAAGAGCACTACTTCCTGTGCAGGCATAAGGGTCTGAGGAGGCCTGAGAAGCTGCCTGAGTTCAACTCCCAGAACCCACATTAGTAGCTGAGGGTGGCCATGCACATCTGTAACCCTAGTCCTGTGGGGAGCAGAGACTGGAGAATCACCCAGTTTCACAATAAATAATAATAACTAGCAAGCTCTGGGTAAGTAAGAGACTCTAGCTAAAGTAAGAACAGGTGGAGGAGTGATGGAAGAGAACACCTGCATTGCACTCTAGCCACTGCAGGTGAGCACACAGGGCACCGCATGGGCGTATATGCATGCATAAACCAACACACATAACACACCACACACACACACACATACACACACACGTGTAAATCACCTGAAAGACTAGTAGTTCAAAATCTCTTCCACCAGCATTCCTGCACCGTTCCTTGCATGTGTTCAGTGGGGTGAGGAAGCTGATGTGATGTTAACAGAAGGTCACCATTTCTTTGTCTCTAGCTCATGTGTCTTTGATCGCCTCATCCTCTGCCCTGAGCATTCTCACAAGATTCCACTTGGCCTGAGGGCTGGTGAGAAAGCAACTCAGTGGAAGGTTTGAAATGGCACTGAAAAAAGGCACTTATACTGACAGTATTTTGCTCAAAAATTCTCTTGTCTCTCCTATCAAATAGCAGTGCTTGAACTCACAGCTTTCAAATCTTCCCTGTTTCTCTCTCCTCTTTCTTATCCCATTGCTGCAGTTCCTACACACTTAAGACAGTTTCCCATCCACTCCAGAGAAATATTTAGAACGTCCTTTAATTCTGTATCCGGACCTCCCACTGAAGGTGAAGGCTTCGTTTTGTTTCTGTGTGTGCATTAGCTGGCATTTATGAGAATGTTCAAAGCAAAGCTTCTCATAAAAACATGAAGCTGGGTACATACCAAAAGTCCACTGACGAGACACATTCTGAGCATTCACTCTCTGGAGTACTATATGATAGTGAAGATGAATGACTTCAGCTATAGGCAACAGTGTGGAATACTCAGGGTAGCGAGCTGAAGAATGGCAAAGCAAGTCTTGGCTGGAGGCGTGGCTCCTTAGCAAAACACATGCTTAGTATGCATGAGACTCTGGACTCAATATCTCCACCACCCAAAAATAAAACATCTCAGAAGACCATCTACAGCACATTACTCTATTACAAAAAACAATCGAAACTTAACAACCAACTATGAAAGCATATACACAGATTGAGAATTTTTTTTTTTTTTTTTACAAAGTAAGAGAATTAAAGACAAACTTCAGGTTGTTGGTTAAGGCATGAGGAGGTGGGAAGGGGACAACTACACAGGGAGATTTACTTTATTTTTAGTGTTCTGGTAGTATTTGGGGGTTGAGGGATGCTTATTATATCATAAATACATCAAATAAAAAAGGGTTCTGGGCTGGAGAGATGGTTCAGCACTTAAAGTACTTGCCTGTGAAGCCTAAGGGCCTAGGTCTGATTCTCCAGTACCCACATAAAGCTGGATGCACAAAGTGGCACATGTGTCTGGAGTTCATTTACAGCAGCTAAAAGCCTTGATGTGGCCCCCTCCTTCTACCTTGCTCTCTTTCTTTCTTCTCTCAAAATAAATAAATTAAAATATTAAAAAACAGTGTCCTACTTAGCCAGTAACAAATCAGGGGGTCAGATTAATCCAATTCTGGGCACCTGAGAAGTATTTTAAAAATACTCCCTCTCACCACCATCCCCCACCCCTGTGCATGGACTCAGGCCAGCAGGCTAGCATTCTCCCAGGGGACCTCCAAGCACCACACTGTCCCATTCACCATTGCCCCCCTCCCCACCTCCCCTTGTGCAGAACCAGGCCAGCAGGCTAGCATTCCCCCCTCCCTAGGCTTTCTTTCTTTCCCCCTCTCTAGGCTCTCCCACCACAGGGGACCTCCACGGCCCCCCCACGCATCACCTGACCCTCAGCAGTCCCACATCCCTGTCCTGCCTTGTGACAGGACCCAGAAATCCCATCCACCCCCTGCTTCAGGGTTCCAATAGACAAGCTATCCCATCCCCTCACCCCTCAGCATCACTGAACCACCCATCCTCCCCACAACACCAGTCTGCTTTGTCCCATTCCTCCATATGCCCTGTTCCCTCAGGCCACCTGACCGTGCAGTCCCATACTCTGAATCACTAAACAACAAGACCGTTCATCGGGGCCCTGGGCCCCCACCAGAGCCTCATGGGCTCCTGCCCTCTGAACAGGAAGGCCACGTTGCCATCAGAAGCCTAATTGAAACAAACGTAAAAGGAAATCATCTCTGAAGATATTTCAAGGGTGAACTACAGCTTCCTCTTAAATCAAATAAGATTCCTGCACTGTGATGGGCAGACCACAGCACAAAAGGAATAACATGAAAAATCAAACGCAAGCAAATCCAACAAGATTGCTCAGTCCCACAATGGATGTCTCTAATCAAAACATCGAAGAGACAATAGGATCAGAACCCCACAATGAAGATACAAGCTATGCAACTCTGGCCAAACAAATAGCAGAACTCGCAGAAAATCAACAAAGGGCCAATAATTATATGAATGCTGTCCTTGCTAGATTAGACCTAATAGAAAAGAACCAGGAAGAGTTCCAAAGACAGTTAAATGATCTGAAGGAGAGCAAGAAAAAAAAAAAGGACCTCAATCAGCTGGCTAAGCTCAATGAAGACATAAATAAATACAAGGATGAATTCCAAGAAGCATTAAGAAAATCAGAGAATGATGTGAAAGGGAACTCGACAGAGGGATGGAAACTACACATTTAAAAAAGCAGTAGAAAATACAAACTAAACTGAACAAGCCCAAAACTCTATAGAAGCTCTCAAGAATAGAGTCAACCATGTGGAAGATAGAAACTCAGAACTGGAAGACAAAAGAGAAGAAACAGTTTGTGAGTCAAAAAGTTTCAATAAGTTCAAAAATTTTTGTGAACACATGAGGGAACTGTGGGATACCCTTAAACATCCCAACATTTGGATTATGGGAATACCAAAAGGGGAAGAAATTCAGACTAAAGGCATGGAGAACTTACTCAACAAAATTATCAAAGAAAACTTTCCCACTCTCTGAAAAGAAAGTCCCATCAAGTTACAAGAAGCTAACTGAACTCCACACAGACTGGACCAAAGGAGAAATTCTAAAAATATATTATCATTAAGACCCTAAACATTGATAACAAAGAGAAAGACCTAAAAGTAGCTAGGTAGAAACAGCACATTGCATTTAAAGGTAACCCCATCAGAATTACTTCAGACTTCTCAATGGAAACCCTGAAAGCCAGAAGGGCCTGGAATGAAACACTGCAAAGTCTAAGAACCTATGGCTTCCAACCCAAACTACTCTACCCAGAAAAAGTATCCCTCATAATAGATGGTGAAAGATAAACTTTCCACAATAAAACTCAGATTTACAACTATATGAATACAAAGCTAAACCTGCAGAGAGTACTTCAGAGAATTCTTCACACAGAAGAAGAATCAAATAACCAAATTCAAGTGTCACAAGAAGCAGATCACAGTAACCAAATTCAGAGAAGGCACAAAAAACTACAAAGTCCAAGAAAACACCAAACCACATAAACCACCATAATATGGCTATATTAAATCAGACCTCACAGTTACTGCCCTAAATATTAATGGCCTTAAATCACCCATCAAGAGACATAAGCTAACAGGGTGGATCATAAAATTAGACCCCTCAATCTGCTGTCTTCAAGAAACTCACCTCACCACTAAAGACAGACCTCAGGGTGAAAGGGTGGAAAATGATATTCCAAGCAAATGGAAATAAAGAAACAAGCAGCTGTAGCTATACTAATATCAGATAAAATAGAGTTCAATACAAAAGTAATAAAAAAAAGACAAAGAAGGCCATTTACTACTTATCAAGGGAACCATCCAACAAGAGGATATCACAATCATCAAGCTTTATGCACCCAACACAGGTGCACCAAAATTCATAAAACCTACTTGACAACAAAACAGAAATAACCACCAACACCATCATAGTTGGGCACTTCAATACTGCACTATCAGCAATAGATAGACAATCCAAACAGAAAATTAACAGGGAAGTAAGAGAGCTCAACAAAACTGTAAATCAATTAGACCTAATGGACAACTACAGAACATTCTACCCCAAATCTACAGATTACACATTCTCCTCAGCAGCCCATGGAACCTTCTCTAAAATAGATCATATACTGGGTCATAAAACCTGCCTCCAAATATTTAGGAAGGTCGACATAATTTCCTGCACAATATCAGATCACAATACTGTATTGCTAGAAATTAACAACAAAAGATGCACCAGGAATATCACCAGCTCCTGGAAACTGAACAACATACCTTTAAACAATAAATGGGTAGTGGACTAAATAAAAAATGAAATTGCAGAATTTCTAGAATTGAATGACAGTGACAACACAATGTACCAAAACTTATGGGACACAATGAAGGTGGTCCTCAGAGGAAAATTCATAGCACTAAATGCCTTCATAACAAGGACAGAGAGATCCCAAATCAATAACCTAACCATCCACCTAAAGGCACTGATAAAACAACAAGAATCCAACCCGCAAAGCTCCAAATGGAAAGAAATAATTAAGATCAGAACAGAAATTAATGAATTGGAAACTAAAAAACAATTAAGAAAATTGATGAAACAGAAGTCTAATCATGTGTAGCTAGGATCCACATATGAGAGAGAACATGTGATGTTTGGCTTTCTGGGCCTGGGTTACTTCACTTAGTATAATCCTTTCCAAATCCACCCATTTTCCTTCAAATTTCATAACTCCATTTTTCTTTTGTGTGAGTAAGAAGAAAACTCAGTAGCATAGGCCAGTAAACTAGAAAGGAGATATAAAGGGAATAGAAGGAAGGGAGGGGGTACTTAATAGGATAGTATTGTATATATGTATGTAGAACAGACTAATGGGGGTGAAAAGGCATAAGTGAGGTCAGGGGAAGAGACTGAGAAAAGGAAAGGTGGAGGGAGGGCTAATCAAAATCTAAGAGGATATAAATAAGTCATATGGAAACCTACTTTTTTGGACAATGGAACACTCAGAAGCCATAGATTGTTACTAGAAAATTTTCAGCACCAGGGAGGGGATACCTTCCAGTGAGTTGGCCAGGGAGTTCCCTGGTGCCCCCAAAACATTACAGGCCATTGTGGAGGCCCTTGGTTTCCCACCAGGAATAGATAGTAAAACCCTATTGCTGAAGACTCCACATACTTGGGCTGCAAGTCACTGAGAAATCATGCTGGAACTGAGCTGAAAACCTCCTCCATGTAGACCAGCTGACAGAAAGCTAGAAAAAGCCACACTGCATGCAGTTCAATGGGAGAGAGAGAAATCACCAGCGAAGATACTGAAAACCTATAACAGGGGTAGTCATGAGCCTTAGGGGTGTAATGTCTGCTGGTGTCTGGTTAAATGTAAATACTATGCTCACCAAACTGCCCAGTAAGCACTTCTCTTAATGCTCATACCCATATATTAATGCTACTCTCACTTTTGGTTAGAGAACCTTCTCTTTTCAGATGGCAGTGACCTTGGGATGACTCAGAAGGCACTGTGGTGCTGAGAAGAAGTGACAGAGGAGTGCTCAGCACTGAAATATCTCAATCACATCTTCCAAGGCTCAGGGTCCATTGAGAAAGAGGTGGCAGAAAGAATGTAAGAGCCAAAGTAAAGGTAGGACTCCTTATAATGTGCTCCTCCAGACACAAAATGGCCTGAAAGTCCATGACTTCACAGTGCCTGGCATTACCTACACAAGACCTACATAAGGAGGAAAAGATCATGACATCAAAATAAAAGAGAGACTGATTGAGAGGGGGAAGGGATATGATGGAAAGTGGAGTTTCAAAGGGGAAAGTGGGGGGAGGGAGGGAATTACCATGGGATATTGTTTACAATCATGGTAGTTGTCAATAAAAATAAATAAATAAATAAATAACAGAAAAGAAAATTGATGAAACAAAGAGCTGGTTCTTTGAAAAAGTAAACAAGATTGGTAAGCCCCTTGCTTATTTGATCAAGTGGAAAAAAAAGAGACGCTTCAAATTAACAAAATTAGAAATGAAAAACACAACTGACATAAGTGAAATTGGGAGAATTATCAGGACTTATTTCAAAAATCTCTACTCCACAAAAGTGGATAATATGGACGAAATGGATGAATTCCTGGGCACATACCACCTACCAAAACTAAACTCAGAGCAGATTAGTCTCCTTAACAAACCTATCATACCCATCAAGATTGAAAAGGTAATCAAAAACCTCCCCCAAAAGAAGAGTCCAGAACTAAATCGCTTCTCAGCTGAATTCTATCAAACCTTTGTGGAAGAACTGAAACCAATTTTTCTCAAAGTGTGCCACACAATTGGAGAATAAGGAAAGCTCTCCAACTCCTTTTATGAAGCAAGTATTACCCTAATACCAAAACCAGGCAGAGATGCCACAAGAAAACTATAGGCCTATTTCCCTGAAGAACATAGATGCAAAGATCCTGAACAAAATCCTCACAAACCATCACATCAAATCATTATCTGCCTTGATCAAGTAGCCTTCAACCCAGGAACGCAGGGGTGGTTCAACATATGGAAATCTGTCAATGTAATGCACCACAAAAATAAGCTTAAATGCAAAAACCACATGATTATTTCAATAGATTCAGAAAAGGCCTTTAACAAAATACATCACTTTATGATCAAAACATTGGAGGGAATAGGCATGGACAGTCCATACCTCAACATAATGAAGGCTATATATAAAGCTCCTAAGGCCCAAATAATACCTAATGGGGAGAGACTGAAGGAATTCCCATTGAGATCAGGAACAAGACAGGGGTGTCCACTCTCACCTCTGCTCTTCAACATAGTACTGGAAGTCCTAGCTCAAGCAATAAGACAGGAGAAAGAAATAAAAGGATACAAAATGGAAAGGAAGAAGTTAAGTTAGCTCTATTAGCAAATGACATGATTCCTTACATAAGAGACCTGAGAACCTCCATCTCAAAACTCTTAAAGGTGATTAACTCCTTCAGGATACAAAATCAATGCACAAAAATCAGTAGCCTTTCTATATGGAAAAGACAAAGAAACAGAGAAAGAAATAAGCGACATTGTCCCATTTTCAATAGCAACAAAAAAATAATAAAATACCTTGGAATAACATTAACCAAGGATGTGAAAGACCTACAGAATGAAAACATAAAAACACTCAAGAAAGAAATTGAGGAGGACTTGAGAAAATGGAAAGGCCACCCATGCTTCTGGATAGGCAGAATTAACATTGTGAAAATGGCAATCTTAATAAAGGCAATATACAGATTTAATGCATCACCAATAAAAATCTCAGCATTTTTCTTCACAGAGATAGAAAAAAACTGAGCTCAAAATTCATATGGAATTGCAGAAGGCCTCGGATATCCAAGCACAACCTCAGTAAAAGAAACACCTCTGGAGGCATCACCATGCCTGATCTAAAGCTATATTACAAAGCAACAGTAATAAAAACAACAAAATACTGGCACAAAAACAGGAGTAAAGCCCAATGGAACAAAATTGAGGACCCAGACTTTGGGTAAAGTAACTATAGCTACTTGATATTTGACAAAGGCCCTAACAATATAGGCTAGAAAAAGACAGCATCTTCAACAAATGGTGCTGGACACACTGGATAACCATATGCAGGAAACATGAAACTCAATCCACACACCTCTCTATGTACAAAAATCAAGCCCAAATGGATCAAATACATCAATATAAGACTGGAAACTCTGCTAGTACTGGAAGGAAAAATAAGAGGAACTTTCCATGATACAGGAATGGGAAAAGACTTTCTGAACTAAACACCAGTAGCTCAGGAACTTAAACAATCACTCATCCACTGGGATCTCATGAAGCTGAAGTTTCTTCACAGACAAACATATAATAAGCACAGAACGGGAGAAAATTTTTTCTGGCTATACAATTGATAGAGGCCTGTAGCAGACAGATTCAGGTTCGCTGAGATGAACTGTCAGACCAGACACAGTTATAGAGGAAGGGATTTATTGAAGCTTACAGATCCAGGGGAAGTTCCATAAAAGCAGAAGAAACTGGCCTGCTTTCACAGGCCCAAGCAGAGAGAGAGAAAAAACAAGCCTCCAGGTCAAAAGCCGGAGCACACTTCAGGAACTCCAGCTAGGCACACTTTGCATATCTATACATTGGAATCTGAAACCCACCACCACACTTTAAGATCCACCCAGTGACTGCCTCCAGCCAGGTGGCTAAAGATGCAAACTACAAGCAAATAAACAACTAAATATATTGGGGGCCATCTATTCTATTCAAACCACCACATTCCGCCCCTGGCCCCCAATAGATTTATAACCATCACACATTGTAAATTGTACTCAGTTCAATTTCAAAAGGTCCCCACAGTCTTGACCAATTTAAGATATGAAGGCCTGTAAAATCAAACAAGTTAAGCATTTTTAACATATAAAGGCACAAATAAATATTTTCAACTGGTATAAGGCACAGCAAGGAGAGACTAAAACAATGCAAACTCAACCACCATCAAACAAACATCAAACTTCTGCAGTTCAAGTTCAATATACCCAGAGACTAACAGTCTCCAGACTTTTCAATTCCGCCCCTCCATCTGGGCAGAGTACCCGGGGAACACTTCCATCCCAGGCCAACAATGCGCTCTATGGTAGCCCTTGCACAGTCCTGGTATATACAAAACATCTTCAGGTCTTCATGCAAACCATGGTCCATCTTCCAAAGGCTTTTCAGCCTATCAGGGCATCATGCCCTGCCTCATGCTGCATCTCAGCAGCAGCTCCTGGAACCATGTGCAATTCATGACCACTCTTCACATTTTCCAAAGGCTCTTTCAGCCTATTAGGGCATCAGGCCCTACCTCATGCTGCATCTCAGCAGTGGCTCCTGGAAGCATGTGCAATTCACGGCCACTCCATGCATTTTTCATGCTTCTGAAACCAATACCAGGTGTGCAGGACACAGCCATATTCTTAATTCAGGGAGGAAACAAATCATAGCCTTGAAAAGCAGGTTCCTTCTCCAGTCAACTCTTTCCAAAAGTGTTTGCATTTCTATGATAGTCCTTCCTTAGGCATCCTGTCCATTGTTTTAATGTAAAGCAGTTGGATATCTTCCTTAAGATTGCTAATGTGTTTGACAATAGCAGATTCAGTAACCTAAAACCAGTCTCAGTGCCTGTAATTTTAACTTTCTTGAGGTGTTCCAGCTTATAATCTTAAATCTCTCAGTCCAATATCTCTAGCCAAGCACATCAGTCCATTACAAATTTAACCTTGATCAAACTCTCTGGGCCTGGGCAGCAGGACGCAGCCAGCCCTTATGCCAGTAGCCCAGTTCCAACAAAGTCCTCTGCAGTCTTTCCTTCCCCTTAGAAAGCTCATAAGCCAAGCCTTGAAGTTCAATATTGTCTACACTTAGAATTCTCAAACTCTCATCATAATAGTCCATAACACTTGGCTTACCACTCCAGACGACATCTTTAGTTGCAAGCACCAAGTCCATGCCTATTCCTCCAAAACAAAGGTTCCAAAAGATCAACATCCACATAGTAAGGTTCATCATCTCACCCCACTCCTCGGTACCAAATTCTGTAGCAGACAGATTCAGGTTCGCTGAGATGAACTGTCAGACCAGACACAGTTATAGAGGAAGGGATTTATTGAAGCTTACAGATCCAGGGGAAGTTCCATAAAAGCAGAAGAAACTGGCCTGCTTTCACAGGCCCAAGCAGAGAGAGAGAAAAAACAAGCCTCCAGGTCAAAAGCCGGAGCACACTTCAGGAACTCCAGCTAGGCACACTTTGCATATCTATACATTGGAATCTGAAACCCACCACCACACTTTAAGATCCACCCAGTGACTGCCTCCAGCCAGGTGGCTAAAGATGCAAACTACAAGCAAATAAACAACTAAATATATTGGGGGCCATCTATTCTATTCAAACCACCACAAGGCCTAATGTCTAGAATCTACAAAGAACTCAAAAACCTAAACAATGCTGGGCGTGGTGGCGCACACCTTTAATCCCAGCGCTCGGGAGGCAGAGGTAGGAGGATTGCCATGATTTCCAGGCCACCCTGTGAATACAGAGTGAATTCCAGGTCAGCCTGAGCTACAGTGAGACCCTACCTCGAAAAACCAAAAAATAACCTAAACAATAAAAAGTCAAAAAACCCACTCACAAAATGGGGCAAAGAAATGTGTAGGGAGTTCTCAGAGGAAGAAATACAAATGGCAAACACCCACTTAAGAAAATGTTCATCATCCCTAATCATCAGGGAAATGCAAATTAAAACAACCATGAGATTCCACTTTACCCCAGTAAGGATAGCAAACATTAAAAAACCAAATGAAAACAAATGCTGGCAAGGACGTGGAGAAATAGGAACCCTAATTCATTGTTGATGGAAATATAAGATAGTATAACCACTATCGAAAGCAATATGGAGACTCCTAAAAAGGTTGACTATAGAGTTACCAACAGACCCAGTTATTCCCTTACTGGGTATTTACCCTAAAAGCTCCATGCCTCAGTTCAGAGAGATTTGCTAAATCATGTTTATAGCTGCTAAATTCATAATAGTTAAGAGCTGGAATCAACCCAGATGTCCATCATTAGACAAATGGATAACCAAGGTGTGGTATATCTACACGATAGAATTCCACACAGCAGTAAGGAAAACATGACATAATGAAATTTGAAGGAAAATGATCAAACTTGGAACAGATGATTCTCAGTGAACTCACCCAATCACCCAAAGAAAATTGTTGCAAGGTCTCACTTTTCTGTGGCTCCTTACCTGAATCTGCCTGAGATGCTAGCATACTTAATAAGCATCTCAAGAACTAGACAATAGGGAAGGTAGGGTAGCAGGGGAGGGTAAGGGTATGTGGGGTGGGGGGACACAAACTGGACCCAAATGGCAATGGTACCATAAAATTCTATATCCTAAAAGACAGAAAAATGGTTAAACCTTTATCAGGTCCTTATTGGGAAAACCTGAATCACAGAGCCCTGGAGAGGGTACAATGAAGACTAAACTTAATCTTCACCTGTTTCTCTCTCTGTCTCTTCTTTCTCTTTTTTATTACCTATATTTTTCTTCCTTCTTTTCCCTTGGTGCTGGCCTGTAACTCCCAGTACCAGTATGTGGTTAACATCCACAATGAGCTGTTGATCAGAGAGACCTACAAGGTTTCCCAAAAGAAGACAAATTTCTTTCAGAGTATTTGATGACCCACCAAAGATTAGTGGTAAGACCCTACTGCCAAAGACACCATATGCTGTTGATACGGAACATGGAGTGACCTGGCTGGAATCTGGAAGAGAGTCATTCCCTAGACAGTTAGCTCATCTAGTGCCAGAAGGCACTACATGAGCAACTGGGGGAAAATGACCAAAATCTGTCCAAGCAACTCTTGGTCTAAGCTACTCAGGAGCAAACAACCTTACATGATGCTCACACAAGTGCAATAGTAACACACAGACATGGTGTGTAACCAACTGCTCTTGATTTGGCTAATGGATCCACTCCGTGGAATGGAACCCATAGCTGTATCTGGGAAACAAGTCAAAACCATATCAAAAATGAGCCCACTCTCCATTATCAAGCTTCCACCAATAGTGGGCTACAAGAGGACCTACACCTATTAAATTTTCTCTAAAATAATAATGGTTATTCCATTTATTTGGTGCTGACTTCACTCTCAGTTGGAGAATTTGCTTCTCTTTTTCATATGGACACAGAATCTGAGGAGACAATCAGCCCATTGCACCTCACCAGGCCCCAGCTGATACCATAGAGTAATTAGGGAAATGAGCAAGAATGCTGCTTTCTTGGTGAACCTGGTACCAGGACAAGGGTGAAGGAGATAGATACAGAGAACACTCAAATCTTACCAAACCAGATATCCAGAGACACAGAGGCTCTCAAGACCTCATCACTGAAGTAGACCTAAAAAGAACCCAACATGGCTCAGGGAAATTTGTGGAAGAGGGGGCAGAAAGATTGTTAGAGCCACATACTGGGACATTATACACAGTGACATTGCCTTCTCCCCATAACTGATGGCTAACCCCACAATGCATGACCCATATTCCCCAATAAGGAGGGTTGCTTCAGAGGGGGAAGGACAGAGAGGAGGCTAACGATGGTACCAACATGGCTGTATACACACTGTGTACATAACTAATAAAAAAATTCTTTATGTGCTTGTTCATCAGAAAATATTATAGCTATTAGAATTCACTCTTCTTAGAAGACAGAGCAAGGTTACAAGGGGAAAAAAACACCCCTTATCTTACATTAAGTGTTCAAACTCTACATAGAATACATTAAAAGTACCAAATGGAAGTAGATTCACTGGCATTTCACAAGGATCAGAGGAGAAATGTGTAAAAATTCTAAATTAATTGGTTCTGTATTTCTAATTTTAGACCAGTCTCCTTGGCAACTGCTGGAATGGCCTCCATTTAACCAGACTGCGTTTGTCCATCCATGTGCTCCTTCCTGTTTCTATTCACTCTCTTGGCACACTCATAGTTCATCGTCCATGTGGCTGCACTAGTTCTAGGATCAAGTGCTAAAGGACAGCAAAAAAGGCGCCTTTGGAGCCAGTCATGGTGGTACACCCCTCTAATCCCAGCACTAAGGATGCAGAAGTAGGAGGATTGCCATGAGTTTGAGACCACCCTGAGACTACATAGTGAATTCCAGGTCAGCCTGGGCTACAATGAGACCCTGCTTAGAAAAACAAAAACAAGAAGGAGGGGTGGTGGAAGGAGCCTTTGATGCAGACACACACATGAAAAGGGACAATATGATAAATATGAGAGTTCTAAACAAACTACTTTGGGGGTCCTGAAGTTGGAAGGAGAGAGGGAAGGAGGGCCACTCTTTCAGTGCTATCAAAGCACTCAGACGTGCCACGTGTATTTGGTGGATGCATGGTAAATAGAGCCAGGGTGAAGAGGAACCGGAAGAAAGACAGCACACTCTTCTCGTGCCTGTCATAAGCAAACTGCCAGCCCCAGAAGGAGCACACCTCAGGAACCAGCACCCCCACCCTCTACTGTACATCTTTCCACACCCACCTCCACCCCATTGGTACCCCCAGTCATCAAGACAACCAGTCTCCCCAAAGTACATGTTCACCCATAAAGCCAGACTCTAATATAGTCTCTTAGAGCAACTCAAAGGTGATGTTTCCCATGCTTAGACTCCAGGGGCTCCCTCCATCGGAGGCCCAAGGCCCTCAGGTTTGTCTTGAAACTCTTTCTGGATGGAGGAGCCTCTGGTGGGTCACTTTATCTGAATCTCTTCACTAGCAGGGTCTCCTGATAATAGAGTTCTGCAAAGAGAAGACAGAGGGTTAGGACCCTGATGGGGCTCTTTGGACACAATGCAAAGCTCCCACATGCCTACAGAAAGAGGGCCGCAGAGCCCACCGTTGCTCTCTCCCTCCTCTCACAGCTCTCCTGATGTGTGCAGCACATTTTCTGTTCCAATCTCTCCCTTCCCCATCCCTCTCCTGTCTGTAGACAAGACATAGCCTTCAGTAGCTCTGGCTGTAAGCCAATTGTACACACACACATATAAATATATATGCATATATATACATATATATGCATATATATGTATGTATGTGTGTAGTTTTTCAATAAAAAATCAAGCCTTATAAGCATATTAGGAGAACATTTAAATATCATTAGAATGAGATCCACAAAGCCCCTCCTTTCACAACATTTACATGGGATAAGTGATCCCCCACACTTCAGGATGCTTTATTGTGTCCTTCAAATCAGTCCTGTCTCCTTAAGCCCTCTGTTCAACCACCACTATCATTGTTACTAGTTATATTATTTGTTACTAGTTATATATATTATTACTAGTGCCCTCTAAGTAGTATTCTCTTCACCTCACACACTAGTTGAGGATACTGGGAGCATAAATGTGGGTAATGCAGGAAAATAGCAACAAGAACCCACAAGACAAAGAATGTGAATGGCAAGCTGGGGAGATGGCTCATTGAATAAAGTACTTGCCACACAAGCATGAGGAACCGAGCTCAGATCCCCAAAGCCACATGAAGAGCTGGATGCTATAGCATGGGCATCTAGAATCCCAGTATACCTATGGAAAGGGAGACCAAGATATGGGGAGTCACTCGGACAACCACAGGACAGCTAGCTTGGCAAATACTGTAGAGAACAATGAGAGATCTTGCCTCAAGTAAGGTGGAAGGCAAGGACTGACACCCAAAGTTGTCTTCTGTCCTCTAAGCACATATGGTGGCACATGCATGCCAATACTCACACACATGAACACAGACACAAACATATACACACACATTCCAGTTCTGAAAAAACTGAGTAGTGAAAGAGAACTTTGACCATAGGCAAACAGTAAAACTGGTATAGGGTTGGAAGAGATTGCTCAGTGGTTAAAGGTGCCTGCTTACAAAGCCTGACTGCCTGCGTTTAATTCCCCAGTACCCACTTAAAGCCAGACACACAAATGGCTCACACATCTGGAGTTCATTTGCAGTGGGAAGAGGCCCTTGCATACCCATTCTCTTCTGTCTCTCTCTCTTCTGTCTGTCTCATGAGTAAATATTTTGGAAGAATAAAAGAGTGGTTGGCAAGCAATAAGAATTGTGAATTAACAGGGAAAATGAATTCTCCAGTCCGACCTAGTCCACTCATACAAAGCAATAGTAGTACATACAACATGACCCTGATACAAAGCAGATACATAGACAACAGAACAGTATAATGATTCTAGAAATAAACCCAAACATCTACAGCCAACTGACCTACAACAAAGCATCAAAAACACTGGAAAAAAGAAAGTGTACAATAAGTAGTGCTAGGAAAACTAGATATCCCCAGTGCAGAAGAGTGAAACTATACCTCTATCCTCCACTGGTTACAAAATCAACTCAAAATAGATTCTATTTTGAGCATTAAAATGCTCATAAGCATTGTAGTGCACACCGAGACACCAGCACTTGGGAGGCTGAGGCAAGACAAGCATGAGTTTAACCCAAGCTTGGGTTATATAGTGAGACCCTGTCTCAAAAAAAAAAAGACTTAAATGTAATACTTGTATCTATGAAAGTACTACTCGAAAACAGGAAATGCTTCACATATAACATTGGTCTAGGAAGGTTTATTTGGATAAGATCTCAGAAGCACAGAGAGCAAAATCCAAACCAGATAAATGGGATTACACCAAGCAAAACCTCTGCTGTACATCAAAGGAAAAAATGCAGTAAAGAGAGTCTTTGGAACAGTATAAATTATTTGCAAGCTGTAATGGTTGATTGTGAAATGTCTCCCTCAGGTTTATGTGTTTGCACACCTGGTCTCTTCTTGCTGGTCCAGATGTTTATTGAAAGTATGAACCTTTAGGACATGGGGAATAGCTGGCAGATATGGGTCATTAGACATGACTCTTTAAAGGTATAATCACTTTGGCTCCAGTCTGATCTCTCTGCTTTCTAGTCATTCACAATGTGGAAAGCTACTGCCACAAATTCCCAGTACCATGGAATAAATATCTCCTGCTGTCATGCCCACCATGGTGGACTGAGACACTCAGAAACCAATGGCCAAAATAACCCTTTCTTCCCTCAAATTGTTTCTGTTCAGTACTTTTGTCACAGGAATGAGAGAAGTAACTAATACAGAAAATTGGTCCTTAGTATTGGGGTTAGTGCTGTGGTAAGCATGACCATCTTGTTCTTAGGTTTTTGGAACTAGTTTGTGGGAGGATAGGGAAGGGTTACTAGGAGAAATAGGCTAGAGAATCCCTTCAGTGCTGTGATTAAAGCTTCATGTGCCATTCCAGAGGAAATCTGGAAAACCTGAATGCCAATAGCTATGTGAGCAGTAACAATTGTGCTCATGAGGTTTCAGACAGGAAGGATTGTGTCAGAAGTTGGGTTAGCGGTTACTTGTATTACATTCTGACAAAGAATTTGTCTACTTTCTAACTGTGTCTTGAAATTTTGAGTGAGGCTAAATTCAAAAGCAATCTGTTAATTTATTTGATGAAAGAAATTTCAAGAAAGCCTAGCACTTGGGCTATGGTATGGTTGTTATTCAATGTTTTTGGCCAGATGAATAGTGAGACTTCAAAAGAAAAGTGAAGCAGAAAAATGTGAAAAACATGTAATTTGATAAGGAAAGGGTTAAATGCATTTAAAGTTGCAGACAGGGTGGATAAGGTGGGTATACTCTGCACTGGGACAATAGGAAAGATGCCTTGAGGGCATAGAGTGTCACTGGAAAAGATGGTTTCACAGGGTCCTATGGGAAACAGTGGGCTAGAGAAGTGTATCCTCAGGCTTAGCCATGCAAGCACCTGAAAGCCAGTGAAGTCATGGTCCAAAGTGGCCTAGCTGTATTTCTAGCTGACAGCAGAGCTTGATGTCATCCACACGGTATCAGCTTTGTAGGCATGCAGAATCCAGTAATGATGGGGTCATGGAGACCTTCTACCAAGTTTCCCTAAGAGAAGCCAATGAGGCAGGCAATGTGTAGCTGAAGATGCCAGACATGGATCACCAGGTACACGTGCGCTGCTGGATTTCAGTCTTGCCTTGGTCCAGTCTTCCCTTGATAGCCTCCCATTCTTTCCTTTTGGAATGGTAACTTATTCTGTGTCATTGTATATTGCAAGTATGTGGCTTGCTTTTTGATCTTGCAGGGGCCCACAACTAAGAGTTTGCCTTGGGTCTCCAATGTTAGGACTCTTGGAAGTTGGGCTGAAATGCTGGCAGTGAGCTGATGGGGCTCAGGTGTGGATTGCTGTGATTTAAATGTCAAATGTCCCACACAGGCTCATGTGTTTAAACACATGGTGCCCAGGTGACCCTGTTTAGTGAGGTTATGGAAGGTTTAGGACATAGTTAGGTTATTAACATTGAAGGTTATTCCTGGTTCTGGTCTGACCTCTCTGCTTCCCAAATGGCCACAATGTGAAAAATCTGCTGCCCCTAGCTCTCAATGCCTTCTGCTCCCATACAATGTCCTCTGTGATGGTCTGAGACCTTCTGAAACCATGAGCCAAAATAAACCTTTCCTCTTTTATGCTGTTTCTGCCAAGCACTTTGATCACAGTGAACAACAAACTATGCGTTCAACAAGGGGTTAATGTTAGGTTTTTGGAACTAGTTTGTGGGGGGATAAGGAAGGGTTATTAGGAGAAATAGGCTAGAGAATCCCTTCAGTGCTGTGATTAAAGCTTCATGTGTCATTGCAGAGGAAGTCTGGGAAACCTGAATGCCAATAGCTATGTGAACAGTAACAATTGTGGCCCCAAGCAGAACTTTTAAAGACAGAGATGGACCAATGCATAGAACCATTCAGATACATCAACACCTCTGTGCTGCCTCCCAGTGTAGAATAATAGGGAACTTGGCCTTTCTGAATATTAACAGTTCTCTCAACAGTTTTCAATTCTCTGGTCCACCTCTAGTCTTAGTATTCCCTTTGTGAAGGGCACTGCCTTATCAGACTCTGCTCAGCCTTTTGTGCTGAAGAGACTATGCGTCAGTCCAGTCTATACTCTTAGCATCATCACAACCCCCAAGATAGCACCTCTTAACTTCCCTTTGGGCTTCCCTAGAAGTGCAGGTGAACTGTACCCATTTTCAGAGCTACAATAGCTATTAAGAGCCTCTGGCCTGGCAACTTGTACTGATGTAACTCCCAGAAGTAAAAAACCTCAAGACCCTCAGAATCCAAACCAAGCTTTGTACTGCAGAGAAATCGGAAACACTGGAAAAGCTGCAATTGGAGCTCCTGGGCAGATCTATTACAGGAAGTCTGGCTTTCCCTGGTGGCCCTTCAAACATTAACCCATTACTCCTTTTGCAGCTATGCCACGAAAAGGCCATGACAACACTTTTGGGCTTACAAAAGTCAGAGCAGTTAGGTGAGGAAGGGGCTGGGAGCTGTTGAGGGCCCAGGGGAAGAGGTGGGCAGTTCCCAGTCTTATGCATCCTGCAGAAACGCTTTTTCTTCCATCCTATGAGCTTCTCGGGGGCAGAACAGTTTCAAGCACAAAAGAACAAAGCAAATCTTTTCATGTTTCCCTTGATCCTCTCTTCCAGTTGCAGATATGCATTGGTTTACTCAAAGAACAAGATAAACCAGACAAAAGAAATGAAGAGTCAAAAATATGCCCTGGAAAATTAATGTAAATATGTGGATAAGGATTTTCCCGTTCTCTCTTTCATCTAAAGCTGGCTCTAAATTATTTTTTAAGACCTTGGTTATGGTACCATTGGAGTAGAATATTCTAGGTAACTGTTCTGAGACACCATCCATAGTCCATTTATTATTTCTTAGAGAGGTCAGAATTATACAACCATTCTCTCCCTTGGCCTCTACCCCTCGCTTTCCAAATGATTTGAGCTGAATTCATTATGAGAGATTGTATTGCATCATATATCCCCTTGTTAAATACCTGACTGACTTCATTGTTTTCTCAGGCCATGAACCTCAGTTCCTAATTGCCAGTGGACGTGTGTTCTTTCCACATACACCCCGTCCCACAGGAGGGGTTCTGAATGTATGCCACTGTTCCAAAGCCTGACTATTGATCTTGATACTGCACAGTTTTTCATAAACATCTTAATCACATGGGCATGAATTAGCAGACATATTTAGCTAGAGATGCAGGTTGCTAGATCGAATCTTTGACTATAAATACCTTCAGGCCATTCTGTGCCATGTTGGAGGGAGAAAGGCTTCCACTGGGAAAACTTATTATTTCTTAAATATTTATATTTGTTTTCATCTATGATAAAATTACCACATCCCTCTCAAAGCTGCCACCAACTATGCCTATAGTCTAACAGGATTTTTTTTTCTTTTACCATACCTTTTGAAGTAGTCAGCACGTAAGATTAAAACTCACTCTGAAATGTCTGGGGACTCTCTTGTCACAGGATTGAGGTGCCAGTTGGCTGATGTCACAATTTTCTTTTTCATAACAGCACAGACACCATGCTGCACCGCTCTTCTAGGATGCTCAGTCTACAACAGAGGTCCTGATGTTGGCACACTTTGTGCTTTTTATTTAGACTCCTCTTCCCAGGCTGGAGAGATAATTCAGTGAGTAAAGTGCTATATGAGGACCTAAGTTTGGATCCCATGTAAAATGCTGGGTACAGAGGCATGTCCCTATAATCCCAGCACTGGGAAGGTTGAGACAGGGAATACCTGGAGCTCACTGGCTAGCTACTCTAGCTGAATCTGTGAGCTCTAGGCTCAGCAAGAGACTGTCTCAAAGAATACAGTGGATAGCAACTGAAAAAGACGCCAACATTAACTCCTGGCCTCCACACACACATGCACACATAAAGACATGCACCTGCACGCACATGTGCCTGCATGCATACAAACATGCACACACGTACATGCATGTACACACACACACACACACACACAAGAATCCCCTTTCCTTTGGTACTTGGGTGAAAGCTGAAGATTTTAGAATCAGACGAGTTTCTCTGAAGTGACCTCAACATTCACTTAGCATCATTTTTGTCGTCAGCAAAATGGAGAGAAACAAAATTGCTGCCTCTCCTGAAAGAAGCAAGAATGCATGGTTTGGCTTCCTAGGGGAGGTATTAGCTGCGCAGTGTGGGATAAGAGCAGGTGAAGACAGAGGTTCACATTCCCAGGTAAACTACAATCTAGATGCTTACTATGGGCCCACAGGCAACTCCAACCCAGGAAAAAAAATCCATGTTCCTTTCTTTATTTCCTAAGGTGCTTAGCCCAGCCTTACGTCCATCAAGCATGATGAGAAAAACATGGATAGTCAGCCTGATTAGTTGTCTTACCACTGCTTAATGATACTTACAGTACTGAATCTTTCAAACTGTGTGGTGGCTTCAATCAGATGTCCTGATAAACTCATGTGCTTTGAATGCTTGCTCCCCAGCTGGTGGCAGTTTGGGAGATGGAGCCTTGCTGGGGGAGGTGTGCTGCTGGGGACAGGTTTTGGGGTGTTACAGCCAGTACCCCTCTAAAACTGGGCTCGCTCTCTTGCTGCTGTTTTCCACCCGCTATTGAAGAGGTGATGTCCAGCCTCTGCTCATGCCATCTTTCCCCTGCCATATGAAGCATCCCCTTGAGACTGTAAGACAAAAGAAAAACTTCCCTACCATCAGCTACTTTTGATCTGGTGTTTTGTTCCAGAAACAACAAGATAACTACAACAAAATCTAAAACATAAGGAGCTTGATAACTCTTACCTTGGAATATAAAATTTCCAAGGAACCAATGAAAATATCCTCACCTACTTTGTTAACATCTCAATTTTATTCCATTCAAAAAATTTCTAAGCTACCTTTAAGAAAAAGCTAGTCTTATGAACATCTCCAGAAACCCATATATATATATTTTTTTAATTTTTTTGTTTATTTTTATTTATTTGAGAGCAACAGATAGAGAAAGAGGCAGAGAGACAGGAAAGTGGGTGCGCCAGGGCCTCCAGCCACTGCAAACGAACTCCAGACGCATGTGCCCCCTTGTGCATCTGGCTAACGTGGGTCCTGGGGAATCAAACTTTGAACGGGGGTCCTTAGGCTTCAAAGGCAAGTGATTAACCGCTAAGCCATTTCTCCAGCCCCAGAAACCCATATATTAACTCAACTTATAGTAACCTCTTTTTCCTCCAAAAGGGCAGTATGAATTTTCAGGCTGAATCCCATGGTCCGAGAATGTGTCAGCTGAACAAAGACTACCCATGGTGCTCTTTAGTGAGCCACTGCCTCTTTGCCTGTTTTCTCTGAATCACTTGGATGGATGTTTCAACTGATCTCCTATTATAAATCCCATCATTCTCCTACAATTGAGATTTGCTAGATTTGGAGGAATAAAATCAGAGACAATTAGTTTATCTTTATGCCAAGAATTTTATCTTTCTCAGTGGTAATCAAGACAGAGGTGGCCAAAGAGAAACATGTGGTGTGACATCATGGTGTCAGATTTCCTACGCTGCCCCTTTCAGGTTGAAAACTACACCTTGACTATTTTGAAAATTCATAATATATTAAATGTCCTTGATTCTTTACAACAAAAAATGTAACGTAAGTTCCATTCTCTTAAACAATTCTAAAATAGTAAAATGATGGTGCATGACTATCATTCTAGCATTTGGGTGGCAGAGACAGGACAATAGGAGTTCAAGGCTACCTATCATCAGCGACATAGCTACTATAAGGCCAGCCTGGGCTACATGAGACCCTACCTCAAAAATAATCTATAATTAATTTGAATATTTTCAATGTTAATTAACAAGACTCTTCCCCACTAGAAAAATCATCTGTCATCTAAAACTATCTTCAAGTCTCTTCTCTAACAATCATGGAGATATTTCCTTAGGAAAGCTCTGGTCTTTACAAGACTGCTCCTTGGGCAGGACAGCAACTATATTCTTGTTCACAACTCTTAACAGGACACCCTGTACACTACTAGAATTACTATAGCACTAACCTCTAAGTGGGTAAGTAGCTGCTGAAAGCCTACGATCAAAGTAGCACCCCTTAGCTTCTCAGAAAGTTAGAGCCAACACTCTTTTACACCCTCAGGCTTCTCTTTGGTTCTTACAATTTAAAATCAAAACCTTTCTTGTTTTATCAATCCTTGACTGAATCATTGCCTCCTTTTATTTTGATGTCATCCTCTTCTCCTCCTATTATGATGGCCTTGTGTAGGTAGTGTCAGGCACTGTGAGGTCACGGGTATCCAGGCCATTTTGTGTCTGGAGGAGCACGTTGTAAGGAGCCCTACCCTTCCTTTGGCTCTTACATTCTTTCTGCCACCTCTTCTGCAATAGACCCTGAGCCTTGGAAGGTGTAATAGAGATAATGCAGTGCTGAGCACTCCTCTGTCACTTCTCAGCACTGTGATGCCTTCTGAGTCATCCCAAGGTCACTGCCATCTGAAAAGAGAAAGTTCTCTAAAGAAAAAGTGAGAGTAGCAATAATATGTGGGTATGAACATTAAAAGACGTACTTACTGGGTAATTTGGTGAGCATAGTATATACATTTAGCCAGACATCAGCAGACATTACACCCCTAGGGCTCATGATATTCCTGTTGTGGGTTTCAGTACCAGGGATGTATTCCCTCCCATGGAGCGGGCCTCCAGTCCAATTAGAGGGCAGTTGATTTCCCCCATAACAGATGTGCTACTAATGTACCCATTGGCTCATTGGCCTGGTTGGCCAAATATGAGGCTTGCTGTGTCCACTGTGGAGTATCTTCACTGGTGATTTCTCTCTCTCCAATTGAACTACATGCAGTGTGGCTTTTTCCAGCTTTCTGTCACCTGGTCTACATGGAGGAGGTTTTCAGCACAGTTCCAGCAGGATTTCTCAGTGACTTGCAGCCCAAGTATGTGGAGTCTTCAGCAGTAAGGTCTTACCATCTATTCCTGGTGGGAAACCAAGGGCCTCGACAATGGCCTGTAATGTTTTGGGGCATAACGGATCTCCCTGGTCAACAACTCACTAGAAGGTATCCCATCCCTGACACTGAAAATTTTCTAGCAACAATCTACGGCTCCTGAGTGTTCCATTGCCCAAAAAAGTAGGTTTCCATATGATTTATTTATACCCTCTTAGATTTTGATTAGCCCTCCCTCCATCTTCTCTTCACTTAATCTCTTCCTCTGACCTCATTTATGCCTTTTCACTCCCTTACATATGTACAGTACCATCCTATTAAGCCCCCCACCTTTCCTTTCTATTCCCTTTATATCTCCTTTCTAGCTTACTGGCCTTGGCTACTGAGTTTTCTTCCTACTCACACAGAAGTCCAATCATTTGTAGCTAGGAGCCACATATGAAAGAGAACATGTGACATTTGGTTTTCTGGGACTGGGTTACCTCACTTAGTATAATCCTTTCCAGATCCATTCATTTTCCTGCAAATTTCATAACTTTATTTTTCTTTACTGCTGAGTAGAACTCCATTGTGTAAATGTGCCCTATCTTCATTATCCACTCATCAGTTGAGGGACATCTAGGCTAGCTCCATTTCCTAGCTATTGTGAATAGAGGAGCAATAAACATGGTTGAGCAAGTATCTCTAAGATAGTGAGACAAGTCCTTAGGATATATGCCTAGGAGTGCTATAGCTGAGTCATATGGTAGATCTATTTTTAGCTGTCTCAGGAACCTTCACACTAATTTCCACAATGGATGGGCCAGATTGCATTCCCACCAACAGTGTAGAAGGGTTCCTCTTTTTCCACATCCTCACCAGCATTTATGGCCATATGTTTTCATGATGGTAGCCAATCTGACAGGAGTGAGACAGAATTTCAACGAAGTTTTAATCTGCATTTCCGTGATGGCTAGGGATGTAGAACAGTTTTTCAGATGTTTATATGCCATCTGTATTTCTTCTTTTGTAAAGTCTCTATATAGTTCCATAGGCCATTTTTTAATTGGGTTGTTTGATTTCTTATTATTTGTTTTTTGAGTTCTTTGTATATCCTGCATATTAATCCTCTGTCAGATGTATACCTGACAAAGATTTTCTCCCATTCTGTAGGTTGCATCTTTGCTCTATTCACAGTGTCCTTTGCCACACAAAAGTTTTGTAATTTCATGACGTCCAGCAGTTAATCTGTGGTTTTATTACCTGAGCAATTAGGGTTATATTCAGAAAGTCTTTAGCAAGACCAATATGTGGAAGGGTTTCCCCTACTTTTTCCTCTAGCAGTTTCAGAGTTTCAGGTCTGATAATAGGGTCTTTGATCCATTTGGACCTAATTCTTGTATATATAGAGAGATAAGGATCTATTTTCATCTTTCTACAGATACATATCCAGTTTTCCCAGCACCATTTGCTGAAGAAGCTATCTTTTCTCCCATGAGTACTTTTGGCATTTTGTCAAATATCAGGTGGCTATAGCTACCCAGACTTACATCTGAGTCCTCTATTCTGTTCCATTGACCTACATGTCTGTTTTTGTGACAGTACCACGCTGCTTTTGTTACTTAGGCTCTGTAGTATAGGTTAAAATCAGGTATGATGATACAACCAGCCTTATTTTTGTTGCTCAAAATTGTTTTAGATATTCGAGATTTTTTTGTGCTTCCAAGTGAATTTTCGGATTGCTTTTTCTATTTCCATGAAGAATGCCATTGGAATTTTGATGGGGATTGCATGAAATGTGTAGATTGCTTTTGATAAGATTGCCATTTTCACAATATTGATTCTTCTGATCCAAGAACAAGGGATGTTTTTCCATTTCCCAGTGTCTTCCGCAATTTCTCACTTGAGTATTCTAAAGTTTTCATTGCAGAAATCCTTCACTTCCTTAGTTAGGTTTGTTCCAAGGTACTTTATTTATTTATTATTTATTTATTTATTAAAGCCCACTTGGTAGGGGTATATGATCTTTCTGATATATTCTTGTCTTCTGTTTGGCAACATTTTGTAGAGAATTTCTGCATTTACTTTCATGAGGGAGATTAGTCTGTAATTTTCTTTCTTTCTTTTCTTTCTTTCTTGTGTTCTATCTTTGCCTGGTTTGGTATCAGGGTGATGCTGGCTTTGTAGAAGGAGTTTGGTAGGATTCTTTCTTTTTCTATTTTATGGAAAAGTTTAAGAAGCATTAGTGTTAGTTCTTCCATGATGGTCTGGTAAAATTCTCCAGTGAATCTATCTGGGACTATACTTTTTTTAGTTGGGAGATTTTTGATAACTGCTTGGATCTCCATACTTACTATAGGTCTATTTAAGTGGTTAATTTCATCTTTCTTTAATTTAGGTAGGTCATATAAATCAAGAAAATCATCCATTTCTTTCAGATTTTCAAACTTAGTGGAGTATATGTTCTTATAGTAAGTATGTTGCCATGATTTTTTAAATTTCTCTGGTATCTGTTTTGATGGTGCCTTTTTCATCTCTAGTTTCATTAATTTTTGTCTCTTATCTCTTTCTTTTGGTCAGGTTTGCTAAGGGTCTATACATCTGGTTTATCCTTTCAAAGAACCAACTCTTTGTTTCATTGATTCTTTGGATTTTTTTGTTTGTTTGTTTCTATTTCATTAATTTCTGCCCTAGTCTTTATTATTTCTTCTAGTCTACTGATTTTTGGTTTGCCTTATCTTCTTTTTCTAAGGCTTAAAGATGAAGCATGAAGTTGTCTACTTGCGACCTTCTTAATTTCTTAATATAGGCACTTAAATCTATAAATTTCCCTCTTAGGACTGCCTTCATTGTGTCCCAAAGGTTTTGGTATGTTGTGTTCTCATTATTATTTGACTCTATGGATTTTTTATTTCCTTCTGGATTTCTTCATTGACCCATTCATTATTTAGTAGTATATTGTATAGTTTCCATGTCTGTTTTTGTGCCAGTACCACGCTGTATTTGTTACTATAGCTCAGTAGCATAGGTTAAAATCAGGTATGGTGATGCCACCAGCCATATTTT
Source organism: Dipus sagitta (assembly GCA_036346955.1). Taxonomy (NCBI): domain Eukaryota; kingdom Metazoa; phylum Chordata; class Mammalia; order Rodentia; family Dipodidae; genus Dipus; species Dipus sagitta. Next base: position 82,521,932 of record CM070775.1, read on the forward strand.
TTTTGATCAAAATTATTTTAGATATTCATGATTTTTTATGCTTCCAAATGGATTTTTGGATTGTTTTTTCTATTTCCATAAAGAATTCCATTGGAATTTTGATGGAGATTGCATTAAATATGTGTATTGCTTTTGATAAGATTGTCATTTTCACAATATTTATTCTTCCCAGAACAAGGGATGTATTTCCATTTCCTAGTGTCTTCTGCAATTTCTTGCTTGAGTGTTTTAAAGTTTGCATTGTAAAGATCCTTCACTTCCTTAGTTAGGTTTATTCCAAGGTACTTTATTTTAATTGCAAATGGGAGTGATTGTCTGATTTCATCCTCTGTGTGTTTGTTGTTAGCATATAGGAAGGCTACTGATTTCTGTGTGTTTATTTTGTATCCTGCTACATGGCTGTAGGTGTTTATCAGCTCTAACAGTTTGCTGGTAGAGTCTTTACAGTCCTTTATGTACAGAATCATGTCATCTGCAAATAATGATAACTTGACCGCTTCCTTTCCAATTTGTATCCCTTTTATGTGTGTCTCTTACCTTATTGCTATGGCTAAGACTTCTAATACTATATTAAATAAAAGTGGGGACAGTGGACACCCTTGTCTCATTCCTGATTTTAGTGGAAAAGCTTCAAGTTTATCTCAATTTAATAATAAATTGGCTATAGGCTTGTCATGAATTGCCTTTATTATGTTGAGATGTGTTCCTTCTATTCCCAGTCTCTGTAGGACTTTTATCATGAAGGGATGTTGGATTTTGTCAAATGCTTTTTCTGCATCTAATGAGATGGTCATGTGAATTTTTTCCTTCAGTCCATTTATATAATGTATTACATTTATCGATTTGTGTATGTTGAACCATCCCTGTATCTCTGGGATAAAGTCTACTTGGTCAGGGTGAATGATGTTTCTGATATTTTCATGTATTCTGTTTGCCAATATTTTGTTGAGAATTTTTGCATCTATGTTCATGAGGGAGATGGGTCTATAATTTTCTTTTTTTGTTCTACCTTTGCCTGGTTTTGGTATCAGGGTGATGCTGGCTTCCTAGAAGGAGTTTGGTAGGAGTCCTTTTTTTTTCTATTTTATGGAAAAGTTTAAGAAGCAATGAATGGTGTTAGTTCTTCCATGAAGGTCTGGTAAAATTCTCCAGTGAATCCATCTGGGACTGTACTTTTTTTAGTTGGGAGATTTTTGATAACTGCTTGGATATTCATACTTGTTATAGGTCTATTTAACTGGTTAATTTCATCTTTATTTAATTTAGGTAGGTCATAAAAATCAAGGAAATCATACATTTCTTTCAGATTTTCAAACTTAGTGGAGTATATGTTCTTATAGTAAGTCCCTATGATTTTTTAAATTTCTCTGGTATCTGTTATGATGGTGTCTTTTTCATCTCTAATTTTATTAATTTGTGTCTCTTCTCTAGTCTTTTGGTCAGATTTGCTAAGGGTTTATACATCTGGCTTATCCTTTCAAAGAACCAACTCTTTGTTTCATTGATTCTTTGGATTGTTTTTTTTGGGGGGGGTTCTATTTCATTAATTTCTGCCCTAATCTTTACTATTTCCTCCCATTTACTGATTTTCAGTATGCCTTGTTCTTTTTTTCCAAGGCTTTAAGGTGAAGCATTAAGTTGTTTATTTACGACCTTTCTAATTTGTTAATATAGGCATTTAAAGATAGAAATTTCTCTCTTAGGACTGCCTTCATTGTGTCCCAAAGGTTTTGGTATGTTGTGTTCTCATTATCATTTGATTCTATAAATTTTTTGATTTCCTTCCTGATTTCTTCCTTGACCTATTCATCAATTAGTTGTGTATTGTCTATTTTCCATGATTTTGTGTATTCTATATAGCTTTTCATGCCATTGAAGTGTAGTTTGATCCATTGTGATCAGATAAAATGCAAGGAATTATTTCAATTTTCCTGTGTTTGTTAAGATGTGCTTTGTGTCCTAATATATGGCCTATTTTAGAGAATGCTCCACGTGCTGCTGAAAAGAATTTGTATTCTGCAGCATTTAGATGAAATGCCCTATATATATGTGTTAGGTCCATTTGTCCTATGACCTCATTTAATCCAGATGTATATCTGTTTATTTTTTGCCAGGATGACCTGTCAATTGATGAGAGTGGGGTGTTGAAGTCACCCACTACAACTGTGTCTGGTGTTATATGTGACCTTAGTTCTAATAGCATTTGTGTGATGAAGTTGAAAGGCCCCGTGTTCGGTGCATATATGTTTAGGATTGTAATGTCCTTCTGTTTGGAGTGTGCTTTTAAATCAATATAAAGTGACCTTCCTTAACTTTGCTAACTAATGTTGGACTGAAGTCTACCTTGTCATATATTAGGATAGCAACCCCTGCTTGTTCTCTAGGCCCATTTGCCTGAAACACCGTTTTCCACCCTTTCACCCTAAGATACTGTCCATCCTTTGTAGAAAGGTGAGTTTCTTGGAGGCAACAAATTGAAGGATCCTGCTTTTTAACCCAGTCTGCAAACCTTTGTCTTTTGATTGTGTATTTATTTTTGCTATTTTTTTTGTTTTGTAGTTCTTCTGGTTTTACCTTTGCTCTCTTGTATTAACTACTATTTGAGTATAGTTTGTTTTTTCCAGGTTCCTTGTATGTGTGCTTTTCTTTCTCTTCAGCATAGAGGATCATTTCAAGTATTTTCTGTAGAGCTGGTATTGTCTTTGAATATTCCTTTAGCCTGCTTTTGTTGTGGAATATCCTTATTTCTCCATCTGTCTGAATGGATAGCTTTGCAGGATAAAGTAACCTTGGTTGACAGTTGTTATCCTTCAGAACTTCTGGCTTTTAAAGATTGTTTTGAAATCTGCTATGATCCTGATGGGCTTGCCTTCCTATGTGACTTTTCTTTCTAACTGTTTTCAATATATTTTGTTTGGCTTGTATGTTTGGCAATTTAATTATAATATAGCAAGGAGAGGTTCTTTCCAGGTTTTATCTGTTTGGTGTTCTAAAGGATTCCTTATCTTCATTGGTACCTATTTCCCAATTTGGGGGAAGTTTGCTTCTATGATTTTGTTGAAAATGCCTACTATGCCTTTGGAGTGAAATTCTTCTCCTTCTACTATACCCTGAATTCTTATGTTTGATCTTTTCATAGTACCCTGAATATCTTGAAATTCCCATTCATACATTCCTATTAGTTTGTCTTTCTCTTTGTTGGACTGTATTAGATCTACCACATGGGCTTTAGCACATGGGCTTTAGTTTAGATGTCCTGTCCTCTCCTTCATCCATTCTACTGGTGAGATTTTCTACAGAGTTTTTTAATTTCATTTGTTGTGTTCTTCATTTCTAGTAATTCTGACTGGGTTTTCTCTATTATTTCTATTTCCTTATTTAGTCTTGTATTGACCTCCTTATTTCATTAAATTGGTTTTCTGTGTCTTCTTTCATTAAAGAGATTTCCTCTTTGATTTCTTTGAACATATTTATAATCATTCTTTTGAAATCTTTTTCAGACAGTTCCTGTAACTTATTCTCACTGGAGGTCATTTCTGATTCATTAATACTTTTTGGTGGATTGATATTGTCTTGATTTTTGGTGTTTCTTATGTTATAAAGTATATATTTTTGCATCTTGGATTAATTTAATGCTTGGATTTTCTAATTATCTGCAGTATTATTAGATGTATCAATCAATCTGATGTTATATATCTTCAGGGTAGGAGCTTAAGGTGCTAGGTATGGCCCTTAAGACTCTCAGAGTATCTACAAAAGTAACCCTAGATATTGGGTTTGCCTGCTATGAGAATATTCAATTAGACTGAGTGGAGCAAACTACATGCAGGTTCTAAAATTTAACTAAACAATGTATACATTCAATGAAAAACAGCACAGAATATTTATACAAGAGTAGGTATTATGACAACCAGATTCTTTAATGGAGTCACAGTCCCTTAGGATGTGTGTTGTCCCACACACTTAATCCTGTCAACTAGGAGGCTAAGATTTATGGTCTGTTCAGTGTTCCAAGTCATCTTGTGACCAAGTGAGACCCTTTCCTAATGAACAACAGAAGAGGAAACAAAGGCACTATAAATTGGGAAGCAACAAATGACAAGCCCCAAATAGAGTTTATTTAAGAATGGCACATCCAACCATCCATTAGACTTAACATATAATTTATCCTGACATGGAAGGTACAATTAGCACTTCTGATTAAAGTGTATACACCAGGCTTATTTGGTTGGTACTGACCTGGTGTAATCCCAGTTACCTTTTGGGATTGTTTGTTCTCAGCTATGCTGCACTTCTGCTTGGGTCCCTCTTTGCTGCACTGTGGGCTCAGGTAGACCAGCTGGGTCACTGGATCGCTGCTCTGGTTGCCGGTGCCAGGTGCTGTGTAGGTGAGCTCCTTTCCCCAAATCTCTGGTACTTGCTGGTGCTTGTGCTGGCGGTGGGGGAGGGGAGGCTGTGGATGGTGGTTCTAGCTCTCCAGCTGGTCCATGTGATCCTCTACCTCACAAGAAGCTCCTCTGTTGGTCCCTGCCATTCTCCCTTCACATTTCTTAAGTTTGTATGGAAGCCAGTGTGAGTGGAGAATCCCCTAACCTGGCTTTTCCTACTGCTCAGGCAGAGTCTTGAGGCTGTGCCCATGCTGACCTGCTTCTGCTGCTGCTGGAGCTGCTTCTGTGGTTTCTAGATGCTCTGGATCTCTCCTACTTCTCTGCTATAGTTGATAATTTCTTATACACCTCAGTTTTTAGTAGAAGAGTATATTTTGCTGGGTTTTTTATTTGTTTGTTTATGGGTTTGGGAGAGGTTTTTGTTGTTGTTTTCGGTTTTTTTGTTTTTGTTTTTTGCTTTATCTCCCCTAGGCTGCTTTGGAATGGTTCCTATGCCACCATCTTAACCAGAAGTCCAATGTGTGTTTTTAAGCATTGACATCTCCACTCACCTTGGGCTTGTGGCTGATGGCTAGCATTTCAAGTTGTTGCATGGCTCCCCAGCAAACCACTAAGGGTTTATTCTTAGCACCTCTTGTCTTTTCCTGTACAATATCAATTTAGTTAATTATACTGTAACCTTGGTTTACAGAAGAATAGAAAAGAAACATATAACAGGTGCTAGTGATACAAAACAAAAGCTTCACAAGTTTAGTCTAATTTCAAGACACTGTGGGTGCCAGTACATCTCAACGAACATTCATGAAGACTCTGATCACTTGGGGCAATGGTTGCTATAAGCCTCAGCACTCTAGGCAGAGGGACAAACCTGTCCACTGTTGCTGGTTCAGACCCAATAGGCCACAGTCAGTCAAGTTCATGACAACTAGATTTCTCCATCCCATTCACCCACGGCCTTTCTGAAGATTACCCCAACCCACCCGGACCTCACCAGTTAGAGGCTAGGCAAAGGGCCTCTCACAAAGACAGTTGTGAAACAGCCAAAAAAGCACCAAAATTTTCTTTGACCCAAGCCTTCCCTATTCCCCCCTCAGATTCAAATGCCCTGAGCACTCTGCAGGCACATGCTTTCTGAACTCTTTGAAAGCAGAGCACTTGATAAATAAATTTTAACACGAAAAATTAAACTTGTATCCCTGCATCTGTCTCCTAGTAAAAGTAAAATTAAGCTCTTGGGGATGGAGGGGTGTCTTAGTGGTTAAGGCATTTGCCTGCAAAGCCAAAGGACTCAGGTTCGATTCCCCAGGACCCATGTTAGCCAGATACACAAGAGGGTGCATGCATCTGGAGTTTGCTTATAGTGGCTGAAGGCCCTGGCACGCCCATTCTCCCTCTCTCTCTCAATCCCCCTCTTTCTCTGTCAAATGAATAAATAAATAAAATATTTAAAAAATAAGCAAATAAGCTCTTGGTCTTATCTTGCAAGGTTTGTATTTCAGGGCAAAATTTCAGTATCATTTAGAAAATATATATATATATATAAACCTTCCCAAGATGAAGCTAGGACTTTTCCCTTCTCTGGTTTTGTTGATACCATATTTATGAAATAATTTCTCTAAATCAAATGATCTTCAACATATGACTTTGGAGGTGTATATCTTTAACCCCCCAGAAAGAAAGGCATTAAAAAATGTTCCTTTTCTTCAATCACTTATTCACGGACATTCTTGGGGAGCACAGGACTTTCAGAGCAGTGGCAGGCATTAGTATAAGTGGATGTGAGATGGATAAAAAGAGGAACAAAGGGACACAGGCATAATGGAAGTTTAGAAGCTTATGATCTATTAACCAAGGAGCAACCAGTAAGACCCAGAACCATTCCTAATCTGGTTGCGATCAGAGGTCACTTGAAGGACTGATTAAGAATACTGTTCAGGGCTGGAGAGGTGGCTTAGTGGTTAAGCGCTTGCCTGTGAAGCCAAAGGACCCAATTCGAGGCTCATTTCCCCAGGATCCACGTTAGCCAGATGCACAAGGGGGTACACGCATCTGGAGTTCCTTTGCATTGGCTGGTGGCCCTGGCGCACCCATTCTCTCTCTCTCTACCTCTTTCTCTCCCTGTCTGTCACTCTCAAATAAATAAATAAACAAAAAAATTTAAAAAAAAAGAATACTGTTCATAAGCCAGGCATGGTGGTGCATGCCTTTAATCCCAGCACTTGGGAGGCAGAGGTAGGAGGATCGCCATTAGTTTGTGGTCACCCTGAGACTGCATAGTGAATTCCAGGTCAGCCTGGTCTAGAGTGAAGAGTGAGACCCTACCTCAAAAAACAAAACAAAAAGAATACTGCTCATAATGCCCTGAGTTCTACCCCTAGTACCATAAAATATTTATTATTATTACTATAGTTGTTAAAGACTGCCTTTTTTTTTTTTTTTTTTTTTTTTGGTTTTTCGAGGTAGGGTCTCACTCTAGCCCAGACTAATGTGTAATTCACTATGTAGTCTCAGGCTGACCTCAAACTCATGGCGATCCTCCTACCTCTGCCTCCCTCCCAAGTACTGGGATTAAATGTGTGTGCTACCACACCTGGCTCTATTAAAAACTCTTGATTTCCACTTATTAGGTCCACATCTACTGAAAGTAGAGGGACATAGTAAATTCCAGGTCAGCCTGACCTAGAGTGAGACCCTACCTCGAAAATACAAAACAAAACAAAAAGGAGAGAGATGTAGAACCTGAGAATGTGTATATTTTTTTATAATTAACACACATAATTATGAGATTCAGACAGATAAGGAGGAATGACTGACGCTTAAACTATATTCTAGGGGCTAAAAAATCCTATGTCACACATCCCATTGCCACCAAAGCATTTTTATTCATTCTCATAGACCAGATAAGGGCCACTGGGGTCCATATTTTCAAATCCATAAAGCTTGTCCTTAGGATATTTATATTTATACTTAACTTTTCAAAGTATATTGATTGAACAAATTAAGACATATATATTTTCAGAACCATATTAAAATTCCTTGAAATCTAGTGCTACAGGGTTGTGTGTGTGTGTGTGTGTGTGTGTGTGTGTGTGTTTGAGACACAATCTCACTGTGTAGCCCAGGCTGGCCTCTAGCTTAACATCCTCCTGCCTCAGAAGCCCCAATCCTGAGATTGCAAGAGTGTGCAATTGTCCAGGTTTTAGTTAGTTTCCACATGGCATACACAGATGAGTGAAATCCTGCATTCAAATGGTGGCTCTATCAATGAGCAGAAATATGACCGTGAGCCTCATTTGCTCCTGTATGTGCACTGAGAGTAATGATAGTGATGTAATTAGATGGCTGTTTAGATAAAATGACAAAGTAAAGAGATGGGCACTGTACAGGGCCTAATATAAGCACTCCATGCAATGAGAATTTTCATCTAACATTCTCAGGCCCACCATGCAAGCAGCACAGGTCCAGGCACTGTGAGAATTGGGCAGAATAAGTTAGAACCCAAGAAACAGACACTGTGTATTGGAATTCCACTCAGCACAGTTCAACACTATGGAGCCTCATCAAAGTCACTGGAGACCAAAGGCACAGGACAGCGGCACGTTCAGCTGGCCACTTGCTATAGCCATGGAGAAACTGAGCTCACATCCTAATCTGAAGTCACTGCAGGGGGAGTGGTGGTGGTTTGGCCACACGTGAGGTGAGCACCAGGCGTGGTGGCACACACCGTTAATCCCAGCACTCGGGAGGCAGAGGTAGGAGGATTGCCAAGAGTTTGAGGCCACCCTGAGACTGAATTCCAGGTCAGCCTGAGCTAGAGTGAGACCCTACCTCAGAAAACCAAAAAAAATAAATAAATAAATACTTGAGAGGTGGCTTAGAGGTAAAGGCACTTGCCTGCAAAGTCTAAGGACCCAGGGTCGATTCCCCCGGACCCATGTAAGTCAGATGCAAAGGTGGCACATGCATCTGGAGTTCATTTGCAGTGGCTAGAGCCCTGGCACATGCATTCATTCTCTCTCTCTCTTTATATATATATATATATATATATATATATATATATCACATATATTACATATATATGTATAATAAATAAATAAATATGTTTTTAAAAAGTCTTACACACAATAACAAAATTGCTATTCCTATAGTGAAAATACAAAGCAGAAGAATGCAAAAGGGATTTGCTCATCTGTCTGAGCAAATTGTTATAGCTGAAATGTATTGCTCAGCTATCTGAGCAAACATCTTTCTGGTATGGGGAATCACCCTGTGCCTCAGTTATTCAAGAAGTAACAGATCAAGGCATTGTGCATCCCAAGACACACAGGTATGTCCAGAAGGAGGGCAGAGCTTTATTCTACCTAAATGCTCAATAAACATTTGTTGGCTGCTTGAGTGCTATGATAGTTTGAATGCAAAGTGTTCCCCATAGCCTCATGTGTTTGTGATTGTGGTTAAGCCTCATACTCAGCCTCAGCTAGCAGAGCTTTTGGGAAGTGAAGCCTTTCTGGAGAAGGTGTGTCACGGGGAGTGGGCTCAGAGGTTTATTAGTCCAGCTCCAGGCCCAGCACTTAGACTGCTTCTGCCCAGATACGTGACAAGATGTAAGCCAGCTTCCTGCTTGTGACACGCTTTCCTCACCACGATGAAACTTCCTCTTGATACTAGAAGCCTGAAATAAACCATTTTCTCCCCAAAGCTGCGTCTGTTTGGGTGTTTTGTCCCAGCAAAGAGAAGCTAATTGCAAACAGTGCTTATAGCCCTCTTTGGATATTATCCTAACAGAAGAATGTTTGATTAAAAAGCATGGAGCCAAATACCACATGTTCTCTCTCATATGTGGATCCTAGCTACAAATGATTAGACTTCTGTGTGAGTAGGAAGAAAACGCAGTAGCAAAGGTCAGTAAGCTAGAAAGGAGATATAACGGGAGAAGAAAGGGAGGGAGGGGGGACCTAATAGGATGGTATTGTATATATGTAAGTAGAACAACAGATTAATGGGGGTGAAAAGGCATAAGTGAGGTCAGGGGAAGAGATTGAGTAAAGGAGAGGTGGATAGAGGGCTAATCAAAATCTAATAGGATATAAATAAGTCCTGTGGAAGCCTACTTTTTTGGACAATGGAACACTCAGGAGCCATAGATTGTTACTAGAAAATTGTCAGTGCCAGGGATGGTATACCTTCCAGTGAGTTGTTGGCCAGGGAGGTCCCTGATGTCCCCAAAACATTATAGGCCATTGCTAAGACCCTTGATTTCCCACCAGGAATAGTTGGTAAGGCCCTATTGCTGAAGACTCCACATACTTGAGCTGCAAGGCCACTGAGAAATCCTGCTGGTACTGAGCTAAAAACCTTCTCTATGTAGCAGACTGAAAGAAAGGTGGAAAAAGCCACAGTGCAAGCAGTTCAATGGGAGAGAGAGAAAACACCAGTGAAGATACTTAACAGTGGACACTGCAAGCCTTATAGTTGGCCAGCCATGCCAAATGAACCACCGGGTGCAATAGTGTCATGTCTGTTATGGGGGAAACCAACCACCCTCTAATTGGACTGGCAGCCCACTCCATGGGAGAGAAATATCCCTGACACTGAAAACCTACAACAGGGCTAGGCATGATACCTAGGGGTGTAACATCTGCTGGTGTCTGGCTAAATGTATATACTATGCTCACCAAACGGCCCAGTAAGCCTCATCAAAGTCACTGATTCTCTTAATGTTCATACTCATACATTAATGTTACTCCCACTTTTGGTTAGAGAACCTTCTCTTTTCAGATGGCAGTGACCTTGGGATGACTCGGAAGGCACCATGGTGCTGAGAAGAAGTGACAGAAGAGCGCTCAGCACTGAAATATCTCTATCACATCTTCCGAGGATCTGGGTCCACTGTGGAAGAGGTGGCTAAAATAATGTAAGAGCCAAAGTAAGGGTAGGACTCCTTACAATGTGGTCCTCCAGACACAAAATGGCCTGGATATCCATGTCCTTGCAGTGCCTGACACTACCTACACAAGACCATCATAATAGGAGGAAAAGATCAAGACATCAAAATGAAAGAGAGACTGATTGAGAAGGTGAGGGGATATGATGGAGAGTAGAGTTTCCAAGGGGAAAGCAGGGGCAGGAGGGAATTACCATGGGATATTGTTTATAATTATGGAAGTTGTCAATAAAAAATTAATTTTTTTTAAAAAGCACAGAGAATGCTTTAGACAGTATATAACTTTTGAAGCCATATTTCCAATGACTTTCTTCTTATGTTTTGTAAAGTAAAAAGAGAGAGTGTGTGTCATGCCAGCCTCCTGATGCAATGTGTGTCTTCTGGGAGGTCAGCTAGGGCAGATGCAAGGGCAGAATGTCTGGAATGTCAGACACAAGAGATTGCAAAACTAAAAAACAAATAAAATGTCTAAAAATTGCATGTCAAGACAACAAAAAATAATGTTCGAATTAAGTTAGAAACAAAAGATGCAAATTCCAAAGTCTGGATCGGTGGCTTGTTACTCACATTGGGCGTCTTACTTTCCTGTTCACCACAATCCTTCCACTGCCAGGTGCTCTGCCTCCCACTAAACCATATGTCACATGACACTTATTGCCATACTGCTGCTGTTGCTTTACAAGCAGATAGAGTCATGCGGAAAATCAGATGTTCTTGGATTCACATCTCTGTCAAAACTGGAAAACTTTTATATTGAAACACATTTCAAAAATGATTCTACCCATAGCCTTCCTTACCCATTTATGATCCATTCTCTACTTTGTAAGCATTTTAACTTGCATCCCATATTGGTTTCCTACAAATTAGTACAAACTCAGTAGCTTAAAAATAACTCACATTCATTATCTTATAGTTCTGGAGGTCAAAAGTCCAAAACATGTCTCAATGGGTGTTGCAGTTACTTTCTTGTTGCTGGGACAAACACCCAACAAGTAGCAGCTTACGGGAGGGAAGGATGTACTTCAAGCTTATAGAATTCAGGCGAAGCTTCACCATGGTGAATGACGCTGGCTCACTCCCTAGATCCATAGCAGAGAGACACCACCAACAGCCAGAGCTCAAACTGGCTCTCCACACACCTAAGTAGGGCTGGACTACAAGATCCACCCCAGTGACACTTCCTCCCCAGTAGGGGTCTGTGGTGGTTGATTCAGGTGTCCACCATAAACTTAGGTGATCTGAATGCTAGGTCCCCAGCTGATGGCAATCTGGGAATTAAAGCTTCCTGGAGGCAGTAGAGCCAGCTTCCTCTTGCCAATGTTTGGCACACTCTCCTGTTGCTCTTGTGCATCTGATGTTAGCCAGGAGGTGATGGCCACCCACTGCTCATGCCATCATTTTTCCTTGCCATCATGGAGCTTCCCCTTGAGATGTAAGTCAAAATAAACCTTTTATCCCACAAGCTGCTCTTAGAAGCGTGTTTTCTGCCAGCAATGTGAACCTGACTGCGACAGGCTCCACCCACTGGAGACTCAAGTTGCAAGTTCAATCTTAATCAGAATTCCTGAGGGTACAGGAGACATACATTCACATTCAGAAAACCACACTGGGCTAAAGGCCAGAACCAGCAAGACCACATTGCTTCTGGAGCCACAGGGAGAATCCATGGGCTGGCCTTGCTGGGAGCTAGAGCTGTCATAAGCTTTGGCTTGTCCCAGCCAGCAGACACAGCACTCTGACATCTGGTTCCCCATCATGTCTCCTCTTACATTCCTAGCTTCTTTCCTTTATAAGGATCCTTAAGATGACATTGGTCCACATGAATGATCCAAGCTTCTCTCCTCCCACCTCATGGTAGTCATGTCAATCATGTGTACACAATTCCTCTTGCCATGCAAAGTGACATAGTCTGGGGTCCTGGAATTAGGTAATGGGTATCGTAAGGTGGGAGACATGGTCCTGCTACCACACACCTCTTTTGGATGTCAGAAAACAATATACCACTGGTTTCAAAGGATCTTTTTATTTTCAAAGTAGGGTCTCACTCTAGCTCAGGCTAACCTGGAATTCACTATGTAGTCTCAGGGTGGCCTTGAACTCTTGGCAATCCTCCTACCTCTGCCTCCCAAGTACTGGGATTAAGGGCATGCACCACCACACCGGACAAGAGGGAATTTTTAAAAATTGTAAAATATCTAAGAAAAGGGACAAAAGAAAAACCAAATATTTGGTAAAAATATTGAAACAATCCAATTCAATTTCAACTTGTTCATAATTCCAAAACTAAGGGGAATTAGGAAAGAATAGTGGGTGATCACATGTCTGAAGACATCTCACTTCATGAGTTTTGGTGTCAGTGAGAACATCTTCCCATCATAGGGTATAAGTATGCAAGAATTGGCTTTATCATCTTCTCTCACAACTGAACATGGCCCAACATCTGGTTGTATCAGCCAGAAAGACCTACATAGACCTGGAATTAAGAGTTTGTGGCCCAGGCAGCAAGAGTTGGACAACTTTATCTCTTTGTCCAGGGCAAAGATATCAGCAGTTTTCTTACCAAAACCTCTTATTCTAGCAGGGCATGGTGGCACAAGCCTTTAACCCTAGCACTTGGGAGGCAGAGGTAGAAGGAATGCTGTGAGTTTGAGGCCAGCCTGGGTCAACAGAGAAAGTTCCAGGTCAGCCCCTGGGCTAGAGTGAGATCCTAGTTCACAAAAATGAAAAAGTCCCTACTTATTCTAAGGGACCTAAGGCACTTTGCCCACCTCCAAGCTTTGAGATTTATATACCACCTTCCCCATCATCCCATGAGTCACTTAATGGCTTCTCAATTCCATGGCAACTGGCTCTGTTCCTTACAAACAAGAGTTCTGACCCATGAGGACTTAGAGAATGCAAAGCCAGTGTAGAAGTGAAGTGCTCTGGGACCAGACAGCTCTGGGCTGGAGTCCTGAACCTGCCACCTTCAGCAGTGTAGCTTTGCCCACGTCACTTACCCGTTTGAGGTGAAAGTCATTGCTCTGGCCCTAACTGAGCAGCCTTAAACAAGATAGCATGTGTCAAGGATGTCTAGTATTCCATACATACTCATAACTCAGAAGGAACAATTATTATTGTTTTTTAAACCATAGGGTGAAGACATTGTCAAAGAATGCCAATTGTTCCCAAATACTCATTCTTTTTTTTTCCTCTCTCTTTCTTTGTTTTGGTTTTTCAAAGTAGGGTCTCACTCTAGCTCAGGCTGACCTGGAATTCTCTATGTAGTCTCAGGGTGACCTCCAACTCACAGTGATCCTCCTACCTCTGCCTCCCCAGTGCTGGGATTAAAGGTGTGCTCCACCACACCCAGCTTCATTCTTTTTTTTCTCCTCATTGGTAACAGAGTCTCCAACTTTAGCTGGGCAAATGGCTCCATGGCATCAAGCCTCCCCTGGCCTCCCTTGAAGTTACATGTCCCTGTGTAACTAGAGTCTGAGTAATAGGAATGAAATTGAAGTGAGTAACTCCAAGATGTGTCCTTCAGGAAGGAGGTGTGCTGTGATTCATCTCCTGCTTCTAACAGAAATGCAAATATGATGGCTGAAATTTGACAGCTTGATTAAGCCACATGGTAGAAGTCAGGATATGAACAAACTGTAATCCAGATGGTAGAAAACTCAGAGTCGCAGAGTCCTCTCCCAAACTCACCAGCTTTCATATGGTTTAAGCCAGTGCATTGCTACCATTCACAGCTGAATCTAACCCTAACACACAGTAGGAAAGTTCTAGTTTACCATTCAATACAGGAATCCCACCAGTATCTATGGTATTCCCAATGCTGTCATCCCATTTTTGTTTAAATATTTCCCATTGTGAACCCTTCAATACCCACAGGGAGCCTCTTCCTATTCTTAAAAAGTTGTTTTTGTGCAAGGGCTACAGAGATGGCTCAGTGGCACTTGTTTGCAAAGCATGTTGACCCAGGTTCAAACCCTCCAGTGCCCATATAAAGCTAGATGCATGCATCTGGACTTTGTTTTCAGTAGCAGGAGGCCCTTGACACACCCATTTCCTCCCTCCACCCCTCTACCCCCCTCAAATAAATAAATAAAATATTTCTTTAAAAGTTGTTTCTTGGGCTGGAGAGATGGCTTAGCAGTTAAGCGCCTGCCTGTGAAGCCTAAGGACTCCGGTTCGAGGCTCAATTCCCCAGGACCCATGTTAGCCAGATGCACAAGGGGGAGCACGCATCTGGAGTTCATTTGCAGAGGTTGGAGGCCCTGGTGCACCCATTCTCTCTCTCTATCTGCCTCTTTCTCTCTCTGTCTGTCACTTTCAAATAAATAAACAAAAAAAATTAAAAGTTGTTTCTTGGGCTGGAGAGATGGCACTTGCCTGCGAAGCCTAAAGACCCATGTTCAACTCTCCAGGTCCCATGTAAGCCAGACACACAAGATGACAGACGTGGACAAGGTTTCATATGCACTAAAGGTGGTGCATGCATCTGGAGTTCGATTACAGTGGCTGGAAGCCCTGGTGTGCCAATTCTCTCTCTCTCTCTCTCTCTTTCTCACTCACTTTAGCTCTCACATTAAAAAAAAAACAAGGAGGGGCTGGAGAAATGGCTTAGTGGTTAACCGCTTGCCTGTGAAATCTAAGGACCCCAGTTTGAGGCTCGATTCCCCAGGACCCACGTTAGCCAGATGCACAAGGGGGTGCACACGTCTGGAGTTCATTTGCAGTGGCTGGAGGCCCTGGCACACCCATTCTCTCTCTCTCTCTCTCTCTGCCTTTCTCTCTCTGTGTCACTCTCAAATAAATAAATAAAAATAAACAAAAAAAATTGAAAAAAAGAAATGTACGTAACCATTCAGAGCGGCGGTTGCCTCCTGTATAAACTGAGGGGACACTAACTACCGTCATGGTTTGCGATGTAAATGCCATGCCCAAAGCCAAGCGCATAACTGAGGTGTACACAACTCTGGGTCTCATCTATGCGCATGACTAGGCTTTAAAAAGAAAGCCAGTCAGTTGGGCTGGCCTCAAAACAAAAGTTGTTTCTGTGTTATTCATATGAAAATTCACCATTATAGAAAATAGATAATACAAATAGTGCATTTTAAAGTAAAAAAAAAAAAATCCCTCAATCATTCCATGGGTCTGCCCAGAACTCACCATGGTCAAAGCCTAATGCATACATTTCTAGTCCCCTCTCAGTGCAGTCACATACATCAACAGCACTCAACAACTGATTAGGTAGGGAACAGTGGGGTGAGGAGCCAGAGGAGGGAAGGAAGGAAATCCAGGATGAAGCCTGAAGGAGGGAGAAGAGAAGACAGAATAAGGCCAGTTCTAGACAGTCTCATCTCATAAATTGGCATAAACCACAGACAATCAGAACATCTAGAATGTCCTGGAGCTTCAAGGAGAGGAATGAGCTGTGCAAACGAGACAATAACTAGATCACAGATGAGAATATAAAAGATATCCAAGCATGAGTAGGGAGTTGGCTCAGTGGTTAAGAGAGCCTGTCTCTTGAGCATGAGGACCCTTGGGCAGGAGACCACCAAGTTTGACTCTCCAGAACCCATGTTAACAGCTGGGTATGGCCACACACATCTGTAACCCCAGTCTGCCGGGGGGTGGGCAGTAAGAGCAGTAACACTGGATGTTCTCCAGCTTTTGCATACACACACATGGGGTACACTGCAATACACACATGTGTATATGCACATACACACATGTGTATACACCACATTACACACACCAAACACACCATGCCACACACATACTCTGTACATACACATGCAATTATATATATCAGAGCAGTGAGAAGGAAGAGAAAAGAGTCCAGAGGCAGTTCTGTGAGGAACTTCGAAGGAATTCCTTAGAAGGAATGAGAGAAAAGGCAGCTAAAACCGAAAGCAAATAGGTAATGGGGAGATTTCCTTAAAATTAACTTCATGAATTTACAATACTGCAGTAGTAGTTAAGTGAGAAAAAACAGCTTCAAGTTCAGGAAGCAACTCATGAGTACAGAAATGAATAACATTAAGTTTTGAGAATAGTTATTTCCCCAAGCAGTGAGGGCAGGCACAAGATTGTAATGATTTGAGGAGCGGTGTGGGTGGTGGGGCATGCAGCTTTAAGCACGTATGCCTTGTTAGTCAAGACCAGTGACTAATACGGTGCTGCAATCTGGAGGAGATCCTCAAATCACATTGGCTTCACATGATAAAGGTTTATTTCCTGTTCTTGTGAAGCCTGACACAGGTCAAAGTGCCCTCTCCGTCCTTTCTGGAGAACATGACAGAGGAGTAGAGAATAACAGAAATAAGACCTGAGGGCTGGGCAATGGCTCTGCAGTTAAAGGTGCTTACTTTCAAAGCTTGCAGATTAGGGTTCAATTCCCCAGTACCTATGTAAAGCCAGATGCACAAAATGGTGTATATGTCTGGGGTTTGTGGTAGCAAGAGGCCCTAGCATGTCCACATTCTCCCTCTCCCCCCACCCTCTCTCTCTCCCTCCTCTTGTAAATAACTAAAATATTAGAAAAGAAAACAAGAATTAAGATCTGGATATTTATTACCTTGTGGAAGCCATACTTGTCATTTCTGCTCAAAGTTCGTGTGTTAGGTTATATTTACTATAGTTTGGATCATAAGTAGCCTTCGAAGACCCATGTGTCAAAGGCATGGCCACCATTCTATGGGAGGTGGTAAAACTTTAGGAGGGCCTAGCAGATGTTCAGTCTCTGGAGAGGGGTGCATCCTTGGAGGGATAGCAGGATCCAGACCTTCTTCTTCCTCTTCTTTCAGATCCTGGCCCTCCGGTGAACAGCTTTTCTCTATCACATCTTCCCACAAACCCAAATCATGATCCCAAATAAACTTTTTCTCTTTAGCTTGACTGAGGTGTTGGTTGATGAAATGGAAAGCTGACTGAGCACAACCAAGTACACAGAGCATTTGGTGAGCCCTGTCTGCCATTGGCACCTTGTTCCGGGGGCAGAGCATTTGGTGAGCACTTGTTCCGGGGGGCAGAGCATTTGGTGAGCACTTGTTCTGGGGGGCAGGAGTGGAGTGGGGAAGGTGGCAGGGAAGAGGTGTCCGTGCTCATGCAGGACTAGAGTGTGCAGACCCCAGCATGTTCACAGGAATGGAACAAAGGCAGAAAAGGTTCTCTGAGTCTATCCCCTGATGTAATCATGGGCCTTCTCAGCCTTGCATCATCTGCCCTCGAGGAGCCTCCTGCCAAGAAGACCTCCAAGTCTTGGGCAGATATCGTCTACAGCTCTCCTCTGCACCTTTGCAAGCACAATGATCAGCCTCAGGAATCTGCTAAGCCAGATTCAAGTCCTTCTTGCAAAATGAGACATTGAAGCCTGACATGGCGTTTGCGCGCACAGCCTCAGCTGATGATCATCATGGTGTAGAATGGACATAGAACATGCAAATGTTATTATTGTCACGATACTTATTTTACAGAGTAAGAAACTAAAATGCTGGGCTGGAGAGACGGCTCAGTGGTTAAAGGCACTTGCTTATAATGCCTGACAGCCTGGGTTCAATTCTTCCACCCATGCCTGATACACAGAATGACGTATGTGCCTGAAGTTTCTTTGCAGTGGCAGGAGGACCTAGCATACTCATTCTCTCTCTCTCTCTCTCTCTCTCTCTCTCTCTCTCTCATTCTCTTTCTCAAATAAACAAATAAGGAAGAAACAAAAATGGTGAGAAAGCAAGTGACTTACCCAAGATCATCTCCCTTGTCTTCTAGTAAGGTCCTTTCCTCTGTGCTATGAGCTATCATCTGCTTCTCTGTGCTTTTCACAATTAATAATTAATTATATTTAAATATAATTTTAACTTATTCTTCAAATATAATTTAAAATGTAATTATATATAAGCAATATTTAAAATGATTGATAATCCCTGCAGACAGAGACAATGAGCTCGCCATGCCTTTTAAATAGTTCACTAAACTAAAACTTATTATTTCAATAACAGTTGGCTAAAATAAAAAAGTCAGTAACAGTTGGCACACAAATTGAAAAATTATTTCAGCAACTTTTTGCTCCAAGTCTGGACTCCAGCAAGGTTCTCTCTGTCACTGCTAATGCTGTCTGGAGGCAGCTTCAAAATGACATAAGAAATGAATGGCACTATAGCCCGGCTCCCACCCACATGCATTCTGCTCCACTCCAAGAACAGAGGTTTGCTTGTGGCCCAAGAGCAAATTGATTGGGAATGATGAGCTGATAGTGTATGCTGTGCCTGGGCCCATCCTTTGTGTATGCCTCTGTGATATTTGCTTTTTATTAGAAATCTCAAACTGCTGTGACTTAAATAAATGCTGGGACCACATTCATAGTGTACTAGTATGCTTCTGGTATTTTGAATGTAGTGTTTTGTTGAAACCTCACAGAAGAGGCTGGTTTGATGGCTCACTGGATAATGGTACCTAGTAGCAAGAGTGCCGGTCTGAGTTCAAGTTGCCAGCACCACATAAAGGTGGATGCAAAAAAATGATGCATGAATCTGACATTTGTTTGTAGTGGCAAGAGACCCTAGCATGTGCATGCACACATATATGTGTGTGTGTGTGTGTGTGTGTGTGTGTGTGTGTGTGTGTATGCATTATTCTGTTTACAGAGCCTAGAGCGTTTAGGCAAACCCCAAAATTCTACAAATAGACTATCAGATTAAAAGCTAAACCCATCTGCCTCCCAGAATCTAGCACTTTGGATTACTCCACCGAACCTCCTGGCTGAGGAACATGAAGGAAAAAAAATGGAAATAAATCAACAACAATCTTCTTTAAGCAATGAATAGAGCCTAACAACCTTCTAATAGAGTCTGGTGGACAGGTGCTGTAGATACTGTTTGGAATGCCCTACACATGGTCTAGACCTCTGAAGAGATGTGTTCCTGAATTTAAGAGCCATTGGTCCATGCCAGGCTGAGCCTTGCACAGAGCCCTGGGAAAGAGTGACCAGAAGTGAGAGGAGAAGCAAGAGGAAGACACTACAGGAAAAAGAACACTGTCTCATTAGCATATTGCTCTCAGATTTTTTTCCTACAGTTATTTTAAAAATATTTTATTTATTTATTTGCAAGCAGAAAGAGATAGCGAGAAGAAAGACAGACAGAGAGAATGGGCATGCTAGGGCCTCCAGCCACTGCAAACAGACTCCAGGTACATGTGCCACTTTGCGCATCTGGATGTAAGTGGGTACTGGGAAATTGAACATGGGTCATTAGGCTCTGCAGGCAAGTGCCTTAACCATTGAGCAATCTCTTCATCCCTTCTACAGCTATTTAAACATTTTTAAGTATTTGTTTTTGGATCCAAAGGGAGAAATAAAAAGGTTTTGCTTTAAAACAAAAATACAGGGCTGGTGAGATGGCTCAGCAGTTAAAGGCACTTGCTTGCAAAGCTTGCCAGCCTGGGTTTGATTTCCCAGTACCCATCTAAAGCCAGATGCACAAAGTGGCACATGCATCTGAAGTTAATTAGCAAAGGCAGGAGGCCATGGCATGTCCATTCTCCCCTACCCTTTCTCTCTCTCTCCCCCACCCCTTGAAAATAAATAAAATATTTTAAAAATAAAAATAAGGGACTAGAGAGATGGCTTAACGGTTATGGTGCTTGCTTGTGAAGCCTAAGAATGCTTGTTGGAATCTCCAGGTCCCACATATAGCCAGATGCAAAGGGCATGCAAGCGTGCAATGTCACACATGGGCACAAGGGTGCCCATGCATCTGGAGTTCATTCACAGTGGCTGAAAGGCCCTGGTGTGCCCATTCTCTCTCTCTCTCTCTCTCCCTCTTCCTCTCTGTCTCTCAAAAAATAAAAAATGGAATGAAAATAAAAAATAAAACAAAATTACATTAAACTTGCTCTTTTGCATTTTTTTCTGATGCTTTCCCCAGGCTGTAGGTGGGAAGATATTGGAACCACTGAGGCCAGGTGGCCCCTTTCCCCTGCTACTTTCAGGAAGGAGGTGACAGCCCCACATGGGAGAGGTCTCCTGCTCATTCTTGGCAATCAGATCACACTGCTGGCTGTACCTTCCAGCCCTGGCGCCTGGACCGGCCTCTGAGCCCACATTTGCATGTTTCGGTGTGCGTACGTGAGTTCCTGCTCATGCTGCACTTTAAACGCAAAACACCTACTATTTTCAGCTTCAGCAGCTGCCAGACCTTTGCAGCCAAGTTGGTGGCAGTGGATGTCCCTGCCCAAGCTGTCTGGTACGAAGCATGGAGAAGACACTGGAGGAAGTCAGACCCTTCAAGTCATTTGAAGTAGACACTCCACTGCAGTGACAGGCCCCAGCAGACATCCTTCCTTATTAGGAAAGCCCTATCAGAAGGAGCCACAATGCCAAGCTTTGTCTTCCACAGTCAAAATCCCCTATGATGGAGGATGAGGTTAGGATCACCCACCCTAGAGCACAGGCAGCATGCTAAGGGAAGAAATCAGTGGGTGGGATACGGCAGCACTGCCTCAGGGGCCCAGCCTAGGCAACAGCAGACTCCCAGAGCAGGGCCTGAGGAGCCATACTGCTCCCTCCAAAGCTTAACTTAGAATAAAACATGATTCACTGAAAGTCACCACTTCATTTTCCTTTGCCCTAAAGACTCCAACAGAAAGAGCAAAGGTTACAGGGTTTAAAAAAAAAAAAAGATGTCCCCTTGGAAACAAATGTAGATTCAACCATAAGACACAGGCCACTGGGGTTCCCTGTCTAACCTTCTGTGGTAGTTTGAATAGATGGCCTCCACTATATTCAGTGTTTTATTTGTTTGTAGTTTGGATCTGCAGCCACCTGGCTGGAGGAGGTGTCACTGGGCGGATCTTAAGGTGTGGTGGTGGGTTTGAAATTCCAATATAAAGACATGCAAAGTGCCTAGTTCCACCTGGAGTTCCTGAAGTGTGCTATGTGGCTTGTGGCTTTTCTTCTCTCCCTTTCTCTCTCCCTTCCCCCCACTCTCTCTCTCTCTCTTTCTCTCTCTGCTTGGTCCTGTGAAGGCAGGGCCAGCTTCCTCTGCCATTTATGGAACTTCCCCTGGATCTGTAAGCTTCAATAAATCCCTTCCTCCATAACTATGCCTGGTCTGGAAGTTCATCCAGGATGTCTGCAACTACACTTGGTGCTGTTTCACTTCGTTGAGTTGACTGAGCATCCACCTCCAAGAACATGAGGGGAGGTGAAGGCTAGCCCTCTGCAGTGTTCCTTTCCTTCTCAGGCATGAAGTTCAGGGAGAGGCCCACCCCTCTTGCCACGGAAGGCTGAAGCAAGAAGCCTGAAGCGACTGGGCCAAGGGTTACGCAGCAGTAGGTGCTGTCAGTTGAAGACAATGGACAGCCACTGCATTGCCCAGCTCAGGGCAAGCCTCCTCCTCACCCTGTCACCCTGCAGACAATGGCACATATGGCAGCCCCACCTTCCCTGAGGCTCTGAGCAGCTCTTTTCTCCCTCACGCACTCACTGGATAAAAACCTGTCCTCCAACCCTGCAGTGGGGCCAGCCTGCTGATGTAGTAAGTGGATTCTGAGGGTGGGAGTCAGACTTTTTAGCTTCCTGTCTCAGGTAACATTAAGTGACCAGTAAGTTTTAACCCAAAACAAACATCACGAGGGCCGAGGCTTCGCGGGACAGGCGGGACAGGAGGCTGGCACATCTTGAGAAGCTGTGCACTGTCTCTTGGTGCAGGAACTGATGCTCAGCTTCCCCGGGTGGACCCGGTGCATAAGCCCAGACCGCCTCTGAGGGTTCCTAACCATCGCCCCTAATTGTGGCAGGTCATTGGAAGCCTCTTGAAAAGCTGCTGCATGGCACGTTCGCCCTGGCTGGCGAGCTGCTTTGCATGCCTATGGGGCAAGCAGGCTATTTTTGAGCGGATTTCATCACCCTTTGTAGATGCTGCGGCTTGCTGATTGCACATGTGTTTCCGGCTCCGCTCCCGCGGTGAATGTTGACAGAAACAGCCTCGTCAGAGAATGTAGAGAAAGCGGGATTGAGAGATTAGGAGCACAATTTCCATGTCTAGACACAGTGCCCACAGTGGCATCTGCTCCCATCAGGGTCCCTGGGATTCAGCACCCTAAGCTGCTCGCTCTGGGAATGGCTTATCCCACCCTTAGGACTAGATTGTGAAACCTCCAAGGCAGCGAGTGGTAAGGGGTGAAGGAGACCCTCTGACGCCCCCACTAAGAATAAACACGGGAAGCACTCTGAATGTCATGGCAAGAAAACAAAGGACCAGAACAGCCTGTGAATATCTGCATTCATCTTCTTTTCTGACATCTTGACCCTCAGCCGAATTCCAGGCCCGGGGCGGACGGTCTCTCAGCGTCTCCACTGGCCGGGTCATCTTCATGGCAGCATCAGTTGCTCATTTACTGGTTCCAGTTTGCTTTCTTTGTTTTCTTCTCCTCAGCTTATGTCACACCCCTGTCAGTTGGCAGCAAGCCTCCTCACCTGTTTGTTTTTCTCTTAACAAGTCCTCTTGCTCCTCTGCCTCACTTTTCCCAGTGCTCAGGCTGTCAGAAAGAGGCCCTGTTTTCCGGTGAGGTGCAGTTTTCCCTCCCAAACCCTACCACGTGTGACCAACCCCACGTCCCATCAATCTGCTTTTGGAACCTTTGATTTGTTTGCTACATGCGCCTTTCATCCAGCTCTCCCTGGCTCCCGGCATCTCCTACATGATGATGGCCTACTGACAGGTACATCAAGACCAGATCTGTGTCTGACTTGCCCTCATTTCCATCACAGCCTTCTTGGATGGTATTTTCCACAACAATAATCCCAGCCAACGACTGAGCAGACACGGACTGAGGCTCTATACGGATTTCGCAACTTTCATTCCATCCTCATCACAATCTGCTCGGGAGACCGCTGTCATTTCCCCGAGCTGTACACCTGGGGCTTGAACAGATACAGGAATGTGGCCAGCTGGTCACTAGAGAAGCCAGCTTCAGCTTTAGTTCTGCTTGATTCTGGAGCTCAGCTACCACCCACCCTCTTCAGAATACCCGGACTTCAGGATGAAGGAATATTCCAGACCTCAGCTTCCTGGCCATTTGCTTCTCATGTTTGGTCTTGGACCTTTTCCAACTGTCCAACAAAGCTAAACCCTGAAGAGAGTTGTAGGATCTCACCCAGAAGCCAGCCTCATTCTCCAGAGCCCCACACCCATCTCCTGACACTGCTGCATCCTGTTACCCTAGATGACAGAGCTCTCAGGATTTGGCAGAGAGTGTGAAATGAAGCCCGTATTTAAAGGCCACAAACGGGGTTGTCATGTGAAAAGCATCAAGGGCAACTCACGGACAATTGCTACTCTCATCCTAAAGCCAAGCCTAGGCCCACATGGGAAAATGAGCCATGACCCAGAATCAGCCTGGCTGCCCAGTTTCTCAGGGTCAATTCTAGTCAGCCAAAATTTCCCCAGCTCCTTCCAAGTGGCCCTGCCAGTGCTGGTCACTTCAGGGGGTAGAGACACAAGACAAGAAAGTTATGAAAGATTCAGGGATATGTGCACAGTGTCTCCTCAGGCTACTTAAGAAGAATCCTAAATTCCTACAATTTTACATTTTGAGGATAAAATTTACCCTTCCTAGAGATGAAGGAATTTTATTTTCCAGAAAAGAGGCTAAGCAACCCTCACAGTAAAAGGAAGGAGAGAGTGTGGAGAAAAGAAAGGAGAGAGATTTATATTGGTATGTGGGCAAGTGGCCTCTAGAGGCCAGAGGATCAGAGAGGGGATAAGTGAACCAGACCAGTGTGGCTTAAGAATTGAATCCTGCTTAATATTCTTAGGGACTCGTGTAAATAATGACTTCTTTAAAAACAATTTAACAGCACCTCTGCAGAACTGTGCTACTTCAGGCATGGTTCTCTGTAAGAGTAAGCTATAAGCCCCCAGTCTTCCAAAGTAAGGAAGGAAATATGTCAAACTTCTGGATATCTTCAACATAGGAAGTTAACCATCAGTTTGAAGTCATGGTATCCCAGGCTGCCCTTGTGATTTCTTAACTTCTGGCTCCTTTCTTCCTCTTCGCAATGTAGATATTCTCAGAACCAGGTACTTGAAGATTGATGCTTTGCTTTTTCCGCTGACATTCTGAATTAGTGTTCTTACCAGCTTGTCTAGAAAAGGCAACAGATGGGCTGAAGAGATGGCTTAGCAGTTATGGCGCTTGCTGGCAAAGCCAAAGAACCCAGGCTTTATTCCCCAGGACTTACATAAAGCCAGATGCACAAGGTGGCACATGCATCTGGAGTTCATTTGCCATGGCTGGAGGCCCTGGTATGCCCATTCTCCCTATCTGCCTCCTCTTTCTCTGTCTCTCAAATAAATAAATAATTAAATAAAATAATTTTTTAAAGAAAGAAAAGGCAACAAACTTTCACAACAATACCAAAACTCTCTGCTTCAACTCCCAGACCCACCTGAGCATCAGTAGACCCCACACAATAAGCCACAAAAGAAGTCCTTTCTGGACCTCCTGATTCCACAATTCCCACTCGACCAGCAATTGCACAGACTCTCTTCCAGCTGAAGAACATGGAGATTATCCCTGACAACTCCACAGATGACACTGTGGATAACATTTGTCATCAGAGCAAATGCTGATGGGCAGGATTGGGCAGCACAGAGCTGGGTCCTCTTCTCCCTCAGCTCAGGAGCCTTCCCCTGCACCTCTCGCTGCTTTAATAACCAGATAAACCTGATTTTGAGTGGCAACCAAATAACTTCACACAATCAGAATGGTCTACCAGCCCTAAGACAAAGAAGTCTGCTAGTTGAGACCCTTCGACTACATCTGCAGGAGGCAGATGCCTGGGTTGTCATGGCCTAGCCTTTCCCTAGCCCTGTGACTGAAGGATGCTTTCTGCTTCTATAATGTCATGTAGATGATAAGATTTCCATTTTCTCACACATCTTACTTAAACTGTTGAGATGAGAATCTTACAATCAGACTTATAGGGGCTTGGAAGATGGCTCAGAAGACAAAGTACCTGCCACATAAGCAAGAGGACCTCAGTTTGAATTCCCCAGAACACACACAAATGCTGGGCATGGTGACACACACCTTAATCCCACCACGGGGTAAGCAGAGACAGTGAATTCCTGGGGCTCACTAGCTGGCTAATCTAGCCAAACCTGTGACCTCTAGGTCCAGTAAAAGACCCAGTATCAAGAATAAAATAGAGAGCAATAGTGACACCAGACATTGACCTGTTGCTTCCACACACACCTGCACACACATGCATGCTCACTCAGACACAAATACACACTTGCATATATAAGCACAGTTCAATCATCCTAGAATATATTCCACAAGAGTGTTTTTTCCTTAGGACAGTTGGGCAGTGACAATAAACTAGGCGCTTTTGGGCTGTAGAGATGGCTCAGTGTTTAAAGGTGCTTGCTTACAAAGTCTAGTGGCCCTTGGTCAATTCCCCATAACCCACATGTAGCCAGATGCACAAAGTGGTACATGCATCTGGAGTTGCTATGCAGTGTCAGGAGGCCCTAGCACGCCCATATTCACTGTTTGTCTCTTTCTCTCTAACTCTCTATTTCTCTCAAATCAACAAATAAGTACAATATATTTAAAAATAAATAAATAGGGCTGGAGATATGGCTTAGTGGTTAAGCGCTTGCCTGTGAAGCCTAAGGATCCTGGTTCGAGGCTCGATTCCCCAGGCCCCACATTAGACAGATGCACAACGGGGTGCACACGTCTGGAATTCGTTTGCAGTGGCTGGAAGCCCTGGAGCTCCCATTCTCTCTGTGTGTGTGTGTCTCTCTCTGCCTCTTTCTCTCTCTGTCTGTCACTCTTAAATAAATAAATAAATAAATAAATAAATAAATAAATAAAAACAAAAATGAATAAATAAATAGGAGCTTCTAGACACCCCACACAAGTGATTGGCCAGACTCCCTGAGAGGAGCTAGCTCCCCTGAGGCACATCTCCTCAGATATCAGGAAAGCACCAAGTGTGGAACGAACATTGCAGAAAGGAGCCGCATTGTCACCGTCTCTCTCCTGACTGACCTCCAGTTTCCTGGGGAAGCTAGGTACACACAGGGAGAACAACTTACTCCAAAACAACCAGAGGTAAAACACAGATCCTGGTGTCCTAACCAGCCTGTAACTTGCCACAACACAGCGCCAGGCCAGCTTTGCCTGAAACAACACAACCTGGCCTCAGGCTAATGCCCACCTTCTAGACCGAGTGTTCCCAGCACCTCGAATGCGCGATACCTCAGTCACTGCTGAGTGGTGAGAAAAGCCAACAGAAGCCATGCAGCTTGGGAAGAATGGCACTTTGTTCTCTCCCTATTATGGAGAGATGTAGAAATATGTTCTGACAGTATCAGCAAGGAAAAGTGTTCTTCTCAGCTTATTAGCATTTCTATGCCCAGCTGGGCAGATTCCTTCCCAGCTTCACACAGCAAGAAATCTTCCTGTGGAGTCTTGCTCACCAAGTTAAGGCAGACCTCTAGCAAGGTAGGCCAGCAGAGGTGGAAAGGAAGGTGACCAGTCAGAGCAAGGGGCCTCTGGTGGCCTCAGTGAGTCTCAAGAGCTCCCCTCGCTTTCCTTACTAAACATTTATTTAAACATGTTTGGCTTCAGTCCAGAAAGAGACTGATTCCAGTTTATTTTAAGCATATAATAATAAAAACTAGAGTTACATTTTGCCCAGTATCTTTCAATTTCCTAGGAAGCAAGAAAAGGATGCAAACTTACCTATTGGGCCTCAAAAAGCTATTACTTGCACATCTGCAAGCATCTCTCTCAGTGATCTTTTCCAGAAAGCAAAGCTGTAGAAAAAGAATTGAACAAGTGGCAATTATATAAATGTTTAGTTATGTGCACTCTCAGATGTCTGGAAAGCTGGGCAAATACGTACCAAGGCTCAACAATCATGTCGCTTTTCAGTGTGAGCCAGAGGATGACAAATGTCTTGGGACTGCATTTATGTGGTTGTTCCCATTTCTTCTCAAAATGGACTCACAATGAAAAACGCAAAAGTGGCATTTTAAGTGCAGGCTTTGACAGGGTTTAGAGAGACCAGGTGGGATGGAGAAAGGAAAAGGGGAAGAATGAGAGTCACGAACCTGAACATGGAGTCAGGAGGCATTTGTCACCATTGTGGCACTTTGCACATACCTCACCAGAACAGCCACTCAGCAAGCTGGGACAAAAGACAAACCAAAC